>OV815314.1:647500-1272500 GCA_929108375.1 Gymnoscelis rufifasciata | reverse complement strand
ACAATATTCTTATGTCATTCAAACTAATCATCAATGTTAATATAAAAAAATTATTAATTAAAATTAAAATTAAATGATAAATATAAATAACAATTATATATAACCGATAGTCAGTAGTGAACATCCTACTACTTAGTAATTTAGAATATGTAGTTCACAGACCTAGAAATGTAGCAACTTTACATTATAAGGGCATTTATTTATGGAAGGACGCGCATTCCACTGCTTCTATAAGTAAATCATATCAGTAGTTAGTGAAAGGGAATGAAAATTAACTAAATAAGTTCAAAATGCCACCAGTGTAAACCGTGATTATGTCGAAATATTAGAAAACTGGAAACCCGTCAAATCAAAAATCAATCGTCACTTATTTATTATCATTGTCTTATTTTATACTCGACCTGTTTCAACGGTCATTAGTTTTCCTTCCAAAAAAACATTTTTAGCCAAGATTTTATTTCAATGAACAAATTTGCTTATATCTGTTTTTTTATTATTAACTATCTGCCGTAATTATCGCTAATATAAGCTACCATAATCTCAAATATTAAATGTATACTAATTTTACTTTTTTTTTATTATCTATAAACATTTTGAAGCTGTAGAAGATCGTAGCCTTTATAAGCTGTTTACATTCTCTAATTAGATACTCCGATGTTTCCGCGGTCTGTTCCCAGTTCATAAACTAAAGTGATGGCAAATATGATTTCTTCATTTACATCATTCAAGTTTACTTTCTTTTCCGTCAAGAATTTTAAAGTTGTATTATATTAATAGCTTTAATATTTAGAAGAAGATTAAGATGCATTCGTAACCATCGCACGCAGCATTTAAAATAGGATAACCTAAAAAGTTAGTTTTATCACTTATTGAAAACCATTAAGATTGTAATAATTTAATATTGAGATTCTTAAAAAAATATTCTTATTTCATAAGTTTTATTAAACATTGAGAATTATTATAATATCTAATTTATATGATTATTCTAAATGATTTTTAAAGTGGTGAGCCTTACTAAGGTTAAGCTTGTTTGTGTAGAAAAATAATAAAACCCATCCCTTAACGAAGTTGAAATTCTCTTTTGTACACATATTTGATTTTGATATTATTTGTTTACCTTAATTCAGAAATGTTTAATCTTACTTTATTTAATACCAGTATTTTTTATGGTCATCATAAAGATGATGTTTTGAATTAAAAGCAGATTTTATAATATCACTAGAGGCCCGCCCCGGCGTCGCACGGTTATAAAATTTTCCCGGAAATTATTCGAATTTTTCTCGCCGTAAAAACCATCCTATCTCTTAAGTTGGATCGAACTGCACATGGTGTACGAATTTTATTATAATCGGTTAAGTGGTTTAGGAGTCCATTGAGGACAAACATTGTGACACGAGATTTATATATATTAAGATTACATCATAGAAAACCTATGAGCTGAGTTTCAGTAGAAAAGCTGTCAATAGTAAATTGAGTCCTATTCCCAATAAGTAAATATTTAATATTTATGAGCTTGAACGCCTATTTGCCTATATCGTTGATAATGTTTGTTAATGTGTTGCGTGGAAAAAACCATGTATTTGTGGTGTATCTTATAAGATTATAAAAAACATATGAAATGAAATTAGTTAGGCCAATGTTCAGGATTTAGAAGCTCCTTAAAGATAATTTTCGATGAATCCATTGCAATAAATTTATCCGCATTATTCTCTAGTTGCAAAGAATTTAACTGTATATTTAAACAATCTATGTACATTGTTGTAATTAGCGGAATCATTAACTATTTTTTTTGTTAAAAACAATTAGCTTTATACATAATATTAGATCTTCCATATTTATCCTACTACTATTATAAAGGCGAAAGTTTGTAAGTATGGATGTATGGATGTTTGTTACTCTTTCACGTAAAAACTACTGAACCGATTTAAATGAAATTTGGTACACAGAATCTCTAGAGCCTGAAAAATAACATAGGCTACTTTTTACCGCGGGAAAACGTCATTCCGCGGGAAAATCCATTATAACGCGGGTAACACCGCGGGGCACAGCTAGTATCAGTATATTTTTGTTTTGATTATATTTGTCAGCTATGTATAGGTTCATCTTTGACGCAACGGGTATTTATGAATACGACCAATAAAATGATTAACATTTTAGTAGTTCGTCCAACGTCCATGAATGTAAATTGGATTTCCTCATAGATATCCAACTGTTTGAGATGAAAGGCGCCATTAGGAACATGCTACTTCAATCAAGCCAAAAGAACTGAAGAGCTAAGTGGGTACTTATACTTATCTCCTTAGCGGAAGTCCTAGCAATCTCATGGTCTTCGGAAACGCAACAACACCTTTCTACTACGAGTATATCCATATTTTCTTTAGCATTATCATCGTGAGGAAACCGTCATGTTCTGAGACCTTTAAAGAGATTGAAGGACATTTACCAACCCGCACTTGACCTTGGTGGTGAATTAAGGCCTAATCTCTCTCGCCATGACAGAAGTTTCTGTGTCGGAGCAGTGGGAACGTTAATAGAGTGATGATGATGATAAATATATTCTTGTCATAATTCTATCAAGAGGAATCGACACTACGTGTATTTTCCTTCCATTTTCCTCTATTATCTGTCATCTCGACACTCACTCCTTTCAACATTTGTCTTAGAATATACTTCAAAATAATCTTTCACTTTCCATTCTTATCTTTGTGGAGTACCTACTTTTGTTTTCCCGTGGTCCAAGGGTGTTGTCGCGTCAGTCAATAACTTTCATAGAAATTGGTCCGGAAAACATTGTCCAAACATTTTTCTTCGAAAACAGTCACTACCAACAGTGACTGTTTTTTTATGATAGTATTTTGAATGTGTAAACTGGCATTGGACGTTGGTGCACCGTTTTCTGAGACATTTTGTAAATTCCTATTCAAGAGATTATGATGATTAGGACCTAATTCACCACGCTGGCCAAGTGTGGGTTGGTGAATGTCACAGGTCTTTCAAACTCTTCAGAGTTCTGTGTACATATCATCACTCCCAATAACGCACTCCACGCCGAAGCTGAGCGTAATAGTTACATCTCTCAGCAAGTTAAGTTTACAACGGAACATTAGCCCTGTATAATTGCTTCGTATTTGTCAAAGTGCTACTTGTAACACCACACGGTAACAAAACTTGAGTTCAACTTGTACGGTACAAGTTAGAGGATAAAGCGGTTTAACAACACTAAGTGAGTTGAGTACAAAACACTAAAAAGATACTTATTACATAACAGCGAGCTCTCCCAGGCAACTTTGTAGGTCTTTTTTAGGCTTATATAAAGTTTCACTCGTTCCGATGTTTGTCTGTAATCGATTGAATTGAAATTTGCATGTAGATGAAACTAACATAATAATGGAGTATTCTTCTTTTTCTTTAGAATTTATTGCAATGCAAGCCGTGTCGCTAGTCTTCACAAAATTGCATTATTGAATATTTAAATAGAAAATAAAAAAAACTATTTACAAAAATCCATAGCCAACCTAAAAGAGAATGAGATAAACTCCAGAGGTCTGGGACCCACATAAAAATATTTAGGAAACTAATTTTTTGAACTCTGATGAAAAGCATTTATATTAAGCAGATTATATGATTTTAAAATAAGAAATAAAATCTGTATTACTAGAAAATAAATCCACCATATTGAATCTTGTCCCAAACAGTGCTCATCAACACGTCATCGGCGCAAGCGCACCGGCGCGGCGCGGCGCGGCTCCCTCGCCTGCTCTTGAGTCTGTCTGTCTGTCGGTACTGAAAATAACTATATATACAATTGGATTTTTAATGTACGGATGCATTGAACTTGAAAATGAATTGCTTAATGAGTTCGCTGAGAGAAATATTGAAGAAGGGGATTAAACGTTTAACTCATCGAGCAGATATACCGTACCAGGAAAATCTTGGGTTCAAATACATATCAGGCAAAATTGTTGCAAAGTGGGGTGAAATTTTTGATTGTAAAATTTTTTATTGTTAAATGTAAATAAGAGTTGACATGAAGCAATAGTCTTATAACATTATAATGTTGCGTAACGACACAGTAGGTAATTATAAGACTTTTGTTTCATGTCAACTCTTAAATACATTTAAACAATGAGAGTTTAATAATTAATCTCTCTTATTTTTTTCTTATGCGTTTTATTTCCACATATTCAAAATAATAGGTACTTAAAATCCAGAAAATCCCAAATTGATTTTAACTGGAATTTGAAAATCCAAAACCTTATAAAACGGAAGTGCATTCTTAATAGGAAACTTCATGAATTAGGACATTATTGGCTGTGTCCCAGCGGTGGGAACGTAAATGGGGTCTCTAAGCTATGCATTCTTTAAGGTCTCTATACAAAACACTGTAAAATAATTAAACTCATAAAAAAAACTGTCCAGTCTATTTAGGTTCACTAAGAATATGTAAGAAAATATGTAAAAGGTCTTTCGTAACTAAAAACAACAAAAACATCTCTTGAGTTGATTATCAAGTATTTTTTTTTATATTTCAGGGTTCAATTCAATGAAACGAGACACGACACAATTGGTTACAAAACAAAATGACATGGTAACTGCGTCTGTGAAACCGATTTAACATGGTGTCCAACTTTGACGGACTAATCAATTTCCACAACTATCTTTTTACAAAGAGAAAAGTCAGTTTAAGATATTGGAATTCAATATAGAAACTTGAAACGGGTAACATACCATGATTTTAGATAGTTCGAACGTCAAATCATAGTAGGTATGTTACGAGATTTTTTATAGTTAAATAAAAAAACATATTGAAATTTATATAAAATGTACTCGTACTTACCTACATAATTATATGTATAAAATTGTCATATAAAATAATCATCATTTTTAACCGACTTCAAACACGTAGATGGGATTCTGGTATCTAAGAGAAATCGAGAGCAACCCTGAAATTTTATTAGAATTTGGAGTTGGTTTTTTTAACTTAGTTTATATTGTATTGTAGCCACAGGAAGTGGACATAGGCATCCTTTAAGGATCTCCTGATATTAATTTATGTGTGTAATGATATTAAAAAAAACAGTTTTTTTGTTTATTTGTTTTTTTTACAAACGAAACCCAAAGTTTTGTAAACCGATTTACATGAAATTTGGTACAAAATGTTCTCTCTCTCTCTCTCTTTCACTGTAAATGAAAAAAATTCAATAACTAGATAATACTTATAATAAATGAGGAAGTAACTCTGTCTGTCTATTCCTCATTCACCCAAAAATTTTCAAAAAAGATTTTTTTTTTAATTTACACTGCAAATATATTTTATTAAATTTCAACCGCTGTTTTATCTTATATTGTAATGCGAAAGCTTTTTGTTACTTGTGATAGTGATATATCAGATTTGTAAAATAAAAAATAAATAGAAGATAATTATTATATTACTTGCTTATAAAACCTGGAAGGCAATGTTTGTGTTTGTGTGAATTCGATATAATATACCTATAACGTAAATTTGGTAGGTTTCATTTCTTTTTTTACTACATAAGGTTTTCTGTGATTGTTCAACAATTGATCTTCAGTTGATTATTCTCGTGCTTATGATTAAAACGATTCGCAAGCAAAAAAATATCGAATTCGTTATAATATCATAGCCGCTAGAATTGCCTTTTTGGAGCCTTTGTCTACAACGCAGGCAAAGTCAGGGTGTCAAATTATTAGGTATATCAATATATGTATGTATATAAAAAAATCTGATTAAGTTAACATACCACATTCTACAAATATTATGGATCCAATTATTATAAAATATATTTTTTATTTCTTTCATAAAGTAATCGGTGTTTTTTTATCGTTAATAAAAATTTGATAAGCAAACACTACCTCATCTCATATTTTTAATCTCCGAGTATTCAACGACTTGTAAAACTGGTTTACTGTTATAATTCACAGATTATGTTTCTAATTATTAAATTTATTGAAATTAATTTCTAATTAATTTTCTTTTTCTATTTTTTTAAATAGATTTACTTCAAAGCGTCCCTTATTTTAACCTCAAGGAACCCTTAATAACAAGTTTGCGGAAAGTGTGTCATTCGTACATTAATAAAATATACCAACAACATAAAACAATTTTCCGATATATTATACTAACATTTTAATTGTATTATGTTTTTAACAATTGTTATGAGAGAGACCTGAAATATGGGAATTTAAAGAAAGCGACGTTATAATCTGAATTAAATAACCTAATGTGCTTATCATTAAAACTTACATATCAAAATTTCCAAAGCAACGAACATTTAACCATTATTTTCACTATTTAACTTCATTCCAATTCACAAAAAAAAAACACTGCGTTTATCACTGAACTGAACTTACAACTGTCAAAGTCAAAACTGAGACGGTTAAAACAGAAAAATAAAATTAAAAAAAGATTCAAGTAATTTTGAAGGGTTCAACAAGCAAGATTCGATTTTCAAAATAGTTTAGGGATGGGACAGTGTCAATGCGAAATATCTATTCCGATGAGTTCGCGTGGATATTCGTTCCGATACTATGTGGTAGTTTATGCGTGCTAGCTAGCCGCGCGTTTGCCGACCACTGGCTGTACTGCGCCGGAGTTCGCTTGAACTTGGCAAAGCTTCGCATTTCGCACTGCCTGAACTTGGACGGAAAATAACGCACGTAATTTTTTTATTTCCTGAAGCCATTATTACATTTATGAGTTAGGCACTCGATAATATTGCTCTGTATTTTTCCTATAAATAAATAGCTATATTAAATAACTGTCACGGTTTTATGTCAGGAAAAACATAAAATGGTTATGTCTATGCAAATTATTGCATAGCACGTTATATTGACAACATCATCATCATTTAAGTCTCAGGAAGTTCACTCTCCTACTGTATTTCAAATTGTTTATTTTACACTATGATTGAAAAATATATATGTGTATATTTTTTTTTTATTCAAAACTGAGTATTTATTTAAAAATGTACTTTATTTTAACAACATAAAAAAAGTAATTAGTACCACTCCCAGAAAACAAAAGAATCGTTTAAAAAATAAAACTCATTTTTTTTTAACCGCATGTTATTTGCATTCATTATGCTTTCTTATGGATATCTTGGCGGTAGGCCGTGGTTGTCACTCAAAAGTACTGTACTTACATAAATAATGGCGTTATTGAGAGGGTTAAATAATTCAAAATAATTTGCGTAAAACAGCATTTTACGGCCTGTTATAAAAGTGGTGCTTCAGAAAAGAATCCTTAAGGATCAGTAAAAAATATTAAACTCGCAAATCTTTATACTTTCGCACTTTAAAAAAAAACCGGCAATTATTTTATTTTTTCTCGCCTTTTAAACCTACCCTCCTCCACCGGACCTCCACTAACATTTCAAGACTATGATAAGATAAATCCCCCCCCCCTCCAAAGTTCTGCCAAACCTTTTATACTCCTCTGAGACATGGGTTTTGTATCGCAAGCATATCCGCGCACTCGACAGATTTCACCTTAAATGTCTCCGAGACATCATGAACATCCGATGGTCCGACCGCGTCAGGAATACAACTGTCCTGAGGCGCGCTAATATCGGAGGCATTGAGGTGTATCTGATGAGGCGGCAGCTGCGATGGAGCGGACATCTTCTTTTCAGAACTCCAGTACGGTAAGCGGAAACGTGATGTTCTGAAAAGACACATGAAAAGATGCCATATAGAGCCCTCGCAATGGGAGTCCAAGGCAGCTCTTAAACCTGAGTGGCGTCGTCTCATACATGAAAAAGTAGAAAATTTTGAAAATATACGTCTTCAAGAGCTTGTTAAGAGACGAGACGAGCTCAAGGCCAGACCATCAGTGGCCATACCCTATTCCTATGTAAATGGGGTTTTAACATGCCCAACATGCTCTCGTACCTTCACTAACAAGGTTGGGTATTCAAGCCACCAGAGAGCACATGAAAGGATGCGACAGCTACATCCACAGTAAAAGTTATTTTATGAAAACCATTAGCCAATTATCGCAGTCGCTGAGGCCGAAATCGGCCAAGACTACATTATTATTATTATTAAGATAAATCCGTTCAGCCGTTCTCGAATTTTAATCAGACTACCGAACAACAATTCATTTTTATTTATATATAGATAGGATGATCATAACCAAAATAATTTACAAATTTTATGCAGAAAAAGATTAAGACACATCCGTAACCGTAATAAAAAAAATTAAATAAAAAAATAGTTTACCCTGAAAAGTAAGGTTTATCACTTATTTAAAATCATTAAGAAAATAATGTAAATTTTTGTTTTAATAGTAATTATATGCTACCTTAACCTGATTTTAAACCAAATCTGTAAATATATTTGTAATATTTCAGTTTGCACATTATGAAAATCATTAAGAAGACACTGAAATAAGAGATGGAACATGATTGCCCAGAAAAAGCCTATTCACTCGGGTCTTAGAAGTGTTTGGGTTATTTAATTATTATTATTATTATTTTTTTTTGGTTATATATGTGTTTGGAAAAACAGACTTTGGAAGAAAATTCCACTCCTTAGCGGTGCGCACTATAAAAGAATTCTAGAAGCGAGTTTCGTGCGTGTTGATGGTATATATACTAAGTGAGCATGAAAACCAGCCGTACATGTGAGCGACCGATGACATAATGGAGATGATGGGTCAGGACGGTGAAATTGAAACAGTTAACATTATTTGCGTAATTATTATTATTATTGTTTTTTGGTTTAACCTCTTCTTTATATCATAGGTTTTTCTGTCTCTTTACAAACTCAGATTAAGAAAGTAAGTAGCACCACTGTACTGTGAACAGATGTACACCGCGTGCTAAGGTGTCACTCACATTCATTGTTTTCAGAGCACCTGATGGAAAGATTATTATCCTGCGGACCCATTTACTCAAAACATAACCCTATTACAACGAGATAGCGATGTTTTTTAAGTGATAACGTGCAGTGTTTACAGGCAAATTGCAAATTATTGTTGTTGGTCACAGTGCAGTGGTTTACAGCTATGTAGCTCATACTTATGAAAATGTGTGAAAGAACTAGAATGAAATGAAAAATATTAAAAAATAAAATAAAAAATAGCATATACTGCTTTTTTTCTTCTACATTACCTTTAATACATGCCTAATTGAAACAAAACCTACACTTTAATAATTAATTATAATTTGTGTTAGAATAATCGGCAAATCGGTTTTTGTAGGAGAGCTTGTCTGTTGACAAAGGCCTCCTTTAAAGATTTCCACGAATATTATAAATTATCAGAAATTTTAAACAAATATGTATGTACAACTGACTTTATGTGTACAGAATAAGTAGTATAAACTTAAGACTTAGTTTTCACGGCTTGAATGATTCATATAATATGCTATATGAAAAGACAGTATTATAAAATCGGACTATTAGGTCCTAAGGTTAACAAACACTTTAGTCAGACTTATCAATATTTAAAACTAGAATAAAAAATCGCAAACTCTATGACAAACTGGCTGAGGCACGGAACATTTATTTAAATAATTAAAATAATAAAGTGCATACATCTAATAATATAGGTATGTAGGTAACTGATATAGCGTCCGTAGGTAATTAGGTACCACCAACATTTTGGCCCTTTACTTCCGTGGTACAAAACGGCCACACGAAGCTTAGCACTTTTGGCTACCGATTTAAATGTAATACTAGCTGACCCCAGCAAACATTGATTTGGAAAATTTTTTTTTTTTTTTAAAATGAAAAATGGATGTTGGCCGATTCTCATAGATACGGTCAAGCCGTTTCGGAGGAGTTCGATTACGCACCCCGTGACAGAAGAATTTTATATATTAGATATAGCTTCGCAACTAAGTTCGTTACCGTCGTAATTTTTTTACTTACAAATTCAAGCTAAAGTTCCCATACCTGGCTACAAAAATGGTAATCCAAAAAAGTTTAACTGAACCGACAGTAGACTTGACCAGCTGTTTAGAAAGAAGCTGCTGTCTGATTTGTCTTTTTTCATGTCTCTATGAGCTGTCGTTTGAAATAGTTTATTGTTTTTTTTTATTGTTAAGAGCCTTATATGGTTCATTTCGCGTAATAAACTCGCAATTACAACTCTTTTATTGCAATATTTATAGTGATTATTGAGTGCATAAAATATAATTTAAAAACGATAAAATACCATTTAAAATGCTCGTTAATTTTATGCACAACACTAGTTATGACAAGATGGCGTGCATTGCAATGGCATGTATATTTTTTCCTTTGATACTTGCAATATAAAAATATAAATATATAGATACATAGTAGAGAAATACAAACAAGTATATTAGTAAATCTTAATGGTTTTTTAATAAGTTTGGTGTTAAACCGTACTTTTTAGATAAAACTATTTTAATAACGGATGCGTCTTAATCTTTAAATAAAAAAATAAAAGTGTTTTTACTTACTTTTTGTGTAAATTTTAACTTTATCCCGCGGCATAGTACCTGGAGACAAACGATCCAAAGAGGTCGTCACTAAGCAATTAAATTCAACTATGTAGGCCAGAGGTTACTTCCACAATTAATCTTAAAATAAACACTTATCATATATTCAATAATAACATATAGTGTGACACTTATCCTACTAATAAAATTAATGAAGTCTTAATATGATTATTTATTGGTAATATAATTTTATTAAGGGATTATTACGTCATTGAAACGACAAGTTTATTAAAAGCTAGATACATATTATTTTAGAGTTCTGCTCAGAAAAATAAAGAATGTACTTACGTAGTGGTTTTTGATTGAAAGCTGGACAGACAGACAGTTAGAGTTACTTTCGCATTTATAATATTTATACATATAATATTAGTATGGATAATGTACTATCCATATAATATTTATACATATAATATTAGTATGGATAATACATTATACATATAATATTAGTACGGATAATGTTTTATCCATACTATAGCGCACGGTCCTAACCGTACTTATTATTTAAGTTGACCTGTCCATGTAAGCATAGGCTTCTTAGGAAATAAACGTTTGACTTTGACTTTGACTTATTGTAAGCCTACAGCGCCCCCCATATCGCTCTCCTCCGCGCCCGCGGCCGGGCCCGGCGTTCGCATCGTATAACTTGTCATTTGTCTATATTTTATGTGCTTGGTCATTGTTTATATTTTATTACACGTGATTATTCGAACGTCGTCTTTCTTTCAATCATCCAACCCTATAATACTAATATTATATGTATAAACATTACACGAGTACCATTATCATCATAGCCGTAGGATGACCGCTGCTGTACATAGGCCTCCCTCAAAGATCTCCAGTAATGTCGGCTGGCAGTACCCTGCATCCACCGTGAGCCTTCACCGGGTCGTCCGACCATCTAGTTGGTGGACGTCCTACGCTGCCCTTGCCTATCCGTGGTCTTCATTCAAGAACTTTTCGACCCCAAGGACCATCTGTTCTGCGTGCTATAAGGCCTGCCCACTGCCACTTCAAAGTATAATTTAGTATTTAGTATGTCATTTGTTATTAAAAAGCGAAATATCGGAATATTTCCAGCCATAGACGGAACCTTCGTTCAAAGAGAAGCATTAGCTCTCGATAGTCGTAAATTTGTGGCCGTGGTTTTAAAGAAGCTATATAATACCTATGTATTTTACTAATTCTACAAACATATTTTATGCATATTGAAGGAAGGGCATTATTACTTTGTATTGTAAATTTATCTAGAACATAAATTATACTTTCAGCTACAATGATAGTCATCATCATCATCACTCTATTAACGTTCCCACTGCTGGGACACAGGGACTCCTCTCTTGACGAGAGAGATTAGGCCTTAATTCACCACGCTGGCGGGTTGGAAAATGTCGCATGTCCTTCAAACTCTTCGAAGTTCTGATAACATGCCGGTTTCCTCACGATGTTCGCCTTCACCGCAAAGCACGTGCTTAAACCGCCCATAATCTAGAGGTGCGCCGCGGGGTTTGAACCCACAACCTTCGCCATGTATTATACCGATCTCAAAAAATCTTCGTCATCCGTCTGGCTGTCTTTTCGAAAATCTTTAAGTCTCGGAAAAAGCTGTAGTATGAAAAATATAGTTCCTAAAAAATTCTCTCAAGAAGACAGCAGGTAACATTAAATGTGGACAAATGGATTAATGGAGACAAATTTTGTCTCCATAATCTGTCTAGAAACTATAACTATTTTATTTCGCAGATAATCTTACCTATAATTTCCTAAGCACTTTATTTACCAGATAAGCTTATTATGTTTATGACTAAACGCAAAATGATTTTATTTTGATAAGTTGTAATGTTGCATGTATCTTTTTTTTGGGCTTTGCGTGGACATTATATTTTACAACTAAAAAGAAAACATAAAATTTCGAAGTTCGTGATAAGTAAATCTTTATAAAGCCATTGTTTAAATAATATTTAGCCATGACAGTTTTATCATAAGTTCTTCAAACTTCAAAACAAGAGGTACTCAATTTGACTCGTATTTTTTTTATGTTTGTGATATTAGAACTGTATTTTCTATCAAAATGGTCACAATAATACATTTTTTATTGTTTTGAATCGGTTGTTTTGTTAAAATACTAAAATTGTACCTACCTGTTGACCAGCTTTTGAAGGTACATAATCAGAAGATTGAGCCATTGAGTTCTCGTGAGCCCAATGGCGGGCCGGTTTAGTATGAGACTAAAATTAACAAATTTTAAAATTTAGTAAGTCAGAATTCCTAATTTAATTATGAAACACTTTCTTATCTAAGGCATTAGGTTAGCGAATAATTCCCACACAGTATACCACGATTGCTCGAAGATGGCCACTATCTGCCACTTGGCCGGCGATAAATAACCGAAAACGTCGGCTGTCAATGCCGTGACGAATTTATCGTGGTGACATAAAAACTGAAGCCACTTTGCTGGGGTGCGGATTAAGTGACGAGAAAAAGCGTTTTGCACGTTTTTAACTATGTTGTACACCAATATTGTTATAATATCAACATACGAGATGAACGCTGGGTCAACATAAGAGATGAAAGCTGGGTTGTTCTATTCGCTTCTGAACTCAGTGTATAAAATTGAAGCGAACTGTCAAGACAATGTTATTTCCTTGATTATTCTTAGTTTTTATTTAAATTAGCTTTAACTTGACTTGTCCATGTATACTATACATATGCGTTTGAGGAAGTAAACGTTTTGACTTTGACTAACACTGGAACATTTTAATGTGTGTTTTTAGGACTTAGTTATTTAACTTATTTGGGTGTTATATTTCGCCAAACTTGTTGCAATTGCGGGAGAATAAATATATATTTATTTTTAGGATCCCAACCTTACTCATGCAACTTGCTTTACTTATAAACTAAAACATAGCAAATCGTATAATACCAGGAATAATAAATAGATAATAAATATTTTCCGACAATCCACGGACTCACTGGTCCGTGAAACAGATAAGAAACAGGCTAGAAAATATTTGCAACCAATCGCGTAACGGTCGCTGCCACTTTGCTGTTGCTGTCGCTACTGCAAAGTTTTACGTAATAGACGAGCCGCATTTGCAACAGGCTTTATCAAATGTTATACCCATTCGTTCGTTAGTTTGTCTATTTAAATTGAAAAGTAAATTCTCTTACGTTATCCATTTACAAAAACAACTCACGAAGAAGAAAACCACGGGATGACACACTTTAAAAGAACATTGTTTAAAAAGTAAATGATTGTAGTAATATTTCTAAAGTTCTAAACCTGTGTCATATTTTTCTGTGCCAAAAAAAAGAGAGAAAAGCACCATGTTATCTGTTATCTATCAGCTTTGTTTCATGGGGTGCAATATTCAAGCCCATTTGAATGTCATAAATTTAACCAAGCAATCACTTTGATAAAGTGGTTACTAAAAATTCTACTTAGATACCTTACATAAAATATATACCGAAAGGTTTCCTAGAAGATATTACTAAAGCGATAAGGCCACCCCTTGTTCTCCAAAATTATGATTACATTAAGTATATGTTCATTTAATGTATATTTTGTGTAATGTGCAATAACATGTTGTCTAATCTAATCTAACATACCTTAGTACCTTCTAGATATTTGTGATCCATATTCGTCCACGTCCTAAAAATACCTACAATAAAAAAATCGCTTCAGCCTTTCCTTGAGGCACACCAAACTTTAACGTAAGTGCTAATCCGTTGAGAACAACACACAGCGACACACTGTAGCAGGTTCACGGGGATTCGCTAGGGAACCACCTCGCACTTGTATCTTACTTAACATTCTAGCACTATCAACATTGTACTGCCTAGACAAGTAACATTTTAAAGAAAATGTAAGCTTCCTGGAGTAAAAGTGAGTTTAGTTACTGAGCACCTACCTATAGCAATTATTCAACACCCATAGTACTTATTGAGCGCTGCTTAGTTTGTGGTTAGGTGATGCTGACTGAATATTTCGGAGAAAATAATAATTATGTCGTCCGTCAAAAATAATACGGAATAGCGTGGATTAGGTCCGATATACTTTATTTATTTACAAAATAATGTAACATTATAGATATTTTAATCTAAGTTGTTATACGTGGCCTTATGTTATATAGAACATTATATATAAACTTAGTTATTATTAACCAATTAACCATAAATTAGGATTTAGGAGCAAATTTCAGACCTTTGCCGTGCGAATTATAAAGGTGGATGAGAATCGCTTAGTACGAGTGGAGGGAATATCCACTAAATAAAATTATTACTTCGAGTTAATATATATATATGATACACAGACAACACCCAGACCCGAAACCAGAAATTGTAGATCGTACAAAATCTAGTCTCTCGGCGGGAATCGAACCCGCAACCTCCTGCGCCTCAACACCTTCGCCCACCAACACACAGAGGTCAATAAAAAAAAAAAATACTTTTGTTCTCATAAATTTTAACGCCCTAATACGATTTTAATCTACTCGTACAAGGAAGGCTCAACAGCTGATAACAGATAGAGTGATATCATGAACAATCTCGTGGAGCTTAGAAACAATACAGCTTATCCCAGATAAGTTAACTTATCTCGTACTAAATTGAAAGTGAAAACATCTTGAACAATTCATTTCTCGTTTTGGTTTATTGGAGAAAGTGCCGAATGTCCTCTAGGTAATTCTAACAGCGGGGGTCTAAGGAAATTCTAATAGGATTAACTTGATTAATGTGAAAAGGTATTTTGAAATGTTCCATAGTCACGACCTCTGGATTAATTTGTATTAACTATAACACTGGGAACAATTGCAAAATAATGAAAATTAAATAGATATAACTCAATCAATTACAATTCCTAATTTGTCTCTTGGAGCAATTAACAGTTTATATACGATTTGTGTCGCCCTACACCATTTTGAAGCGACGTAATTGTAGCCAGGCCCAAGCCAAACATCGGCTTAGCTCGATGTACCCGGCCACACACTTCGCATTAACACGAATATTCGCCGTAGGCCGCTAATTTAGCCGCACTTGGATCACATTTGGAAGTATTTTCTGTTCACGTCGGTAAGTGTTAACCCTCTGAATCCTTACACGTGACCTCAAGGTGGTGCACAGAACAGTCTCTGGTGGTAGACTTCAGCTGCGGCTTGTCACCACCCTCCGGGCTGGGCCAGTGCGTGTAGCGATTTTTTTTGTTTCGTAATGTGGTCCGGAGAAGCCATCTACCTTCTAGGTCTTCATCCAACCATCTTAGACCGCAGCGTCACTTTACATCAGGTGAGATTGTAGTCACATGAAGGTTTATCCATCATAAAAAAGCACCATTTCGAGCTCCATGTAAATTTGATTAGAATCAGTAGAATAGGTTATTATTATTGAGTTATATGCAATAATATATTTATTTCATACTAAAAGTCGGTTAATTTTTGTTAAACTTTTACTTGTTTTCTATATCCATAAGTATTCCGCGAAGCTGTATTGTAGAAACAACTATAATAATTTAAAGCATTCATTGAAAAGTAAATTGTGTGTGAGCTTTTACGATTTCAATAAATTACAGATTTTATGGTGAAAGCTAAGAAAACTATTGTTTCTTGTTACTAAAGATTCTTTATACTAGCAGGTTAATAAGTACATTAAAATTTATTACATTAGTATCTTATATCGATATTATGAACTGATAAAATAATAATTATAATTTTCGTTCATTGCCACGCAAACCAGTGAAAACGGCATTTTACCTTATATCAAAGTATAAAATGAATGTGTCAAAGTCACTTTGACAGCTTAGCTCTTCATTATTGTATAAAAAAAATCTTTAACAAGTTTTCGTTTTATGGAATATTACAACAAAACAAAGCTTGAGATTTATGAAATAATACACACATTCCGCTAAAAAAAAATATACCAAATAAAAATTTTGTGCAAGTGCCGTTTTATTAACAAGATAAAAAAAACGAAAGTTTGTTGGATTGTTATTTATTTATTTATACTTTGTGCACAAAAAAACAATGTACAGAGGAGGACTTAATGCTAGAAGCATTCTCTACCAGTCATCCTGGGCGTACAAGAAAATAAATTAGGCAATATCAATATAAAAATTATATAAAATATATATACATATAAAATGACCACCAATATTGCCAGATATTCAATTATTTACATTTTCTTGACAGCATCGATGATTTCATTATTTTTAATTATGTTATCAATTCATTTTTGTCGGCGCATCAAGATAAATTATAGTAAAAATATTGAACGTAGTGTTTACATGATCTAGTCTAAATCCCGAATCGTCTGGAGGTTAGCAGTGGTGTCAGGGTTTAGAATATCAGGGTTATTCTACATCTTACTATTACACGACCTAAATCCGACTCGATTTGACTGGATCTCAATACTACATCAATTCTGATGTTGGATTAGATGCATGGATTTCAATCCGTTTGGAAATCCAAACAACATGAACTACGTCCATCCAAATGGCATATGTTTATCATATTGTCGAAACTATTTTGGAAAAATTAACTATCTAGCTGTGTGAGTAGTCCGGAAATATTTATTTATTTATTTATTTTTATTATTTATTTTAATCCATTTGGATGGACGCAAAGTGAATTGGCACCTTAAGTCAAAAACAAAAAAAAACCACTTTTATTGCATTTGAGATGCTCCAGCACGAGATGATCGGGGAATGAGATGATGAGGACTAACCCACCCACCTAGGTATCCGTTGCCGTACGACGGAAGATGCTCTGGCACAACCTGCAACGAGTTACGGTACACGCCGACCTTGGCTACTATGCCATCTTTACCAAAACATTAAAATATTTTATTCTTATTAAATTTGTTCCTTCATTTTTGAGAAATATCGGGATATCCAGGAAAGCACGGGAATTGTCCTGACAGTAAAAACACAGCTGTTCTATTCACGATTTATTGCGAGACTGAAGAAATCTTAATCTACCTACTTATTATTAATACTAAACTAACTACATTACAATTTTATGCCGTAATTCCCGTGAAGCCAACTTATTAATTTGGCAATTATGTTTTTAGTGGACCAGCGTGTTGGGTTTGATCTAACTCCCTTATTTATACACTTAGTACTCGACTTATAGCCGAAACGATGATAATAATAAAGGTCTTATTTCCCAGCCTTAAAAGTTTTTTTTATTGAAGATTAAACATTTTTTATTAATTTAGGATTACTTTTTGGAAGCCTACCCCTTGATAACTTATCTACTCGATTAACATCCGTCGTTCCGTAACTATATGAAAATAGCGAAAAATATCCCTCTACATAGCTACTACTCTATTTTTTTTAGATTATTACTAGTCGTCTTTTAAACTAAACCTAAACTAAATTTAAACCTCTAATGAGAGCTAAGTTAAACATAACTTTATACTATTTTCGAAATCTCCTGAATCTTATTCAACGCAAAAATACCAAAACAACCAGTCAATTTATATAAATTAGCACGTGTCAATGGCCTTAGCCTTACAGAATTATTATGTAAACAGCAACAATATTATAATTGTTTAAATTGTTTCGTACAAAATCAGTAGTTAAAACAATAATAAACTTATTTCTAACTGTTCCTCTTACAATGAAGCGAGATATTTTTGGTGAGTTGCTGTGCTTTGGAACGTGTGATTTGAAGCTTTTCGACTCACGGATCAGCTCGAGTTCCCCAAGGGCTAAGGTATTTTATTCAGTAGCAAAACAAATTAACAAAATCTAACCGACTAAAGCAAAGGAGGCAAAGTTCTAAAGACTGCGTTAATTATGTAATACTTTCCTCTGTTTTTAACCCCCCACCAAAAAAAAGGGGTGTGACAAGTTTTACGTGTCTGTCTGTCTGTCTGGGGCATCATAGCTCCTGAACGGATTTAATTAAGTTTTTTTATATGAAAGGTGAGAAATTAAGGCATTCAGTTAAATTTATTTAGTCATCTTCCTTTACGGAACTTAATAGAAAAACACTATCTACAAAGTCAAATGCAAAACGAGTAAAAAGGTTTACCTACTCGCTTTATGTGTACAATTAAATATAAACTGAACCGCTTATAATTCTGCACGCAAATTCCAAAAAGACAGTGACAAATATTAGTCACAAATAATTCCGTTTAAAAACAAGAATCTCTACTTAATGTACAATTTAACTTGAAAATCCTGCTAGACAAAGAGCCAGTAATCTTTGTTGACATAAGTCGTATGTAAATATGTCAAATTGACAGACACGGGCGCCACACGTACAGAGCATTTTTTTTTAAACATTTAAATATGTCAATCTATTGTCACTTGGTAAATGTGTGCTTATAAAATACAATCGCTAAAATGCTATCATCATCACCAATGTCTTGGGATAAGGATATTATAGTTTTTTTGTGTTGGCGCGAACATACATACACACACGGTGCAAGAGTATAATTTTATTTATGTTGTGATGACCGTTAGGGTGTTCACAATCATCTACGCATGAAAAAAAAATTACCAACTACTAATTTGTGTAAAAACTTCAAAACATATATATACCTACTATGCAAGAGACCGAAAAAATACTTAAATTTGTTTATATTAGTCTTTAGTACAAATCCGGAACGGGCCAAAATTATTAAATACACACTTATTTATTTAATAGTTTAAGTTTTTTTTAATTAATCAGTTATAAAGTTCAAATTATTTGTAGAAGCTAATTTATTTCTTACTTTAAAGTTTCCGCTTTGAAGTTGGTTTTATTTTGGCAATTTTTTTTTATTAAAAGTTCGAAGAGGTTAATGTTAGGATCTAGTGTTTTTTGTACATGCAAATAAACTATTTTTTATTTTATTATTTGTAATAAAGAACATAATGATAGGTTGTAGGAGGTATAGGAACAAAAAGTACCTGACTTCAATGTCGATGCAAGGTAAACAAAGATATTTATGCAACCAAACCACGGAGTTTTCACTATATCCAACATTCATCATAAAAATGTATGTATCCAGTATTTTTTAGGCCGTCTGTGTCTGTGTAACAGTGGGACTTAGTAGAAAACCTATTTTTATTTAGTCGCCTCGCTTATTCAATAATCAGCTAATACACAGATCTATATACGCATAACATGAACAGACCGGGTGGTGTGATGTTCGCTCCACTATCGCGTGTATCCTTGCAATTTTCGGCTAAACGTCTCTGATTACCGTCATTACGCCGGTTACCGTCGGCTTTCGCTTTTACAATGCCAATTCCGGTTGAGGCCAATGGGGCGTGCTCTAGTTATTATTTAGTCATTGGCACTGGTAAAAGTAGCGTTGAACGGTGACTAACTGTACGGAGGATTTGTTGGTGGACATGTGAGAATTCGCATTTTTCAAGCAGGGTGAATTTTTTTTTTTATTATCTTATGGGCTTACATTTGACTACAGTCTAGCAAGAAGGCAGAGACGAGGTCAACGATGGAGCAAGTTTGCCCAGAAAAAGCCTATTCACTCTGCTCTTAAAGGTGGTTGTATTTAATCGGAAAAACAGACTTCGGGTGAGAATTCCACTCCTTTGCGGTGCGCACTATAAAAGAATTCGAGAAGCGTTTCGTGCGCGTTGATGGTAGGTCCACTAAAAGAGCAGAGCTTGTACTATGGGTTATAGGTGACTGATATACGACATATATACTTTTTTTTGAAAATACTTATTTATGATACATAGAAAACACCTAGACACGAAAACAGAAATTGTATCTGGTCCCAATTGTAGATCGAACAAATCTGTCGAAGAAGTCTGAAGTCCCCAGTAGTGGGAACGTAGATAGGGCTTAAGAGAACTTAGGAGAGGACTTACGAAGGAGGACAATTTTTTGTTGTGTCGTGCATAAATATCGTTAATAAATAAAATAGCATTTTGCAGTGCTGAAGACAAATTATTTGTTTAACTATAATTATAAGTTGTATAATTTTTATGTTGATGTAATTTGTGTTTAGCTGCAAATAAATGATTTCTATTCTATTCTTTTCTATAAAATAAAGTTTATTTTCTAAAAATTTTTCACCATAGATGACTTAAAAGTAATAACTTTTAATTTTGGTTGAGACTTACTAGTACTATTACCATCTAAGGCCTGATGTATATGAATCATACCTTCCGTTTTGGTCTAGATTTACGTTATGGTAGTGTTTCATGCCTCGGCTTCTCTACTCAGCTGTTAGTTCAGCAGAACAGTTAATCTATACTTATATCTACTATACAGCGGTAAAGTTTTGAGATTGCGAGAATGTTTCAATTTCAATTTATTTATTTACCATAACGTTATATTACATAACAGGCAAGTCAAAACATACAACATAAAAACATTTATACTAACATTAGTTATACATAGGTACTTATATTTAAACACAATGATTGGCTAAGAATTTGAAAATGAACAACTCATGTATTCTGCAACGCTATAAAAAGGATGTGACTGAAAAAATATTTTTTTTGTTTGTGACGTTGTAGGGGATATTTCTGGATCTACTGAACAAATTTTAATGAAATTTGTTACTTAGATTCTCTAAAGCTTGAGAAGTGACATAGGCTAAGTTTTTACGCCGAGAAAATATATGATACAGCGGAAAAATCCATTAAACGCGGGTAGCTTAAATAAGTAAACCTTCGTATTAAATCTTTGTCTATTTCAAGTCATAGTTTTCCAAACGTATTAAAATCGTGTAGAGCAGAAAATAATAACCATTTAAACTATTAAAGAATAGTTTCCGTTTTAAAGAGCTCCCCTCACAAAATAACTATGTAGTAATGAAAAGAACTTAATCCTGTGTCCCCGCAATCACGTTCAGCCTAAGCTGCGCGTACGCACCCGAGCACGTTCGATCTATTTTAGACTAAAACCTTTGATAATGTGCGGTGGTCTTTGATCTTACATGGTGGCCGAAGGTGGGGTTTTTGAGGACAGTCAGTCATATATTTTAATGCAATTAATATTGTATAATTCTTAAAATGAAGACTGGAAAAGCCGCAGGCAGACTGAGCCGTGTTGGCTGAGTAGGGGCACACTAGATTTTCATTACGAAGGTCGTGGGTGCACACCCTGATACTCAAGATTTTAAAACAACAAACTAAAATAATGAACGTTGTACTGAGAATCTTCTCCCAATTTTTTTTTAAACGTAACTTAGGATAAGAGAGATTACTTGGTAATTTACAGTTGGTAATGTAAGTTAGTTACATAAGTAATTAATAAAAGTTTTAATTAAGTTTTACAACAGTATTCACGTCCTAGTAATTTTCTGAATGTCTATGGTAATAAATGTCATGGCTTTGACATATGGGGGGTCATTAAAGAAAATTTATTAGCCCTCAGCTACGCTACTACGTCTTAATTTTTTTTCTACACATATTTAGAATATTAGTCCTCAGATGTTTGTAATTTGATGACAACAATTTTAAATATTGCAGTATTTTTTACTGTGGGGTTATCGATCATTATTCTTATTTATGCTTTCTTTAACTTTAAAAAACTTTAATACGTCTGATTTTACGCTTTGAATGCGACATTTTAACTAAAATTATAATAGAAATCGATCAATATCAATCTCCATCAAATTACCATTTGAGTTACAACCGATAAGTCAATTAATCATTAAGCTGACTGTACGCTATTAATCCCAGGCTGTTTTGTGACAAATCACTTGAACATTTTTAAGGAATGTATTATTTTCTTTTATTAGAATGTCGGCCTTTTTGTAGTTTAATGTTAACAAGATCAAATTAGGTAATAATACAGGGGTATTATTTGAGTTTTTTTTTAAAATTTTATCTAGCTTGTGTTTTACGGATTTTAACGCGGTAAGAAACGTTATTTCATGGTAAATGGCTCTTTTTCAATAAATACTCAACACGAATAAAAAATATAAGTATTTTCAAATTAATAGTTTCTGATATTAGTGCATTCAAATAAACAAACACTTCAGCTTAATTATTAGTAGAGATATAAATATAACAGACGCTTTTAGTACTGTAATAATATTATAAATATAGGAACAACAACAAAGGGCTATGCGCGGGGTTTCTCTACGTGATCGAATCAGGAATGAGTAGATACGTAGAAGAACGCGGGTCACCGACATAGCCAAGCGAATTAGCTCGCTAAAGTGGCAATGGGCAGGCAATGTAGCGCGCAGAACAGATGGCCGTTGGGGCCGGAAAGTTCTTAAATGGAGACCACGAATCGGCAATTCAGAGTAGGACGTCCACCAACTAGATGGACGTACGACTTGGTGAAGGTAGCGGGCTCGCGGTGGTTACAAGCTGCTACCGACCGAAGTCACTGGAAGTCTTTTAGAAAAAAAAAAATTCAAAATTGTTTTCCCGTCAACTATTCGAATTCTTCTCGCTTTAAAAACTATCCTTGGACTTCTACGAAACTTAAAAAAAATGGCCAAATTGGTCCAGGCGTTGTTGGATTATGCGCTTATCAACAATTGATATTTTGCCATTCATAATGTCATTTACATTAAAGAAAATGTAGGTACCTATATTTTATAAAAGCAAAATATGGAGTTAGAGTGGTTACCCATCCAAGTACTACTAACCTGGTGCAACGTAACTTTATAAAAATAACGTTTGTTGTATGGAACCCTATATAATTCTATTTCTTTATTATGTGTTTTTAGTATTTTTTTGTTTTAGCGGCTTTCTTTAACGGTTTACGAGGAACAGTTTGGTAATGGACGGAGAGACAGACAGTTCTACTCTACTACTACTCTTTGGGTACGGAATCCAAATAACTAAAATTATAAAATTATGTATTTATTCGTCAAAATATCGAAATAACTGATATATTTCATTAAATTCGTATTGACTCATATCTTGATTATCATAGCGCAGTTCATCAATAAATAATACCAATATAGAGGTATTTGACATATTTCAAGATCTGTCAGTAGACTAAGTGACAACAATGTCTAGCTGGTAGCCGACGCGACGGTGGTACAAAGTACAATATAATGCGCTCAGCAGGTGGCATTTAGCTTAAGCGACCTCGTGTACTGTGACCTATCTGACAAATGATAATAGGGACATACAGTTGAATAGTATACTGAGATACTGTTATACAAAATAAGAAGAAAAAACGACTTTATAATATGGTAGAGGACTAATAAATTTAATAAGTCCGTCATTTCGATTGTTTCGAAAAATTGTACACGTACTTACTTTTTTTTTTTTCTTCTCAATATAAATTATAAAGATTTCTTCAACGTTTTCAAATTACGACATAGGTACCTCTAATTATACTAATTAACACCGTGCACCAAACAATGTGTATTTATTTTATTACCTACTAATGTTCCGGCCAATGGTTTATCCCCGTTTTATCGCTTGGAAATTGAGTGTTTTCCATTTTAATTATTGTGTAAAATGAGTTACAAGTCGTTACTCTTACATTTTAATTTCAATTTCATTATACAATGATAATTTGTGTAACCGTCTTTTGATTTAGAAAAAGAAACAAATAAAAAATATTGTAACAAAAATCCTATTTCCAGTATCTGGTATTTTTTGGGAATAAATCGTTGTTTGTATTATCCAAAGGAGTATGTTATTTTCTGCTCATCATCAACCAGAGAGGAGAGGCAACCAAAAAAACCGGCATGTTCTGAGAACTTTAAAGAGTTTGAAGGACATGTGACATTCACCTTTGCAACGCAACAGCGTGGTGAATTCAGGCCTAATCTCTATCGTCAAGAGATAATGTTTAAGAGAGATTAGGAATGGTGAATTTCACATGTCCTTCAAACTCTTAAAAGTTCTCAGAACATGCCGGTTTCCTCAATTTTTCACATACTTTTCTGCTCGTGTGTCACAAATTCTACATTTATCATGTCTATAGGTAGTCGATAGAGCCACTTAGCAAATTTAGGAGTCGACACCTCGAATTGTTGGTGCCGAGTTATCGCGCAACACCTTTGTTTACTGCGAAGTTGCGCCTGCGCCGAGTGGAAGATATTGTGTCGATACTGTTGATCGATTGTCGTCGATAGTCAGTAGCTATTTTGGTTTTAGTCATATTTCTAATTTGAGTGTATGCTTTGAAGAAGCTTGAAACTAGTTTACTTCTATACGATTGTATATAATTATGTATTTTTTGTTAGATAAGTTTAAAAAGCGACTGCAAAACAGGAGCATCTGCCGCGCCTACGTGACCTATAACGAGACGTTTTGAGGCATAAAAGTTGCTGACGGGATTGGCCGAAAAGTATTCGAGTTTAAGAGTAAAATCACATAATCAATTTCTCTTTCGGTCCTAAGATCAATTTTGGCAAAATAAGGATGTTGAAACACATTTAGAAGTTATTTATAATGATATAAATACATTTGGTAATACACTTTACATATTGGTACAAATATTTCAGAGCATCACGCAGTTTAAACTGTAAAGCTGATCATCTGACGTGATAAATATTTCGAAATTCCGTAAATCCAGAATTCTGTTAAATAGTTCTCTTAATCAACGTCGTCTCGGAGATAAATACTATTGGTAAATGTTTCCTGGAGTGCAAATCTGCTAGTCAGCTTTCAGCTCAAAAGCTTAGTAATTATTTGAGTTGCAGAAAGATGGTCGATTTAAATCTTGCATTCTGTATCAGTGGCGCGGTGGGCGAAAGTCCGCTTGTGGGGGTAGGGTAAGTAGGGGGTTAGATTCCCACCGAGGAGTCTGCAAGCACTTTCTCCTTGGTTTATGTGTTCAATGTGTATAATAAAAAAATGTATGTATGTAGGAATGTTATTATTTATTTATTCTAAAAAACTCGAAAAGTTAATGAGACGGATTATGGAGAACCGCTAAAACCCTAAGGGTGAGCTATGTGACTGATCACATGTGACAAAGCGAGATAGCTCTTGACCAAACAAACCATTGCTTAATTTTCTCGGATTATGTGACATAAACTCTTAGGATAACATTACCCGCTACACATTTTGCTACAATGTGACACAATTCTGTAACACAGCCAACTAAAAGAAAATTCAAAAGCCCTTCTACATCAGAGCCTAAGCCCGCCTATTCTCGCACACAACAGCAACAAACAAAGTCCACATGGACGTCATCCAAAACGGGCTTACCTCAATTTATTGGCCATAACTACTACTACACTTTATGCCATGTTATTACTAGATATATTATACTAGATCAGAAATCGGCTTAACCGACTTCATGAGTTTATTGCTAGTAAAACGCGTAATGCTCTCGACCTTTAGGCTTAGGGATTCTGGACTTACTCCAAGGATTCAAAGGTGTGTTTTGGTTGCAGTGAATTATTGCTAGATTAAGATGATTGGACATGCAATAAGATTTGTACGGAAGTATTTTTGGTGTTAATTTTATAGCTGTTTTGTTAGGGTATTAGTTTAACAAGTCAGAGGTGTTTTTTTTGAGAATGATGAAGTATCTTCGCTATCATATTAATGGCACAACCTACACAGTATTACTAAGTTATATTTGAATTCATTTTGAAAACAGGTTCCAGGAACTTATCTTAATATATATAAATCTCGTGTCACAATGTTTGTCCTCAATGGACTCCTAAACCACTTAACCGATTATAATAAAATTCGCACACCATGTGCAGTTCGATCCAACTTGAGAGATAGGATAGTTTAAATCTCAAATTATAGTCGCATAAATCAAATAATTGTCGGGATTTTTTTTTTAATAAATTTAAAAAAAATTACTAGAATATAGAATAGACCGGGCCACTAGTTTTCTTATATATTCAGATGTCTTTTTTGTAGTGCACCTACGTTTTCGCCTCTTATTTATCTTTTCCTGGATAATAAACAAAATCATTTCAACAAAGAGTGAACGCAACGCATAACATAATATTACAAAGAAACGAGTCGCAAAAATTAAACTATCGTCTGTAAAATCAGCTTAAATTGAAGACATTAACTGAGAAACAGCTTTTCCCAGATTATTTCACTGATCTCCATCCACATCAGAGCCAGCCATTACCATAACCAGCAACCTAATCGAAGGTCATCCAACGTCAACCGTTCCAATCACCAAACAAATGTCATAACATTTCTATAACGGCGCAACTAGAGAGCTTCTGCGAATAATCGAGATAAATATAATCGATTAATATCTATCATTTGAATGTTAGCACTAGTACGGTGGAAGTGACAGGCTTTGCGGAATCGACGGTTACTGAGAAGATAGTGTCGGGATTACCGAATGGTTTATTTTAACACTTAATACTATTTCTATCGCTTTATTAGTGGGGAGTTTGTTTAGAAGTCGATAATCGCTTGTAAAATAAATCATCTCCGTAATGTTTGCATGAGTTAAGTTTAAAAATACATTATGTATTTATTTTGTTATTAATTGTTGACACTTATATAAGTTTGAGTATTAACACTATTATATCCGGCAAAAACTAAATTTGTTCAAATTGTATTGTAATTGTACAGTATTTAGAATATTAAAAATATTGTTCATGTAATTTTTTTTAAACGAAATCTGAAGAGGATGCAGTCCGTTGAAGTTTCACGTGCGTTATGATTTCGTTTGATCTATGTATATTGACGGATGACGGGGTTTTATGTACTTTCTCTCGGGAACAACATATTTTTGTGCAAATATACTTTTTTTAGTAGATTTCGCTTATTGCTTATTTTTTGGATTATCATTCTTATCTCTTTACAGCCATAGTATGTTTCATCATCATCATCACCCTATTAACGTTCCCACTGCTGGGACACAGGGACTTCTCTCTTGACGAGAGAGATTAGGCCTTAATTCACCACGCTGGCCAAGTGCGGGTTGGTGAATGTCACATGTCCTTCATACTCTTTTAAAGTTCTCAGAACATGCCGGTTTCCTCACGATGTTTGCCTTCACCGTTAAAGCACGTGTTTAAAGCGCACATAAATTTCTCAAGAAAAAAAATCCAGAGGTGCGTGGCGGGGTTTGAACCCACGACCTTCGGAATGAAAGTCGAGTGTCCTCCCACTTAGCCAACACGGCTTATATAGTATGTTTACTACTGGACTATTACCCGCACCAAATGCTGTAAGTTTATAAGGGATTAAAGAGGTTTTGGCCTACTCGCCACGCTCATTCCATAAAAACGTTATTTTTCTCATAAATAAATAATGTACTTTTAATTCGTTATTTACATATGAAATGGACCACTCGGGCGATGGCTGGACTAATGAAGAGCGAGCGACCAGCTGACGCGTGCGACAGATACATCATGTCGCAGCACCGTCGTTTTGTGTCTAGTTTATTTTGGGACGCGCATGTTCGCGACACTTACTATATGCGATTTTATTGACGAGCCATTTTCTGGTTAACGATATGAAATGTTGTCATTATTAATCGGTGTTTTTGTTTTGGAGATGTTTTATCAATTTTGCGTTTGGGTTTGTGAATTTGTCTTGCATAGTATATAAATGCTATAAATCACTATTTTATTTAATGTTAAGATTTTTGTCTATATTGTATTGTATGTTATTAGTTTTTGAAGTGAAACTTCTTTAGAATCGTTGTGATTTCAGACAGGATGCAACGGAAATACGTCAGGTAAGCTTCTTAAACGCTAACAAGGTTAAGCAACTTTCCGGAACGTCAGTACTTGGATGGGTGACCGCCCGAACAAAATCTTTTTGCACAGTATTTTTTTTTATTCATCTCATTATTTTGTCGATTTACTGAAGTTTCACTTCTACCGTGTGTGAATCGCACACACATCTTTTTAATTTGTTTAATTATAAAAAGATCAATTGTAATACTAGCTTGTAAGTTTATTGTGAACAACGCGATATTATTTTTTTCTGCACATTTTGTTGTTGTTTTGGTTAACATAAACTAGAGCTAGAGATAAAACTCGGCTTTTTTGCATAGTTGATTTTTAACCTTCTTACATTTTTGATACAATTTATGAATGTTTGTTCCTAACAGATCCATTCTAGATTGGGTCGGTTTGCGTCCACCAGTATACCGCCTGTAACAACTTATGCCCTGAGCTTTATGAAAGAAGATACCTAGCCCCAGGTGCTATATATATACAAAGTAATTCGCATTTCTAAACCATTGCGAACATCATAAAGAACCTAATTCATTGTAGCAATGTACCTACATTGAGTCGACAAACTTATAGGCAGTATCAGTGGGTCACTGGGAAAGTTATATTTTGAGGTTATGTCGTGTTCTAAGCTTTTGTCAATAAATAAAACGATATAATGCTCAGTTATATGTTACGGTACATTTGAAAGCGTGATTGTACACTGCTACAGAAAATAATAAAATTGTATCAATGCTCTAGCTAGATAGAAAAACAGATCATAAGTAATATTGATTGGAGCTTGTATTTTGTTTTTTTTATAGGTACGAAATTTTTTTTTTTATGAATTAATAATAGAAGTTTTAGGATAGGTATGTATCTTAAAAAAACCAAACCAAAGGACCAAAGGAGGACACTTGAAACGTCAATCAGGCCACCAAAACCAAGTGCTCAAACTATGGTAAGCGATAAAATAGATTCGCAGAAGAACTAGCTCGTTCAGGTAACTAGGTAAGAGGTCTGTTTGAGATGCAAAAAGTAACGGATCCGATTGCCAACGGTAGTCCAGATTGTATCCATAAATTCTGAAAAACATTATATATGTAAAAAAATATTATAAATAATTTATAATTGTATTAAAGAAAAACATATATATGTATACTAGCTGCCCGCCCCGGCGTCGCACGGGTATAAAATTTTCCCGGAAATTATTCGATTTTTTCTCGCCGTAAAAACGATCCTATCTCTCAAGTTGGATCGAACTGCACATGGTGTGCGAATTTTATTATAATCGGTTAAGTGGTTTAGGAGTCCATTGAGGACAACCATTGTGACACGAGATTTATATATATTAAGATTAAGATAACTATTATAGCACATATATACACGTACGCACTTATATAGGTATACGTATAATGTGTAGTAATATTGTTGTGTTGTTTAATGGTGGCTTACTAGTAGCTTACACATGTATAACTTTTGAAACTATCATGGTGATCAGCACTTGATTGTCTTACGAGTTTCCCATAAATCATGGTACATATCCCGTTATAAATCTAAATAGGACATGTATTTCTTAAACAATAACACAAAATACAATAAAACACAAAAAAGATTTAAATGTACAAAAATTGTGAATCAATGGGCGGCCTTATCTCTGATAGCGATCTCTTCCAGGCAACCTTGGGATGGACACAGATCACAAAGCACGAATAAGACGTGAGAAGCAAATTGATATGGAGTTACCTTATCTAACCCATATGATGCTGTGTATAGCCTTAAATTTTGTGAAACATTGATGACTTAATCTTAAAATAGTCAACTAGAATCTAATAAACGAACCATACGCATCACCGATAAATGCCAGCCATTGATAATGACACAAATAAATCACACTAGCCTAAAAGCTCTAATGTTCAGAACATATTCATTTGTACCCCATCCTCTGCCCTACTGCACCGGACGACGTAAATTCTGTTTGCATAATCATTTTCATAATGTAAATGGCGCTAAACAGCTGAGTTATTGCCCAAATGGATTGTGGGGATTTATTTTGAATGCCTTGGGTAATTGAGGACCTGTTTATGATTCTGTTGGCGAGATGACAATGCTGCAATGTTTGTCAATATCAGCGGATTTTCACAATCAGAAGATTTCAAAGTTAATACCTCAGTTTCCCTGTTAAAAAGGGCGTAATAGCATAGATTGTAATAAGGGCCACTGCTTTAGTAATTTATTTGCAAATTTTTGTTAGTTAGGTATTTAAATATAAGAGCATAGTGGGAATCGATCTTAGCAAAATAAACTCCGCGCCGCTCGAGGTGCTGAATTGGCGTAAGGTAAACAATTAAAAATTAAAAATAATACATTAACATTAATCATGTTTCTATCGTAGCACGAATTTTAGAGTTAATATTTAATATTTTCGTCATGCGTGAGGACATCACTCTTCGATGGAACCCATTGACAAATGTTTATTTTCCTAACAATAATGTTTATATTTTGAAAACAAATATTCACTAACAATGAATCCAAAAAAATGACACCCGAAAATGGTCTACATCTATGTATGTATGTCTATTATATTATTATATCAGATGTCTATTTTTAATGTTTTTAATAAGTGATAAACCTCACTTTGCAGGTTACACTATTTTTAAATTTTATGCAGAAAAAATTAAGACACATCCGTAAACGTAACGTAATCCTGTGCGCGAAGGTTACGGATGTGTCTTAATTTTTTCTGCATAAAATTAAAAAATCAGATGTCTAGTACCCGTTACACAAGCTTAGAGCTTACCTCGCGGCTAAATATTGTATTTACTGTCTATTTATAATGTATTGTCTGTTATTCTATACAATATAATATAACTTAACTAGAGTCGGCGTATCAAAAGCATTTCTTCAACTAGTTTCGCTAACTACCTGAACAATACTAGCACTAATGACTCGATCTACAAATCTTTGAAAATTGATTAAACATCACTAATGCCTTCTTCTCTGTCTAGATCAATCCCACACGTTTTGTCTATCTTATTGTCCGTGATTAATTATCTTAATTACATCGTTTTCCGCTTCATCAGGTCTTTGTTCATCGCCTTTTATTGGTACCGAAATATCTTTGAAGTATTATCATTGTAGATTACGGTTTTTACCATAGCATAAAATTTTTTTTTCTTCATTACAAATGAATAATTTGACTTAAAATAAAAGGATTAGGTCAAACAATAAATTAATAAATAAATAATATTTAAAACATTTTATAATGTTTTGTTCGGACCGTCATTAGTTATTTTATGAACAGTCAGTATCTGTTTATTTATTCATGTTTTTAATCTCTCTTCCTTTGCCAAATGCACCTATAGTAATTGAGTGTTATGAACAATAATAGTTAGTTGACTACATAAAATATGGTATTCAGTTTAATCCATCCATTAGAGCGCTCAAAAATATTGGCTACCTATTTTTTGCTTTCTCTATTTAATAAGAAAATGCCAAGATGATAGAGCGGGGAGGAGGTTGTGTCTGTTCAAGTCCGTAAGTGGTAACCCTCTGAATCCTTACACGTACTCTCCGGGTGGTGCTAAGAACAGTCTCTGGTGGTAGGCTTCGGCGGCGGCTGGGCCAGTGTAAGCGATTTTTTCGTGTTTCGTAATGTGGCCCGGAGAAGCCATCTACATTCTAGGTCTTCTTAGACCACATCGTCACTTTACACATCGGGTGAGATTGTGGCAAAATGAAGGCTTATTTAACATAAAAAAAACATCAAAAATCCGAAGTGAAAAACTTCGTTGCACTGTATTCAACTAGTTCTCTATGGTCACCCGTAACAAAAGAGAATTAACATTAATAGTATTAAAGTTATATTTATTTTAATATAACGTCTTTCTGTATTCTGTGGTGCCAGTTTATTACATTTTGGACAGGTATCTTTTTAAAATGATTTAAACGAATTTTTTTTTAAACAATTCACACACAGCCTCCACTAATTGATAAAACAAATAAATCACGCTGGCACGAAAGCCTTAATGTCAGGACATTATCATTTGTTGTAACGTAAAGGTAATAATTTTCAATTTTCAATGTAATCAAGACGTGCCATACCATCGTCCGTAAAGTAAGTTCTCATCTGAACTCCCACGTGTTTCTTTTGTTTGTTTATGAGGAATGCGCGACCGATTCGGATCACGCTATGATCGACACTATCCCGATAATCAACAGGAAATAAGGATCCACTAACCTGTGGAAATAATTTATTTTGTACCTTGTTCAACCCGAATGGGGTCGATAAGTTCTCGAGTGGTGACCTCGGATCAGGAAACGCAGAGTCAGAGGTCCACCAACAAGACAGATGGATTATTTAGTAAAAGCTCTAGAGCCCTGATTCCCAATGGTTTTAAGACTCTTATGACCAAAAACTGGAAGTTATTAAGATTGTTGCGACTAATCAATTTCAATATTATTATAAAAACTGTTTTATCTTATGGCCATAATAAAAACAAACCAATTAATGTATCGCTAAAAATGCTCATTGACTTGAAAAGTTAATAACTATAAAATATATATAGTCTTTAAAATATAGGTAAGTACCTATTCATCCCAAAGATATGTTTACCTACATCCAAGATACTGTAATCTCAGTGCCGCGTCAATTTTTAACATTCCGGCCTTTGATTCCAAAGTTCCTTTCACAGGCTTTAATATCTCAATTTAGAAACGCAAACAGATAAAGTGCATATCCCGACGAATAACCCAACATGTGTGGGTGATAATGGACAATACACACCCACATCGACAAAGCGTTTGGAACTCCCAGATGTGTCAAAGGAAACTGGCTCATTATCTTATTCATTGACAAATATAAACTTTGAAGGATTATAGAAGCCAAGTTATGAAGTTTACCATGACTTAAGGATGAAGCGCCTGTGAATAACATAGTTTGCGAAAGTTAAAATACAAGCTAGTTGAATAAACAATAAGAGTGATTTCAATTTAGCCGTTTCATGTGGAGCGTATGTCGTAAGTAAATTAAAAGTGGCACTCAGACAATAATTGTATTTTTATTTTTTATGTTTTTCGTTCAATGTTTTTGTAGTTTATTTTACCGTACCTTGGTTCATTACTTAACGTACGATTGCCTACCCGAATTTTTTAAATTAATCTATATGTATTTTCATTACTAAGCACACCTCATGCATTTTTATATCGAAATTAATTTAAGATCTTTTTCGTCACCTTTATCCTAACATAATCAAAAAATTTGACATATTGACAATGATATCGATAGAAAGGGCTTTTAGATACAACATAAAATAATTATATAGCCGTTTTACATTAAAAACAACATAGCATATATATTTAAACAGCTCGACACAACAGTGTAATTTCAGATCGATACCTATATTTATTTACTGTGCCAATCAGATTTTATCCCTTGTCTGGCTTTAAAGTCTTCCATTTCAAATAATTTTGTAACTGTGGAAGGCGGCGTCAAGCTATCCACATACATAGTCAATCTAAGCACATTTGTTCCGCTGGCTTTAGGAAGTGATTTAGCTCCCTTTATTCACAGAAAACAGTAATCCAGTTATAAATCATCCGATAAACCTATTTATGCAGCAGCACAAAGACTACTGCAGAATTACCATAAGTTCCGTTATGTCATTTAGGACAAACGGGCCAAGAAGACAGTATAGAACTCGTCAGAACAAAAGCAGTTTCACGGAAATAATACACCAGGAATTGTGAATACGAGTATAAATTCAGTGACCTAACATAAGGAAATCCTAATTGGTGTAGTAAACATCGGCCCACCCAAGACGAACTCTTTATGTGATAATCATACGGTCCAATCGGAATCCTTGGCGAAATAGACAATGATTAACGTGCAGTTACCAAAGCACAATACGGAGATGAAAATTGCTTATCGAATTTATGAGCTGTTTGGGTTTGAGTCACTCAGAACCAGTCTAAGGCTGATAAAGAAAGCCTTATACCGAACGTTAAACTTGAGCACCATCGGGATAGATGATCCTAGATCGGACGGCAGCTGCGCTTTTGTTGAACTAAGTATCTCGGCTTATTTATAGTTCTGCTTATTTCCCAGGAGATAAGCTGCGTGAAATTATTCTTGAGTAAGAAGTGGATAATTAACTCTAGCTCTGACAATGCTCGTAAAAGCTAATTGAGTTCAGGGTGAAAATTACTAAAATTAGGTGTTATGGCTGTTTTAACTGCGAAAACGAAAGTGTCTAACGCATATTGTCATAGTTCATGAAGGAATTAATTTTAAAGTGCTTTAACAAGCTATAAGTGTTCTGGTGTCACCAAGTACTAACAATTAGATAACTGGATAGTTAGACCTTTAATCAGAACTTAAACAACTTAAACAATTTTTTTAAGAAATGCCTTATTCTTTTTTCTAGCAAGTCACATCTAGTAAATAAGCGGCTTTCTTTATATGTAATAATTAAAACTACCAGCAAGCCACACGCAAGCATGGTACAGACGTCCTCCCTCGCAAGATCTATTAGCTCGTTGTAAGTAAATCAAGGTTGTGTTGTTTAAAGAGGCGTGGGCCAGCGTGGAGCCCTGTGGTACCCCGGCCCGGTAGCGGCGCTTTCTGACTCATTGCTACATATTCAAAGGCAATTACGTTGTATTCACGTTTGCAAATTTTCATTGCCATTGTTAATCAATTATTAGCACAGACTTGTAGAAGTTAACGAAGATAGAAAAAATTATAATCTTTCACGGTTTTATAACTGATGTGAGCTTAATAAATAAAATAATAATAAATAAATTTTTTTTTTGATAATCAGTTAAAGCTGATGTTAATAAAAATCCTTATAATTGAATTAGAACTATGATTTATTATTAAGCCTGAACTAGGAAAATCCAGTTATTCAAGCATACATTATTTTCTTCAAGTTTATTTTATATTACAGTGTGCATTTTAACTAATTTTATGCTGATGTTGCTCTAACATTATTGTTTTATGTGTACAATTACATATCTTAACCTAGATAAGAAATGAAAATTGCTTACTGACAAAAAACTGCATATTTTATTACGGAAAAGAGGTTTTTGATGACAAACTTTGTAGATAGCCTTGAACTACTTTTGTGCATTTATATAAATTAACGTATTTGCATGTGTATTGCTTAATTTAATTTATTGTACAAAAAATATTAAAATGATGAATTGGTATTATTCTATATTATTATTGTTACTTTTCTCATTCATTTCAAACATTTAAAACTAAATGTAAACTATACAACTGCTTCAAACAGAAACTGAAATATTTTATGTTCTATCTATTGAACTTAGCTAACTTATTAAATTATTAAGGAGATACTACTTACAATGCGTTTGTTTGAATGCCTGATTTCAACGTTCCTCATTCATCATCACATCACAGCCTCGTTAGAGCACCGAGTTCTTTATGGTCACTTACACTACTTTATGATTGTAGACAAGTATTTTAACGCATAATAGACGGGCCGTGGGTGTCTGTTTATGTCCCGCTGATGTTATTTTGATTTACGTCCCCACTGTTTTTGAATTGCGACAATGTTTATGATGATATTATCCTGGTCAGTGGCGTTGGGCGATAAAATTATGAACGGCCGTGATTTTGAATGGTGTGCGGTGATTTTATAGGCAGGGGTAAATGTATTCGTATATATTCAATGTATGAATGTTTAGTAATGTATCATGAATGTTATATTTGGGGTAAGATGCTAAAGTACTTATAAAGCGACACGACTTAAAATAGCTACGCCGTCATCTAGATTACTAAATTAAATTTTATACTTGTATTTTATTTTTTCTTATCGGCTAACCCGAAGTATCGCCGATATATCGGTATCGGATGCATCCCTAATTTTTGACTATTCTTTGTTTTGTACTGTAAAACAACACTACTATGTGTCTGTAATTTAATGCTGTGTGAAATTTTTATCGTGATTTATATATTACTAGATGACCCCAGCAAACGTTGTTTTGCAAAATGAAAAATAGATGTTGGCTGATTCTCATGCCTACTCAATAATGCTTACAAATTTTATGAGAATCGGTCAAGCCGATTCGGAGGAGAACAGGAACAAACATTGTGTTACGAGAATTTAATATATAAAATTACGTGACAAAATAATAAAAGTCCGCTAAAAGATCACGTTTTAGAATAAAATCATTTTGATTTATAACGGGATATTTACCATGATTGATTGATACCAAACACAGGAACGTCAACCGAGAAGATGGTTTTCTATTATCTGGAACCTGGAACCCTGTTGTAAAGATGTGTACTAGTCAAAAAAAACCTGCAAGGGAGGCCCAAACGGACACCGTCAGTATTGTGTGTCGCGATAGTGTGTTAGTGGGGTGTGAAACATGTCCCAGCTCTAGTGATACATCGTAATAAAAGAGTGAGAAAGAGAGTAAATCGATTTGTCTGCCAATAAACTGTTACTCTAATCGCTGCAGCTTCAGTTCAACCGTGATCATGGCGCATGTAACTGTGCCGAAATATCGGGAAACTCGAAAGACAATCAGTCATGGTATATATCCCATTATAAATCTAAATAGGATTGAAAACCATGATAGTTTCAAAAGTTATATAGAATAAAATCATTCAAATTAAATTTCACAAAAAAAAAACATATATTTTGCGAAATAATCAATAAATCAGAGTAAAGTAAGCAATGGTTAGTAATGTCAATAATACTTGTCAATGATTAGTTATATCAAGAACTTTCTCGCTTTGTCACATGTGACTGTGTGAAATAGGTCTATACTTAAACCATTGTCTAATCTAATCTTACTATGTCCTTAATCGGAAATCACCAGACCACCAACAGATACATAATAATATCGTCTTATATTTGCCTAATTCGCGTAATAATAAACATAAACTCCGATAAATCGATCAAAAGATAATTCATTTCTCACAAAATATGCCTTTCGCCGCGAAACAACATTGTTATAGGAAGTCGACACAAATTCACGCATGTAGAGCGCGGCAATACCGGTGCATGCATACAGTACACTCAACGTCAAAAACATACAAATATAAAAATGTAAATGTAACTCTGTCTATCTGTTCCACTTTCACGCAAGAATTACTGAACCGATTGAAATGAAATTTGGTACACAGATTTTTTATAGAAAGGACATCTTTTTACCGCGGGAAAATAACAAATAAATAAATACATAAATAAATATTTCCGGACAATCCACACAACAACATCTAGCCCCGTGGTAAGCTCTTAGCTTGTGTTACGGGTACTAGACATCTGATATACTTAATATAATAGACATACATACATAGATATTTTTTATTATACATATTAAACAGACCAGACCAAGGAGAAAGTGCTTGCAGAACATACAAACACTTGACCCCTCGGCGGGAATCGAACCCGCTACCTCTTGCGCCGCAAGCGGACCCTCGCCCACCGCGACACTGAGGCAGTCAGTCAACAAAAGTTGTTTTAAACGTTGTTTAAGTTGTTTTAACTGTTGTGTCCCGCGGCAGTTCTTGTGTATTATAGTTCGAGTCATGAATTATTGTTATTATTATTTCGTTCCGTAGGACTATTTGTACTGTTTCCTTTTTAATTCGTTGTAATGTACTGGATAACCATGATAGTTTTAAAAGTTATAGTTTTATTCGAATTAATGATTTCAAAAATGATTTATTATTTAAGGCCAATCGATTCAAAAATAGGCGATCGCGAAAAATCAGCGCTGTGATCTAATTTGCTCTGCCACAGCAAATAATATTGAACGGTAACGTTTTTGGTATATTTATTTATGAGTTCATTCCTTAAGAATGGGGAATGCACCGTAAGAATGGGGGGAGGCCTTTGCCCAGCATTGGGATGATACCGGCTCATAATAATAATCTACACTAATATTGTAAAGAGGAAACATTTGTACCTATTTTTGTATGTTTGTAATAAATAGGCTCGAAAAGTACTGGCCCGATTTAAACAATTTTTTTACCAATATAATGCTACATTCTTTCAATTTGACGTAGGCTACATTTCATTTTGAAAAAAAATAGGGATCCTTGGTGAAATTTGAACAATGTAACCGAAGGTGTAGAAAAATGAGTCATAAAATGTCGTCGTCGACAAAATAATGTACCTACAACAATATTGAAGAACATCATAATGTCTACAAAAAACTCCGCGGTAGCATATGTTCAACTATTGTAGTTATGTCACTACAACAACTTTTTTCATTTTAAACATTAATCTTACATATAAAATGAATCGCAAAATGTGTTGCTAAGCGCATAACTCAACTTTTTTTTAAATGTTCGTTGGAGTCTTAGGATGAAAAAGAAAGAAAGAAAGACATTTATTTCGACAACACAAATATAGAAAAATAAAATTATATTTTTACTAAACTAAAACAACCAAAACAAAAACAAAATATATATAACATAAAATCTAAATACGCATTTGGTTGACACATTAAGATTGTGAGCCGAAATAGGCGTTGGCTCAGCATGTGCCGAACGGTTGCCGCTCAGCGCTGTTTTTCAGCCAAAAACCTTTGGTATTGTGTGGCGTTCGGACGTCAAGCAGGTCAACAACTAAAGTACATAAATAACATAATATGAAAAATGCACCATACAAGTATATAACATATAATACATATCAAACATAATACTATTAAAGTATAAATAACACTTAATTCATTAAATATTTATCCATAAAATATATATTTATATAAATAGTAATATTAGTAATAAGTTAATAATAGACAAAGGCCCATTTATAATAATTAGAATAAATTATTAAAAATAATAATTTATAAATTTAATATGAAATTGGACGGACTGCAATGAAAAATAAAATAATTAACCAAATCAGAATATGTAACAGATAAATAAAATAAAATAAATGTTAAATAAAATGGATGGTTTTTACGGCGAGAAAAAATCGAATAATTTCCGGGAAAATTTAATACCCGTGCGACGCCGGGGCGGGCCGCTAGTAATAATAATAAATAATTTATGAGTTAATAGTTATTTTTGTAAACTATTTTTTTTATGTAGATCATATTGTTTTTTCCTCAGTCTTATAAAGTAATCAAATTATCTGAAAATCTTAGGAGACTGTCATAAGCACAGGTTGGCAGGTAGAAAATGCCTAGGCATTAAGCCCACCTTTTTGTACACAATTCAGCGTTGTGCAAATAAAGTGTTTTAAATAAATAAATAAATAAGCATAAACATAAGCACCTCAACCATCGCACCGTTTCCACTGCTGAGACACAGGGATATTTCTCTTGACAAGAGCTCTTTAGATTCAAAATAAAGAAAAAATCAGTAGTAAAATATTTAAACACATTGTGTTGAGTGCTTAGAACAATAAACTAAATCAAAAACAGTCTATAAAATTGCTTTTATGCCATTCATATAAATTGACACTGACTGTACACGCAAACTCACAAGGAAACTTCATCTCAAACCTTCATGACAGTTTATTGCGAGTTTGATGTACGGGCGTGTTTCATTTGACTCAGTTTCGAGACAGTGATATGCGATGTACAAGATTAAAGGTGCCGCTAATAAATTGAGCTATTGAGCTATGTTTTGTATGGGAATGTTTGTAGTAGGTACGAGTAACTACACTTACAGTAGATAAATATGCTAATAATGTTTGATAAATCCGAAGTCAAAAATAGCGGAATTTATGATGTAGGTTTAAAGGGTAGATCATCATCATCACCCTATTAACGTTCCCACTGCTGGGACACAGGGACTTCTCTCTTAGCGAGAGAGATTAGGCCTTAATTGACCACGCTGGCCAAGTGCGGGTTGGTGAATGTCACATGTCCTTCAAACTCTTTAAAGTTCTCAGAACATACCAATTTCCTCAAGATGTTTACCTTCACCGTAAAAGCACGTGTTTTAAAGCGCACATAAAATTTTCTAGAAGAAAAATCTATAGGTGCGTGGTGAGTCGAGTGTGCCAACACGGCTTTTTATCCGTTATTTCGATTATTTTAAAATCTTATCTAAGTATTTTTTTATTTAAATAAAAAATCTCGACGTTATATTGCATTGTAATTTCATTTGTGCAATTCGTACTGAATGTAAATTCTCATAAAATATTATATTCTCAAACAAATTATATCTATCTGATTCTAAGTTAACCAAGTGCACTTAGAATGAGATAGATATTAAAATTACTTGACAAACACGTGAAGGTTGTGACGGTTAAGCTTTTCAAGGATTGCCCTCATTGGGTGAACAGTGAAATAAATATAGAAGCTGGTGCAATTTACCAACTAATTCCATCTCATATTGGCACAAACTATGAAGTTTAGTGGCGATTAAAGTGTTGTCGCACCATGTTTCTGCATAATCAAGGCAATTATCATAATTAGAGATATTAAAATATTCTGATTATATTTTAATGTGAATCCTTGTGAAGATGATACGTTTTTATAGTCGTCACGCTTATTATAGCTTTAAAACGTACATTTTATTCAAAAATTAGAGTACTAAATAGGTCAGGATTGGCACAGATTATATAATATAGTATTGGATATATTTTTTGTAACATACTAGATCTTCTAGAAAGCGTGTGCCAAAAAGTAATAACTTTAATTTATCATAAGACGTAATTATCTAGTTTTTTTTTTAATTTGAATTTTTTATTACTTTGTTCATATGTTTTTTATATATATTACCAATGTATTTCAAATCATTAATGGCAAATAAAAAATGTATATAAATATAGTCATATATTTCAAAATATTATAGTATATTCATTTCTACGTTTTAGTAGTAATAATATTAATATCAAATGACATATCGCACATCTAGAACAACACGGAATTATCTCGAAAAATCTCAAAATCGATTTTATTGCTTAGTTGAATCCGCAAAGTTTTACCGCACATATCACTAAGACGGGCTTATTTATATTTGCACCGACGCGCAAGAGATGGCGTTGTAAGTCGCTCTTAGTGAATGAATGAGTGACAGGTCATACCACGAACACGAATTTATGTCTAGTTGCAACATGGCCGCCGTCGTAACAAACCGTTTCGCGCTTACACAAAAGCGAATTATTTAGGAATAATCTGGTGTTGTTGAAGTTTTTGTGACAATTTTTGCGAGTTATTTAGTGATAATCCCGTGTTGGAGAATTTTCCTGGTTGGCGTTTTAGTAGTATTCCGAAATACGGCGGTATTATTGACGAAGGTATGTTAGTTTTTTTTTATTATTCCAAGATAGTTCTGTATTGCTTAAAATAGGTGAACATTTCTTAAATAATGCTGTATTGATGGCACATTGAAATTTCGACACAGTTTATTAAAAAATCATTTTATATGATTGTTGAATACTTTGAATTCTTACTATAGTTGTATATTATAAGAAAAGTATTATTAAGCAATATTTTTTCATCATAATAGGACAAAATAAACAAGTTTTTCAGATAATGCTCTATTCTTGAATTAATTTAGTTTTTTCTCATTTTATGGCAGATGATGAAGGGTCGCGGCCTGCTCATGCTCGAAAAAGCGATTGGAGCTACCGTGGATTTCCTCTTTCCTTCTTTCCTCTATGGCAGCATCAGTCATTGCATCACCAGCGGATGAAGCATTGGTCGTTGCAGAATCCAAAAGTGTTTCGCTAGAAAATAGGGAGGCAGCAGAAATAACGGTTCGTACTTTAACTGGTCCGAGTGATGAAAGTGATTTTATAGATGATTCAGATACAGATCCCACTTTTTCTCTCACTGCTAAACAAAAAACTCGGCAACTGGTAGTTACTAGAAGAATATCTACTACATCCTGCTCGAGCTCCTCATCAGAGTCGAGTTCATCATCATCAAGCTCCAGTTGCAGCAGCAGCTCACCTGGCAGCGGCAGTTTGCCTAGCAACACCGTTACAACTCAACCCTCTGCCACACAGACACAATCTTCTATTGCCAGTGCCACTGAGACAACCAGCGATCTGCAGCTTAAAAGAAAAAAGAAACGAAATCCTAGGGTCTGGAAATCCAACATTGCTAAGCGATTGCGGAATGCGGGTAAGGCGTATGTATCTTCAAACTCCTCGAAACAAAACGCTGAACGTCAGATCCGTCCACCTTGTGGCGATAAATGTAAATTGAAATGCAGAACACAAATAGATGAAACCCACAGGCAGGATATTTTTAACAAGTTTTGGGAGCTTGGTGACCTAGAACGGCAAAGAGAGTTCATTGTCAGGCATACACAAGAAGTAAAGCCAAAGTATAGGTACATAACATCTCAAAAATTAAGGGCTCTAAATTCTGCCTACTACTTTCAAATAGAGACATCAAGGATTAGGGTGTGCAAAAAGTTTTTTAAAGCCACACTGAGCTTATCTGATAAATACATTAAGACCGCCCTGTCAAAAAAACAGAAGACGGTTTCATTGAACCTGAAGCCCGGGGAAAACATGGCAACCAGCGAAAAATAGATCCTGAAGTTAAAGACAGCGTCATGCAATTTATAAACTCTATTCCAAGAATAGAGTCTCATTATCTGAGAGCCCAAACGACCAGAGAGTACATCCCAAGTGACAAATGCTTGGCAGACTTATACCGAGATTACAAATTTCTCCGAAATCACAATAATCAACCGCCCGCTTCTGCTTCAACATTCAGTAGGATATTCAATGAGGAGTTCAATATTTCCTTTTATATACCAAAAAAAGATCAATGTGATCTCTGTGAAAGTTATAAAAATGCCGATGATGAGGGTAAGGCTAAGCTTCAAGAGAGTTATAATAGTCACCTCAAAGAAAAAGAATTATCCAGGTTGGAAAAAGAAGCTGACAAAAAAAGGAACGATGTCAATGTAGCAGTATACGACCTGCAAGCAGTTATGCAGGTTCCCAAAGGCCAAGTTTCTCTTTTTTTTTATAAATCGAGAATCAACTGTCTAAACTTCACAGTGAGTGACTTGAACGCAAAGGACGTTGTTTGTTATTTCTGGGACGAGACCGAAGCAAAGCGTGGAGCAGTTGAGATAGGAAGTTGCGTCCTGAAATATATCAAGGGAATCATTGAAAAAAGTGATCCTAATACAGATGTGGACATTATATTCTACAGCGATAATTGCTGTGGACAGCAAAAAAATAAATACATACTATCCGTTTATGCTTATGCAGTTCAAACGTTAAGAGTGAATTCTATAACTCACAAATTTTTGATCCGTGGACACTCACAGAACGAAGGGGATAATGTACATAGTGTGATAGAGAAACAGGTAAAAAGATTTTTGAAATCCGGTCCCATTTACTGCCCACAGCAATATGCTACTTTGATCCGAACTGCCAAAAAAACAGGAAAGCCTTATCATGTGCAAGAGCTCACACATGACGATTTTTACGACACGAAAGCTCTTCAGGAATCTTGGGGAACTAATTACAATGTGGATGAGGATAATAACCAGCTAAAATGGCATGAAATCAAACAACTTCGCGTTGAAAAGAAAGAACCCTTGTATTTCTTCTTCAAAACTTCGTTCAAAGTCAAAGTCAAAGTCAAAGTCAAAACGTTTATTTCCTTTGACGCATAAGCATACATGGACAGGTCAACTTAAAGCTAATTTAAATAAAAAACTAAGAATAATCAAGGAAATAACATAGTCTTGACAGTTCGCTTCAATTTTTTACACTGAGTTGAGAAGCGAAGCGAAGTTCGGAGATATCAATTTTAAGAAAGTGTGCGTTCGAAATCGTACAAGGCGCTACCGAGATCAAAGTTTTTCTCCTTTGTTGCCAAAAGCATATACAAACAAACAAACTCTGGCTGTAAACAAAAAGAGAGACAATGGAGTTAATTGAAAAAAATATAATTCCTGCTAATTACGTTAACTCGTATTATAAGAGAGCATTAAATTTAGAGTAGCAGCACTAACTAAAAAATGAAACGCAGAATTCCTATCTAGATATAGGTTTTAGAAAGATTCTTAAATTTTATACTGCATATTTTAATATACTTGTTGATCTTTTATAACATTGTGATAATTTTTATTGTTTAATAATTTATGCCATTTTAAAGACTTGTTATTCAAAAGACTGAATACCTTAGAAGTTACCAAAACTATAATTTTAAGAAAAGATAAAAGTGCAGAACTGAATAAAAAGTTATACTTAACTAAGTTTTAAGATTGTTTTAGATAAAAGATTTAAAGAAAAAAAAGTATTTTCTTGATTATCTTGATTTTGGATTACTTGTTGATTCTGTGAGAAATCAATCATATTTTTATTGTTTAAATATAGGTGCATTTGAGGCGTGCGCCTGGGTAGCCCCTTAAATAGAAATAAAAGACTGGTTATCGTAAGTAATCAAAGTAGTAAAGCAATATTTTACCTTATTTACATTTTACACGTTTAGTAGTATGTGGTAACTAAATAGCGTACGATGAAACTTAGTGTTTCCTTCCCTTAGTATTTTTGTTAAGTCTGTTTTATTTTTCTAGATCTTATTTTTTATATTTCTTGTCTGCCTATGTTGGTTTATATTGTAATAATAAATATGTTAAAACCACAATGCGGTTTTTGGTAATGATGTTGATTTTGTTAAACAAATTTTAATAAAAATGCTGATTTTCATAATTTTTTGTCTTTTATTTTATTAACAACAGGAAAATTCCCGAAAATAATTCAAATATTTCCTTCTTGTATATCTACAATTAACCAATAGATGTTAAAATAATAGAGCATTATTTCAGAATCATTCAACAAAAAGGACGTATCCCGAAATAGTTAATTTTTATTTCATGAGATAATTAGACAACAGAGAATTAAAACGAAAAATGCATATTATCGCTTACTCGACGTTTATTGATAGGAATAAACAATATAATAATGTTGCATTTTGGATACGTTACCTGAAACATTTAAGATTTTGGCAATAACTTCGATACAAAAGCAGATAACGGTTTTTCGTCGTTTGTGAAAAAAGTAGTTTTTCGACTTAGCGCTGTCTTGTTCTAGGGGTGCGATATATTATTTTGTTTATCGATATATCGAAAATTCGCTTAGATAATCTCAGATTATCTAAAAGTTTTACAAAAAAAACAAATGTTATGTCTTTATTTGCTAAATCTGATAATAAAACGACTTATTCAAACAACTTTGTGAATATCGAATGCTTATTAATTTCGAGCCTGTGGTTTATATCTTCATCGCTATAAATAATCATATTTCAGAGAAATTATTGTATTTGATTGATGGCTGCTATCAAATTTTTAGTATACTGATCATATTAATGCTGTTAAATAAAAAGTTGTCATATATTTGATATTTAATGACGAGTGGATGGAGTGGGAAGCGAATTTATTGACAGCTTGTTAGCGACTGCGGTTAGACAAGATAACAGTGGTTTTAAATAGATAACAAAGATACCGAAATTTTTGTTATAAGGAATACAAAAGAAATTGTATAAAAAAGTCCCATGTACCATCAATCAATCATTTATTAAAATCAAAGAAAGGACCCTCTGAATCCTTACACGTGACCTCCGGGTCGTGCTAAGAACAGTCTCTGGTGGTAAGGCTTCGGCCGCGGCTTGTCACACCCTCCGGGCTGGGCAAGTGCGTAAAACGATTTTTTCGTGTTTCGTAATGTGGCCTGGAGAAGCCATCTACCTTCTAGGTCTAATATGGGGCATAAAGCCCCATATTAGACCACATCGTCACTTTACACATCGGGTGAGATTGGGGATAAATAAAGGCTTATCGATTTAAAAAAAAAACAAAGAAGATTACATAATAACCGCAGTCTTTAGGACCTCCTTTGCTAGTGAAACTGTGTTACAACAATGCCAAGCAAACCACTTTTACATGTAAAATAACTTACAGACTATCATATACTATGATATATAACATAGTCATGGAGTGTGGGGTGTGTGCTAGGGTGGGTGACAGGGAACCCCACACGCCCTGACACAGTTGCAGTCTGGTAACTGTGTGTGATAATAATCTCCAACATGCTGTAGCTATATCAATTTAATTTACCTCCATCAGCACCTGGTTTGTTGACTCATGCCAAACACGACCTCGGACAATATTACATGGATTTATTTGGAGATTAATTTTGCCCAATCTGTACAGCTTCGGTGACTCCACGGGTGACTATAATTTCAGAGATTCAGAAATTCAAGGGTTCTATTCCTATTGATAAAGTCATCATCATCACCCTCTCTCTTAGCGAGAGAGATTAGGCCTTAATTCACCACGCTGGCCAACTGCACGTTGGTGAATGTCACATGTCCTTCAAACTATTCAAAGTTCTCAGAACATGCCGGTTTTCTCACTAGGTTTGCCGTCACCGTTAAAGCACTCGTTTATAGAGCACATACATTTCTCAAGAAAAAAATCCAGAGGTGCGTGGTGGGGTTTGAACCCACGTTTGGAATGAAAGTCGAGTGTCCTCCCACTTAGCCAACACGGCTATTTTTATTGATTAAGTCATCTTATAAATTTTATTAGAATGAGATGGACTCATACTACACATATTGCAATAAAAAATAATAATAAATAAAATAATTTTTATTTTAGAGTGCAAAAAGATGCAGGAATAGTCATTACCCATCCATGTACTAGCCTCACAAAACGTCAACTTTATTAAAAAATATTTTTTTTTTGTTATCTATTTGATGGGTGACATCGTCACTGTGTGACAAAACCCTCTTTGTACATAATAAATCAAGAATTAAAAATAAAAATAAACTTTTCTAAGAAACCACCCATTGGGTATGGTATGGTAATCTAAAAAACGGAACGCAATACTCTCTCTCTTCTATCTTCAATTATTCTTCTATCGAGTTCTTGTATCGATAATGTTGTAAAGCAAAACATCTTTTGAAATTAGTGCCTCAAAATTAATTCAATGTTACCGAGAGAAGATTGTTCTGGTCGTATGCAAGTTTAATACTAGTCTATTTATAATGTTTATAATCGTGTAACTATTCCAGTAGCAGAGTATGTTTGTATCTAGTCTTGTGTAGCGGGACTTTTACGAACCGATCAAATGTCATATTTACGCTATACCGAGACGGGGCTATAAATACAAGTCAATAACACTAGGGTCGATTGGTTTTGATAAGATGGTAATATTGTCGCAAAATGTTAAAATTTTAATAATTTAGGAGAATTGTAGAATTTGGTGTAGGTTGAGCACGAGCTGAGCTAAAACTGCAAATTTATGGCGTTCGTTTCTTCTTGTTGTAGGATATATCATAGTCCGTGTCCTGTATGTATTCCCTGTGCTTGTAATCATCATCATCATTGCAGCCGTAGGGCGTCAACTGCTGCTGAATATAGGCCTTCAAAGATTTCCATTTACTATGGTTGGAAGCGGCCTGCATCCACCGTGAACCCGCAGCCTTCACCAAGTCAGGCGGACGTTCTACGCTGCGCTTGCCGATCCGTGGCCTCCACGACCATCTGTTCTTCGTGCTATATGGCTGGTCCACTGCCACTTCAACGAGCTAATCCACTTGGCTATGTCGGTGACCCCCGATCTTCGAATCTTCTCATTCCTGATTCGATCTCGTAAAGAAACTCCGAGTATAGCCCTTTCCATAAAAAAAACAATACTTTTGTAAAAACAAAATAAAATGAATGTCACAAAAAGGCTTTCAATGCATTGTTGACTTATTCATATTATGATTTGAGGAATTATCCCAATTTTCATCAAAGCTCAGTTCCAATAAAAGGTACAGTATATTTTATAGCGTGTCACATGACGTTCGAAGTTGACTGTGGGAATCCTACCATGTCAACTGCGCGCGCGCCGCTTTACTGCCTTTTTATACGTTTCTGTATAATTAGTAGCTGGTTTTGTCTAATAGACGGTGAATTTAAGAGCCTGCATTCTACGGTTTTCGTCACTTCCTTAATTAATATTAATTTGTGTGTGATATTTGTTTTCGACGTGCTTGAGTTATATTATCTTATTGTCAGTGACCTAACGGATTATATAGTTTATTATTATTATCTTCTCGTAGCCTGATTTAACGGTTGTAAATTTCGTCATCTATACGCTCGCCAAATTAGCCTAAAATTGAAATACAATAAAGTGTCTGATGTGTCTATTAGTTTTATGAGAAAACAGATGAAATATAAGATTTTATCGGTGAACTACTTAGCTGCCACGGTTTTCTGTTTATTAAGTTTTATGACTTTTTTACGAGCGATATAAACGAAACATTTGTACGGACAAATTTGTTTTCAACAGTGATATATAATGGGAGGCAAAATTTATTAAGTATACTAATTTGTTTGTGATTTTATTAAAACAAACTTGGTCAACAGAATTTCTACTGTTCAGACCACCTAGGGTTCTTAAGAATAATATCGGGGATTTAAATCTAGTTAATGGTCTTATTTGGTTTTTGCTGTTCAGTCGTTGGATGATGGATGGAGGATGTTGGTGATATTAGAATAATTGCTCAATCAATGACTATTCATTTGAATTTATATAATATCCAAATTCACAAAAACAAATTCGTATGCAATAATAATCACTATAATGCAGAGCTAGATAGACTCAGTCTAAAGTGAGAATTTAGATCCTTGGAGCTCGGACCCTTGCTTGGAGGTCCTTACCTGATTTGATATTCAAAACAAATTAATAAAATACTTCCTTTAATTTATCATTTTTATAAAAAAATAATTACCATTTATCATTAACACATATTAAAGCATACATTATATCTTCGGGTAGGTCAAGACAAAATTATACTTGCAAAAATGAAAAAAAAAACGCAGAATGTCAAACATTTAAAAACCACTTAAAATTTCGCAAAATTTGTTTAAAACAACTTCCCCGTTTAATTATCGCACGACAAAAATGAAAAGTATACCTGTCTCTCAACATCAAAGAAAGCGAACGTGGAATTCAATGGAGTTAAATGTATTTTTGAGAGTTCGTTCACTTTGCCCGGAGGCACCCGTGACTATTAGCCCCTACAATTTACGATCAAGAAATATTTACCACGATGTGTGTGAGACCGCCAGGGATCGACAAATAACTCCCATCAAACAAACATCAACCCTAATAACCAGAAACAAAGGCGAAAATCAAACAAATAAACAACTCAGATGTTTGATAATGGGAGTCCAACTTTTTGCATTGTAATTTTTTTTGGGATTTGAACTGAATTTTTATGGTAATAAAGTTGATTTTGAAATGGCATATATCAAATACTCTGATATCTCAATTTGCAGCGATTATTTTTGGTAATTTATGACCGCGAATAATGTTTTGTTGAATGTATGTACACTCGGTTGTTTTATTGCCGATTCGCGAACACAGTAAACCGATGCATTTGCAGTTAGTTTTGGTTTCGGTTAACAAATGGTGATTGAATTCTAGTTTGCGCCTGTATATTTTTTTCTTATTACTTAGTTATATAAATAAAGTCTAACAACATTATCTAATTAGATACTAGTACCCGTAATTAATAAGCTAAGAGCTGACCGCGGTGCTAAATATTTGTTGCGTGGATTGGTCGGAAATGTTTATTTTATGAATTATTTAACTCATCATCTTTCTGACCTTATCCTACATCACGTGGGGTCGGCACACCATGTTTTCTGCTTCCATTTCCCTCTATCACCCGTCATCTCAACACTCAACTCTTTCTTAAACATGTCATCTTTCACACAGGCCATACATCTTTTGTTCGGCCTACCTCTTCTATCATATTTATTTATTTAAGTATATTGTATTATAATATAACATATACATTAAATATTCTCCTATTTCTAAAGTATGTATTACTATTAGGTAAATTAGATACATTGTGTTTAATTTATTCGATAATAAATATAAATAACATTATTTATTTTATTTAACTTGTGTATATAATTTAAATTTAATGATTTACTTTGCATCTTGGGTGGTCAAATATTTGCCCACTTAGCTGCTTATTGTATTAATTTGTGGTTTCCGTAACATGTACGATTTTATGGGCTGTCATCATTTTATTAAAATCAAGATAGTGGATTTTGAATAAGTTGCCACTAATTTAGGTAACTGATAGTGAATTAACATCCAAATACCGCCATCACCTCTGACGCTTTGATGAAATTTATGTTCTTGTACTTTGGCACTATTCAATAAAGTTACGATAATATTTTTTAAGTAATAATTGTTGAAAGTAATATTATATCACTATTTAAGTATAATCCATCAGACGTTTTAGTATAGATAAGCACAAGAAACTGAAATAATCTTGTAAGAATGTTAAAAAAAAAATATCCTTGCCTCGGATTTACTTTGATAAAAATCTATACTAATGTTTTAAAGCTAAAGAGTTTATTTATAGGCGCTAATTTTAGGAAATGCTGGTCTGCCTGTCTGATTGTCTATTTATCGAGGAAGGCTTATATATTTTCTCTGTTATTTTTTCTCTTATTTCCTTAGAAGTTTGTTTAATTATAATAAATATTTGATTTAAGTGTCTGTATTTGTTTATTTTGTATTTCTTTGTTTTTTTATGTTATTATATTTTTTTTACGGTGGTCCGATATAAATGTGTCTTATTCATATTCTTATATATAATATTATCCGCGGCAAAATACGTCGTTCATTAAAATCCTTAAAATACGGGTAACGCCGTGGAGAGTAATGTGACTTCTCATAATAAAACATCTTCTTAAATAAATCATAATGAAAACTGTATAAAGTTTATAAAGGACTAGCGGTCCGCCCCCGCTTAGGACCTAGTTGACCGTATTGTGAATCTAAACCATTCTCGAACCCACTTAAATACACACAAAAATATTCATAACAACCGGTCCAGCCGTTTAAGAGGAGTTCAATGACTAACACACGTACAGAAGATTGATATATATAAAATAATTAAATAAATATTTTTTAAATAAATATTTCCGCACTACTCACACAGCATCACATAACCCTAAACTAAGCAGAGCTTGTACTATGGGTGTTAGGTGACTGATATACTACATAGATACATTTTTTTTTGTAAATACATACATATGATACATAGAAAACACCCAGACCCGAAACCAGAAATTGTAGATCGTACAAAATCTGGTCCCCCGGCGGGAATCGAACCCGAAACCTCTTGCGCCTCAAGCGGACGTTCGCCCACCGAGCCACAGAGGTCATCAAAAAGGTACAAAATTGGTAAATAAAGGTAAAAATATAAATTATAAAATATAGGTACCTAATAAAGGTAGGTAAGGTAGATTTTACGATATAATAATTTCAACGAATCTTAGTAGCCTATTATATTGTTTAAAGGTACATTTTCTATGATAGTAAGCCATTTTAATTTTATTCGAGAAACAGTGTTTTCCAAGCACTGTATAAATACAATATAATTTACCTACAAGCTACAACTATAAAACTTAATGAACCACTTCAGTTCAACTCTTTATGCAAAACAAAAACATTTACTTTAATTCAAACTTACATCTTACTTTACGATTAATAGTTATTTAGATTCTAATAACTTTCTTTGCATGAAATACAAATTAAATTTAGAGAATTATGCCGCGGGGGGCCATGAAGTTATTTTCCTAATTATTAATATGCTTACAACTGTTTTGTGCGTAGACAAGAATTGTGTTGTGCAAGTTTTAGTTAAATTACAATGGTTTTTGGAAGCGATAAAGTTGATTTAGAAATGTATATAGCTATTAAAGTTATTGGTAAAACTGAAGTAGTCCCTTCGATGTCGGTACATTATCAGTTTTTAACTGTAGTTTAGAAGTTCTACCGAGACTTGACCAATTTGATTTATTATTACTATTTAAACTATTTTCCATGGTAAAGTTGCCTGGAAGAGATCGCTTTTTAGCGATAAGGCCGCCCATTGTACCACTTTTCTTTTTTGTTTTACGTGTTCATGTTTTTTTGTTAGGTACAATTAAGTGTTTTTGTATTGTATTTTATTGTTTTCCCCATTTGATTTTCCCAGATAAGGCTGTTAGTTAGGCACGTAAGTGATTTGGTACCACAAATTCCAGTTTAGCATCTTATTGAACTCTAAGCTTAAAAGACAGTAGCTGTCCTGACATCTGCCCTTCGGTTGTCCATGTAAGCATAGGCTTCTAAGGAAATAAACGTTTTGACTTTGACTTTGACTTTGTTGGGGCGCAGGGTGGGGCCTCGAGCCGGGCTGTATCCCCGGCTATCAGCTCCGGGGGCGACGACCCCTGCGTAACGTGATGGTGACCTATAAAGGCCAAACTAAGAAAAAAAACTTAATACATATTTTTGAATTCCTGATTCTAAGTTTCAATATGCAAAAGAAGATAAAGTTTTTCATTGTTTTTAATGAAACGGTTATTCCGCCATTTTGCAAGTCATAAATCTAGTCCAACATCCTAATTCCTACTCACAACTGATATGCGCAGAACTTAAATCAGTCATTAGTATTACGCACCGTCGACTTGTCACCAGGCTAATTCCCTACTCATTGGCAACCAAAACATAAAGTCAAGTTTCTCAAGCGACAGGTAATCAAATGCGTAAACACCTATTTGAACTAATGAAAATCACAATCTCGATGACCGAGTCGCCGACCAAAGGCAAAATTACAAAATATACACCGCATTTATTTTTCCCAACAAGATTGGACATGAACATTCATAAATATTAAGCATATTCGTGTAGTTTTATTAATTCTGACCTTTTCGTGTAAGACAACCTGTTGAATCGGTAATGTCCTGACGTGGTTTTCTAATGGGCTGGACGTATGAATGGAGTGGAACCTATCAGACATACATTTACATTCTAATCCGATATTGAGCGGGATCTTTAGGATAACGCAGCTTATTTTAAATGAGCTGGTTCAATATGCTTGTAGTCGTAAGAATCATTTCATATTTGTATGATGTAGGCGCTGCGCATTGCAGTCCTGCGGCCCCGCTTACATTACAAGAAATTCTCTAGTAGGTACCTTTATGCATTTACTACGCCGCCGCCGTTAGAAATAATCTTCATTTATGAATAATATTTTTTTTATTCTTACCAGTAATAATTAAAATACTCACATTAACAAGACAAATTTGGCCTAGTCTGTGACACTGTGCAATTTTGTTACTATGCATGTATTTCACACTTCACTGTAATAATGAAAACTGATCACGGACACTGAACATAGAGCCCTTAGGCGATTTATGCCGTAGTATAAACATCTTGCAGTATGAAAAAACTAAAGACATAAACAATAACTGTAGGTATGGTTCAATGTGTGTCTTGTCAAGTGTTTGTATGTTCCGCAAGAATTTTCTCCTTGGTCTGGGTGTTTAATATGTATAATTAAAAATGTATATTTATCTATCTCTATCATATTAAGTATATCAGATGTCTAGTACCCGTAACACAAGTTAAGAGCTTACCACGGTGCAAGATGTTGTGTGTTTACAGAAATATTAAAAAGACAAATCACTTCATAAGTATAATTTAAGGCAAACTTGAATCCCAGCTGCATTTCGATGCACTGTGTATTTTCTCATCAAATAATTATCTTATTTATGTTGACAATTGATTGTGTCTTTATAATTAATTTTATTCTTTACGGTCACTTACGCCCACCGACTTAATTTTAATGTAGCATTTAGCTTTATTCAAGATTGGAGCACGCGGCCTTCTGATGATCGTTACTAAAATTAAAATATAACTGGAATTAAGCTGGTTTGAAACTGTATCACGATAATTTTATGGATATTTGTCATCGTCAACCGTAGCATCATTGAATTTTAATTAAATGATATTCTAGTACTAATGAAGAAAGATATACAAAACAATGAAAAAACTAATTTCAATAATAGTTCAAAGCTGTTGAATTTAAAAATAGTTGAACATAAATAAATCTTTATAAAATACATGGTCTGCGTGTTTAATATGTAAAGTAAAAAAATATCTATAAATATGTGTGTCTATTATTTATTATAATGACTGGTACCCGTTACACAGCTTAGAGCTTAAGACGGGGCTAATTGTTGATGTGTGGATTGTCCGGAAACATCTATTTATTTATAAATCACCACTTTATGCTTCACTGACATTTAGTCACGTTATAAGAATACAAATAAAGTAAAAGTAATTAAATCAAGTCAATTTTATAACAAAAGATATGGACAAGGCATAGGTACAAATACAATCTTAAATAAAACTTAAACCAAAACCGATTTTATATATTCCAAATGTAACTTTCTTGTTTTCCGACATCCTTAGCGTGGTAGCTTAGATAAACTTTGACAGAAACATTTAACCTAACAGATACACAGATTATTGTTCGGGCCATTAATTTCCCATCCGATGGGCAGGAATTCCCGACCGCGGCTACTTACTGTGAATCACTGGTCTCAACCAGCCGTCATGGAGCATTCAAACACTGCTTTATGGTGTCAAACACCAGATTAATAGGGTGTCCGTCCTTTTCAACTCAGTGTGAAAAATTTAAGCGACAAACTGTCAAGACAATGTTATTTCCTTGATGTTTTCATATAAAAATGTTTAGTTTAATTACCTTTATGTTTATGCCCTTTGCTTATAAGGAAATAGACGTTTAGACTTTAGATTGCAGCAAAACTCCTTATTCCCTTTTCTGAGAACAAGTCAATTGACATTAGCAGGCTTTGGCTAATTTCTGCTTTGTGGCTTAAACTATCAAAAGCTAAGTATATAAAAAATACTAGTGTACCGCTACACTTTTTATGATTTTATGATAAACTTCTTTGTAACTACTTCAAAACATCACTGAGCATTAAAAAAACAGTTAATATGCACACCAGAATATTTAGTATCTCTGTCTCGCTTTCCTAAGCATAGATAAGATTTTAGAAACGTCAATAATCAAATACAAAATAGAGAAAAAAAGTAAACTAATAATAAGAATCTAAATCTGAAAATTAGGAAATCAGCCGTCGACCGAGACCGTAAGACCGTAAGGTCTTAATAGCTCAATTTATTATTTTATTTTTTCTTGTTTCATCAAAGTGCACTCCTTTCATACGTCCTTTTTGTCTCACACAAAAATATGGTCACTCTAACTTATTTGATGGCAACATTCTTCCAGCCATTCCTGTCTACAACATTTCAATAGCTTGTCTGAAAAACATTTATGAAATCTCTTGAAATTATAACATCTGTCCTTTCCAAACCCACCTCAACATCTACACAAATAAAGTTGAAAATCGTGCACAGATGTCGTTTTTGGAGAATGGTGTCAAAAGCAAACTAGAGTCGACTGTTTGTCTTGGCGTAATACCCACTCGAATGGCGACTGATGGACACTAATGTCTATCAAAAGACTTTATTTTTAGACAACTTTTGTCCCATATGGGCGGACGGATTCCGATGGCGTGCCTCAAAATAGATAGTCATTAACTGGTTTCTATATTACTGTATTGGGCATTCAATTTAACTAATATGTTGTTTATATGCCTATTTTTTGAATGGAAATTTCTAACGTAGTCATTGTGGATTAAGGTAGATATAGGATACAAGATTTAATTTGAAAAAAATAATATAAATAATTTATGCTTTTTTTCGTGAAAAGTCATTAATGGCGACTGACGAATGGTTTGAAAGGCAAACTACCCGAGTCGCTTACTGTAGTAATAAATAAAGAAATGAACTATTGTTCACAAAAAATCATTTAATAACTTTACCATATCGCCAAAATATCTTAAGCTTTCTAAATTTAAATGCTTCTAAAAAAATATAATATTTTAACAATTCCAACCATACCTAGTATTCTATCCTCCATTTCAGTTTACACCAAATCTGAAAATAATAGAAAACATGATATCAAAAAGACAACAAAGATACGACAGTGCACTTATAAAAACGAGTTTGTCCTATAGTACTGAGTCCAAACCACACGCACTTCCCAGACATGGAATTTGAAAAGATATTGGTTGCAGTGTAACCGCATAATAAAGCTTAGTACTTAGGTACGAGTATAACTGACAAACAGATTGTTATCGGATAATTTATCATCATTTATTTATCTGCAACATTAGCTGTGAGTAAACCTATAAATATATTACATCTAAAAGATGACGTTTGTAAGAACTACATGATGTTGTTGAAATCAAACATGTTGACTTCTGCAAATTAATTCATTGATGATTATTTTGATTTTATTTATGTAACGAGAATGTTATAAACTTAACGGCGTGTAAAATAGCCCGGCAATCATATTGATTATAAATATCAAAATTGTAAAATAATATGCAATTATGTTTTAAGTTTATAACATATTATGCTGCCTGTGATTAGTGATTACATTCTAACAATAGTCCATTGAAAAGATTTCGTCTAAGCTAGATTTTTGTCACAGTAAGTACCTACCTACTTTAATTTGAGTGACAATAAAATTGTGTAAGGCTCGATATGTTATGCTGAGTGTCGACCCATTTGTGTACTTTAATCTAAGTTTAATTTAATAATGTTATTTGTCTTATTTTTGTACACAAATAAATATTTTGCTTTCTTTCTTTCTTTTATAGTATCTACATAATTGGATGCCTCAATTGTGCGGTAGGAGAAGGTCCGCTTGGGGCACGAGAGGTAGCAGGATCGGTTTCCCCCGAGGGGCAATTGTTTATAAATTCTGCAAGCATTTTCTCTTTGGTCTAGACGTTTATCTAATATATAAAATTCTCGTGTCACAGTTTTCGTTGCCATACTCCTCCGAAACGGCTTGACTGATTCTCATGAAATTTTGTGAGCATATTGAGTGGGTCTGAGAATCGGACAATATCTATTTTTCATCCCCCTAAATATTAGGGGTAGTCCAGTCCACCCCTAAATTTGATTTTTAATTTTTAGACAAAATTTTTAATATCTTTTTTTTATGATACAACATACAAAAATACATACAATTCTCAATTTTCACCCTTCTACGATCAACCCTTATTTTTGAATAGCCATTTTAGTAGTTTAATCATTTTTCCTCTACGGTCGAAAACTGATCAATCGTCATTTTAATATGGCAAAACAACGTTTGCCGGGTCAGCTAGTTATTTATAAAAAACTAGCTGACCCCAGCAAACGTTGTTTTGCAAAATTAAAATAAATTGTAGGCAATTCTCAGACCTACTGAATATGGATATACAATTTCATAATAATCGGTTAAGCCGTTTCGGAAGAGTATGCCAACACTGTGACAGGTAAATTTTATATATGAGATATATAATACATGTTTGTCTATTATTATTAAGTGTAACAGATGTCTATTTCAGAAAACATAAGCTTAGAGCTTATCACGGTGCTAGATGTTATTGTGTGGATTTTCCGGAAATATTTATATATTTAACTTATCGGGTCCTCTATCATCTATCAATAAATCTATGGTAACAAAAATAAAAAAAAGTAAAAATATAAAACTTCACTAAAGCACAAATAATAATGATGGCAAAAATTAAATCAACAGAGGCTGACATTAAAGAAACTTTAAAGTTTTAAGTCAAAGAAAAATATTTCTTGAAGCCCATTTTCAATGCCTAACGATCAATGACTTCTGCCCTGACAGAACAACAGCCGTCATCTTTTGTCTGCCGCTGACAGACAAAATAATATACCAGACAAAAGGCGTCAACCTGTCACCGCATCGCCAACGTTTTCCAAACATTTCATTGTTTTAAATAAAACATTTCAATTCATAAAGCATTCTACACACGCGCGAATAATTGAAAGCGGGGTCCGTCTCGAGTCTAGACGCTCGATTTATCGAATATCGATATTCGATAAGTATGCGACGAGTCGCGTCGATTGCCGCGCAAATATCGGACCACCAGGGGTACTGTCAACCTCATACTGATTGATGCTCTCCTAGTACACTATAGAAATGACGTTGACTCTGTCTGGGAAGGGTTTATGTGTCCTCTTTAGGTCGTTCACGTTTTAGTGCCTATTTACATACGTAAAGCTGTTGAGGATGTATGACGCGACGTGCGAGTTTTAATACGAAGTTTATAGATAAGATCATAGTACTCTCGTAACCATATTAGTGCGGATGTGAGAATAAGAACCCAGCTTGTTGCCAAGCTCAAACTGGAGTGTGATGTTTCTGAGTCTTTACTGGTTGCGGATGGTGGCAGTTATTGACGTAAATTTTAAGATTAAAATAATCAATAGACATGACATATCCACATAGATTTATATAGCTTACATATCTACTTAGATTGGAAGCTTGTTTTCCCTGATCATGTCGTACAAAATCCTGATGCCTTTGCCTTACACAATAAATCAACACGAAATAAATGTATCAGTTTGTTTCATAACTTTTTATTTTATCATTGTATGAGATTGAAGTGAATACGACATTAGGCTGTCAAATTATGGAAAAAGTACCAGGAAATAAATTTCATCTGTTGCTTCGTTAATTAAATAGAGAATAATAGTGTCTGACGGAAACTCATAGGCTAAATACACGTTTTACACTTAAAAGCTACTATTTTACCTGCTTAAGCACAGAAAAGTTAGCCCTGGACATGTTAATTCTTATGTTCTAACTAGGCATAAATTTACTTAGTTAATTTTACACTTGAAATAGAATAAGCTTGTAGTTGTTTTCATACATTAAAATATAGTTAATTGGTCTTCCTATTATGTTTAGACATTTGTAATTTTAAATTAAACAGTACAGTTTACAGTCAGTTTTCTTTATTAATATTTTGATTTAAGGTAGAATCATTCTACTAGGATGGGGCTGCTAATTAGTTTCTGAGAATAATCGTATTTCTTAATTCACATTGGATAGCGAAGCTGAAGAGGGGAAAAGATTTGAAGGCGATAGATGGTGTTGTAAACCTAGAACTTCCTTAATAACTATGGAATATCAGCTTGAGTAAATAAATCAGAGAATATTAATGCTCCATTAATATTCTCTGATTTATTATATATATATACAATAAGGTTCCCCGGATAAAAAATACTAGTTGTTTTTGACAATTCAACTTGAATCCACACTTTTTCTTCTTTTTATGCCGTAAATACCTTCCTATTAAGTGTTCCTGCTGTGAAGTTATGAATAGGCCTCCCTTCCCCTTACCACAGACTACAACAAGAAAAGTACTAAACTATTTATCACCTTCACACTCTAAGCTTTTACGACTCGTATTATGCACTTGTACACGCCTGTCACTCTGTCATAAACACCATTTGTCCGAGTAATAATCATCTATATGTCAAGGAATGTACGCTGGACGTTTCACTATGCATTGGCGCCACCTCTTTTGACGTACCAACCTCTTTCCTGGCTTTGCTTGCCACATCTAACTCTTATGTCAATGTCACAAAGTCGTTTTCCGCCATTTTAAACGCGGATAGATCGTGGTGGAAATTTACGCGTGCAGACTTCATTGATATGAACGGAATGGTGCATCATGAAATTGGCTCATTTTGGAACGAGACCAAACATACAAATAGCTAATGAAACTATTTAATCCTTTCCTTTTTCAATTCGTCATTCCGTGTCGTTTACAACGGGATGGTGATCAGCGTTTGGCAAATCGATTTTAGACGTGAATCGATTTGGGCGTGCGTTGCGTGTTGATATTCGATTACGATTCAATTATATGCAGTATGTGAGTGTAGCTTTTTGCTTGTTTAGTTTTCATTCATTAATGGTTGAAAGGATTTATCCATAAGAATTTTTGTAAATAATTCCATTGTTAATGTTATTGGCAAACATTTAACAAGTAAGGTGCGATTGAGTATGTACAAATTTTCCTGGGTTTTCTAGATCTTTCTTATTCTATAAGCATCAAAATTAAGCATTATATAACAAATAAAACAATCTAAGATAACAAATTAGAACGTTACCTAATGACTACCTATTATGGCGATTACGTCTCCTTGGGATAATACCTATAAACTGATAGAGATAAATTTTGTAATTCTGAAGCGATTTCAAGTAAGTTTACAATTTGTGGTATACGTAACCACAAATAAATAACTTAGCCTAGATTTCATAAGGCCGCTTATAAGCTTACTTGTCGCTTATCGAATCTAGATTCATGTAATGACTTAATCAAGTTTAAATGAGATCGTTCAGTACACCCACTCGGTAAGCTACTTGAAGTCATCTTGTATCTTAATAATAGAAACTTTATATTTTGATTAAGAGAATATATAGTAATACTCAAAATGTGTTGGTAAGCTCATAACTCAACAACGCCTGGACCAATATGGCTAATTATTTTTTTATTGTTCGTAGAAACAAGATACAAGATACAAAATCATTTATTTCCATAGTTTGGTTTTACAAAACTTAGACACGTCAAAATAAATTACAAAAAAACAAAATAAAATAATCATAGGTGCTTAAAGATAAGTAGGAAATAAATTTATGGTACCTGGTCGCTTCGCTTTTTTTACACTAGAGCAAAGAAGCGATTAGAAACTCTAGCTCATTTTTGTATTGAAACTTTACAATAATTATTTGTTAGTCTTGTTTTTGATTTTGTGTTGGAGCAGATTCCGTCCCAAGCAGTTTTGTCCTCAAGCCTCAAGGTAATCCGATATATTAATAAGCTTTTTTAAAAAAGATTGTTTTTTACAATTTTCTTAAATTTAGTAATTGATAACTGTTGCAATTCTTTGGGAATCTTGTTGTATATATTATATATATTTATATATTTTATACATTGCCCTTTGAATGATACATTAACCTTATGCAGCCTAGTGGTGGGCAAAGCGAGTTTATATTTATTTCTTGTATTTACATTGTGTTTATCACTATTTTTTGTAAACAAATTAATATTTTTATGCGTATACATAATGGCTTCATATATATATTGACAAATGATGGTCAATATGTTTATTGACAAATGACGGTCAATATGTTTATTAGAAGTCTAAGAATGGTTTTTATGGTGAGAAAAAATCGTATAATTGCCGGAAAATCATTTTGAATAATTAGGTACCCGTGCGAAGCCGCGGAGGGCCGCTAGTATATTATAATAATTATAATATATGGCAGTTATCTAGTTTTCACTCAACGACAAAAAAATCTACAGTTTTTGTATGTATGGAAAAACAAATGATTTATATTGACATACGAATTGACGAGAATTTTGGTGAATTTGATATTTTTAAAACCTATTTAATAAAACATAAGTATGAAGAATTATTGCAAAATTATGATTTATTTTAATCTGAAACTTTTCCACTTTTTGTTCTTTAATCTGACTTCAGACGTAATTTTAAGTCAACCCTTTTAGTTATCGTCCTTTGGTATGTTTTATTACCCACGGCAAATAGTGTTTTTATTTTCTTTGCTTTAAAAAAGCGTTTTCTGTTACTTTATGATTAAAGTTACTATCGCTGTATATTATCTTATCTTATATATAAAATTTCCATGTCACAATGTTAGTTACCGTTCCCCTCCGAAACGGCTTTACTGATTTTTACCAAACTTTATATGCGTAATCAGTAGGTCCGAGAATCGGCTACTATCTATTTTTAATTTTGCAAAACAACGTTTGTTGGGGTCAGCTAATAATTATCAAAATTTATGTTTTCAGCATGAATAGCACGTTTTGATATAATTTCATGTATTCCCATCTCTATACACTAAACACAAAGTGATCCATTTAATTGTTAATCTGGTACCCTACTACAGTAAACCTGATTCAAATGAGAGTTTCAATCAACAAATAACTCTCACTGAGTCCCTTGAAAATGTAATTGCACATCCATAAATTACAATTCGTCTCGCAGAGCAAATATTGCGAACCACTCCTCAGTGCATCTGCATAATCCACGCACGTCATTTACCGACGATATTTTGAAGGATTATCTAGTCTGAATATGCAACACCAACTCATACATCCAAAAGCCCTTATTTTCATACAAACACGACTTATATTGCAATAATAACGCCATAAGTGTCGGCCTGATGCAAACATGGCACCCACGAATCGCCAGTTTTAAAATTTGGTATAATGTAAATCCTTGTTTATGTCTAATTTGCATGCAGATATTAGTATTACTGTTTATTAGACTCCACATAAGAGATTTAGAGGTTATTATGTTAGCAGGTTACGTGATTAGGTAGCTATATTGAAAATTAATACGAAACTATAACCCAGGTTGACGCCTAGATACTTACGCTTTTAAGGTAAGGATTAAACTGGACTGGACATAAAATTATAATATATTCTTCGTTTAAATCAGAATCATGGTATTAGTATTGGTAATTTATTCGTCGTAGGTATCATTATGTACACTTGACTTCGTTTCACTCTATTTAACTTAATATTATATAATCTTAGTTAAAAAAGTATATACAGTATAATAATAATAAGCACTCTGGAAGTCACAGACAAGACACCAATTAATTGTCATAGTAAAATCCAATAAAAAATGAAAATAAAGAACACATTTTGCTAAAAAGTAGCATTGTCAAACATAAAATAAAGAAAGTGATACAAAAAAAATGTCATAATAATTAATAAATGAAGCTGCAAGGGCATTATCAAATTTTGCTATGATACAAATAAATTTAATTAAATAATTTCATTTTTGACATGTCATGTGAGTAGATAACTAGTTATTAATTCAAAACACCATTCTGTTGCTGCTTTATAAGGGGCATTGTCAGAACTTTAAAATAAAAACAATGGCAAAATGTCAAAAAAAAAAACTTCATTGTATTTGTAAAAAATATATCTTATAGATTTTAACTGTTGTAGGGTGGCGTTGGCCTGTTTGGTATTTAACTATATAATAATCTATTTCATTTAATGTCAGAGTTGGAAGTTAAATGGAATGAAGTCTAAAACTCAAAATAAGTAAACAAACATACCGGTTCCTACATCAGCTGTTTAACCAATAAGCAAGATGACTAATTATACAAATTGGTATTCTGTTTATCCGTCTGTCAGCCCTACAAAAAATACTGGACTTCTATTTTTGTTAATCAGTGCTTTGGCACTTATCTTGATATAGAATATCAAAGTTTCGGTGTGTGTTTTTTTGTTGTGTAAGGCTATTCGCTCCATGCTCCTGTATTCCTCTCCTTCCTTGTAACCTGAGTATCTTCAAGTCAATTCCTTCAAAAGTTCTTGATCTTCGTAGGCCATCCTAGTCCAGATCAAGACAATAACCATCAGGTGGAATTGTGGACAAATAATTACATACATAGATCTATCGTCCATAAAATAAAATATCAATTCGTTAAAAAACCTAATATTTTCGTAGCGGTAAGCGTAAATTTACATATTTTGAGCTTATCTACTGTGAAAACTAGTGTATATTTCTGTTGACAAAACAAGCAAATATTTTTTATAAATATTTGTGTATATTCTATTGTGTTCAAAACTTTCAAATTCCTAATGAATGTGAACCCGTGAATGACATGCGCCGCGCGCCGGCGCACCGCTATTGACTCTATTGATTGTTGTTTGTACTGTCTGTTTGTCTTACGCAATGGATTATCACTTTCATTTTGTTTATTGTCTTTTTATTTGTCTATTTGTATGTCTAGAAAGTAAATAACTCTTATAAGAAAAAAATCTACCAGCATACTTGACGGCATTTTCAACTTTATTCAAACTTTTTGTCATTTTTATTAGTTACCATTTAGTTTTTAACAGATGTAAATTGTCATAAAGTTATAACTGCTAGGCCGGGTAAGGGAGATAAATTGCAATACGTGGAGTATATATATAATTACTATAACTTTAAGAGAACCTTTAAATGATTATTAAATTTTTATTGATTTGACGAATTATTCTCTCTTTAAATGATCAAAAATTATGCAATAGAACCTCAAATAAACGATAAACCAACTTCTCAAAACATGCCGCATGAGTGTTCCATTCAATCCACTGTTATAGTTTTACTTAGACAATTTTTTATTGGCCATTAGATTTTGCAATTTTTAACTAAATCTATGATGTACTAAGAAGGAGAAGAAATTTAGTTGCTGAACTTACGCATTGCGTATTGTGTTTTTTTCTGAGATTCTGGATTTGCTTCGCAAAAAATTTCAAGGTGAGTTTTTGAAAGGTTATCAGATGTACGATATCTTAGCTACGCATATTTTCAAGAAATAATGTAATAATCTTTTATTTTATGAGAAATCCCTATCCGAATCGTTCCTAAGATTGTTCCTTTTTTTTATGAAAACTTCTATTTTTCCGCCATTTTCCCACAAGCTTTCGAGTAGCGGGGTTAATGTATTATTGCACGCAGAGAAATCGGTGACAAACAGAAGTACTTAATCTAATTGTTAAAAGTAGGTTACAACAATTCCAGTTTGAAATACTTGGTCCTAGTTACCTTTATGATTAATTATTCAGTCGTACTAATCGTATGTTTCATAATATTATTTGATAAATGTAGCACACAATAAAATATCATTGAAATAAAACATCAATAATTATTGCAACTTATACAATAATTATGTTAATATGCATAAAATGTATTGTATGTACTAAGAAAAAGAAATTCGCATGTAATAAGTGATCGAGTTCCGAATAATGATCTAACGTTAATTGTGGACTACATGTTTGTTTGTAATCTAAACAAATTTTTTTTTTATTACAACTATATTATTGTGTGCAATACATATTATTCCAAGTATATTATACTATTCGTTTAGTTTGGTTTACTTTAGAACAGTGTCATTGGTTTTACCAGAATATTATAGTAAAGATTACTCCATAAACAGTAAACACTACAATGTATGTATTATTCTATGCTATTCCGTTAGTGTGTTCTAAAGTAAAAATGTTTTTCTAAACAATAAAAAAACTCGCACAACAAAACGAACAGTTGGATAGCCGCGACTCCCGCGCCGCGCCGCTCTCTGTCTCTGTCACTGTCAGCCAGCCGCCATTGTGATTTAGACCGCGCTCAACAAAGTACATGATTTCACTTTGTAATTAATTTTATTTAACTCAACACTGGCAAATTGTCGCGCAGTCCAGTTACAAGAAACTGAACTGAACAAAGTAACAAGTTACTTCGTATATTTGCTATATAAAACAGTTTTCTGTGTTTTTTTTTAAATAATAATTGGTGATAGTTCACAAAGATGGATGGGGACGAAGGTGGTGATATCCCGCAGTTATTAGGTACTGCAGTGGGGTTTACCTCAATATATCAATACATTTGAAGGTAAGTTGTTATATAAAAGTGTTTTGATAGTTGTTGTCCCGGCAGTTTTCGGCATCTTTATTTACATATTATTATTTATGTATATTTCAGTAAACAATGTAACAATATCAACACTGGCGATGCTAGACAACAATATAGTCAAAGAATTGATCGCTCCAATTGGAGACCGCGCCAAATTTTTGAGAAACCTGGAAAATTGGAAAAAATTAACTAGTAACCCAGAAGAGTGCGAAATGTACTAGCAGCAGCCCCGTAAGTATCTTCTACTTTTAACATGCTTCTATTAGCTTCACCTCGAAGTAATTGGAACAAATCTTAGAAGGCGATTTTAACCAACTTAGAATTGTTGTATTGATCAGAAAATTTGCAAATGTATTGCAATCCTGATGATATAACAAAAATTGGTTTTATCAAGCTGCAGGGCTAGCTTAACTTATGAACATACAGAATGGCATAAGAGCTTGGAACTTTAAGATCCGTATGAACGCCTTGCATGTTTTTGTCTTTGGAAAGAGGTGTGAACTAAAGAGCAATGAACGATTTAAACTTTTGATGATGAACTAGTATTTCCTTTCGGTCTGTGATGGGAATTTATAAATTTTCATTCTTAGTTCCTGACCGACACTAGCCTATTTATTTTACATAGGCTTGTGTTGTGTAGTACACTTATATAAGTAGTACGTACTTTTAATAACTTATAATTGTATTTTGCAGGCCCCTATGTTTGAAGACATGCTTAATCCCAAGCACAAACAAATACATAGTATTAGTGAATTTCTGGTCCCTCTAAGTAATAATGATACCTCTACCCAATCAAATGATTCCAACATCATCATCGTAGCAACCAAAAGTGAGGATCAGATGGCTACATCTAATGAGCATGAGGTGGCTACCACTATTGGAGATCAGGATATGACAATCTGTAATGAAGATGCATGTTTGGTAAGATGAATACTTCAAATAAAGACTACTTGATCTAAAAATAAAACAGACAGACATTATGTGCAAATAAAACTTCAATATAATTTCCTACCTAATTCTTTTAATAAATAGGTATTTTGTGTTCATTTCAGCCATTGAAAAATCTCCTCCTAAAATCAAATGAAGGACGAGGCCTGCTAAATTTATACTCTGAACAAGGCAAATTATCAAATAATGGGCGAAGAAAAATTTGTAATATAATAATCAAAGATCTTATGGATTATTAGAAGTTAAAGACATACTGGAACAACTGCAAATTCTTGACAAAGGCGAGTACCTACCTAGAATTTATAATAAGTATTTTATATGGGTACAGGCTGTATTTTAAATGAGTATTCAAATTGTGTCCAGGCATTAAGACTGCGCCGACCGTCAGTGGCGCCCTCATCTGATTTTCGTTTATTTCTTAAAATCTAAAACAAATACCATAATTTTATAGATTTCATTTGTGAAAAAAAAATCATTTTTTTCAATAAAATAAGATTGACAGAAGTGTTCGTTTTAAACAGAGAGTATATAATCACTACGTTTTAAGAGACGGGACTAGGAAGGAAATTTTTGATCTAGGCAAAATGTCAAATCGAAGTTTACTATAATTGAAACACCAACATAATAAATAATCTGTTAGAAGTTTAAAAGCAATGGTACCAACATAAAGATAATTTTAAACCTTAAAGAAGAAGAAGGTATATAGGGTTGCACTCGTACAGAATCGAGTTTTATCGATATCGATTATTTAGGTTTCTCTCAATAATAGGTTGGACCTACATACTGAAATTGGGAACAGGGAGGAGGATACTTAGTACAAAAACAAAGTGCAAAACAAAATATTTATTTATACAATATATTACGTACCCATTATTTATGGCGAGATGTAAAACATCATCACATGATCATGATGATAACATGATCTATTGAATTGAATTAAATAATACATAGTATATTATAATGTATTTTGAGTTACTCTATTGCACTAGGAAACATGATGTAAAGAATGAGAAAGTAATTTTGTTGTTGAATAAATAAATAATTAACTTTTGGTATTATGATCAGATAAATCAAAGAAAATGTTCCGCTATTGCAAAGTGTGTTAAAACCGCAAATTATTTTTCAACACATCTCGAGATGAATCTAAGAATATGATACTCCTCCTATAATGTGTCATTTAAATGAGGTTGACCAAGCATCATCTGAAAAAAAAGTTTAATTATATTTGGAAAAACAGCACAACAACAAATTAATTAATATATAGTATTTAAACTCCTGATCATATTGATGGTTAATGGTTTTAGATTCCGAGTGTTGAACAGAGGATGTGGGAGACAAATTCGTTATATTTATGTTCAAATAAAGAAAAAAATAACAGGCCTTAGCATATTATCGTGTTATAGATACAATTTTGAAATGAGGCATAAGTCCTATAATAAAAATGATGATGCATAATTCATATTTAATTTGTAGCATAGAACCATTTAGGTCTGGTGGACTTGCAATTTTGTGGTATGAAAATATATCGATGATAGGCGAGCAAACAAAACGCCTATTGTTTACAGAAGCAATAAATAACATATTGGTAAATGTACTCACCGATCTTCATCCAGGGCAAATATTTGGTATAAGCTTTTTGTCTTCACTTGTCTGCTGTATGAGTTTCTTGCAAATTTCGCATCGAATAGAATTTTTATGAATTGTTTTGTTATTCATAATTTTCACAAATTTTCACAAAAGTGGTTATATGTCAATTAAAGGTCAAGTACTAGACTGATAGGTGACAAATTGACAATGATCCATGAAGAATAAAACCTATTTAACAAGAAGAAGAAGAATAATAATACCACTTATCTCAGAAGTAGCAGTTACAAAAAGATTTGCGAACCACTAAAGCGTATTTAATATTTGGAAGTATTATAGTCGCGATTAGTTTTATTAAGTTGTCATTTTTTTTTATTAAGGTGGCATTTTTTTCAAAGCAATGCCTTAGCAAAGTTTTATGTCATATTCTATCATAGACACTTGCACCAGCCTGGTTTTAAACGTCATTTTTTTGTTTTTCATCCTCTTTGACTATATTTGCAGCACGCATTCAGTCAATTCTATGTCAAATGTCTTAAGGTTACATTTAAAAAGGTTACATTCGCTAGATTTTTATATGGTGGTTAAGAAATTTAAAATTTTCTAATTTTTCGCGCAATTTCCTTAATTTTTTCATTCATAAGAACCTTCTGCTGATAATAACGAACAGAACAAAAAAAGAATTAGCGAAATCGGTCCAGCCGTTCAGGCGTGATGCCGTGACCAAGGGAAATAGGGATTCATTTTTATATATGTATATAGATTATTTATGTATATTTCAGTAAACAATGTAACAATATCTACACTCTCGATGCTAGACAGTAATCTAGTTAAGGAATTTATCAATAAACTAAATTATATTAATTAATAAACTTGTAACTTGTTTTATTTTATTTAAATGAAACTATGTACTTTATTTGTTTTCTGATTTTTTATTTATATACGTGTATCTTTCCAGAAAGTGAAACGGATGAAGACATCCAGTGGCGCCAAACTGTACGGAACCTTGGCATTTAGTGACAGAGAAGTGGCATAGTACAGCTAAGAAAAGATTTAAAGAAATAGAAACTACGGAAATGACCATTGATGCATACATAAATAAATATTTCATTGTATTTGACTTTTGTATAAGAAGTAATAAAGATATGCGCTGATTCAGATTATGACAAGATTTTGAATGATTGTGATGATTATAAAATAAATGTTATTTTTCTATTTACCTACTTAATATTTTTTATTATTCCAGGAAACCTCAAACTACATAATGGAGCCGAAGCACGTGGGACGTCCTAATAACGAAAATGCCGTTAATCTTAATTTCTTTGATTTATTTTAAGTTAAAACTAGATAATCGAAGACAAGTAGAATTTATAATAAAAACGGGCATTTTTCATTAAAAGGCGTCACACTTACTGAAGGCTCTTTAGAGTTTAGATGGAGCGCTCGCAATCCAGTGTACTGGCAACACCAAAAATGGATTTCTATTGGGTTTAATAATTGAGAAAATACAGTTTTGGTTGCTTATACTAAGACGAACAAAATTGTATTTTTGTCCATTAAAAGCCTGAGAGGATCCGTTAGTGCTGCAAGTGCACTAGATTGCAGGCTCCACCTAAGCTAGTAGGTATTAAGTATATACGATACGAAACAGTAGCGGTAACAATACCTAGAATGCTACCATTACCATGTGTATTGTGCATGTTACAAAAACATAAAGTTAACATAACAATACTAAAAAGTTAGTGTTACGATACGAATAGTTAATGTTTACTAGATTGCTTAGTAGTCCATACAATCAGTCCGGTCATCTCTACTACTACGTATGGTTACATTTACATGGGTACTGTAACAGGCGCGTTATTTACCTTGTAGTGAGTATTACATTGCTTGGTCAGTTGCTCTAAACATCTAGTTGTCATTAATAAATCTCTGGTAGATATAATAACAGAATGTTTTTTGTAAAGTAAACTCGTGGGTCTTGCTGTCACGACTGCAAACAGAAGTTCTAGTTGCAGTAGGGTTTTTTCTTGTATTGGTAGCCAGATTTTTCTCTGCGTGGAAAATACTATTTCTTAACGAATGAATTTCTAGTAGTCATGTATCTGTGTTAGTGTTTTTCATTTTTGTGTCCTACCTATAAGATTGTACTTATTCTGTCCTAGCGGATAAAGATAGTATCAGCATACTATTTTGTAACCCCCGACCAAAAAAGAGGGGTGTTATATGTTTGACGTGTCTGTCTGTGTGTCTGTCTGTCTGTGTGTCTATCTGGGACATCATAGCTCCCGAACGGATGGAGCGATTTAAATTTAGTTTTTTTTTAATGAACGGTGAGTTTGGCATTCTTAGACATGTTTCATGAAAATCGGTTGAACCGTTTAAAAGTTATGGGGGTGAGAGTGGGGAATGCATTCCGAAAAACTGCCAATTTACTCGAGTGGGGTATCAAATGAAAGCGCATCGCATGCACATTACCAAATAATATTATGGTGTTTTACTTTTAAGGAAATTAATGAATTCGAATCGGGTTGTTTCTTAAATTGTACATTTAGATTTAAAAACACTGTAAGCTCTCTATGTACACCATTTAACAATAAAGTTTTCATTATCTTTATTTAAAAATTTCCATGAAAAGTATGGCGAAATGTTTTTGTAAACAACATAATTATGACGAAACCAGAGCAACCAGAGAATTTACTCTATTCTATGAATGAACGCAATGAGCGCTGCAGGAGCTGACACGTGTGTAAACAGACAGACAAACGGAACATGATTATTCTACTCTGAAATACTAATTTAGTTATAGCGAGGCGAACGGCTAGCCGCTGTGCTTTTGTGGGTTAATAAAGTAACCCACATATCATTACGAAAATAAGTTAGTCCGAAATTTCCTATATTTGACAGTTTTTTTTTAAAGTCCAGCTATAGTACAGTTTTATATACTAGCACAGTGGACTACCATAATGTATCTGTAGGTAGTACTATAAATTGTAAGTATTGATGTATTTTAGCTTTTTAATTTATATTCTTAGACATAGATATAGATATGTATTTTGTAACTACCTAGTATAGGAAAATTGTACAAATATTATATAAACTTAACTTTAAATACAGCTTTAAGGGTTTTATCCAGTTGATTTAAGGACCGTAGCAAATACATAATTGGGTTTCAAAGTTATCGTGAGTTAAACTATTGTACTTAAAGAACTAGAAGTTGATAAACTTTTAGACGGACGGAGTCGGGAGTTTATAAAAAACATTAATAAAAGGATTTGAGCGTGTTAACAAAATATTAACCCTCCCTTGCATCACACAGTCGGCTCAAAAAGGTGTTCCCAGCTTCCACCAAGATTATTCTCCGGATTAAAGATCAATATATGTGATAGAATAACGGGCAGAAGCTAGTTTTATTAACTTTCTTCTTATTATGCTCACCGTATCTGCACTAGAGTTATCTCCTTACCCTTTTATTTGCATAAAACACAATATCCATAGACATTTACGGTGATAAAAGATCTTGTCCACTCATTTGTTGAAACCAGAAAACAAAGTGAAAATGCGATAAAATAAAGTCGAATAGGCGATAAATATCACGATCCATAACTCGCCGAGGAACTTTAAAAATGGCCGAACAGGTTCTTAATACATAATGTCTTAAATAGTTTATTTTAATAAAGTATTGTAATAGAGAGATAAAATTTAAGGGGAGTCGTTTGTTTTAAGGCCACATTACTGTATTGAGAACGTTAATTTATTTTAAGCTTAGAGTTTTTCCTGGCTCGTTAATTATGTCGTGCCCTTAAGTTGGTATACAAATAACTAGATATTCTCTACTTTCGCTATTGAATGAATCAACGTAGTAGTGAAGACACCTTGAACTATAAAGTAAGGTGCTTAGAGGAAATTATTATAATGGTGCTATCGTGGTATTTACTGTAAGCAATATTGCAGATGCTTGTGGAACAAGTATAAGACAACTTCAAGAGTAAAAATAAGTTTAATTACAATGAGATACATAAATGTTTTAACATCTAGGTCATAAAATAATCCTCTAGGCGTAGTAGGTAAATTATAATCTAAACTCTACAAGTAATAATAAAATTTCTTAAAATTTCTCGTTCACGTACCAACCTAATTAAAAAAAACTCATATTTAACGTTTAGGCGAAGGGTGAGCCTATTGACGTGTTTCATTTGATGTTCTTATGAAATTTAGATAAAAACCGCCAGTGGTTATAATAAAATTCAATGAATTATGATAATCTCAAACTCATGTAAACAGCAACAAAGTAGAGAAAGAAAACAAACATGCTTGTTTTTTCAAGTAAAGCTCTGAGCTTGTGTTACGAGTATAAGATATCTTATATAGAACTGTAGATATTTCTAAAAAATTCTCGTGTCACAGTTTTCGTTGCCATACTCCTCCGAAACGGCTTGACCGATTCTCTTGAAATTTCGTGAGCAATTGAGTAGGTCTGATAATCCACCAACATCTATTTTTCATTTTGCAAAACAACGTTTGCTGGGGTCAGGTAGTAATATATATATTTTTATTCTGTAAAGGTGCTTTTAGAACAAAGCAATGCTATGATTCTGGACTCAGACTGGTATCCAACAATAATGTAGTATAATCTAAGGTTACAGGATATTTAATTTATGTTACTACTAAAGTTTACAATCAATAACGAACGCTTATAAAATATATTATAATTGTGTGGGGAAACCTTGCTTTAAATCCAATTAATACATTGTTTTCTTACATTCAATTCAATACATTAGCACCTTCACAGATTTCTTACAAAAATAATGCCTAATATTATTATGCATAAAAGAGCTAAACCCAAAAATGTTATACAGCCGTGACCGACCCTTCAAAAAAGCAAGAATCATTTTAGCAGTGTAAGTTGAATCATAGAATCCTCTAGAATATTAACCGGTAGGTATATGGGCACAAAAATATTTGAATTACATAGGTACAATTTATAAATATAAGTTTTAAGTGTAATTCACTCGGCAACATTTTTAGCAACGGCATCCTATACCTATCTGTCTCTACTTTAATTCCGAAGGTAAAATTAATTAATTAATTGGTAAACCCCAGGCGTGCTCTAATCGAACATGATTATAATAATTATTATATTAATGATAAGATCATGAATGCAGTGAAACGTAATTGTGCTTAGTTCTGTTATTTTATTAATAAATCATCTTAAATAATTAATTACAGGAATTTTCCTATAAATGAGGTTTTAAAATTAAGAATATCAATACAAACTGCCTCGTCCAGGCATTCAAAAATCAGAGAATGCGAATTATAAACAGATATGCTGTATAATTTTATTCGTAGCATGTCACCTGATAAAGCTGTTTTGTTCTATTCGCTTCTCAACTCAGTATAAACATTGAAGCGAACTGTCAAGACAATGTTATTTCCTTGATATTTTTTGTTTAAGCAATTTAGTTTTATTAATTTTAAGTTGACCTGTCCACGTAGGCTATGAGCTTCTAAGGAAATAAACGTTTTAACTTTGACTTTGACTTTGACACCAGTTAAATTATAATTAGTGACATGTCTATTAGCTCACTTGTCAATTTATATCTCTTCTATATTCCCCCTTTTGCAGATACAAAATATGTTTTTTTTTTCTCTCCCATTAGTGCCAGCCCTGCTTGATAACTACTCCTATACACTGCCACTCAGATTACCGCACAAACCATTATGTGTGTTCAACACTATTTATACAGGGATGCGCGAATAATGATGTCTTTACGGACATTCGTACTTGCTATTTGGACTAAAGATCCTTAAACTATTTGCTGACATCAATGAATAAGTTTATCTTGTTACGTCGTGTTAGCCGCGGGCATGTTAGAATGTTGCACCATGTTCTTCCGTGGGCGCTGGACTGAAGATCTGGACGATCTGCGGAGACTGGAAGATCCCAAGAAGATGGACAGTAGTGTCAACACAGGGGTTTAGTCGTTTCACACCGCGAGCTCCTCATACCACGGTATTAATCACCCAAGGGCACTTTTAGAAGGTGTCGTTTGAGACCGCAATGATTGTAGCGGTGTAAAGCGCTCAATTTATATTTAAGACTGGGCCGATTCGAGCTACGGGCAAAAGTACTAAATATCCATGTTTCAAAGTCAAAGTCAAAACATTTATTGCCTTAGAAGCACACGGCATACATGGACAGGTCAGCTTAAAATTTTTTTTTTAATTATTAAAGAACTAATATTGTCTTGACAGTTTGCTTCAATGATATAATACTGTGTTGAGAAGCGAATAGAACAACAAAGCTTTATCAGTTTTATAATTTTGCAGTTCTACAATAAACTGTCTGAAAGCGCTTCTCAATAAGGGAGGTATTCTCTAACTAACTCATTGGTAGGGTAATAAGTAAATCTATTACAACGCGGGTTACATCAAGCTACATGATCCAAAATACTTTCTTTCCATAGTTTATTTATACTAAGCTTATAAAATCGCGTGGTCTTGTATAGATATTAAAGATCTTGATACTACGCATTAGAATAACGTAAATACGTACCACCGACCGCTCCAAATAGTCGTACTATACAAGTAATCTAATTCAGAAACGTTCGTGAAGACGCAAGATAATAAATCAAAACTAATTCCTTGATTTAAGACTAATGTAATTTAAGGCAGTTCTTATCTTAATACCTCATAAACTGCAGTTTCCTATGATAATTTGACAGTTTTGGCCGCGAGCCGGGTTAAGCTAACTTCGTGGTTTAAGGTCAATGCTGTCGTAAAGTATTTGAAGCTTAAAAGCATCATGTTTGTTTGAGGTGTTGTTTTGTGCTAATGTTTTATAATTTAGTTTTACAAATCTATCGGAAAACTAGGTGTTATTAAGCTTAAAAACTGGGTGTTTGCTTAACTATTATTTAATGCAGTCACGTTGGACATCATGCCTTCTCATGTGTAAATTTAATAAACTAATCAGAAAACATGGAACTATTTATGGTAAATGACAGTTTTCTTGCAGAACTAAATGCCAAATGATACATTGCTCATTTTATCTTTACACAAATTGACCACCCACCATCAATACTATTGATATATATATTTTTTATTTTATATGTTTAAGTATTTCGAATCTGTGGTACCTACCATGAATTAACTTCCTTTTGTTAAGTTTAGACTTTAGTTCAAATCAAAAGCGCAGCGTAGGACGTCCGCCAACTAGATGGACGGACGACCTGGTGAAGGCTGCGGGCTCACGGTGGACGCGGCTTGCATCTACCGACTGCCAGCCGAAATTACTGGAGATTTTTGAGGGAGGCCTATGTGCGGCAGTTATAGGCGTCCTACGGCTGAAACGATGATAATATTTGTTCAAAACAAGTGCTACTTTAACCCGTTCTAGCGACTACCGTTTCAACAGAAGCATGAATTAAACCCAAATACCCAGAAATTATATGAAAAAGTAAATCATGCAATCAAAGAACACAGCACAGAATGTCCAAACATTGAATGCGTTTTAAATAAACCAGTTACTAATCTGTAACCGATCAGCGGTTTCCCAATATGAAAACAAACTCCCAAATAGGTGCATCAGCGAGTCGAGAATAGATGCCTTAAAATAGGGTAAATACGAACGTTGATTGAAATATGCTCGGATCCGGTAAGACTGTTTGGTATTTAGGCATAGATTGTTGTGCAGATGAGACTCGTTTAATATACATAGATGACCATAATAACATCTATCCACCCTTGACCATAAGGACCCCCATAACCACGGCCACTCTATCAAGAGTGACCGAAAAAAGAGAATATAGATGATGTTTATTAACAGTATTTTAATTAAGTAATAATTTATTTGGTTTTAATAAATGTTTGTTTTTTCTTTTAGGGATGATAGATCTTTGTTTGTCCACAATTGCACCTGATGGTAAGTGTCGATGTATCTCAAAGATCTAGAAGGTACCTATTCACTCTTGACTTTTGTATTAAGGTGTCTTGGAAGCCGCAACTTAGCCTAGGAGAATTCACCAGAAGTTAAGCAAGTGTCTTGGACCTCAACCTGCCTTCCAATACGGCTAACCTGTCAGCCTGATTACTTAAAATATTTTGAAATACTAATGTAACAAGATATTTTGACTATAGGTATAATAAAAGCAATAGATAGAACGTCAGATCAAGAAAAAATCTTTAAGATTCATCAACAATCCATGAATGTTTTGTGTCAGGTTATAAGTCGCTATGCAACTAAATATAGATCAAATATACTGACCTCCTTTTAGGGGTGGGGTTTTCACAACGCATGCGCAATTACATCTTTAAAGGTAACCACCCTATTATATTGTATATTTGACAATGTGACGCCATCTTTAGGGTGGCTTGTCCCTCAGCGAATCACACATAATTATGATTTCACTCAGGCCATATACGAGTATGGCCGAATTTGGCACAACATATCTGTTTATCGAGTAAATGACAAAAGCTACTGTTTTCCGCTGAAAAAACTATCATTACGCGGGCAATGTTGGAAAGCAAAGGTGAGCAGGTATAATAAAAAAAAAAAAAAAAAAAAAACCTTTTATTGCAGATATCGTTGATCCATAGTTTGTTAGTATACATAGAAAGCTTATTACTAGTGTTAGTTAGTTCTACATAATACAAAAATTAAAACTAAATAAAATACTAAATTATATCACTCTCCCCATGAAACATTTCCACAGGGGAGAGGTGATTCTACCAACTATGGTTTTTAGGATGTTGTTGGGGCTGTCACGCACCCTGCGCATCAGGGATGCGGTCTTATTACGGAGGATGGCAGCAAAGCCGTCCGTCTCATATTCCGCAAACATTCCTGATGCACTGCAAAATCGAGGCAGTCCCAACATCATCCTAAATATATTATTATATTGTACACAATAATGTAAAAAAATATAACGTATTCAAAATCTTTTCAACAAGCAAGTACAGTTGACCAGTAGGCTTTCAGTCAGTGGCATCTACTTGTACTGTATAAGTGGTAAGTTTGTTGTACACCAATATTGTTATAATAACAACCTAAGAGATGAAAGCTGGGTCGTTCTATTGGCATCTCAACTAGGTGTAGACAATTTAAGCGAACTGTCAAGACAATGATTTTTCTTTAGTTATTCTTAGTTATTATTTAAATTAGATTTAAGTTGAAGTTATTCTTAGTTATTATTAAAATTAGTTATCTTTAAGTTGACCCTGTCCTTGTCCTTGTCCTGTGCGTCTAAGGAAATAAACGTTTTAACTTTGACTGTCTAATCTGTTATCATAATCTTTGACGGAAAGATTGCCTTTCATGAAGTTCCACAAGTTAGTGTTACCAGCTCGCGTTGACTTGATTCATTATTTATTAATAGACTCAAGAAACACGTGTTTTTCACCATCTTTATCTACAAAGTGTCTTATTGATTTGTTTTAGTTTGATATATCGGGTTGACTTAATTCATTTATTCCTGCTAAGTGATTCCAACTAATGGGTTTTGATAAATCATTTTGTTTTATTTTATCGTTTTTTAATGGTTTTCCTAAATGCATACTAATGCGAATAATTTTAAGACTGTATTTATTGTAACACTATATTACAGTTTAATATAATAATTATTTAAATTGTGGTTTTGAGGTTAGATTAATATTTTTTTTCCACGTCATTCATTTTTAATATTAAATTACAACTCAACTCAACTATTACAATATTTGTGTCGTAAAAATGTTCTTATGGGCATTCATATATTGTATTGTTCATTTTGTGTGTAATAAAGTATATTCTATTCTATTCTTTCTATTCATAAAATAAACATTTGATGCAAGCACGGTCTCATAAATAATATTTTTTAACAAAAAAAAAACTATTTATTATTGCAATCAGTTTTTCCTATCTTAGGGAGAAATTCCGTTCTAGGTTCAAACTTTACGTTTACGTTACGTTCTGTTAAGTAATTGTTAATATTTTTTTAATGAAATGGCATTTTGTCTTTCTTTTCAAATAACTCTGCCAAAGTATTTGAAACCAAAGACAAAATGCCATTATTCGAAATCATAACATACCTACTTAACTTAGTTTTAGCACGTTTTAGTATCACAATGTATTGAAAAAAATATATTTATTAACAAAATAAGGGTTTTCAATTCTTATTTATTCAAGGGTCGTAAAAACTGTTGTAAAACAGAAATAAAACAACTCATAAACAAGATCATGATTGAAGAACACTAGATATACATAACAATCATGCAATCAAGTTTATTCAAATTAGCAAAACAATATAAACTTTACCATGCCACTATGTAAATTCCCTTTATCCTGTCACATAGATCTCGGGGTACAAGACTCAGACTGGCAGACGGACAGATTTCGTATTGCACATTTGTCATTCAGAAGCCATGCCTAGACGTAGTGGGCATTTAGCAAGTTTGATTTAACAGATGTTTAAAATGTTTGGATAATTGAAAACATTTTATTGAATTTAACGCCATAATAAATATTATTTTTTCTATTTTAAATAGACCTTTAGTTAAAAAAAATAGTAAGTATTCCACTACTCATGTTTTCACACCTTAATTATTGTTTTTTATTTACACAAATTTTTACAAAAAAATACAACTAGGACTATTTTACTAAACCTTTTAGTGACAAAAATATTTTAACAAAGAAAAATTACTTTGTCTAACAGGAACTAAAATGGAGAAGATAACAAAAACTAATAAACAGCACAGTCACAACAAACAAAACTTACTGGTAATTATATTTTATTAGGTATATACATATATGGAGATAGACAGTAAGATATATATTATATGTAGATCTAAATTCTGTAAAGTAAGAGTATATAAATATATAAATAATTTAGTCGACATGTGATAAGTTATCACTCAGTATTGCATTTGAGAATGCAATTAAATTTTATCAAAAAGTGATCAAGAATCAGTCACACTCAGTTTAAATCGTCCATTTTTAACCCAAAACCAAAAAAGAGGGGTGATATAAGTTTGACGTGTCTGCCTGTCTGTCTGGGACATCATAGCTCCCGAGCAGATGGAGTGATTTCCATTTAGTTTTTTTTATATGAAAGGTGAGTTTGGCGCGAGTGTTCTTAGACATGTTTCATGAAAATCGGTGGTGCCGTTTAAAAGTTACAGGGGTGAGAGTGGGGAACGAAAACCGAAAATCTGCAAATATCAAGTGAAGGGAATCGAATGAAAGCGCATCGCGTGCACATTTGAAATTAAGGCATTGGAATTTTTTTAATTTTTAATTTAGATTTATTACAGGTATTAACTTTATTATGTAAAACAAATTTTTGGAAAACTGCAAAAATTGTCCTGAAGGGGAAAACTAAACCGTAATATTAATAAGTAATATCTTCCAACATCCCGTTATTTACTTGTAGTTTGGCATAAGTCCATGTTTTCCTGTAATATCAGCATTTCCTTTTCATACCCGTTTTTTTTTCTATTTTATATATATATTTTTCCATTCTGTCAATGTATATGTCATTCATGATTACAATATTATATTGACAAGCTCGATTACCAATCAGGTCATTGTGTTCTCATAATTCTCATAACAATCTGGCCCTTGTCATTCGGCCACATTCGATACTTTGATCTAAACGCTATTTTACGAGTTCACGATGCGGAATTTCGTCCAATAAAATAATTTAGAATTTTATCATCAACTAAATACCAGAAAAGGAATTCCAATTAGACATATCTTATATACAAAGAGCCGACCATGCCGTTGCTAAATCATTTTAATTTAATACAACTATTTCATATAAGACGGGACTTGGAATTAGATATTTTGTAATTACATATTTTAGTGGTTTATTCGATGTGATTATGTTGTGTTTGTGTTGTTGCTACACTGTTGGTGCAAATATTGTGTGTTGTTGTGTAGCTTTATCGTGTGTGTAGGTGTTATCATTATCAACAGACATTTGTATTATATTTGGTATTGACTAACCCCCTTATGCGAAATAGTTAGCTAAACCTATTTTAAGATAATATTCGACAACAAGATAGCATTCGTTTGTCCTTGTCGATCTCATTGGCACAACTCATTGGTGTTTGGTAGAAAGAGTTAAAATGGATGCTAAAATGTAAAAAGTTTTGCTATTCATTTTGCATAAGAAGGTAAATATTTGCAATTTCAAATTTATTATTTAATTTGCTTTTAGATATCTTGCACTGACATTTTTATGACGAATATTATGTTATTTATTAAATATTACGAATATTTTTAAGAGTTCCTAGATTGTAACAACCCTACATTACTAGGGACTGCAAATATAAATCCTAATATTAAAGTTACTATATTTCTCTGTTCCTCATCCACGTAAAAACTACTAAACCGATTTTTTATGAAATTTGGTACACAGATTCCCTAGAGCCTGAGAAAGGCTACCTTTTCCAAAAATCCATCATAACGCGATCGAAATCTCATCACAAAATAGCCCGTTTCTTTTCACATATTTTATATGAAGCACAACTCACCAAAGTCATTAATTATATAATAGACTCCTCTGAACTATCATATCTGTCAGATATAAAAAAAACAGTAGTCAAAAGCAACCACCATCAAAAACGCATAAAATCCACACTTTGTAAAAAAAAAGTGTCGCTATTCCGTTCGTTACACCGCGCCGGTTTTATTACTAACACAGGATTTATCGTCCACTTAAACAGTCATAACTCCTAATTACATCGCCGATATATCATGTCTGACTTTTCAGTAAACAAAGTGAAAAAAATTGCATATTTATACAAGCTAATTTGACTTAGAGAATGATTTATAAGTTTGGCAAATGCAAATACGTCCACAAAAACCTCTATTTAAATAACAAATATAACAATCCAATTTATCATAATTAGCCTTAAGCGTTGGTAAAGTCTAAAGCTAAAAAAAGACTTAAAATATCTAGATTTTTGAATTGTTTTGACGATGTTTTTAAAAATGCTATTATTTTTGATTCATCGCTCGTTAACGACTCGACAAAGGCAACCGCAATTCGTCTGAGAAATGTCCCAAAATTAACCGTTATTTTTGTACGAATAATTTACGATTGTTATTTCTTAACCATCTGAGTTTATAAATAACATGGAAACGTTGTTGCCAATTTTTTATCTTAAATCATTTGTCGTGATATATTTCAAGCTTTAAGGATTTTGGAATAAACAGGTTTAATAATCCTTAAAACAATTAGGGTTGACGTTGAAAAAGCCAGGTCTTTAATTTTTGTCTTTTATTACCAAACACGCAATGTGCGCTGCAAGGGGTGCTTTTCGTTTTCATTTTTAAAGCATTATTGCAATTGGCTCGTATTCTACGCTAATTAACAATTTGTAAATAGATCGGCCCTTTGTGCCCTACAATAAAATAAAAAATATTGATTAAATATTTCTGGATAATTCACACAACAACGTTTAGTTAGCTCCGTGATTTACTATCTGCATTTGGTAAGCTTTATGCTAGACATATGATACACTTATTCTAATAGACATGCATAAATTTTTTCTTTGTTACACTTATGTATAGTCCAAGATAAACTTCCACTTACAGGAAATTTCGTTAAAATTTATATTTAACTCGAGCGTTATAAACAAATAGGTATATAAGAAAAGCCTTCATTTGACCAATGTCTCAACTGATAAATGTTGAATACGCAATTATGATGGATGATGTAAATTGAGCCAGAAGGAATCTAATTTTTATTTTCTCTGTGAAACTAAATCTTTAGCATAATTGTCTACACGTGTAGTTTCATACACTAGATTTACATTTGAATGTACCTACACTGCAAAAAGATGTTATTTTCAACAGAAACTGTGATCCGCAGACAGTGAGCGACAGAAACGACACGAATAAACATCAGACCACCCAAACTTACGGCGCGGCAGTTAAAACAAAATGCACGTCTGCCACGAAAATAGTGAGTATATGCAGCAGAGGTCATCAAAAGTAACGTATTGGCGTAACGGCTGCCAAATAGTAACGGAATTCAGATGGCTGGAAGCTCCGTCTAACGGCCAATTCGTATTCTTTAGTACTTTTTTAATTAATTCATTGTGTTAGCTTGTTTTGTTTGTGATCTTTACTGTCTTGTCAGAATAAATTCTCAACTGTTTTATAGATGTTAGTGTTTTATAGAAGTTGACATGTATTTTGTAGTTACATATTTATAATTAACTAGCAGCAGGCCCCGGCTTCGCAAGGGTTATTATTTTCCCGGCAATAATTTGTTTTTTTTTCAACCATCAAGCCCTAAAGACTGTTTTTTTCATAAATGATTGATTGATTGATTCATATATTGAATCTCTCAACAGTCACAAATGGTGTTTCAAATAATTAGTAATATGGCTGGCAACCCAGAACACTTTTCGTGTGACTCATCCACACTACAAAATAGTGCGGCGCCGTCGACAACCGCGATATTTCTGGATTATCGAACACTCTGATCCCGCTGTTTGACATCTCCTATCAAACAGTCAAAAACATCTCCCACTTTCACGACAATTCGAAATATATTCATATCAACCACGATATATTTCAAAACTAGTCTGTAGGAGACTGCTAGGAGACGGTGGGTCGGTTGTTCGTGAAGTCGTAAACAATTTGATTCAGACATTATATCTAACCATAAATTTAACACGGCCATACAATAAAGATCCGTTTACATTGCCGGGAGTAACTTCTGCCGAGTTTCTTTGTGAGAATAATGTTATAGTTATTTTGGATTGGACTGTGGGTGACGCGGTGATTGATGATGATGGGATGACTTCAGATGTATCACGAGACAAAGGTCTGTAAGGAATTTAACAAATTGTGAAATGAGATAAACTAGTCGTAATATACAGGGAAAATAGAAAAAAATAATATAAACTTATGTGGGTTTTTCTCTAATAAATTTTACGTTTTATATTTTTTTACAGAGATATAAATTCAAGATTTTTTGTGTAAATATACTTTTATGGTTTAAGTCATATTTCGTATATATTACTATATTACTATATTACGGACAAATAACACTTGAAACAATGTTTTCTAATAGCTTCGGAATTGTATTAAGATTCAAGATTCTTTATTGTTAGCATAGGTTACAGGTCAGGTTTGTATAAAGGTGCATAGTTTCAATTATAATCTACGTTTATCCAATAAAATAACAAATAAAATGGAAATAACATTAAATATTGGTAATTAAATAAGTCATGAAATGTCAATTAATTTGTTAAAACTGTAAAAATAAAAATTGTCATTTAAAAATAGATTATCATAAAAAGGCATCATAGCGATAGAAACATTGCTCGATAAGCCATTTTTTAAGTTAAATTTTAAACAATTTTTCAGTTATCTTTTACAGATGTTGGATACTTCCTTCAACTACAGAGCCAATAGACGCCTAATCTATTACTTCTTTCCTACAAACGATCCAGTCAAATTAAGCAGCGTAGAAATTATGTACTTTTAACAACGAATGAGAAAAACTAGTTTTTCACAATTTTCAAAGATCTAAATAACAATATCATTATTAACAACCAGTGTAACTTGAACCCTTAATATATATTCTTTACATACGCAATGTTTACAGCTCACGATACAGGTCGCTACAAAAACAGGATTTGCAACTTAGGTATCATGTATTAGTCAGATGTTGTCTGAGAGTTTTCGCATTATATAAGGCGTCTATTTGGCTCTGTTGTCGAAGGCTACTTCAACAAGAAAGGGACTCATAAGAACGCTACTTATTGTACGGAAGGTATCTAAGAAAGACGCTCAAACAGTCTAGAGGCAGTCTTTAGCAATGTTCTAACTCTGTAAGATTTATCGACCGATGAAAAAAATGTAACAGTCCACACTTCAAACGATGACGTCAACTATTCTTCAAGAAAGTCATGATTTGTATTATCTCGGCTCAACGATTCAGATGACACTTTTTATTACCGGAGTTATGTGATGAGACACATAAAATATGACATAAATCAGAATAAAGTCTGTCGTATCTCAATCAGGACTACAACTTCACAACAGTCTTGTTTTCAACTACTGATCATAAATAAGAGATGATATATACTAATGACGATAAATAATAGATATAGAATAGAAAGATGTCTAGACGGACTCAGACTGAGGGGGCGCGAAAGGAATGAAATTTTAATACGTTCAAGTGATGTTTTCTGAATAAATTTTCTCTCTAGCCGGTATTTTATTAGATTTCTGTCTCAAACAACAAATTAGTTATCTACTTGCAAAGTTACGAACAAGATAGACAGATAGATTGACTGCTTCAGTGGCTTAGTGGGCGAGAGTCCGCTTGCAAGAGGTAACGGGTTCGATTCCCGCCGAGGGTGAAAGCGTCTGTATGTTCTCCAAGCACTTTCTCTTTGGTCTGGGTGTTTAATATGTATAATAAGAAATATCTATCGATCCTATTATATTAAGTCTATCAGATATCTTGTACCCGTAATAATTAGAGCTTACCACGAAGCTAGATGTTGTTGTCTGAATTGTCTGGAAATATGTGTAATTTATTTTTATTTTTACCCGACTACGGCAAAGCTTGGGGTTATGATTTTGGCCTGTATTTATGTATGTATGTGGATATGAATTTTCATCTGTTCCCTCATAACTTCTAAACTAGTAATCATAATAAGACAAATGAGGTGTCGTTAGAAGACTCTTGATTGTCAGCGCCCCTTGGGAGTCATAAAGTAAAGAAGTAGAAAACTATTTTTTCTTGACTTTGTCGGGTATCAAATGAGACGGTTTTGGTAATAATTTAAGGACCACGGCTATACTTTAAACATTTTCTTGTTTCATACATTAGAGCGTATTTATATTTGTCGTGGTTTAGTTTTTAAACGCTCTTTTTATTTTACTTTACTCATGGAAGAAAATTATTTACATTACATTCACATATTACTATTGAATGTCAAAATGTGTATAAAAACATCGAAAGATATACTTATATATCATTATTTTGTGTCGTTGGTATGAAATAAATTCCGTTTCAGACAATCGATTGTCGTGTTTCGGTTCACAACACTGGGTGGGAAAAATTAGGATTGTTTGGTAGGTATAATGAAACGTTATTTGAATTATTCTCAATATCTACACGTCTGTCTCTCTTCTGTTTTTATGTACGGGATAAACTTAAGAACTACTGAACGGATATTTATGCGGTCTGCGGGTTTTCTGCGATAAACAGAGTTATTTATTGTTGACTTGATTGTAATAAATATATAATATATATCATAGCATTGGAGCCAAAAAAATAACCTGTAATGATGTATTGAATTGTAAATAAATAAATTTACGGTTTTCATATCCGAAGAAAGCCGGAACAGGCCAGCAAGATAATTCTAAAATTTAAAGGGTTGATTTTTAATAATTTTCTATCATTTACTAACTCACAAGTGAAAAATATGCCCCAAAATAACCGATATAAGAAGAAGTTGCATTAAAAAATAATAGAAGCGAAGGTTTTAAATAAAAAAATAATTTAAAAAAGCTATAAACTGGCCAGAAAATTTATGGGAAATTGTGTACCTACAGGTCAGCCTAGAACGTAAATTAACACACTAACTTCCATTTAAAAACTTGATAGTTTTTATAACCAAGCTATTGAACACGATTAGAGACTATGTAAGTAAATTACGTAGCTGAGTACGGGGCAGTGGTCCAACTGCTCTGTCCAACAGGTTGGGCGACGATGGGCCTTTGCTAGAAGCAGTGGTCCAACTCATTTAATAGTTGGACCACAGTGTAAAATACAATAGTGTAAAAAATTTAAGCGAACTGGCAAGAAAATCTTATTTCCTTTATTATTCTTAGTAGATATCTAATTAAGTACTTTAAATTTATACCTGTCCTTCTAAGACAATAAACGTTTTGACTCTGACTTTGACAACACCTTTTGAGAATTCCGTGGTCCAACTAATCAAAATAGCCAGGTCAAAATTGGAAGGATGTTATTGCTAATCCAATATTAGAATGGTATACTTACTCTCATTAAAAACAAGATATATATTAACTTATAGACAAATTCCTCCTACATTGTAACAAAATCCACATATGAAGGCCATAATCGGCTTTCCTCATTAAAATTGAATACAAATTTGAATAATATTCTCGGATTGAGTCCAAAATATTGATTTCTAACAAATCATAACAGTAACCTAAATATTCGTGTATATTGATTAGATTGTATGAAAAGTGAAAATAAATTTTGATACCACTCAGGTCTAATGATTATTATATTCTCAGGCTCTATCTTAATTAAAAAGAGGGGTGTTATAAGTTTCACGTGTCTGTCTGTCTGTCTGAGACATCATAGCTCCCGAACGGATGATGGAGCGATATCAATTTAATTTTTTACACGATTTCAGTTCTTAAACATGTTTGATGAAAATCGGTTGACCCGTTTAAAAGTTATGAGGGTAAAAGGAAAACCAAACATCTGAAAAAATAGTCGAGAGTTTTTTTTAATTATGTATAATGCAACATACCCCTGTCCCCTTTGTACTTCTTCATTCTATGTGAATTTTGTAACTATTGTTTTGGTGTAAAATGTTTTTTTTTTTAGCATAAAATAGTTCAGATTTCTTTGAGAAGTACTTAAGTACGTACATCACATAACTACTAGGTCGCCTTGCCTCGTCGTCGTCTGGACTGACCTAAGTAATATAGAGTGAGCGCCCTGATTTAAAAGTCAAATCGTTTATTTACTGAGAAACACCGGACACACGTGGACTCGTCAACTTAAAATTAATAAAACTAATAGTTTAAACAAAAATTATCAAGTAAATAACATTGTCTCGACAGTTCGCTTCAATGTTTTACACTGAGTTGAGTAGCGAACAGAACAACACAGCTTTATCAGCTATTACAATTTTGTAGTTTTTACAATTATTTATTTTAAAGTAATATTTGAATTGTCGACTTTTTCATATGGGATAATAATACCTTTTCAATACAAAATATTATCAATTAAGTAATTTTAAACATAATAATATTACCAAATCGATATTTTAATTAATATTTATAAACTCGTACATTATCAGCTCTTTACTAAGCACATAATTAAAAATTGCGTGGTCGAAAAAATTACTCGTCAACTTAAGAACTGTTTTATTTAATAGTTCTTATGATATGTAAATATTAAATATATCTGTTCTTCAATAGTCACAGAATAATTTCTTGAAGTCCATCGATGATTCAGGCCGGCGCAGTTGGTACAGGCTCATTAGAATCGCAAATGAACCCCGACAATTGCTCATGGTTCATAAATAGGTAATTAGTGACTACCTCCTATCACCGAGATCTTGGAAGCTGGGCACAGATGAATACGTTCTCTGATAGGCTATCGGTTAATGTTTATTTGTGATATATTAGTTACTTAAATACTCGTATAAAGTTTAATATTTTTAAGAAGATAAGCTTTTGATTTCATCACTATTTAATTTAATGTACGTGAAAGATGTGGGAGAGCAACCTATATATTTTTAGTCGGTACCTTATGCATGTAGATTTGGGATATTTGGTGTTTAATATGTATAATAAAAAATATCTATGTATGTATGTATATTATATTAAGTATATCAGATGTCTAGTACCCGTAACACAAGCTAAGAGCTTACCACGGGGCTAGATGTTGTTGTGTGGATTTTCCGGAAATATTTATTTATTTATTTTTATTTATATTTTAGTGGTTTTTCATTTTAAATAGATTGAGATACTTAACTATATAGATAGACAACGACCTGGTGAAGTTAGAGTTCTTTCGCAGTGGTAACATTCTGCTACCGACCGAAGTTACTGGAAGTCTTAGAGGGATCTATGGATTTTAAGAATGATTATCTTTGACTATGTTCAGCAGTGGACATCCTACGGCTGAAATGATAATGATGATGATGACATCCAGAACGGACTAGCTAGTTATAGATATTTTTTCATGTTTACGTTGTAAGCCTAAACGGCAGACAAGATATATCCCTTTATCTTGATATAAGATCAATGTACAGTCAACAGCAAAAGTAAGTGATCAAAATCAACGTTTAAAACTTCTTCTAGTGTGCCTTGCCAGATGAAACATGTTAAACCATAGTATTAATTACACTAAAGTTCTCTCTCTCTCTCTCTCTCTCATAAATGTGATCACTTATTTATTACAGAGACAAGTTATTTGTTCTCTTTAGAAACTACAGTAGTCAGTAACTTTTGACTAAATATACTGTATATATTATTTTGGGGCTCTATTTTATCAGATTCTTTTGCGGTTGACTGTACCTACACTTTACCACCTAGTTGAACTTTAATATTTAATTTCATATTCATATCAAATACCTACGCAAAATGTAACGTGATTTGATCTTATAAAGATGGCGTTTAATTAAACAAGTTAATTGAATACAAAACGCGGATCAGCCACGGAATTAACATAACGAAGCAGTTTATATATCGGTCAATAGATTTGCATTGGTTAACCACTGGTACTCGTTATTAAGTGAAGGACGACAATAGAACAAGATTAAGATCTCATGGAAATATCTACATCTAATATGGCTTCCGAACCAAAAAATGAGAAGATATTTAAATAAGTGCGTATTTATATCTAGGTATATTATAAAAAAGTTGAAGTAAAAGTTTATTTTAAAATATTTTTACAATTTGCTTAAACTATGACGATGACAACGATGAAGATAAAGATGACAAAATATGTTATAATATTAAGCATGAATAATATATAAAAATTATTGAATGATAATTGTCCAGTAATATTCGTATATACTCTTTTTTTAATTATACAATTGAAATTGCAGGAATTTAAGGCAGTAAATGGATTTATGTACCTGAGCAATGCTCTCGCATTTGACTTTCTTCGGTGTCTGGGGAAGCGTTAGACCCTTCGGATATGTCTGGCTTTTAGAATAATGACTTAAAATGGTCATTAGAATATTGTGTATAAATCTCAGCTTTTATAAAATGACGTGAGAGAGCTCAGGTACTGCACGCCTTGATTGCCTGATACCTACTGAAGGCACCGTTACTCCAGGTTCGTAACCCCCAAACATTGTTCACTACACCAGTGTTAACACGTGAAAAAAAAATCAGCCTTTATACTTTAACGTAGGTCTGGCAGGCCCTGGCTCTTAGTCCATAAGGCTAGTACTTGAATAAAAGAGTTAATATCAACAACGCGCTGGAGAGCCAGTTAAAATAATCCATCTTATCGCTATAAGGTTAACCTTCAGATAAGCACCATATTACAATATTGGAAAGCGTAACGGTTTACCCATAAACTAAGCCTAGTGCAAATCGATTGCTATTTCTGCCAGCACACAAAATCATTAAATTCCTCTTTATGTGCAATACTGTTATGGACCCTAGTAGCCAAGCTGTTTCTTGGAAACTGAAAGCTGAGTAAGTTCACTTGACTTTCATTCAGAGGTCTCCAGTTAACACTTCGGTCCCGTTCGCGTGTATCTTGATGTTTCTTGGAAGAATTATGGCATAAATTATATGGATATGATTGATAGGAAGTGCATCTGTTGTGACCATTATCGAAGTATTGACGACGTCTGAGCACAGCCTCTGGTAGTCAGCCGTCGGCGTCGTTCAAACGATTTCCACATCACAGAAAGTGGCCCGTTTCTTTCAGTCAAACTTTGCAGCAGCCGACAAATAAAAAATAATAAGAAATATATCTCCGGACTAATCACACAGCATCATCTTACCCCAAACTAATCAGAGACATATGATACAAAGGAAACACCCAGACCAGAAACCAGAAATTGTAGATAGTACAAAATCTGGTCCCCCGGCGGGAATCGAACCCGTAAACTCTTGTGTCTCAAGCGGACCCTCGCCCGTCGAGCAACAGAGGTCATCATACACGAATTCTCAGAAATATTGTGACATTTGACTTTAGGTACGGAACCATGATAATGGTGGTTCTCATTAAAACGCAGGCTCGCCGTCGCGCTCATGGAATTCATCCTCGAACAGTTATAAGTAGTCTAATCTGATCCTTAGCATGCAACAGTGTGAGCTCGGGCACAGCACACTTACACAATCAGGACACTGCGACCAGTTAATATCTGACTTTTATTAAGCGTCCCTTATGATCTATATTGCCACATTGAGCGGTAAATCTTTGCGCCTTTGTTTTCATGCTTAAACACGTTTTATGATCAGGTTTGGGTTAGCATTGATTATCCTGTTACAAGTAGGTGATGTGCGAATTTAAATGCTTAATTGATTAGAAAGAAACCTAATTAACTAATTCTCCTGATAGCTTTAAGTGCATTTAAAGTTTCATCATCATTTCAGCCATAGGACTTCCAATGCTGCACGTAGGCCTGCCTCAAAGATTTCCAGTAATTGCCTGCACCAGGTCGTCTGTCTATATAGTTGGTGAACGTCCTTCCCTACGCTTGCCAATCCGTGGTCTCTATTCTAGAACTTTCCGGCCCCAAAAAGTTGGCCGCGACTGTTGGCGGCTGAAAAGTATAATTCATAAATTTTACCCATTTTTCTAAGAGGTGTGAAGTTTTAAATGAACAATATCTTTACAAATTATATGACAAGTATAAATATATATATGAATAACCTACGAGCACAAGGTTCTCACTGATTGTAACTTATAAGGTAACATTATGACTCAAAATAAAACCGAGTCATTAATATCAAGATATACCATTACGTAGGAGTATACAATGTCATAGCGTTGCAATCCACAATCGCCACCCATAATGAAGTCACCGTCACACTTGTCAGCCAATCCACAACACCTATTATAACCGCTTTATTTCTACCGTGGGAAAACTGACTGATTGGTGGAAAATGGCGGCGCTCATTGGTCCACTCGTGACATTGACATTTGTGATGGTTGACGATAGCTTCAAGGTGTGGGGGATTACTAACCGGATAGGGCAGAAAATTACCACCTGTGAAGGTTAGTAGCATGCAGGTTTGAATTCGTTTGCCCTTGTTCGTTCGCTAGTTTACGCGTTGACTAGTTTACGCTAGTTTGGTTGAGACTGAGCGGCTGAGGTTGTCAAATTCAGCTAGGAACGTGTACTGCACGTGAATTGAGGATAGCAACAAGTACAACAGTAGAACCTTATTGGTGATAAACTAGGGTATTTTCTCGGGCAATAGGCATAAAAAAATAGGCGGAAAAAATAGGTATTCGGTGTAGTCCGTCTCTTAGCTCGTCCAAAATATTCGACATAAATTTTTTGCTTTATCAATTTAATAAGAAATGCTAAGATATAGAACATCAAAGTTTCTGAGTGGGGGCTTGTGTCGTATACATTTAGTACAGTTTGTTCGAAAGCATTACGTCACGCGAAACTAAAATGCACATTCTATAGTCATGTTTTTTGTTTGAAAGAAAAAAAAGTTTGTGTACAACCTTTTTGAGAAAGTAATCTAAATGACCGACTCATTATTATTTTATAATCATCTAAACTATTCTAAGTAATGTAATAAGTAAGTAATGTAATGTTACGTTCTTGTTCTGTTCGGCGTAATTCAATTTCAATTTTCAATTTCATTAAAACCATACTTATAATAAACATAATTTCGTCAAAAAATATTAATGCTCGCTAGTGAGTGAACCTTTTACCGTTACAATATTTGTATCTTGCGTCACAGAATACATAATAGTACAAGTACTTGCGTTCACTCTTTTTTGAGACTTTGGGCCTAATCTCCCGCTCGGCTTTTCTTGACGAAAAGTCACACTCACTCATTTTTACAATTAGACTATTAAAAATCATTGTTTTGATACTAGTACGAGTAGGTTAATTTTCTAGTGTGACACCTTAGCGTGACCATAATATCTGGCCATTCGCATATTACTACTTTCTCGACTAGTTTAATAACTTAATGCAAATCACACTAAGGAGCTTAGAAATTTACTTAGAAAGACGGATTATTGAAATATTTTGACGTTTGAAATTGGAACTTCTCTCATAAATTTCCATTTAAGCATCTATGAATTAATTTGATATTGTAGAACGATTTATTGAGTTTTAAGATAGCTTCGTTACGTTTCAGTTCAGGTACAAGGAAAACAAAGTAAGTAAAACCACTGTAATTTTCGTACAACAATAAATAATAAATTATTTAATGATTACTTATTGTTGTCCATAAAAAAACTCCATAAAGAACTTTTACAAATAATGACTCAAATAATGTTTACGGCAACCTATTGTGCTGCCGGCCGTAACATTACAAAATTAAAAAGTTGGCGTTTAGGGAAGAGATGGAAATACATTTTAAAAGTTGTCATTACGGTAAAGGATATTTGCCGTTTTGAAAAAAGATAGCATGGTAACTTACCATAGATGTTCAGATACTTACAATGTGAAAAAATAGAATTGAATAAATTTTATGAATTGCTTTTTCAACGTCAGCCAGTTTGTATGTTAGTTTAGAGATAGCTTGAGTCCCGGAATGAGATATAACTAGGCCACTCTTTCCGGGGGAAATACAAAATAAAGTGCTTTTCCAGAGAATACTCTTTGACTAAGAAAAACCTTAGGTTATACCCGAAAGATATCACTAGCAATAAGGCTCCTCATTGTGCCTTATAAAAATATTTTTTTTATTGTTTTAAAAAAATCTATGATTAGAAAAAGTCAAATAAAATTTCGGAAATATAGCCGAAATTCAAATTAAACAACTGTCCCGCTAGACGTAACCAAAGGATTAGCAGTATTGTACGAGTAAACATAATTATTTCATAATTTCATTAAACGTCTCATGTTTTACGATAGCCGTCTGTAAGGTTCTGCATTGTTTATTATTTGCGAACCAAGAATTGCATACTAAGAATGAATTATAACTCTCCCCTTCCAGTTATTAAAGACTCATTAATTAGTACAAATGTTCCGGTCCACAGAACGAAAACAAAAGTGTATCGCATTTCATCGGTAAACCATCGAGAATAAAAAATAACCTTTTTTATAATTTCGCTTTTAATTTCATTCTTGCCAGCAAGTGTTGTACTTTTTGTCTCATTCCTTCTTTTGTGTGTGAGTGAGAAAGAGACTTCAATGAGTGGGACAGGTTTTAATGAGACGCAGGAGCATGGTAATGGTAACAGGAAACTTAGTAGAATCTGAACAGACATGTTAGTCTTAGTTAATATACAAAGTAACTTGGTTATTTTAATATTTATTGATGTTAACAGAGAATTAAGTTAATATGATAAAGCTTATTTTTTTTCAAATTATTTTTAAGGCTTTTATTTTGCAAACCCTATTTATATTATCAATATAATAATTAAGATTCATATTTTATGTGAAGAAATGTTATTAAAGGTTTCGTGTTTTTTTATTTTAGAAAAATCTTCTACATTTGCATAATTTGGGTGTATTGACCCAAATTGTTTAACCTTCTGTAAATGCATTCTTGAACTTTTAAATTATCGACTGAATTTAAATAATTTAGTGCCACATAATGCGAACTAAATATTTTGGAGAAACATCATATTTTTGGTAATGTTATTAGAGGTATTAACTATCAAAATTATCTTAATTATCTTTTTTTTTTTACCTAAAAATTAACGACTTCAATAAATTAAATATCTTTTAAAAATGTATTTTATATTAAATGCGTGCTTCTACATTATTCAATTTTACAATTTTTTTTCAAAGAGTAGAGATTTTTTTTTTATAATCAATGACAACCAGTTATTCAAAAGTCTCATCGATATAAATAAATATCTTTACACATAATTTGATAATTCATTCATGTTTTATGTTACATCGACCTAAATGTATTCTAATCTTAGTCTAATGAATTCAGCTAAAAGGGGATACATCATTATCTGTTTACTTTGCTTTATGTCAATCAATACTGATGTCCGGTATAACACGCTGGGGACCCTACTTTAAGGCAAAAGCTTCCCTTTCCTCAGCCACACGATACATCACGAATCGATATTTTAAAATAAAAGTATAAGTACAAAAACTGCATTACGTACTTTATTAGATTTGTCGTCAATTTACACTTACTTTGTAATACAAACAACTATTATATTTAATTCATATAGTCAGTACCGGTAGACGGTGAATCGATAAATATGTCGAGGATATTATATGCATGCGAGATATATGATCGCGTGATAATATATCACAAATCACAGTATTCCTGCGTCAAATAGTTTTAACCTGTAGTTCCTTCGCTAGAGGCTTCAGTTTATTCTTTTTGATGGGCAACCACCAAGATCGAGTAAAACATCGATTATTTCGATGATGTTACTCTATTCAACGACGACTCTTACGTAACAATACAATCATGTGCAAAACCTTTAGGTTTAGATTCTGATAAGCATCATAAAGGCAAAAGCAAATTTATCAGTAAGTGCCTCTTTTTACCCGACTGCGCAACGCAGGAGTGGTTTTGTGTTTAACAATCTATGTACCTATTGTATATATCCTTTGTCCCACTAAAACAGGCCAAAAGCCTGGGCCGATTTCAATGCTTCAAGAAATTAAAATTTTTTTTTTTTTGAAATTTTCTATTTTTTCAATTTCAATCTATTCCTCGTAGTACGGCGAGTGTCACTAAAAACATGTCGTTAAAGAAAACTAAACTTGGCGACAATTGTACCTACCTCATTTTGTAAAAATCATAAAAATTTAAGTAAACAAGCTATGACATAATGGGGTATTGTTGAATAGGTATTTAGAAATCACTGATAGTTTTCTTTCAATTTTTTTCGAACCGACTGACCGTTTAAGATCTATGTCTATTTAAAGTTGCGTAACAACCATTCTCACTAAAAAGACTTATAGACAGAAAAAAAAATAGGTATATAACCCGAGAGTGAGTTAACTTTTTTGGGATTTTTCCAAAAAAGTTAAGTCACTCTCGGGTTATATTTTTTTTAGTATCAGCTTAAAGACTAGGACTAGGGAATGTTCTCGAATGGAGGCCGCGGATCGGTAAGCGCAGCGTCGGACGCCCACCAACAAGATGGACAGATGACTTAGTCAAACTTGCTGGCCCACGGTGGATGCAAGTGGCGACCGATCGGAATAATTGGTCGTCTTTGAGGGAGGAGCCTTTATACAGCAGTGGTCGTCTAATAGCTGAAATGATGAGACTACGTATTACATTATTCGTGCTGTGATTACAAATTTTTTTTTTGTTTATCTTCTGTTTACTTATTACCTTTTCGAGATAATAATGCGGTAACTAATTAGCTTACAAAACTAAGATATTAGGTTAAAGTGCATTTTTATAATATTTAATAACTGATGCCCCCGGTTAAAAAAATTAGCTCAATAGTTCGGCTGATATAAGTACAAATACATTTCTAAATCATTGACGAAAACTCTCCTGACATAATTCTTATGACATTGTTTGAAGAACCAAATTAATGTTAATTTATTTATGGTTAAATGTGTGCTCAGAGACAATGTATTAATGAGCGTACGTTTTGTAATCAACACAAATATATGAGTGTCTATAGAAACAGCAGATACATTACAATTAATCACATCTTATGAGGCACTTAGATGTTAAAACATAATATTTTAATACAAACTAACAATAAGTAGGTACTTATAGTCTTAACAACTTTCGATTATTATTGTCACTCACATTCACATAAGCTGAAAAAGTTGATTTTTTTTATAACGTTTTAAAAATATTATTTGATACTTCAACACACATTCATACACATTTACTTATTATACAGCTACTCTCAAACTTAACATTAACTTAAAAGTAACTAACATAAGGTTAAAGCTAAAGACAATCAAGGTCCTTGTACATGTGTGTTGCAGTGCGGAAGAAAGGCAATTGCTCAGTGATTAATTTTGCACAGGATGCAACCACTGATTATCAGCAATTACCTAGATTTGCAAAAAAAAATGGATCTTTGCATCTATGTCACACACAAATAAGTAGCAGACCCCAGCAAACGTTGTTTTGCAAAATAAAAAATAGATGTTGGCCGATTCTCAGACCTACTGAATATGCTCACAAAATTTCATGAGAATCGGTCAAGCCCCTTCGGAGGAGTATGGCAACGAAAACTGTGACACGAGAATTTTATATATTAGATTTAATAATATTAATGGACCTCTATAACAGATGATTTAAGTAGCATCGCTACGTTGCACCAATACTACTTTGGGTTCAGTCAAGCAGGATTGTTGAAGGAGGTTGTTAGTCCGTGCGTGACCGCTGATTTTTTATTTCATATCTAAATTGTAATCTAAACCCCTGGTCGAAGCCTTGAGGGTTGCCGATCAGATATATACCTGGGTCATTTATGCTTTATAATATTAAACATTATCTTTAGTGTTCTCAAATATTAAGTTAAGCTCTGAATCGTGGTCTACTCGAACAACTGATCGGAAAAGGAGTGATTGTTGTCTGTGAAAAAAAACAAATCAAATTTCAAGATTGTTAGTTCAAACTAAAACTGACTATAAACCACGAGGCTGTTAAATTAATGTACGCAAATTATTTCATAACAAAATTTATGGTATTCATTGTGTGCCTAGTTACGACTCTCAAAGATATATCTTAGAAGATATCTCCTCGCTTTACTGATTGTAAAATGGGTAGCTCACCGACAGGACATAATTATTTTGTAATGTATAGGTTATTCACGAAATAGCTTGACATCAGCCGGTTATTAATATTTATAGGATTACGATTGATTTATAATGTCCATTTTAAGCAGTTACCTTTAATTGACATGAAATAGTGTTATTTTCTTCGGAATTCGGAAATCAAAACACAAATTGATAGGTTATATACTATATTAACAATTGAATGGATTTATTTTTAAGAACAGATTATGTAGTTGGTTGCTTGACAAATGTTTCTATAATGTGAATGAGTATTTGAATTATGATGATAAATGTATGTAATTTTTTATTATGACATCTTTAATATAATTTTGACAAAATATTTGCACGCCTGCTTGCAGGCTGAATACAGTGACATAAACTATTATTTAAGATCTGACATGTATTATTAATTATGTATTCTCGCAAATAAACGATTTCATTTCATTTCATTTCATTTCATTTCATTATCTGATCATGATACACAACAATGCCTTAATCTACATTGGGTTTATTTATACCTATCGTATATCTTTTAGAGACAATTTTGGACTGACTAAAATAGAACAGTGTACTTTATTATATGCATAGTAATGACGCTGGAATGCAAAATTTAAGATATTTATTTCTTTAATACATCAATCGTTAGCGGTCAACTAATTAAGCTGGTTTCTCAGAAGGTACAGGTTGAATTAATATATGAATGTAAATTTTAACAAATCAAAATCTATGAAGATTTTTTAAAATTAAGTAAATGGAATAATGATAAGCGTTTTCTAGGCTTATAATAATATATAAAAGTTTTGGCACTCTCCGAATCTACGGTTTTTAAGTTTTGGACTGGCCTACACAGTTGTTCGACTCCTATCGAGCATGCCTAAGACTTGTTACAACGATAAACATTCGAGAGATTTTTTTAACACATTTATTTTATTTGAAACAAAAAAAAACGATTTTTTATGATTCGATTATTTATAATTATAGATCTTGAATATTATCTTGATACTATTGTTTCTATTTACTGAATTTAAAAAAAAGTCATAGATTTGTAATCTAATCTTTGTTGATGTGTGTAGTAAATATTGCTGACAACTTACCTCTTTAAAAGCCCCTTTCAGCTTACATATATTTTGATAAATTACTGAGGATAAAAATTGCAGTTAATGCTCAATTACAAGTTATTGTCTGAAAAGTGCACATTTTCAGACGATAAACCTAACAATATAGATGATATACACCGATATAAGAGTTGGCACGAGTCCGGTGGTCGTCTTTATGGGCCATTACAGCGTCTACGAGTGAGACCAGACATCACACCACGTCGCGCCACCACTCGCACGAGTGGGTGTCAAGGCTCAAGCAATAGGTATAGGTATTCTATCATGCAAAACATCAACGTGCAAGGATTGTGTTTCTAAAACGAATCGCTGCTTGTTGAATCGTAGCAAAACTGTAGCTCGAAGATTTGAGCGGTTTCGATCAATTTCATTTCAAACATTTTTAAGTTTTTTATAATTTATGTTGTTTTTAAATTAATATTGTTTACTGTTTCTGCGAGTAACGCAGCAGCCGCTTCTCGCTATTTTTGGTCACCATGGAAGACCAGCGCTATGACAGGACCTAGTTCTGTCATAGCACATGCTGATTGGTGACCATTTATGTCATTAGGAATCTCTTTGTAACATCTATAGAATATTTAATTTACTTTTAACTTATGACATAATAAACGTTTTTTATTTTATCTTTATCTTTTATCTAAACGGGTGCGATTTCTATGAGGACAAAATGGTTAATCAGACACAAAAAACAAATATATATATCGTTTTCTTTGCAGACAAAAAACATGATAAATTTGGTTCTAAAATCTATCTATCGTATATAAATTGCTGCATCTGTCAGATTTGTTCTCTTCGATCCATGCCCATCCCAAGGTTGCCTGGAAGAGAAAGTTGGTGGTTGTGGTGCTAAGAACAGTCTCTGGTGGTAGGCTTCGGCCGCGGCTTGTCACCACCCTCCGGGCTGGGCCAGTGCGTGAAGCGATTATTTCGTGTTTCGTAATGTGGCCCGGAGAAGCCATCTTCTAGGTCTTCATGTCCCATCTTAGACCACATCGTCACTTTACATCAGGTGAAATTGTGGTCAAATGAAGGCTTATCAAACATAAAAAAAAAAAAAAAAAAAAAAAAATCGCTTGTGGATTAGGTCGCCCATTGATTCACAGTTTTATTTAAAGTTTTTAGATTTTGAGTATTCTAAAGAGTATTTTAATGGTTTATTTTGGCAAAAGGCTGCCACAGGATATTAAACATTACGAGTGCAGAAGATACAAAGTCACGACGTTTTTAGCGGCATTGGCGGCAAAACTTGCGATAACGCCCCGTTAGCGGCAAGCCTCTTGCAGTACCTTAAATATTTAAGGAAGTATATTTCTCATGAAGCCGTGTTGGCTAAGTGGGAGGACACTCGAATTTCATTCCGAAGGTCGTGGGTTCAAACCCCGCCACGCACCTCTGGATTTTTCTTCTTGAGAAATTTATGTGCGCTTTAAACACGTGCTTTAACGGTGAAGGCAAACATCGTGAGGAAACCGGCATGTTCTGAGAACTTTAAAAGAGTTTGAAGGACATGTGACATTTACCAACCCGCACTTGGCCAGCGTGGTGAATTAAGGCCTAATCTCTCTCGTCAAGAGAGAAGTCCCTGTGTCCCAGCAGTGGGAACGTTAATAGGGTGATGATGATGATGATGATTTCTCAGAACACGTGCAGATGAAAGTGTGCAGTTATTTAAAGCGGCTAGCCATGGAGTTCCTAGGTTGTTGGCACCTCATCAGCTGTCAACAGTTATGGCCGCTCAAAGGTTAATTACTAGGTATCCACTTTCACGTAATTCGTTTGGAAACCAAAACGTTATGAAAGTTTCGAGAGTACAGTATTGATGGAATCAAAAAAAAGTTTAAGTGGTTCGGAGTCTAGTATCGAAATTAAAGTACCACTCACGTCTCGCGAAATTGTTTACGATTGACAACTGTCAAAATAATCGAGAGTGTGAAAAGAAAATCATATGCATTAAAGGAACAATTCGATAGATACGCGCCCGATGATGATGACATCCACAGCGGGTCGCTTTCAATAATAATGACAATTAATATCAAAACAAATTGAAAATCCTTAAAAAAATTGTAATATAAAGAGGCAGACAAATGGTGGCAGCTTTTTAACGTTGGTTTAAAGAAAACAAAAAAGTCGATAATTTTTTAATGCAATTTTTCGAAGTACTTATTTAAGTTTACCGACAGACTGTTATTTTATAAAAGGGATTTATTATGATTTAACTATATTCACAAGGTTTTTAACGTTCTTCATTTAAGGCCACAAACATGATTTACGATAAGGCAAATTAAATAAAATCTTATATCATCACATCACACCATCCATATTAATCGAAATAATTTCTCAAGTAACTAAGGATGGTAAAATTTTGTTCATTTTTGACAATTACTGATACCTTTTTTACATTTGAAAAGTACTATTTGGCGCAAAACAGCCGCAAATCCTCTAAACAGTCATGTTTAGTTCATAAGAACTTGAAGACTTTCTATTACAGATTGTGAAAAATTTTATTCCACTCTTCTCGAACCTACAGTTCTCCAAGAATAAAACTAGAGCAAGAAAATTAAAACCGTATCTTTAAATGAACCGAACTTTCACCTAATTACCGACGCGACTCTCAAAAATATAAAGTATTGGATTTATTTTGATCATCTGATTCTTTGTGGACGTGTGGGCGGCACGGCATAGGTGACTGAATAATGACAATTTATATCATTGGTGGCTTCCGCCGATGGGTTTGATTATGAAGACAAATTGTCAATCAAAGAAAAAACTTTTAAAAAACAACTAATAAGTAAACTTAGGTGCCTAGCTATAAGTTGCCAAATTATAATATTTTTTTAATTCGTGTCACAATAATGAAGAACACTTTCAACATAAACCTTTATGTTTTTACAAATGGATAAACCCCACTGCTAGCTACGTTACTTCGTCTTTATATTTTCAACAAAAATAGTCTGCGACAAATTAAAAAAACTTTGTAGGAGCGAAACTTTTATATTATACTCGTATGAATGCAATTTAATAACAAAACCTTTATAAAACTAGTCTCGTAGCCGTTATGTTATTTTTACATAACACTTTCATTTTCTTGTCATTAAAACCTACCGCTATAAACATAAAAATTCCGATTCTCGAATTCTACAATATAAAGATTGACAGCTGTCAAAATAATCGAGCACGATCATCGGGTAAAAAGAAAAATGTCCAAAAACCAGGTGTCTTAGACCCTTAGATATCATGTCGTCTCCATTATAGCTAATGAACAATTTAAATGCTGATAAATATTCCAATTTAGTGTTACGGACTGGTCACCGGAGATCTTAATCTGCTGGTCGACCAATCGTGTCAATCGTGACAAGTGGTAGCATAAATTTATAGGTTATAAATATACATAGTTATATCTTTGGTCCTACTGGTGATTGCCGCTTTATCTGCCGATCAGGCAAATTAAATAACTAGGTTATTTAAATTATATGTTACGCATTGATTAAGATTACAGACATAAATCTATAAATATGTGTATCTACGGATTTTATGTCCTTTTATTGTCTGTTACACACATTTTTATATTTATTTCTATGATTGTGTAAATATTATTATTTGGTAAACATTGCTTTGACTTTAGGCATGACGTGTCGCTTGCAAACTTTAGCGGCGACACAGATCAAAATCAGCGTTTAGTGAGAGTTTAGTCCTAGAGCAACTTTTTGCTGAATGTTACAAACAGTCAGATAATTTCCACCTACATATTTATTTTTACAAATTCATATTTTTCTAAGAAAGGACCAATCAACGCGGCGATTTTCAAAAAAATATAAAACATATTTCCATCTAATTGGATTTATGTAAATTTAGTGTCAAAAATGTCAAAATTATTGGCTACCGTCTAACGTTTGCGGATTACGATAGACAATAAACCCGTGACTTTATAGATATTGTCATGTTTTACGGTTTTTATTGTTTTATTAATATTATTATAAAATACGAGCGTGCATAATTTTATCTGGTTATTATATTTTTTTCTTTGCAATAACATTCGCATAAAATATCCATTTATATGAATAAGTTGCCAAATATAATATTAAGAAACAAAAATAACTATATTGTGTATTTGGCACATTATTTAGGAATTTTATAAATGTTTTTTATGTAAAAATATTCTTTAATTTCTCAATCTTTAGAAGATCCCCAAAATAATGGTACTTTTACCGTGGGAAATCCAAAAGCAAGGGGATTGCCGTGGCGTGTAAATATATATTTTCTTTCAATTTTACTTGTATTTGTTTTTACTACCTATAATAAATCTTTTCCGTTTTGTCATGCGGAATATATATATTTGAGCTATATTTGAATTATTTTTTTAACACTATATTTTAACATATGCTTTTTAAAGTGAATCACACGCATTTATTTTACCAGTTGTCACTTTGCCAAATGATCTATTAATTATTCTGTTCCTTCAATTTGATCGACTCTTATTAAATTGACCAGTCTAAGAGACTGTATTCATTATGTATAGGTACCAAAATTTTGTCTAACCCTTAAAGTCTTATTCATAAAAAATATTTATTATTTTACGCTTGTAGGAGGTTAATGAAAAGTTCAATAAAAATTTATGAAACTAAATTAGTGAAAATCTGTTTAAAACAGTTAATTGCGTGTTTTAGCTATGTTAAAGTGATTTTTGCTGTAATCAATGAAGGATATTGTCTTTTATTAATCTATACTACTATATAAAGCTGAAGAGTTTGTTTGTTTGTTTGTTTGTTTGTTTGAACGCGCTAATCTCTGAAACTACTGGTTCGAATTGAATAATTCTTTTTGTGTTGGATAGTCCAGTTATCGAGGAAGGCTATAGGCTATATAACATCACGCTACGACCAATAGGAGCAAAGATATAGTGGTAAATGTGTAAAAAACGGGAGAAATTGTTCATCTTTGAAGCCTTCCGTTGCGTGCGCCGTGAAAACGGTTCAAGATACACAAAAAATATGTATTAAAGAATAAAAGCTCTTTTAATGATCTAAAAAACAGTCCGCGATAGTATATGTCTATCTTTTAAGATTAACTCACAAAAACCGTTTTTATAGTACCTACCTAATTTGGTCGAAATAATTTGTTTAAGTTGTATCAACATAATAATATTAATCTTTATTCAAATAAATATGTTGTTGGTTAAGAGTACTTCATCCATTATAACGCGGGTAGCACCGCAGGGCACAGCTAGTTACAAATATAAAATATTTACCTTAATAAAAAAAGGAGTAATTATACCTATAGTGCTCCGCGGTTACCCGCTTTAGTGATAATTATAATATACTAGCTGTGCCCCGCGGTGTTACCCGCGTTATAATGGATTTTCCCGCGGAATGAAGTTTTCCCGCGGTAAAAAGTAGCCTATGTTATTTTTCAGGCTCTAGAGATTCTGTGTACCAAATTTCATTTAAATCGGTTCAGTAGTTTTTACGTGAAAGAGTAACAAACATCCATACATCCATACTTACAAACTTTCGCCTTTATAATAGTAGTAGGATAGTAGGATAGGATTCATCTTAAGTTTATATTATTACTTGCTTTAACCGCGTAATAAGGGATTTTGTCGCGCTAAGAAGCAGCTTTGTAATTTACTGGGAAAGCAGCTATGTTCGTGCCAAATTTAATCTAAATCGGGCTTCACTCGCAATAATTGATTTTCCCGCGAAAACTGATATTTTACCGCGGTAAAAAGTAGCCTATATGTTATTCTGATGTATAAGCTATATTGTGGTAAAGTTTCATTCAAATCCATTCAGTAGTTTTTACGTGAAAGAGTAACAAACATCCATACATACAAACTTTCGCCTTTATAATAGTAGTAGGATTTTACGGAAAATACATATTTTTCTGCACAAAATAGTAGCCTATTTGTAATAATTTTTATCAGCGTGTGTCTTCCTCGAGTTTATTTCTAGGGTCACGAGTAATTTAATATTATGTTATTTTCTCCTTCGTTCACCCAACTGTAGTTCTGTAAATAAATATGAGGAGCATTCATAAAAATAGTATATAGGGGTGGCATGTTCACAAAACCCTGTATAAATAATTAAATAATTAAAAAAAATCCATACAAACTTTTGCGTTAAAAATATTAGTAAGATATTTTAATTTTTACAACATCTAAATACGGCAATCACCGCCCAGGCAGACAGCTCGCGACAAACCGTCTTAGATATTTGCAGATCCAATCGTTTCCCACTTTTTTTTGTAAAGATATCTTTCTCTTGGCTCTAAGCCAACCACAGCGATCAGATCCACTATATCTTGATCTTCAGCAGTACGGTATCCGTTTTAGAAATAAGTTTATTCTATTCTGGTGGTTTTAATATGTTGATCTCATACTTCTTTATAGTGAGAGTGATGTCTCATTGTGGTTTCGAAGCTTAGTTTCTGTCAAATCAGTGTAACATAGCTGTTGATCTTTCGTGTGTTTTTGTTTTTTTAGACATCCATTTAGTCGCACCAATTAGATGTGTGTTAATGTTCCCTTTGAGAGACGAAGGGTTAATGGTGTTGTAAAATATGATGACAATGGAGACATCTTTTTGGTATTTTAATGAAATAATAGAAGCTATATATTTTCTGCAAACGGCTCAGCTTACTTTATAATAGAGAGTGGTAGTGGAAATAAATTAACACAAATAAATTCAGTATAAGTTTCAGATATCCCTCGACAAAAACTTTAGTCAAAGATCCGAGATGAAAATAAAGTATTCATCTGGTTGACATATTGTTGAAGGACGACCATACTTTGGATCCTCTACCTACTTCTTTAAGCGATGAGTGATTATGTTCCATTGCCCAATCACAGCAACATCGTCAATATTGAAGTGAAACTTCTTTAGAATCGTTGTGATTTGAAACCGGATGCAACGGAAATGGAAATAAGATTGGCTTACCTGTCGGGTAAGCCAATCTTAAACGCTAACAAGGTTAAGCAACTTTGCGCGACGCCAGTACTTGGATGAGTGACCGCCCGAACAAAATCTTTATGCACAGTATTTTTTTTTGTTTTTTTTTTTTATTCTTCTAATTCTTTTGTCGATTTACTGAAGTTTCACTTCTATCGTGTGTGAATCGCACACACACCTTTTTTTTATAATATTAGTATAGACTCTTGCCATAAACCTATTTCCCTAACCTCAGCGTTTAAATCTACTCAATGCTTTTGAATCTCGATTTCTTGGGATTGCTGAAAGTCCTCAAGTTTTGGGTAAAGACTTACGCAGACTAGTAATCAATTACGGGTAAGTAGGTAAGTGGAAATGGCCGGTTCGTAATTCGTAAACAAGTAAACGCTGTAAGAAAACAAACTGTCGGTCGAGCCCTCCAATAAATGCGTGCAATTACCTTGTGATCGGGTGTGGTTGGACTTGGGGCGTTAAGGGAATTAATTTATTGCCTCAGTGGCGTGGTTTACGAAGATCAGCTTGCGGCCAGCGTTTTCGATTCCTGCCTAGGGGCCAAGTGTTTTTATTTTCTGCAAGCACTTTCTCTTTGGTCTGTGTGTTTAATATGTATGATAAAATATCTATGCATGTACGTCATCATTATTAAGTATATCAGATGTCTAGTACCCACAAGCAAGACCCACAAGCTTAGAGCTTACCACGGGGCTAGATGTTGTTTTGTGTCCAGCAATTTTTATTATTATAATTACTTTAGTATACACACACACACTGTTTTGTAATGTTACGCTAATTTGTTTAATGGGAATCCAGTGATACAAGTACCTCGAGTTTGGCACTTATAAGGCAATTAATTTTAAGTTAAGTCGCTAACAGGCGAACCAGTCCTCGAAACCGCCACCCGCAATTATGCGGCGATAATGTTTGACGACGCGCTTAATATTTTGATCAGGGCTGCCAGACAGCCTGCGAAGACCCCAGGAAGCTTCTGCGCTTTTGGTCGGAGTTGGGCTGGTTACACTAGCTCCCCACTCTACACACAATGGACTACCTACCTCGAGTCTAAATGCCGAAAATCAGAGCCCTAACTATCAGCATCGGATTGGTAGGAATATAACACGGTGTCTGCACCTCTGGACAGGCATAAACTAAGAAATTCATCAATTAAGTTATAGACGATTAGAGTAAGTAATTATCCTAATTTAGTAACAATATTTCTAGATTACCAGCAATATATTTGCCAAAGACATATCTAGAAATCCTGCAACTAATTGGGTGAGGAATAAAATAGAATCAAACAAACAGGTTTAAAGCAAATTTTATTAGTGTCCTTTATCAGATTAATAGACCAAACTGCAATTTGCATTCACTCAAAGATGCAGTGAGTCGATGCTAGATATCGAGGTTACTCTAGTAGGTTATTTCGAAATTATCAAAACAAGGTTTTTGAAAATAATAAAATTTAAATTGAGGTTTAATAGTTCTGCTACCAAATAAAATTTACGACGTACCTACCTCAATCATAAAATAAGTAGAATAATATTATCGTCGAAGTGACTCAAAATAACATTCTATAGAGCCTTTATTTGAAAAACCGGTATTTTAATTGTTAATTTTACAACGGTTAGTACAATAATTTTGGGTATATGCCAATTTATACCTACAAGAGACATTCTTCTTACATATGATTTCAACAATAATGTATTATTTTTAATTTCGTTGAACAATGCACAACCCTACAAAAAATATTATGCAGGTTATGCAGAACTCGTGATTACAAACATCCTTCCTCCATGAATATAACATGAAGCCTTGTTAAAAACGCGTCCATCCAATATTGGTTTATCGACACACCGCGAAGGTGTCAATTACATTAATCTATAGACGTCGAGTGATTAATCGAGTAGGGACAGCACTAGCGTGTTGGAATTTTATCAATTTATGTTGTTTGGTTGCGGAAGATTCTGAATGTGACAGACTCAAGCGAGTCATTTGCTAGATATGAGCTACTATAGATAGGTAGATGGAAAATACTTTCTTACACACACCAAACAAAGAAACAGACTAAAGAACTACAGACTACAGACTGTGATGTCATCCAATCAGGAGCAGTCTGAAAACCAGCGTTGCTTCGAACCCTCTCTCGGGGAGCGGAGTGGCATTATGCTGAGACTGCTCCTTTTTTGGTACATGGCAGCACAGCCTGGCAGCTAATTCTCTGTTTGTGGTTTTTTTTTGTTTTTTTTTTCTTGTGTCTGTTTGTTTGCTGTCTACTGTGCTGTTATTTGTTTGTACCAAAATAATGTATTTTATTTCAAACAATAAAGCCTGGTTTTGTCTTATTTATACCTAAATCAGTCATCTACTAATGATTTTTCCAGTTCCGTTTCAAATAAGTCTCCATTCTCATTGGACCAATCACATTGCCAATATCCTATTTAGTTTTATAATAGAAAGGTTATATTTTCTTTAAGCATAAACGAAACATGTAGGTAGTCTAATTAGAAGGTAGGTCTAAGAATCGGCTACTACCTAATTTTAATTTTGCAAAACAACGTTTGCTGGGGTCAGCTAGTATTTGTATAAAAGTAGTGACGTTTTATAATATTGCCCTACGGTAAACCGATAAATAATCTCATTGAAACGGTATATCACAACTTTATTAAAAGTGGCAAAGATAATTGATAAGCAAGGGCGAACACTGCGCACAGAAATGGGTAATTTTAAAACAATAAACCTTATTTAAATTGATACGTTTTAAAAGGACCGCTAGTTAATATTTTAGTGCTGCTGCTATAAGCCTAGGTTTCTAATCTGGATTAGTTCCTTTATCTTTACAAGACCAGGTGTTTCTCGCTGTTTTGCTCATAAGAAACTTTATGGAGCTGTGGTACTTATAGGAACTATTTAGTTTTATATTTTATTTTTTGGGCAAAGGCTTTTTTATTTATATGTTAAAGGAATCGGATTAGCTCTTTGAAATGGCAGTGGGCAGACCATGTAGCACGTAGAACAGATGCTGGTTTGGGTCGATAAGTTCTAGAATGTAGACCACGGATCGGCAAGCGCAGCGTAGGACGTCCACCAACTAGATGGACGGCAACCTGGTGAACCTGGTGGTGGTGGAGGACCTGGTGAAGGCTGCGGGCTCACGGACGTCCTACGGCTGATATGAAAATGATAACTCTATAATAATAATAATATAACATACTGTGTATGTGTGTGTAGGTATAGGTACCTACACAAGTGTATTTAATTAATCACCAAGTGTTCTTAATGTATTGTTCCTAGGTGATTTTGGCAATATCAATTTCGTCACTGGAAATGCTGACTATGAGACTTATGTCAATGTGCAATGTAAGTATGCAACGGAGGTTTTGTCTGTTCACGTCCGTAAGTGGTAACCCTCTGAATCCTTACACGTGACCTCCGGGTGGCTTCGGCCGCGGCTTGTCCCCACCCTCCGGGCTGGGCCAGTGCGTGAAGCGATTGTTTCGTGTTTCGTAATGTGGTCCGGAGAAGCCATCTTCTAGGCCTTCATGCTCCATCTTAGACCACATCTTCACTTTGCATCAGGTCAGATTGTGGTCAAATGAAGGCTTATCAATAATAAATAATAAATTGTTGAAACCTATTCTACATTTTAAGATCTTATGTATATGCAACACAATTTTACAATAAAGTTTTATTATTCTTATTCTAAAAAAAGTTATTTGATTTTATTGTTAACTTTTGTATTTATTTTTTTACTTCATGTCATATCAATTCAATGCACATAAAAACCTATTAACATTATCTACACTTAAATAATTCTACATAGTAAACTTAAATATAGGTAAGCCCTTCTAGTAAGGATTCCTAGAATGTGTTAACATTGTATGGAAGGAGCTGACACACAGGTAACTTTAGTTAAGGAGTCAGAACCCATGTATATTGTACATGGAATTTCAACCAAGCAAGAACGTGCTTTAACGGTGAAGGCAAACATCGTGAGGAAACCGGCATGTTCTGAGAACTTTAAAAGAGTTTGAAGTGCATGTGACATTCACCAACCCGCACTTGGCCAGCGTGGTGAATTAAGGCCTAATCTCTTTCGTCAAGAGAGAAGTCCCTGTGTCCCAGCAGTGGGAACGTTAATAGGGGTGATGGTGAAGAAATTTTGTTAGTAATATTATCCACCAACAGCATACTATTGGTACCTACTTAAAGCTTGAAGTTAATGTGTACAGAACATTTACTTGACAAAGAATTAATTACAAACGTCTAGCTCAAACCTAGAGTCAACGCACTTATAAACGTTAACATGAAAAACCTTCGAGACTACCCATGTTACCTACTTCAAAGTCGTAAAAAATATAGCACATAGCCGTTCCCAAGTAAAGTTCAGGTCAATAACCCCACAGACGTAGCATCCAGTAGTTACAAATACAATACAGGTATAATATAAAATACCTATTTTATACCGAGCGCAAACTTAATGTCCCATTGTAATAATGTAAGGAACGATTTTATGTGGTTCTGCGACTGTTTAACCCTAATATGTAGGTGCCTTACCCTGAGCTTGCGAGTTGATGAATGTTATGACTGGCAACACATACGGGGAGATAAAATCGACAAGCTAATCGGTAAACGCAATAAGTATCATGGTTTGAATACGCAAGGTTGGAATCTAAACTTCGTATTCATAAAATCTCCTATTTCTGGCCTATATTTATGTATTTATATTTTATGCACAAAATGCTGGAAGCATTCTACCTACCTTTTGTGAGTACCTACTGTATAATAAATAAATAAAATATTGCCAAACAATCCACACAACAGCATCTAGCCCCGTGGTAAGCTATAAGCTTGTGTTACGGGTACTAGACATCTGATATACTTAATATAATACACATACATAGATAGATATTTTTTATTATACATACTAAACACCCAGGCCAAGGAGAAAATGCTTGCAGAACATTCAAACACTTGACCTCTCGGCGGGAGTCGAACACGCTACCTCTTGCACCGCAAGCGGACCTCCGCCCGCCGCGCCACTGAGGCAGTCAGTGATAATGTGTGTGAATCAATAAATGTTTTTCTTTCTTTTCTTCTTCTTTCTTTCTTTCTACCTCCTACATCCGTCATCCTGGTCGTGGAAGACAATAAATTAGTCACAATCAATATAAAGCTTGGATATAACGACCAAAACACACATTAAACCTAATAATGCCTTATTTTGCGACTATCATAGAGATAAACAAGGGTGAAAAGCTGTTATTGCTCTGATACTAAACCGAATTGGCACTTATTTAGGTTTACGAATAACGTTTATTGTTCGTTCCATTAACCACCTATAAGCCCAAAATAAAAATTGAAATATTTTTGTTTATGTATATGGATAAATGTTTAGTATAGACCGTTTAACCACTGATCGAATATAAAGAGTAAAAATAAATAGTTAATGCCGACCGACATTATAATCTTAGAATGCTGTGTTTCGCAATTTACATTACTTCCTGGTATTAAGAAGAAAACAAATGGTGGTGACAGACCAACACCTAAATGCTTTTAGATTCCCATTCGCACGTCTGTCTAGCATTATTTATTTCTGACTATACCTCTAGATGACAATAATACTATAATATCATTTTATCATTGCCATACCCCTTACTCTGCACAAAGACCCTAAGGCCCCATAAGAATTTTATGAGAAAACATCAAAGTCCTGTACAACACCTACGCAGAGTCCAGCCGATCCCATCACTAGAAAGCACAATAACTTGATATTAGATTCTAGAGCTTGAAACCCTACTCCAAGTTTACGGTCAGTCAAATAGACCCTTAACTTTGAACTTCAAAATGCATGAATACTTATCTCTCCGAGAATCAACCATAACCGTTACCTAGATTTTGTCAGCTTTCTCGCCGTTTCAATACTTAATGGCTAGATTCTGTTCCTGTCTGCAGGTATCATTCACCCTATTAGCATTTTATAGTTTGGCTTATCTTCAGACTGCTGTAGTTCATCAGTTTAAGTCATGACTTCATGAGTTTATTTTATGGCGCAGGCGAAATTGTTGTTGAGCTTAGGAAACTATTATCAATTTTAACAAAGTAATTTTGCTGGTAGTTTTCGAGATGTTAATTTTCTGAAGCACATTATCTCATTTGCTGTACATGTGTTTATGATTCTTTGGACAGGTAGTTACATTTTACGGCCTGTCCGTGGGGCAGTGACTCGACAACGAATGGAGAAACATACAGCGAACATGCGCCCCAAAGAGCCTATAAATTTTGGCAAATTTATAGGTATTAAGTATCAATATACCTATCAAATGAAAATTGGCAAATATATTAACTGAAAACTAAAGAACCTAAACGATTTTAATATCGAGTTAGAATAATATCCAAGTTAGTTTACTGATAAAAGACATGATGACTACATGATAAATAGGCATTCTGTAAAGTCCGTCTAAAAGCCCGTTCAAAAATACTGGACACCTATTTTTCGCTATATCAGTTTAATAAAAACGTGTCAACTTAAAAAGTATCAAAGTTCCAAAGTGGGAGCTTTAGGCGTATACTCGAAATTTTAAGGCACTCCATAGTCTTGAAAAATATGTCTCAAATGACAGACTAATTATTATATTTTAGTCATCTACCCTATTGAAGTAATGGCAACAACTAAAAAATAAACCAAAATCGGATAGCGAGGTAAAAAAAACATGGCGTCAAAAAAAAAACAATTATAAAATCGGTTACTTACTACTAACAAGATCCCGTTAGACGGTAGCAACAGAAAATTGAAAGCTTAGAGACGACGTGTCGAAATCTCCCGCGTCTTCGAACACGACCAACCCAACACCAGCAGGTCTCGATAGAACAAGTTATTAAAACACGTACAATACCGATTTACATGCAATACAAGTGTAAATCTCCCGAGTCAACATCATTACCCACATTATACGGTGTAAATGTTTGTATGTCATTAGCCGAACAAGCCCAGCTCTCGGTTATTGACATAGGTATTATCTAGTCTGTGGCAAGGGCTACAGATCGACTGGTTTCTCGATCGAGAAGATTTGCCCCACTTCGTTGCTCTGACAAATAGCTTGAGCTGTTTTTATCTCTTTGTGTGTATGGTGTCCTGGTACTTAGCTTCTCAAGTATTTACGTTGTGAAACAAAAAGGTTTCAAGGGAATTTCAATTTGTTCGAGTTGGAAAGGAAGACTGCATATATTAGAAGCCAATAAATTTTAAAAGGAGAATGGATATTTACCCATTTAATTGGATTTAATTGTCACTATCACATAGCGTTATATCAGAAACAATTGAATAGATCTTAAGAAAAAATCAGGCAAATTTTAATTATAAGTTACCTTTTTTACTGTAAGGTTAATATAGATACTAAGTTAATTTATGTATATTTTAATCAAATGTTTAATTCGTTCTAAATTCATAGTTTTGTTAATTATAATTTTTACATGTATTATCGTGACCTAAAAGTATGTATTTAAAGGCAACTTCCGGTTTATTGTTTGAGTTGACTTTATTTCGTAAGCCAATCGGCGCTCGCACACGCCACCGCTGTCGAGCGCACCGACCAATGAGGAGTGAGACCAAGTTGTCAAGTAGGGTTCGAGCGCTCGACGGCGGAACGCGACGGCCGGGCATTGGAACGGTGGCACTAGTCTAGGCAAGACAATGGAATATTACAAGCTAATAAAGAGTGGGAATTTTGTGAAAAATTAAAGTGGATTTTATTCTGACCAAACCCAAAAGGTCAGAAGTGGGATAGACGAGAGGATTTCATATCTTCTAAAAACGCCCACGGCTCGGAAAAACGTAAGTATTGATTTAATTCCTAAAAACATTTTATTTTAACGGGCAGATCGTTTCTGTTTTCCCTCTATCTCTTCGATTTCCTTTTTAGTATTACATGTAAGTTTACAGTATTAGTTACTAAGTCCTTAATCCTTTTCCCCATTTTTTGTATGGGTATTGAGTATTTTTTTTTTTCCAGTTAATAATATATATTTAAATTTTAAATTTTGCCTATCTACCATGTCTTATTGACTTCGGAAGAACAAACTAGCAATTTAGTACTTTGTTTTGGTTATGAAATCGTTTAATTAAATAAAATTAACATGCGATGAATCCAAAACTTGTCTAGAACCGATCTTTAGTCTAGTAGCGGCGCGGGTCCGGTCAAGGGCTCCAGTGTTTCTTTGTTTTACAAGCACTTTCTCCTTCGAGTTTAATAATCTGTTTATGTAGGTATATCTATATATAAAAGAAAGTCGTGTTAGTTACACCACTTATAACTCAAGAACGGTAGAACAGATTTGGGTGAAAATTGGTATGGATGTAGCTTAGAGCCAGGAGACGGACATAAGATACTTTTCATCCCGGTCGACAGCGTTCCCGTGTGACTTGACATGAAACGTCAGTCACTATAAAACGTGTTATAACAAAAAAGAATCAGACTTGGAATAACAAAACGCAAATGATAGCTATGTAATTGACGTATAATGACAGCTATGTAATGACGTATAGATGACAATTTGATACTTGTAAGAAATCAATATTCAAACTATCTATATATATAAAAATGAATCCCTATTACCCTTGGTCACGGTATCACGCCTGAATGGCTGGACCGATTTCGCTAATTCTTTTTTTGTTCTGTTCGTTATTATCAGGAGAAGGTTCTTATGAAAGAAAAAAATAAAGGAAATTGCGCGGAAAATTAGAAAATTTAAAATTACTTAACCACCATATAAAATTATTAAATTTTTTAATGTAACTTTAAGACATTTGACATAGAATTGATTGAATGCGTGCTGAAAATATATTCAAAAGAGGATGACTTTGATTTAATTAACTTAATGAAATCAAGAATCTGCTCATTTATAGCGTCTAAGACGGAACAAAGTTCGCCGGCTCAGCTAGTATATAATATATCAGATGTAAAGTAACCATAACACGAGCTTAGAGCTTACCACGGGGTTAGATATTGCTGTGTGATAGATAGATAATAACTTTATTGCACACCAATGCTTACAGACTAACTTAAAAATAACAATCAATAGCCACATACGTTGTACAATCGGCGGCCTTATCACTTAAAGCGATCTCTTCCAGGCAACCTTTTGATGGATAGGATATGTTAGGAACACCAAAGACGGTGCACAAAGATCATAGCATATACATAGATAATATGAAAAAGAAATAAAAATAAATAATAAATACATACATTAAATAAGAAAAAAATAGGAGAAAATACATAAGTATAATAAACGATAAATGTATTATTAATATATCACTACATGGTAGATAGTGTTGATGAACCATGCCTATAAAGATATTTAAGGATTTTGCTGTGTGATGTTTGCATAATCCTATTATTTTTTTAGTATTAGTATCAAGTTTTCATAACATAGAACCTAGATTGTGTGTTTGATGTAGGTTCAAAGGTCAAATGGGTTGAAAGGTCAAATGGGTCAAAAGGTCAAATGGGTCGAAAGGTCAAATGGGTCGAAAGGTCAAATGGGTCGAAAGGTCATTTGGGTCGAAAGGTCAAATGGGTCGAAAGGTCAAACAGATCCAATGGGTTGAAAGGTCAAATAAGTCAAAAGGTCAAATCGGTTGAAAGGTCAAATTGGTAAAAAGGTCAAATTGGTTGAAAGGTCAACTGGGTCGAAAGGTCATTTGGGTCGAAAGGTCAAATAAGTCGAAAGGTCAAATGGATCGAAAGGTCAAATGGGTCGAAAAGTCAAATGGGTCGAAATGTTAAACAGGTCCAATGGGTTGAAAGGTCAAATAAGTCAAAAGGTCAAATCGGTTGAAAGGTGAAATGAGTCGAAAGGTCAAATTGGTAAAAAGGTCAAATTGGTTGAAAGGTCAACTGGGTGGAAAGGTCAAATGGGTTGAAAGGTCAACTGGGTGGGAAGGCAAATGTTTTTCTTTTGGTTTGTTTAGACAATTTATTTACTTATTTATTATTTTTTGCCCGGTTAAGCTGCTTTCTGGAAGTTTCAGATACAATGGATGAGGATGCAGAAGAAGCTCGAGGTGATGGGCAACGGAGTGGAAGGACCCTAGGTGGAGGGTACGACAAAATAAAGTCCCGAGGATAGGGGCCCACAGAAGGAGAGACCCTAGGTTGGAGGGTACGACAAAATAAAGTCCCGAGGATAGGGGCCCACAGAAGGAGAGACCCAAGGTGGTGGGTACAAAGAGGGAGAGACCCAAGGTGGTGGGTACAAAGAAGGAGAGACCCAAGGTGGTGGGTACAAAGAAGGAGAGACCCAAGGTGGTGGGTACAAAGAAGGAGAGACCCAAGGTGGTGGGTACAAAGAAGGACAGACCCAAGGTGGTGGGTTCACGAAGGTAAAGTCCCAAGTGGGTGGGCACAGGAAAGTCAAATCCCTGTGGGATGGGTTGACTTTAAGGTTTCAGGAAATGTCGAACAATAAAGGGGAGAGTAAGGAGTGCTACTCAACTGAGGACGATGGTGAAATGTATGCGAGGCGAAAACAAACTCACATTTCTATTGGCCTCTAACATATATTGTAGGGTCTCTAACATTTATTATAGGTCACTGTGTCTCACTTATTAAGGCAATGTCATCCACAAATCGTAGATGGTTCAAATATTCACTGTTTATATTTATACCAAGGCCCGACCACTGTAGTTGTTTAAATATGTATTCTAAGAGAGAGTTAAATAGGTTTGGTGAAATCGGGTCCCCCTGTCTCACGCCTCGTTCCAGCTGGAACACGTCGCCTTTGGTTTCTATTCTGACAGTGGCTTTACTGCGTTTATGGATTTCAATCATTATTTTAATATCTCCCTTCTTAGTCGGTCACTCTTGACAGAGTGGTCGTGGTTATGGGGGGTCCTTATATTGGGTTGCTGCTTTTGCAATGCGCCGCCATTGTTCCCTGTTAGTTGCGGTGCGGGAGCAGTCGGTAATGGTGGACTGAGTCAATTTTGAGATGAGGTCCGACCACCTTGTTGGAGAGCGACCACGAGACCTCTTTCAATATAGTTGTATGGTATTCCTTGGTCTATCAATGCCTTCCATAGATGGTTATGGTGTACTGTATCAAATGCCTTGGAATAGTCAACATAGGCTATTTATAGCGTTTTTCTGTATTCCAAATATTTTTCTATGATTTGTCTTATAGTAAATATGTGGTCAATGGTAGAATAGTTCTTTCTAAAGCCAGCCTGCCACGAGGTTGTTCGAAGTCTAGAATTTTATTGAGTCTATTAATTATTATAGTGGTGAATAGCTTATACGTTGATTGCAATAAGCTGATTGGCCTATAGTTATTTATGTTTAGTGGGTTCTTTTTTTTGTAGAGTAAGGTTATAATTGATGTTTCCCATTGTTCCGGAATATGTTGTGTATGGATGATGTTGTTAAATAAACTTGCTAGCAAAGGTGCGAGTGGTTCAGACATAGCTTTTAGTACATCGTTGATAACGTTATCTTCTCCCGGGCTCTTCATGGATTTTAAACTATTTATGTTTTTCTTTACTTTAATTACTAAGATTAGTGGTACTTCATCTAAGTGAGCTTGGTTAACAGGTCTGTAATGAGGTTGACATTGATTTTTATGCTGGCGGTATAGATTTTTGTAAAAATCTGTTGAGACTTTTTAGGATATGTTTTCTGTTTGTGATCTTTCCTTCTGTATTGTCTTTCAGTGTTTGTATCCATTCTTTATTGTTAGTCAATCTTTTCATATTGTTCTTGGATGTTAGGTTTTTCGGTGATTGTTTTTGATAAGTTCACAAAATTTGTTTGGAGTGACTGGACGTCCGCTTTGTAAGTACATGCCGTTTAATTTTAAATGATTTTCTGTCTTTTCTTATTGTAGTAGTAAGAGATAGGGTAGCCCGTACCATTCGATGGTCTGTTGGTTGTGTGGTTGTTACTATTTCGATATTCTGTATAACTTTAGTGTTAGATTTACTAGTAATGAAGAAATCGATTTCACTAAGTGTGTTTCCGTCCGGAGAGCGCCAAGTCCATTTTGTTCTTCGATTTCTTCTTAAAATGAGTATTCATAATGTATAGCTCGTTCTCTAGGCAAAAGTGGATGAGCATTTTGCCTCGTTTGTTTCGTGACCCGTATCCCATGGTCCTAACACCGAAGAATCATTAGAACAGCGTTGACCAATTTTGGCGTTGAAATCTCCCATCAATATCTTGTTTCTTTTCTCGGTAGGCGCGTAGACTTGTATCAAGCACAGATTATTATTTTTAAAGCGTAAGTCAAGTCTTGCTACTCTGTCGGATATGGCTTGGAAATCTATTATAGTTTTCTTTAGTTCCTTTTTCACAACAAATCCTACGCCATTCCTTCCACTCTTCTTACCGGTGTAAAGAAAAATATAGGACTCATATTCAATTATATGTGTACCTTCTTTTTTTACCTCAGATAATCCTATTATGTACCACTTAATGTTGCGGATGGCATGTTCAAGGTCTTCTTGTCGACCGGTTTCTACTAGAGATCTTACATTTAATGTGCAAATATATGTTATGTTATTTGGTTTGTTTTTGTGGATAAATGGAGGGTGGTGGTCATCTTCTCCCATGGTGACCAGCCATTTTGGGAGAGTTATGGTTTTCTTCTTTATTTTGTTTCTTGATATGTTTGTTATTATTATTATGGAGGGAGACCACTAGTTGCTACTGTTGTTGGTCATCACTTTCAGTGTCACTCGTGACTTCTGCTGTTGGTGTATTTGTTATATTCCGTGCTTGTATGTAGGATTCTATGGATTTGTTTTTTTTTTTTTTTTTATTATTTTAGAACATTTTTTTTTGTGTGCAATCTTTGTAATAGCTTCCGGTGATGAGTTTTGTTTTTTTTTGTTTACGATTACTTGTAGACGGCATATTTAGTTTGGAATATTTCGGAAAGCTAGTCTTCTTATGATTTTCATTGTTCAAAATTATGATTTTATCATACCTTATGGCAATATTTTCACCTTGTTCTTTGCGTTGCTTGAATTCTAAGTTCTTTCCTTTTTTCCAATATCTTTGGTGTGAAATCTTCCTTTAGGTAGGTGGTAGAATCTTTCAGATGGTGTCGATTTTTTTTAAGATTTGTATGTTCATACCCAGCGTGCAAAAGGTTACAGTTATAGGCCTCACTTTGTTTGTTAGTTTTCCTATTCTTCTGACGGATTTTTTTTAACATTTTCATAATATCTTCTTATTTAAAACTTATTCGAATGTCAATCTAAATAGTTAAAATAACATTTGTTGATGTGCACTGACAGTTTATCTATGAATTTATTGAGTTTTTGCTTTATATTTTTCACTTTTTCAATTTCTTGTAATTATTTAGTACAGAGACAATGTTTACATAGGCATAGTGGCGCCTCCACCGTCTAATCTAAATAGTTAAAATAAATATCAAGTAGATCATAGTAACTGTAAGAAAAAAATAAATGTGAAATCGTTATTATTGTTAGGAATACTTTATTGCACAGTATAAATACAGAGTTGTACAAAAGGTGGGCTTAGTGCCAAGGCATTTTCTACCTGCCAACCTCGGACAGGTTTGGGATAAAAAGTTGGCGCGCAAGAATGTATAAAAGTGGCTTAATCTAAATTACAATATTAAAGTGTAAGGTACATAATTAAAACAATCAAAAATATAACAAAAACAATTCTAAATATATGTTTTATATTTAAAACACACACACATACATATATACATACAAATATATATGAATAAAAGGGATGGTTTGATAAGTTATGTATATAATTTATCAAGATAGAAGTTTTAGTTGCTCGTTTGAAGTGGTCTTTTGTTTCTGCTTTTCTGATATGAGGTTAATAATTAATATCATTAAGTTAATAATTAATATATATCTTGTCCGATTGTTAAGCGAGAGGACTTGCTTCAAGTAGGATGGCCGAGCTGTAAGGTTAATATAGATACTAAGTTAATTTATGTATATTTTAATCAAATGTTTAATTCGTTCTAAATTCATAGTTTTGTTAATTATAATTTTTACATGTATTATCGTGACCTAAAAGTATGTATTTAAAGGCAACTTCCGGTTTATTGTTTGAGTTGACTTTATTTCGTAAGCCAATCGGCGCTCGCACACGCCACCGCTGTCGAGCGCACCGACCAATGAGGAGTGAGACCAAGTTGTCAAGTAGGGTTCGAGCGCTCGACGGCGGAACGCGACGGCCGGGCATTGGAACGGTGGCACTAGTCTAGGCAAGACAATGGAATATTACAAGCTAATAAAGAGTGGGAATTTTGTGAAAAATTAAAGTGGATTTTATTCTGACCAAACCCAAAATTACGTTCCCACTGCTGGGACTTGTAATCAACAGGAAACCATTTTTAATTTTAACTGTCCCCAAACTTTCTAGTTGTTCCAAGTCTAGACAAATTCCAAATAAATTATTTCAGATTAACATTATTTTTACCAAATGTTCGTTACTAATAGCCCTAGTTAAGCTATAATGCACCTTATGTCGTTATAAATATGGCGTAGAAGTGTAGAATAAGCTGGTGAAGACCCCACACAACTAATCCAGGATTAGTTGTCTATAGTTCATAATTACTTCCTTGTGTTACGCACACTAAAATAGCCCTGTAGTAGTGAGATTTTGAAATTAAATTCTTCTTTAGTTTTGTTTATGAAAATAACATGATCTGTTTTTTTATTGTGCGCTCAACATTTTTAATCTCACCCATAAACGAAATAAAAACTTCTGTGGCGGCATTTTCACATTTTGGGTTGGATAAAATTATAAAAAAAATCGTGTCAGATCAACCTGATCATAAATCTATAAGATGGAGTTAGAGAGCAATTCGTGCGAAACTATGTATTTCCGAACCGTTACAAAATATTCAAAAATGCTCAAAATTAAGGTACCATCTCCACGAGCGATGAACTCGCAAAGACGTCATCGTCGTGCCACGTATTGCTTCACATTCTCTTAGCATGTGTCTCCTCACGACAATGATATCGCGACTAGCGACCAGTGGTTGAATGTGGACGAAACCTCATTATATCGTGGCGAGCCTGTCGCTACTAGGGGCGCGCACGCCATGCGCTCGACGCGAGCTCGCAGCAGCAGTTTTGTCATCTGGCCCTCTGTTAAGGGCTCTCAGAGTGGGGCCTCGAGCCATTGCTCCCTTCGGGTAACGCTCTGACGCCTCATGGTCCCTAAAGTTTAAGTTATCACATTTTCTGGCACTAACGGAGTTCAATCCGTTAGTTTCAACTTGGGAAAGTATAATGCTAAGTATGAATGTGCCAATGTATGTTATTTACTTTTTCACGCTCAAGCGGCCAAAAAAACAACAACTCGTTTTTTTATCAGAACATTATTATGGTGGGTTTAATTATGTTACGAATGCATTTATTTCGAATAATCATTGGAAGTAATTGGATGGGAGTCGCAAGGGACCGAAAGAATTGTATTACTATGGATGAGGCCTATACTCAGCAGCAGACGGAATGATGATTATGATGATAAGAAACATTTTAACACTACAGACAAGGGAGTTCGTACCCATTTTTTGCTAACATAATACAAAACACGTACGTAGCGCTCCTTAACAAAAGATTAAAGAAACATACGAATTAAGAAGACGGTTTATATAGCACAAGTCACCTGGAATTGATTCAACTCAAACGCATAACTTCTCGTTTGCATTGTCGGTAAGATCTGAATGATGATCGAATACAAAGTGAACCATCACACCATTGTTTTATTGAAATCACACTGCCTTTCAAATGTTATGAACTCATGCCTTATTACAAACTGGTACCTAGTGCCCGCGGTGTTAACCGCTTTATAATGGCTTTTCATGGGGAATCACATTTTCATCAGGCTCACATCAGCCTGAGAATCTGTGTACCAAATTTCATTCAATGCGGTTCATTAGATTTTGCGTGAATGTGGAACAGACTGACAGAGGTACTTTCGCATTTATAATAATATTAAGTAGTATGTATAGTGACCACTTCAGTGTTCGGTTTCAATTCCTGTCGACAGATTTGATACGATATTTAATTGGTTTAGCTATTATTTATCGCATGTCTGTATTTAGAATAAAAAATCAAGCATATTATAATTTATCCAACACAACAAAAGTACAAACACTTCTCTTTTATTATACTGAGAAATGTCTATTTATCTATCTATCTAAAATGTCAGCTACCGATTGACAACGTGCTAATTGATCGACCTTTTGTAAAGAGTTATAACTTCTGAGAACTCTTAAGTAACAAATACTGACTTTTTAATAGGTTGATCTTTTAGATGCGACTCTTTGATTGAAGTGCAACAAGACAGACGCATAATCGATTCAAGATACCACAGTACTCAACTATTAAATAATATGATAACTTCGGGAAATGATAACTTCGTGAACTGGTTCCTTAAGTAACACGCCAGACATTCTGGATTTCTCTCTCTCTCTCCTCCTCCCTCAATCTAACACTTCTATCAAGCGTCCCGAGGCGCACGCGGTTTTTTTATTAACATAATGCTACCTAAACTAGTAGTTTATCTGTCATGGGTTTTTATGTATGTAGTATAACATTTCCTATATACAATGTACCAACTCACAAGTGTTGAAAAGTATTTTTAAAGAAAATAGGCTAGATAAACCACATTCGAGTTAGTCATCAAGAAAGAAAAGTTGTCGCCATGATCCAAATCGGTCGAACAAACAGACGCACACATACAACATTTTCCTATTATTTTATTATTTAGATCTAAGTAGTTTGATTCACCTCTTTATTACACAAACGTGAATGACAAATATCACCTTTTAAAATTAAAATTTGCCTACATCACGAAATTGACAATTATTCGATATTATGACCACGACATAAACATTTAAACATAACAGCATGTTTTGGTCACTGCATTGCTCTACATGCAAAAAGGTTACGAATACTAAACTACTTCGCATTATTAGCCTAGCCAAACATAACATAGTGTAAGAGCTCACCCATTTGTTTGCTACGTCAAGTCATAAATATTTTTGCCTAATTTATTATTGCAACAAGTTCGGAAAGATTGGGGGTCATTTAACGACTAGAACAATTTTGACTTCTGAAAAAACAAGTAGCTAGCTCGGGATAAATTACAGTTAACGACCTACTACTCATATAACTACTGTACTTCATTCCCATCAGAATTTGTATTAACAAACTATTTAAGAATGACTATGTTTGATTATGAATATAAATAAATAAAAATGTTTATTGCATCAACTTAAAAAAACTATAAATACAGGTTCTGGAAAAGGGTGACCCTTTAAGCAAAATTTGCTTGTGTTGGGAGACCCCGCTCTTACCAAATAATAAATATAATATAGGACCATGAAATCGCCATACCCATAAAAATTATAAGTATGACATGGATTTATAATACCTATGTTCCGAGTGTACAGTTTATACTACACATTTTCCAAAACTCAAAGTCATAACATTTATTCCTTAGTAGCACACGGCATACATGGAAAGACAAAAAAAAAAAAAAAAAAAAAAAACTTAAAAACTGCAAAACGAGGCAGTTAGAGCGATCACCCATCTAATTATTGGCCTCGCGCAACGTCGCTAAATTATATAAAAAACGCATTTTTTGTATGGGAGCTTCCTTATAAATTTGTCCTACATAGCTAAAAAATTGTTTACAGACATTTTGATAACAGTTGAACTCAGTCATAAAAGGATATAGCCCATCAATTTGGGTTTGTCTGTTTTGTCTCTATGAGTGCGTTGTCATAACATACTTTTTAGTAACAAGAATAATAATAGATTAACACTTTCATTTTCACATCACACTTAAACTGCTTTTTCTGTCTAATATAACTGAATTGGTTAAAACACGTATTTTATATGTCTAAGTGGTTTGCGGGGCATTACCTTGCTGTAACAGTTTCTAACTAGCACAGGAGGTAAAGTCCTATTAACTATGTATTACTTTCTTTGTGTTTTCTAAATGATTGATTGATTGATGTGTAAACTAAAATCAGTAGGTACGAGTATGATGTAGAAAACAAACACCCAGCTCCTATACAAATCAAGTGTACGGTTTTGAATTACCTACAACGTGGATTTACATTTCAGCTCCTAATGAGAATTTATCGCGCCGTGCGTCCATTCTTTCCGTTTAGTATTTGAAATTACATGCAGATTAAACACAGTTGAACCATAGCTTTTGAATATTACGACCGTAGTCACGGGCTCGATTTAATTAAAATATATTTCTACTCTAATATTATACATACAGCTGAAGAGTCTTGTTTGTTTGAGCGCGCTATGCTCTGTAGTACCTATTAGTGCGACTTAATAAATTATAATTACTGTTAGAAAGAATATTTATCGAGGAAGGCTATATATAGCTTTTTTGCCAGAAATACGTTGCTTCCGCGGGGAAATCCATAAAACACAAGTAAAACCTACTTATGTGTTTCTGAATATAATCAAAGTACATTTATTGATAACAACAGGTTACATGTCATAAGTTATAGTCAATAATACCATTATAAACATAATAATATCAGCTGTCACAAAAAACAGACGCCATTTTGTTAAAAAGTTGTACTTACCGTAAAACGGGGTGGATAGACATGGTTTTGAAGTTTGTTTTTATTTCTCCATTGATTTTTGTATGATTGGCTATCATAATAGTGTTTTTTATTATGTCTCGAAGTTCAATTAATACTATCCTATCATGAAAATATATAGATAATGCTTTGATTTTATCGTAAAATGTAAAAATATGTTAGATTTCTATTTACCCGCAATTGGGGTCAAAAGAAGCGTCATATGGGGCGAATGGAAAAAATCGTCAGGGCTGTCACTTTCCAAAAATAAGTTGTTGAACGCCTGAACGAATATTCATAAATTATAACTAATATATAAAATATCGTCAGCTTTTGAACACAAAAAACCGCACCAATAGGTGTCCATTCGTTTAGGAGGCCACAGACAACCAGTTGAATTCTATGAAAAATGATGTACCTACCTAATAATATTTTGGTGGCAGCCCTAGCACATAATTTTCTATACACCCCCTTCTTATTTCTATTAAAACCTATCCCGTTTCTATTAGCCCCGTACTTCATATCTATTGACCCCATACTACGTATCTGTTCGCCTCTTTGGCATTTCTATTAACCCCAAAGTTTGAATAAAATTGACTTGGTTTACAATTTTAGCCCTTAATTTAATTATACAACATAATTTTACTTACCTTTACATTAAAATGAACCACGATGAACTGCTCCTTTACTTAAACGCCGTATAATAGAAGAGTATACGAAAATGTCTAATATAGTAAGACATTATCTTACACGGAAGGCGGCATCGTGTGCTGATATCTCCGTTGAGTCGAATCTAGAGACGAGTATGGAATCATGTGATAGCATTTTATTGAGGACCCCGCAGGATTGTTCGAATGAAATGACGGAATTAAATCTCAAACTAGAACAATATATTATGGAACTCGATGGAGCTCAGATTGAAATTGAAAAGTTAACAGCAGAAAATGAACGTCTTAAAGCTGAACTTCTAATATGCAAGAGGGACAACATGTCTACACAACAAGAAAGAGAAACTCCAAAAAATAAAACTGTTGAAAAGAAAGCAAGAAAAAATAGAGTGAAAAAAAACATAGACACCACCAGCCCCAACCAAGAAGTTAAAACAGCAGAAAAATACACACAGACATCAAACAAGGAAGAAAAAACCGATTCCACTACCATGATAGAAAACTGTACAAATGCAGAGAAATTAATTGATCAAAAATCTAGAAAGATTTGTATAATTAGCTCCGACAACAAAAATAAAATACTACAAAACTCATTAGAAACTTTTAAAAATGACACTATATGTCATTTTTGCTACCCAGAGTGTGACATTGAAACACTACTGGACGGATTGGAAAGAAGACTGCACGGATACACAGAAACGGATTATTGTATAGTATTTATAGGACATAACGACTTTATAAAAACAAAAAATTTACATAATTTAGTTAATATCATTAAGGAAAACACGCAAAAAATTTTAAATACTAATATTATTATATGTGCACCTACATTTAAATATGGACCCAACGTCAACTTGTTTAATAATAGGATTGAAATTTTTAACAATTTGCTATACTCAGACATATGCAACAATGAACATGCATTCTTTTTTGACTCAAATAGGAACTTAGATTATTCTTTTGACATGTTTCGTACTTTTAATTGCTCTATTAACATTAATGCTATGAAAACAATTTTAAATGACATGAAATCGTATATTAACAAGATTGACAATTTTTTTCTTAAAAGCTACGAATACTGTTTTCGTGATAAATAGATCCAATTTAAGCAGAAAACGTAATAATATAATGAAACATAGACTGCTGCATCAAAATATAGCCGGTCTTTTTAGTAAAAGTGATGAACTTAATATTGCCTTGTTAGAACTAGCTAAAGAGGGTAAATCGATAGATATTTTATGCCTTAGCGAAACTTTTTTATCATTTGATGAGCATACGCTTGTAAAAATAAATGGTTATAGACTAGCATCAAATTTTTCACGATCTGGTAAAAGAAGAGGAGGTACATGTATTTTTTGTAAACTAGATATAGAGTTTGAGGAATTAGACATCATAAATACATTTTCAGCTGAAAGGGACTTTGAAATTAGTGGTATCTTTATAGAATCAATAAACACAGTCGTTATTTGTTTATACCGAACTCCAGACTCTGACATACGTATTTTCAATGACAATTTAGATACATTATTAAGTGTGCTGCAATCTAGACGTAAATATAGACATATAATTATTTCTGGAGATTTTAATATAGAATTTATGACGGATAATGACAAAAGAAGACAAGTTAATGATATTCTTCTTAGGAATAACATGATAATACACATTAAAAAACCTACGAGGCAAAAAAGATGTATCGATAACATCTTTAGTAATTTACACTCAGCGACGGGTGAAACTTACGTTTTAGGGCTATCAGATCACGAAACGGCACAGATTCTTGAATTTGATTCTGATTCTAAGTTAAAACTTGAAGATAAATACGTATTTACCTGGAGAATGGACTTAAGTAGGGATAATGTCCTGAAATTTTCTGAATGCTTCAAGAGTTTATCCTTTTCAGATGTTTACAGTGAAACAACCACAGGGCTAGCTTTTGATAATTTTCATGATCTGTTGTGCCTGTTTAGTAAATTGTGCTTTCCTTTAGTAAAAGTTAAAACAAACGTTAGAAGTAATGTTAAGTGGGTAACAAAGGGGATTAAAATAAGCTGTAAGAGGAAACGTATGTTACGATATCGATACTATAAGGACAAAACCAATGAAGTACACAAAGAACAGTATAATACATACTCTAAAATACTTAAACGTTGTATTGTACGTCGACAAAAATATCAAAATTATGGTATCATCAACAATGCTGACAACAAATGTAAGGCCACTTGGAATATAATCAATAGTAAAATTAATGCAAATTGTGATAATAAACGTGACATTTCAGAAATTATTGAAAATGATTTAATACTAAATGATGGAATTGACATAGCGAATGCTTTTAATACATTTTTTATTAAGGTCACTAATGTTGTGAATTCATCTAAAGGAGGGGATGCTTCAAAATATATTCAAACGAATATAAATAGTATATTTCTTGAGCCAACCAATAGTGAGGAAATATTTAAAATAATTATGTCACTTAAAAATACAGGGTCTTTTGGGTATGATGAAATTAGCACTAAAATGTTAAAGGTTGTGGCAAACTATATATCGAAGCCATTATCATATATTGCAAATCTCTCATTGGAACAAGGTATTTTCCCTGAGAGGTTGAAGTATTCTATTGTTAAACCAATATACAAGAGTGGAGATCGTAGAAATCTTAACAATTATAGACCTATTACTTTGGTGCCGATTCTGTCAAAAGTATTCGAAAGAATATATTATGTTAGGTTACAGAATTTTTTAGACAAACATAATATTTTATCTAGTCAGCAACATGGGTTTAGAAAGAACAACTCGACAACATTGGCTACTTATAAATTAGTAAGTTCTATTATATCTAATTTAAACAACAAAATTCCGAGTGTAGCATTATTTCTCGATATGAGTAAAGCTTTCGATTTTGTAAACCACTCAACCTTATTGTGCAAAATTGAAAATTATGGTATACGGGGACCTGCTTATAACTGGCTCAAAAGCTATTTAAGTAATCGACAGCAAATAACTCGAATAAGAAAACTAACTGAAAATCATATGATGAAAGATCATGACTCTAAAATTGAAATAAATAAATTTGGTGTTCCCCAAGGAAGCATTTTGGGACCATTATTATTCTTAGCCTATATTAATGACTTGCCGCTTGCGGTCAAACACGAATGTATATTATTTGCTGACGACACAACTATTATTATTAATGGTAATAATACTAAGACATTTGAAAATGACATAAATAAAGCTCTGAAAGACATAGATATTTGGATGGATATTAACAATTTAGAGATTAATGCTAAGAAAACAAAATTTATACAGTTCAGGACGATACATAGACAGGAAATGACTTTTAATATTTACAACAACATTGAGCCGATAAATCAAACGCAGAACATAAGATTTCTGGGAGTTATTATTGATCAGCACTTAAATTGGAAAGCTCATATAAATTTTGTTTGCTCTAAAATTAATAAATTTGTTTATGCTCTCCGTACCATAAGAAAAGTAACTTCTACAAAAACAGCTCTAATTGTATATCACAGTTATATTGGGTCTGTCCTCCGATACGGACTTCTTCTATGGGGTAATTCGTCAGAGATACAGAAAGTCTTCATAGCCCAGAAAAAATGTATTAGAGCTATTTGGAGCCTGAAAAAAAGAGACTCTTGTAGACCGTACTTTATAGACAACAAGCTTTTAACCCTTACGTCTCTATATATTTTTGAGTCGGCATTGTTTGTCAGGAAACACCCCCAACTTTTCATCTTTCAAGACAACACTAATAGAAGAACTGCGACTCAAAAACCTCTAGTTATGCCAGCGCCAAAATTGGATCTGTTTAAGCGAAATTGCGTATACATGACATGTAAAATTTATAATAAATTACCCAAGTCTGTTTTAGACTTAAAGGGTCCTGTGTTTAACAGAGCTTTAAAGGAATAAATGTCACATTGTTTTTATTCAATTAATGATTTCTTTACATGTAATTTATAAAATTTATTATTATTATTTGACTTTTTTATATTTGACATTTTAAACTATTATTATTGTTTTTAGACATTTTAAAATTGTAATTAACTTTTGTAATTTTATTTTAGAAAAAATATCTTATTAATTTTAATCATCGATTCAAATGATATTTTATAAAAATTAACAATGATAATGTTCACATGCCTTAACAAGGCAAGATATGTTGTTCTTCATTTACTTATTGTACCATCTATTTATGTTACCATGTCTTTGTGAATAAATGAATTATGAATTATGAATTATGCTAACTACACCACAACTTTGAATTTTACAAGAATTCGTTTTACTAAAGAGATATTGATAAAGTTTTGAAGACCACAAATTAACGTCTCACGACGACTCACTTTCAACATGTTTTTATTTTTAAACTTCTAACCTTAACAGCAAATCAGTCTCGCCATGTCAAGAAAAAAATATTGTAGTTTACAAAAAGTAGAACTTGGCGTTTCTATTAGAAAATGTTTGTTAATAATTGCCAGAAAAAAACTTTTTTGGTTTCATTTCCATTCACCTCTTGAATTCTATCCACCCCGTTTTACCCGGTACCTTTTTTTACCTCCAAATGTTTTTTTTTTCAGGAAGGGAAACATTTATCCCTTATTGACCCATTTAAAAGTTATGGGGGTGAGAGTGGGGAAGGAAAACAGAAAATCTTAAAATATACTAGGGGTATCAAATGAAAGCGCATCGCGTCCACATTACATAATATTAGGTCCTTACATATGAAATTGGCGTTTTGTATGGGAGGAACAAAAAGTCGAATATTTTTTAATATAATATATTTAATTAATCAAAGTATGAACCATTATTTTCTATGCACTTTTGCCATCTTATAGGTAGTTCATTGATCCCTTTACTAAAAAAACCAGTCGGACGGGAATCAATAAAATCTTTGAAGGCGATTTGGACTGCCCCATCGGAGTTGAATTTTTTCCCTTGCAAGAAGTTATCCAAATTTCGAAAAAAATGGTAATCTGTTGGAGCAAGGTCCGGGGAGTACGGAGGATGTCTTAGACTTTCCAATTGAAGCTCTTCTAATTTAGTAGCCGTCTGTTGCGCAGTGTGTGGTCTAGCGTTGTCGTGAAGCAGCAGTGGCGTGGAGCGATTGACCAGCCTAGGTTGTTTAGCCGCTAGCTTTTCCATCATGGTTTGCAATTGCTGACAATAGACATCAGCCGTAATAGTCTGGCCAGATTTGAGAAAACTGTAATGAACAATACCGGCACTAGTCCACCAAACGCTTACAAGTAACTTTTTTGGGGTTAATTTTCGCTTGGGGCAGGATTTGGCTGGCTGGCCAGGATCCAACCATTGCGCTGAGCGCTTCCGATTATCGTAAAGAACCCATTTTTCATCACAGGTAATGATTCGGTTTAAAATACCTTCATTATTGTGCCGGTTTAGTAATGTAACGCAGCAGTCGACGCGCGTTTGCCGGTTTGCTTCAGTCAATTCGTGAGGTACCCACCTTTCAAGCTTTTTAATCTTCCCAATTTGCTTCAAGTGAATTAAAACAGTTTTATCACTAACACCGCAGCCTGCAGCTAACTCGGACGTGGTTTGCGATGGATCCGCTTCCACAATAGCCTTCAACTCTTCATTATCAACTTGAGTCTCAGGCCGTCCACGGGGCTTGTTCTGCAAGTCGAAATTTCCAGAACGAAAACGTTGGAACCAAAAACGAACTGTGTTTTCTTTTGCAACACGACCGCCATACACATCATTCACCCTTCGAGTTGTTTCCGCAGCACTAGTGCCACGGCGGAACTCGTACTCGTAAATAATGCGATATTTTAAGTTTTCCATTTTGTAAAATGAGTGACGCAAACAGAAAAAAACAGAAGAAAAAAAACAAATGAATGACGATCATCGAAGCACAAATACATGAGTCTATAGCTGTACAAATTTGAATTTGGAATTCCTTACCAAAGAGGAGAAATTTGTGATTAAAGTGGCCAGTACGAAAAACGCCAATTTCATATGTAAGGACCTAATATTATGTTGTTTTACATTAAAAGAAATGAAGGCATTGGAATCTTTTGGAAATTGGTTTTTCTTAAATTTTAAATTAAGATTTATAATAAATATTCGTTTGATAATAATCGTTCGTGGATAAGTTAAGTTGAGCTTGCACTATTTGTTTGTAATATAATGTAATTTACTAATATACATGTTTTTGGAAATACATTCCTTTTTGGAAACACATTCCAAAGATACTAGGACTGCTTTAACATACACCAAAATTGTAATAACTACAAAATTTACAAAACTGATTCAGCTATGTTGTTCTATTCGCTTCTGAACTCAGTGAAAAAAAATCAAGTGAACTGTGTAGATAATTTTATATTAAAATTAATTTTATGTTATAAAAATTAAGAAATAAACGTTTTGACTTTGAGATAGTGCCTTTTTCTCAAACTCTTACATTGTAAATGTGCAGATTGTAAAAGTATACGGAAAAGGATAAAACCATTAGACAAGTAGCAGGAAAAACAGAACAAAGCTATTGAAACAGCGGAGACAAATATTGTCTCTTTTCACTCGCAAACATTTAATATTACTGCTGTTTGCTGGGTACAGTCGGGGGAAACTAGCTCTCCGAACCACGACGCATTGTTGGATAAACATGTTGTTATTGCTGTCAACTGTAAACGATCCACCCGCACAAAATGTCGCGCAAAACTGAAAATTTATAATAATTTTATGGATATCCATTGTAATAAGGGCATAAAAGTTATTCATCTACATAATATCCCGTTCATAAGAAGACAGACGAACGCGACTTTAATCAATAACATGTATTGATAAACCTTCCTCTTAGCTCACTCTATGTTTTAAAGCTCAAAATTGAAATTTACGTGTTGTTTTTTTTATAAAGTCACAAGCTAAAATAATTTATTAATATGCTTCAAACACAAGTCCTTACTTAACGGTATCAGGAAAACCAGTGCTACTTTTTTTTTATTTCTTCCGGCTACATACCTACGTGGTCCAAAATACAAATAATAGAAGAAAGAAAGAAAGAAAGAAAAATATTTATTAAATGTTACTTTCAATAAATAAAATGTAGTTTTATATATTCTATACAAACTACATTTAATCAAATTAAACGTGAAACTTTGCAATTAGAAAAACAAGTCCATTTGCGAAAAATCTATACAGTTTAAACCGTCAATAAGTTTACATGTCGTCGTGCACAATTTTCGCCGCAGGCATAACCGCACCGGTCTGTGCCCTTAAATAGTTAAATAACCGGTGCCTCTAAAGCCTGAGTAATAATAAAACACTGACAGTTTATTAAAAATTAACCAGTCTTACTCGCTAAGCTTTAGCTTTATTACCCTGACTGTACCTACAAGAAAACTATCTAAGTAGGTATCTACTAATATTATAGACGCGAAAGTTTGTGCATGTATGTATATTTATTACTCATTCACGCATAAACAGTTAAATGGATTTGACTGAAGTTAGAATATATTTTTATTTCTTTAGCTGCTAAAAGTACATAATGCGGTACATTTTTAGTGTCAAATATTGTACATACTTTAATTTTATGCCGCAACATAAATTAATATTTATTTTAAAAGATGGATGGACTGTGTGAAAGATGACATTTGTAAGAAAGAGGTGATTGTTGAGATGACGGGTATTAGAGGGAAATAGAAGCAGAAAACATGTTGTGCCGACCCCACGTAAAGTGGGATAAGGTCAGGAAGAAGAATTAAATATATATAAATAACCTTGTGTTTCGGATACTAGACTTATAAAATACATACATATGTATGTATGTATGTACCCGGAAGAGGCACACAAAAGATTCTACATTACTTATAATTTGAATTAACACATAACCCATATCACCCGCGGGGAAATCCATTAAAAAGCGTTACACCTGCGTATTTAGTTAATAAATAATAAATTATTTATTGTGACCCATAGCTAGTTATTAAAACTACCAAAAATAGTAGTAAAAGCTAAATCTTCCGTAATTTTGTTTACAGACTCTCTTTTATGGCAAATCAAAAACAATCATCACTGACAACACTAAACTGCTTGATTTAGAGACTAGCTGCCCCCCGCGGGTTCGCTCATTTGAAAGTAATGAATTTTATGATAATCAGAACGTTATGGTGGGCCGCTTTCCGTAGCCAATAACCAATAATTTTAATTCAGTTGACAATTAATTATTGACGTTTAATCTGGAAGAAAACAGTGAAATGTTTAGGATAAAATGTGGTAATGTCTTTACTTCAAATTAAATAATATCTTTAAAGAAGTACGACCCACGAGACAAATTTTTCAAAACGAAGTTGCCATACAACTTATAACATTCCTAAATATACAACTTATTGTGAATATTGTACTACAAATTAGTGCCATAAGTCGGACGATTAAATTGCTGTAGATACAGTTCTAAGTAACTTTTGCAGTCCCATCGTTACCTTAGTAACCTGTAAATATGTACTTTTCTCAAATAACTGTTGTGAAATGTTAATATTTTGAAATTTGATGACTTTAGTGGCTCGATGGGTGCAATTCCGCCTGAGGCACAGGATAATGTGGGTTCGATTTCCGCCGGGGAACCAGAATTTCTATGATCGAATCTTCTGGATTCGGATCTAAATATGTTTTTTGTTATGTAGCACAAACTCTGCTTAATTGATGGTTAGATGATATTTTAACATTAAAAATTTATTATACACTCTCTTTCTAAAAATAAAAGGATTTCCGAAAGAAGTTGAGTTACTCAAGCAAAAGTGATTATGAGTTGACATAACAAAGGCCTTACATTACTTTTTCGCGAGTTAGCATTTTTTATATGGAAAAGTTTAAGCCACGTCGACGAAGTTCCAACCAAAGAAACGAATCATCCAAAATATCGTAATTTTCATGTAATGTAGGTACTATATTACGGTATCTCGATTTTCCACATCAATCGGCTACTTTGTGACCCTTCTATAATTATGAATAAAAATAAGTTTCTTCTCAGAGAAAGTTTTCAATTCATATTTTTAATAGAAATTATGATACAACCAAGGAGTTTCTATCGAAAATATAACCAAAACCTTACCTGAAAACTGACCATGCCTGCAAAACCAAACACTACACTTCACTTCACTCACTCCCACTCACAAAATCAGTTCATAGACAAAATAAAAAACGAATCAATCTAAATAAGAACATAAACAAGAAGGTTAAAGAAAAAAGTTTATATAACCGGTGAAAAGTTTTGAAAATGGAACGTGTGCTTTTTTATGTGATAGGTGATAACCACGCGCGCGCGCTCCGCGTCCGATTCCTACACTGAGGCACGGTACAGCTAAAACCACCTCGTTTTTTTTTTATTTTTACTGAAAATCTGCAAGATTGACGGTTGCTTTTATCCCTGCCGTTACGGTTAGTACACGCGACTGGCGAAACAGCGGACGCTCGGAATTGCTCTGCCGAAATTTTTTGGGGCCGTTTTAAAAAGTTGAGCTGACATGCTGTTTTGCTTAGCGTGGCAGTGATGGCTTGCTTTGACAGTTTTTACTTTTGATCAAATTGTTTTATTGGTTTTAAGCGAAATGAGCTCTCTTTTATTTTGTTTTCTTACTACTGTGTCTTAAAATATAACTGTAGCCGACATAAAGCTCTTTTTTTACCTGTTTAAGAGTGTCATTGCAAACGACGTGTCTGCCTGCACCGAAGTTGTTTTTAATCTATATTGATAAAATAATTGGATAAAAGTTTTATTCTTGACGATTTTGAAATATAGAGTGTTTTTGCTGGAGAATTACTTGATAGTTTTTGCGGTCACCTTAAGTAGCTGATTCAGGGTTTATTTTGAAAGACTATCTTTTCTATCTTACAATGGCAATATACTTAGGTATTATGTGTTTATTTATAGTAAACTATGCGACAATTATATAAAGCGTGTTTACATTTACATAGACCGGAATGCACGCAATGCCAGAATGCGATTCTCAAACGCTCCAAACCTTAATGGACATCGATTTTATTCGAATTTAAATTGGTTTAAATACTTCACGTAATATTTCTGGATCAAGAAGATTGGAACTATAACCATAACTTGTCGATCAACATTTCCGTGTATAAGAATGAGTATTTTATTGGGAATTCGGCTATCTACGGCTCGGAAGTCTTTCGAAGTTCTTCCGAAGTTGTCGTGAGGCAATTATACAGAACATCAAAGATACTGGTTATTGCTTCTTGTTTGAATGGTTCACACATTCTCCGGGTCAGTGGAGGATACGGTCAGCATTTAAATTTTGGGGACATCAGTATTAAAAAAAAAACTATCATCTCTGAGGAAATCTGATAGAGCATTGGATTCTTCATTTTAGTTAAGTTGTTAAAATACTGAGGTACTGTTTTTACTTATTCGTAACTCTATATTAAATTATAATATCTTAATATTATGTCTAAGATGATCCGTAGGTTTCACCTTAGATTTATGATAACAAATTATAAAATTCGACAAAAACAACAGTGTTCATTTTAGGGTTAAAAACCGACCGCCGGCCGCAAGAGGACCGCTCTGGCAAGGCGCAAGGAACCTAACTATGAGATGGTCGCATGGCCATCTCATACTTTTCAAGTTAATTTGCAACAAATTTATTGCGCTTGTAATATTTCTTTCTATTTTATATCTCGTTGGAAAGCTTACTTCTGCTGTCTGTACATTTTTATCTAATATTTAACATCGTCCAATAAATAAGACCGTTTATCGAGATTTATGTAATAGTAATGACTATTTAGTATGCAAGAAACTGGGCGACATAAGCAAAGAGGCGGTTGCGACGAGGTAAGTAACAGCCAATTTCGAGATTGATGTATTTTTTACTGTTATGCATTTGTTTATGCTTCTATTATACAGTTATAGCTGTAACTGTTATTTTTGACTACAAAAGCCTTTCAAAAGCGACTTTATTTCTGTTTTGAGGTAAATAGTGGACTTATTAAGTTTTTATATTCGAATCCAAATTTTACGAATTAAACAATAAAATATAACAATAAAGACTCTGTAAAGAAGTCACCTTCAGCCCATCCTAGAAAACTTATTGATATAAGAAATGATTGAATTATGAAACATTTTAAGAACATTATTAGCAATATTCATAAATTACAAACGAGAGTTATAAATCACTAAAACTAGGAGCCGTCGGCACTTCTCCATATCAAATATCAAACGTGTTTATTGAAATAAATGACATCCACATTCAATTAATCTTGTCCAACAGCTAACATAAGTATTTGATTTTACAGTCTTGCATAATGTGCATTGACTATAACTATCATCATTAGTAATCATCATAATTATTTAATCTTAATCGTTTACCTATTCGCTTATTTAAATGTTACAAAGTAACTAAGCACCTAGTGAGATCATGATTTGAGCCCCGTCTAGACTTTAACTGAGGCTCTTATACATTTTCACAATAAACCATTTATTAATTAATATCAAGTTCTTAACTAATTAAATACGTTATTAACGTAAGCGGATTTCCATTAAATTTGATATAAAAATGCTCTATTTAACGAATAATTCGAAATAAATATTTACTTGATGTTTTCTTAATTAAGTGTCGATTTTTCTATCCTTTGTGACTGTAAATTAAACATAGGAAATAGCATCAGATGAAGCCTCATCATCAGCACCATATTAACGTTCCCACTGTTGGGACACAGGGACTTCTCCCTTGACGACGCGAGAGATTAGGCCGTTGGTGAATAACACATGTCATAAAGCCTACTAAACAATTTAAGCATCGGCCTTATTCGCGACCAAAAAGTTTAATTATAGTATATTTTTAATTAAGAACAGCTACATACCGCTTGCCCCCGGCCCGGCTTCCAAACAACTGCATTCTCGACGTTCTTATGAATGTCTCCATTTTTACGTCCGCCATAATTGCCGGCCACATCCATACACAGTGAAACACCCTGTATACAGATGATTTGTTCAGATTCGTTATTTGTCCATTCAAGGCTGCGTTATTTATTGAGAGTTTTCATGAAAATGTTTCATAGCTGTTGAGAATTTAGATTTTAGATTTAAAGACAAGTGTGAGTAGCCGTGTAAGTGTTCTAACACAGTAATTACTAATTATGAGATACAGTTACTAATACTAATTTATATTCAATTTTTTTTATATACATACAGTTATAGACGAAATAAATCAGTATTTACCTACCTACTTATATATTTAACTGCCTTCGTTGAATAAAACATGTTTGAATTATTTTATCACTTTTTTGGAATTAACATAAAAAAACACCGTAAACTACATAAACTTCCTTACTTTAAATTGCGGTTATTTGGCTCCGAACCCATCAGTGCCTATAGGTACATGTATATTATGTCTATGTCAATCTATATCTGTTTTATTTTTTAATATCACTTTTATTGGAACCAACAAAATAAACATCGTAACTACATAAACTTCCTTACTTTAAATTGCAGTGATTTGGCTCCGAACCTATAATAAAGATGAATTGTTTAACCTCTACACTCTGTTATTTATACAAGCATCCCGCAAATTGAACACAAAAGAAGTCACGCGTCACCCTCAGGGGTTAACCTGGCGATCCGATTATAACTGCAAATATAAAGAAAACTTAGCCATTGCGAACTGAACCTTGAAATGTATACCATAAGTGTGATTAAAACGAAGGGTTTGGGTTGTTGTAAAGATTTATAAGCCGAAATTGCGAACTAAATATTGCAATGTGTTCGGAGAAATTGCTAATTTTCTGGTTGATGTAAGTTGAACGTGCAATATTGGTATATTGCAGTCGCAGTGACAAAATGATGTATTGTCTTGAATCTTTGTGTCATATTGTTAATATTTTTTGACTGTACGGTGTCTTCCTGTATGAGACATTTCTGAATGTAAAAAAATACGATATAACTATTTTATTTTTATCTATTACTAGTGGCCCGCCCCGGCTTCGCACAGCTTTTATTCAATTTTTTTCCCGGCAATTATTCGATTTTTCTCGCCTTTTAAACTTTCCCTAGACCTCCACGAACATTTCAAGACTATGATAAGATAAATCCGTTCAGCCGTTCTCAAGTTTTAATCAGACTAACGAACAACAATTCATTTTTATTTATATACATTATTTGAAATCAATTATTTTTTATCTTGAAACCAATAATTTTACTTCAACTCTAAAAACTGTTTAAAAAGGCAATAGTTAAAATCACATAGGTGCTATGGTTTTTTACTTCTTAAGCAAACAAGGGTGGGTAGTTGACTATCTTTTAAATATGAATCAAATTATTACTAGATTTACCAGCGGTCCACCCCCGCTTCGCACTTCGTTGACCGTATTGTGAATCTAAACCATTCTCGAACCCACAAACACACACACAAAAAATCATCAAAATCGGTACAGCCGTTTAGGAGGAGTTCAATGACACATGATACACATGTACAGAATATTTATATTATACTAGTCGACCCAACAGACGTTATCCTGTCCCACGTCTCAAAAAACAATATCCAGTTGACCGTATTGTGAATCTAAACCATTCCCAGATCTCCTTGAACACACACAAAAAATTTCATCATAATCGGTCCAGTCGTTTGAGAGAAGTTCAGTGACATACACACTCACAGAAGAATTATATATATAAAGATAAATAGATACTAAATAAACTAATATAGTATTTAGAAATACAGTGGGTGCTCGTAAGATATCGTTATTAAAATTTGTAAAACTCTCGGGAATCAAAACGCTACTTTTAAAAATGGCGTTGTATGCCGGACTGTGACGTAGCCAAGTAGAACAATATTGTAATGTATCCGGCACCGTCTGTAGCAGATTTCCGACACGTGACGTCACACGAGTGCCATATCAGAGGCAACAGTTTTTCACACACTTTAGCAACTTGGAAAATAGTTATTGGGTTTTTAATACAATGCATTATGTTTTTTCCGAAATATTAATGTGGATAGTTTTGAATGAATTAAGGAATCAATTATCGGTATTGGTTTTCCAAAATTAGTCAACTCACCTATTAAATGACAATTTGTTAATCGTCAGACATCTTTATAATCATAAAAACAAATCACACGACCTTATAACATGTTTATCTCCCAGAGAGATAATCTTAAGATAACCTATGTTTTAATTCGCCATACATTATTCGTACTAAATTCTACAAACTTATAAATTCAGACGGAATATTTTGGAACTAAGCTATCTTATCAAAATTCAGCTTAAAGAATGAAACTTTTCATATAAAGATAGGAGATAATTACATAATCTCAAACGTTTTTTTTATGATACAAACGAACATAGTCGTATGTGTGTGTAAAAGTACTATTTTCATTATAACAAAAAATCTACACTAGCGCCGCGCTCGCTGCGGGAATTTGGTACTACGCATTCAACCATACCTTATAAACACCAAATTTAAATTTATGTCACTGTCATTCTGTCAATTGGTTGGCTTCTCAGCTATCAGTTTACATCGAATGGCTGAATAGTAAGCTACGTTTGCATGTTTTGTGTAAATTTCATCAATAAATTAAACGATAGCCGATTCATTTATGATTATACCTGTTCTTTTTTGTCAGCATTTGAATACTGTAGAGCTTCATAACTATGGTTTGGTAGAATTTGGTCTTTGGTGGCTGAGATAAACAGATACAACTGATTATGAATGTTGAGAATGGAAGGAAGATAAAATTCGGCGGTGTTAAACAGATAATTTGTTTGTAAATTTAAGTTTATCTTCATCTCTGACGGCCTCAGGCTTGGAAGTCTGAATACATTTTTGTAATTATCTTTGTTCTTTTCCCATCCCGCATTTTATGTAGTCGTTAACTTTAGTAATGTATTGTACTTCCATTATTTTTGCGCCATGGTCCACAAACTATAGTTCCTGTCTCTACTCCAGGACCTCTAGTTTGTGTGTTATGGTTACTGTACATAAAATGATGACGGCCTGATGCGAGCTAGATTCCCGCCGGGGGACCAGATTTTGTAAAATCTACTATTTATGGTTTCGGGTCTGGGTGTTTTCTATGCATCATCTGTATTTATGAACCCACAAATGAATCTACGGTGACTGATTCACCTAAACTAAACCCATAGTGCAAGCTTAGTTTGGGGTTAGGTAATGCTGTGTCATCAATCCGCAATCATTTTATTTTATTTCTTTATTAAATTAGAAGAGTAAAGAAGTAAAGATTACTTTGTTCTACGCCTACGATACCCCGACAAAAGGGGTCCTCATGCCCTATTTAGCAAATACTTCGTTCGTGATCCCCTGCATGTACATTTAGAAAGGCATGTCAACTTTGGCGCCAGCACAATGCTTAGCCTTTTGATTATGATAGATATCCCACGCACAGCCTTTAGACTAACAAGACAGATCTGTCATGCTTAACCTAGACACAGCTGGACTGATCAAACGGTTAGTTGTTAAGCTAATATCATAACTGAATAATTAGGTGTTATGATATTCCGTACTAATATTATATATAGGTATTTGATTGATTGGACTCGCTTACTCGACAGGAAATACTAGAAAAATTTATTCAAATTCACAAAATAAAATAAATAGGTAAATATTTCGACCTCTGTGGCTCAGTGGGCGTAGGTCCGCCTGAGGCGCAGGAGGTTGCAGGTTCGATTCCCGCCGCGGGATCAGATTTTGTACGATCTACAATTTTTGGTTTCGGGTCTGGGTATTCTCGATAAATCATTGTATTAACAAAAAAAAATGTATCTATGTAGTTTATCAGTCACCTATCACGCATAGTACAAGCTCTGATTAGTTTGGGTCAGGTGATGCTGTGTGAGTAGTCCGGAAATATTTATTTATTTATTTCCGGACAATCCACACAACAACATCTAGCCCCGTAGTAAGCTCTAAACTTGTATAACGGGTACTAGATATCTGATATACCTAATATAATATACATAAAAGTACATACATAGATATTTTTATTATATCATATTAAACACCCAGACCAAGAAGAAAGTGCTTGCAGAATATAAAAACACTTGACCCCTCAGGGGGAATCGAACCCGCTACCTCTTGCGCCAAAAAAGACATGGCAGATATAAATTAAAAGTATTCCAGTCAGTGTTATCTTTGCTTAATATATGAAATCGTTTCCGCTGACCGGCACCTCAGAAATTTTGAACTCTTCGACAAATATCAATGCAGTTTTGCAGCAATAGATAGATTAATGAGAATGGTTAATATAATTATGTACTTTAATGTATTTTTTTGTCACGGCAAAATAATAATGTTGTTTTAATGTCTGAAATAAAGCTTCGGCCAAACCTGCGCGACCAAAGCGACTGCCAAGCGGGAGCATCTACCGTGCGGTGGACGCTACCCAAGTTTTACTACGGCTCTGTGTATTGAAAACTGTGTAACACCTGTTACACAGTTTTCAATCAATATATCTAAATTAAAAATTTAAGAAAAACCCCCGATTCCAATGCCTTCATTTCCTTAAATGTAAAACAATAACATAATATTATGTAATGTGGACGCGATGCGCTTTTATTTGATACCCCACACTAGTATATTTTCAGATTATCTGTTTTCCTTCCCCACTCTCACCCACATAACATTTAAACGGCTCTACCGATTTTCATGAAACATGTCTAACAACACCCGGGTCAAACTCACCATTTACACAAAAAAAAATTTTAATCGCTCCATCCGTTCGGGAGCTATGATGTAACAGACAGACAGACTGATAGACACGTCAAACTTATAACACCCCTCTTTTTTGGTCAGGGGTTAAAAATGTCCCGCGTCGCATCCAACCGCGACGTTGGATGCGACGCGGGACATTTTTAACCCCTATATTATTAGTTATTTTAAAGCCATACTGTCATTTTATTATTTGCTATAGACGCCGTTAGCTAATACGGCGTCAGGAAATCGTCTATCACTTTCCATAGCCATAAAACTTGGGGCAAAAGTTTCCATAAAACTTGAAGGCTCGAACGACACTAAAACACCAAAGGTATTAAAAGCTTCAGAACTTGTACAGTTCACGCCAAAATACTATTTATAGAGAGAGGTGGGTACTAATAAAACATATAAGGTTTATTTATTTACTTTTCTATAGAAATTGGAATAGCCGCAGAATTTATATGTTCTTAGAACAACCTTTTATTCTGAAAAAAAAACTATGCGCGTGAGATTTACGGTAAGCGACTCGACATTATTTTTTCTCTGGAAATTCACACGAGCGATGCATCATCCATCAGGTAGAAGCATTAACCACTGAAACTTATAGGTACAGTATGCGTCACTGGTAACCCATTCTGCAAACAAACCTCTAATGTTAGGGGGTTACCAGTTAGCGACGCAAACTGTACATGGGTGTGGTGATTTAAAGGTCCAGAAAAAATACAATGGTGTTAAATGTTAACTGAAACTAAAGTACACTCGTTTGTTCACGGTACATTTAACAAATTTGCGAAAATCTCTAGATTCTCTACCTAAATTTAATGGCTACCAGTTTCTTTTAATTCTAAGATACATAACCAAGCCCTGATTTCACCATTATACTATAATTATAAGAAAAATGAGATCATATCAGCCTAAATTCAATATATAGCCAAACTTATATCAAAAAAACTTTAAAATGTAATTTTTCGATTGTTGAACTAAACTCAGGTTCAATTCAACTCGATTTGTAGCATAAAATGGTGAAATTAGATACACAACTAAGTTATAGAGGGTGGTCGTGCGGAAGGTGGCTACAATGACGCCGGCGCCCGCGCGCGCCACAATCTGCGATTTCACGCCCCATTTGACGGCTACCTCACCGCCCGACCTGCGCCTGAGCTTACTACTTGGGTAACCTGAGATTGAGATTTCATAGTAAGGTTTATCGACAGCTTACAAGGTACTATGATTTAAAACGGGTAACATACCATGATTTGACGGTTTTCTATGTTTTCCGATATTTCGACGCTGTTGCAAGCGCCATGATCACGGAAACAACAGCGTCGAAATATCGGAAAACTCAAAAACCGTCAAATCATGGTATGTTACCCGTTTTAAATTATAGTATTGTTAAAAACCATGATAATTTAAAAAGTTATAGCTTACAAGGTATTCCAATATATTTTTCAACCTGTTTAGTGAAGTGGAGTGCTCCAGCTGCTTTTACAAATTTTATGAGATAATCTCCTTAACTAGTAATATAAAATTGCTTAAAATCTGAAACTTAAATCTATCTCAGTCGATGTAGATATAGTAGAGACATTGATGAGGTCGGTTTTAAATGAAATTTTAAGTAACGAAAATGGTTTGAGTCTATAGATAGAATTAAATAACATACAATATCATGTAAAAATTATGACAAGCAAGAAATGTATGTGCGTTTTAAACACGTGCTGTAACGGTGAAGGGAAACAACCTTGGCCAACCCACACTTAGCCAGCGTGGTGAATTAAGGCCTAATCTCTCTCGTCAAGAGAGAAGTCCCTGTGGCCCAGCAGTGGGAACGTAAACAGGGGTGCTTATGATATCCGTAAAGCTGGGTCCACACTTGTATCATTTCGGTGTATCACGATCAGTGGGCCTAGACAATGTAACATTCGATTAGCGAAAGCGATAGTAGAAAAGTCCAAAAATGTATGGGATTGACATAAGCCTTAGATAAGTCACGTGATCTGTTTCTAACGTAACGAATATTGGTAGACAATGTATATAAATTTCGATTCCACCAAACGAATCGACAACATCGAACGATTATTTCCATACAAATGCGTAGCCAAGTTACACTTTTGACAAGCGAATTCGCTTAGTAGTCGATTCTCTTGATGGAAAGGCCAGCGAACGCTAGGACCCTGTAGTTATCGAAACAAAATGGCGATTTTATATACAAACAGCTGCTTTCTCTAGATATCAAGGATCAATTACTTAATGCATGCTTTGATTTTTGGGTATTAAAATAATTTTAGTGCTCGTGTTACCAAGTGTTAAATACCTAATTCAAGACGCCTAAGCTGCGTTTGCTGTGTTCAGTTCAGTTTCTTGTAATTGGACTTTGCCTCAGTGTCGAGTTAGATAAAATTATAAAGTCTTTGCTGTGTTCAGCTCAAAATGAAAATGTTTGGCATATACGCCACAAAAGATACATTGGAAAGTGTTGATGAATATCTAATACCAGAAACATTATTTATAGAGCACTATAAACTCAGCAAAGCTTTTTTTAGAAAACTTTGTTGTGATGAAGGTTTTCAACGTCGCTAAAAGGATACTATCTAGAGATATCTCTGGAAATAAAGGTAAATATAGGTGAAATATTTTTTGTTGTATCTGCCTATCAATACACAATTGTATAGAGGTATTTCCTTTTTTCAGGTGCTTTGCGCCCTTAACTTTTTTGCGACAGGGTCGTATCAAAGAGTTCAGGTGTTCAGGTGTATCGTATCGAGTATCCGTATCATAAGTATGGACGCTCAGTTTATCTATGTCGTATCGTTAAGGCATATCTTGTAAAAACGCGTCCATACTTATGTGATACTGTATCAAGTCACCGTATCGACTTTAACTTTACAAATATGGACGCTTCATTTTTTCATCCGATCCTTGTATCAAATATTATTAATTTTGTTCGATGCAACGCGTATTCCCTTTGATGATCGCGGGAAAACCGACACAGGATGGTTCGGGGTGTATCACGTATCGTATCACGATACAGTATCATGATACAGTATCAAAATACGTCCATACCACCGATTGTGATACGCGTATCGGATACGGGGTGTATCAAGTACGCGATCATTGCGGATCGGGCCGTATCGGATACGGCATGTATCATTAACGTGTATCACCTTGCGTCCAAACTAGCGATCATGATACGCGACGAGGCCACGCGACGGAGATACAATACACCGAAATGATACAAGTGTGGACCCAGCTTTAGGTTATGTCTTCAAATCTGATTTGCCGTTGCAGTTCGCAAAGCTCGTTACCATCATCGCATAAATAGGGAAGCGCAGCAAAATCACCGGAACATTGCAAGCCCGGCAATCTCGTAGATACTTACTCACTGTGGAATCACTAAATGCAACTTCCTTGTGCATTATAGTCGCCTTATTATGTAAGACTAACTCTAGGGTCTATTTCTAACCCTGATTGGCCAGCGAACGTGCCTTAAGGGTTTATATGTGAAATATATATATTGTATTAGGTATTTCATAACAGATTTGATCTGCTACGATTGATTGTTCTACTTCCGATCTAAATAAATCCATACTAAAATACTAACTCCCATATTTATAATTGTAACTCTTTTTAGATAAATAGAAAAACAAAATGAAATATAATGAAAAAAAGATTCTAAGGAGACAAGCAAGAAAATTGTGACCATATCCTAACCACATAAAAATTGAGTAGGTATAAAATCTCTTTTGAATTTCATCTGGATTAGTTTATTTTCATACAATACATGTGATTTTTAGATTTGGAAGCCTATTTGTCGAAATAAATCTTTAAATGCATTTTTTCGTGAACGACAGCCTTAAATAATTACTTTTTATTTTAATTGGAGATAAATTAATATATTTACCAAAACCACCATTGATGGTTTGCCTGCCCTATGCAGAATAATGATATTATTATACCTCATTGAATAAAGTTTTTTTTAAATAATACCTCATCTGTACAAAGGCTGTTGCGATGTGAATTAAAGTTGCGTACTTACCATAATATCTTATGAGAATCTGAAGTCATTTTGAGGCGACGCGACGCCGCGCCGCCGCGCCAAAAAGTGGGGTGACGAGTGAAACTTTCACGGTAGCACTGTATTAATTGAATTTGCTTGCACAAGTTCTTTGTTTTTTATTTTTCATCGAATGTCGACGCTTACTACCAAAAGAAAACTGTTTTTTCCACTGGTTGAACGAGTTGAACTTTGCGCCATCGGCAGAATTTTCATGAAGGCAAAGCGTCATTCACATTCACGTCATATCCCATTCATGAGCGCATACGTTCGTTCTTTCATGTTTTTTTTTTTATTTTTTTGGTTTTTTTCGATTGGGTGAATAAAGTATCAACTTCTTCTTCTTTTTGTTGGGAAAACTGTTTGTATCGCGTGTAAGAAGTGCAAAATAAGTTTTGTTTTGTCTCTATTTATTCCTATTTTGTTTAAAATATTTATTAACTAGTTAGTTAGCGAGTTATTATATTATATTATTATGTTATCATTTTAGTCCGTTTTGTTTGTTTGTTTTTGATTAATTCTATAACTTTTTTATCTCTTTTTTCTTATGTTTATCATTTAGTCGTCGCTCGTGATGTTTTGTGTTCCAAGGTCTCGTCTGAAAATCAGCGCACCTCCGCGCTCTAAGTGTGGGGTTGCATTATGCTGAGACGGGGCCTTTTGACACATCACAAAATTATGTGTTAAGTATTTGTTGTTTTTCTTTGTTTTATTGTATTTTGTGTTGTGATGTGTCAATAAATGTTTCTCTTTCTCTTTCTCTTTCTCTTTCTCTCTTTCTTTCATCTAGGACAACTCTGTTCTGTTGAGACGTAAATTGTCTGTAGAAGCTTACTCCTAGAGCATTATGCTCGCCTGGTAGTCGGAGGCGGTTACCGCTGTCTAATCAGGGACAATTTCTGTGTTACTAGAGCTCCATTAGACGCGGCCAATGAAGTAACTGTATTCGATCATCGCTTTGTGTTAGAGATAGTTGGGTAGTGTAAAATACATAGGCAACCTTAGCATTACGAAATAGTATCTAAGTTTTTATAATCATAGTATGAAAAAACTAAAGAGTATGATTGTAAAGACCAAACCTCCGATAATATGCAACACCATAATATTAACCAGATATTAATAACGCCTAATACATGCACAGATGACTTGGTAAAGGCTACAGGTTCAAGGCCGCTTCCAACTGAAATAACTCAATATCTTCGAGGAGGGCCTACATATCTACATTATGTCCAACATTCGATGTCCTACGGCTGGAATAATAAATAGGCAACTATTTAAGAAGGAAAAAAAATTTGACAGGGTAAAGAACGTTCACGAAAGTTTTTGGTCAGTATAATGTTCTTTTGTTTTAAATCGCATCGTCAATGATACTAATTTGGTTTCGAAATGCACTTAACTTTTACTAGTCACAGACATTAATTAGCATCCAGGCACCTAAGAATAATTGTCACCTAATCTTATTTTATAGTCAAACTGCAGTTGCATTAATCAGTCCTCATCAATCACCGTGGCATTTATGTTTGTTAGTTATTTAGATATCAACTACGTGTATTTATATACCTTAACCAAGCCTTATAAAGGCGTGTTGGCTAAGTGTGAGCACACTCGACTTTTATTCCGAAGATCGTGGGTTCAAACCCCACCATGCACCTCTGGATATTTCTTTTTTGATCACTTCTAACAAATGCTTTAACGATGAAGGCAAACATCACGAGGAAACCGGTATGTTTTAAAAAATAGAGGAGTTTGAGGAGCATGTGTCTTTCACCAACCCACATTTGGCCAGCGTGGAATTAAGTAGGACTTCTCTCTCGTCAAGAGAGAAGTCCCCGTGTCCCAGCTGAGGGAACTTTAACCTAAATCTACACAAAAGCGTCCACGAATTAGATAAATGTTTGACTTGGTAAAAGCTTAGTAGCGAGTCTAATCTAATAAAAAGGTGTGTGTGCGATTCACACACGGTAGAAGTGAAACTTCAGTAAATCGACAAAATAATGAGATGAATAAAAAAAAATACTGTGCAAAAAGTTTTGTAACGATAAAAAGCGTACCCGAATGTATTCGTTACTAGGCATATACTAGGACAGTTAGTCCTCGTTACTTTCATATCGTTACGTTACTCGTTACTTTTGATAGCTTACTAAGTTAGAGTATGGATTTGGTACCGATAAAACGAAAAATGCGAGTAACGAAATGTATTCGTGAATAACGATTCGATTCATTTTTTGAGAGTATAATTAGTCCACATTAATTTGTGTTTCGTTTAATTTAGGTTCTTACCTACCTACCTTAAAAAAAGATAGAAGTTAAAGTAACTTTAAATATTCACGATTCATAATAGGTATTCAAAGGTTGTTTCGAAAGTTATTCTTGTAAGTGGTATCTTTGTTGGCCTGGCCTATGGCTGGGATATCCCTAACATCCAGCCATTTGGCAACACGAGACCTCTTAGTAAAGATGGTTTAAAAATCAATTTAGTATTATTTTTAAAACATTTTTTTACCGAGAAAAGATTGTATATTTTTTACATACCTAGTTATCATAAACAAAAAATAGCGCATATGTAAATAAAACGTACATATTATTTATATTTACGGAGATAAAATTGTAAAATGGATAATTCGAACCGGATCGCCTTAAATTATGACATATTTGTCGCGTGTGGTCTTGTCCTTAAAACCCCGAGTGTGTAGTTTGGCACATGCAAATACGATTTAGAAGTTACAGTACAGTTATACTTACTTAAAACATTATCGAAAGAACTGACATACAAAGTAAAAAGTAAAAAGAAAAATACTAGGTTTTACTTTAATTTATACCTCTCAAGGTATCCAATTAACATCAAACATTATAAACTAAGGCTGTCACTTACGATAAAGTTTGATTTACAGATTTACACTTAAAAGATTTTTTTCGACATGTGCTTCCTAATCGCATTGTTAGAACTAAATTGTTCGCCTGGTGCGTGTTATCACACCCTTTCTGGTTTATATAAAAATTTCGAAGCACCTTGTATATATTTATATAGTAATATTATAAAACTAAAGAGTTTGTTTCTTTTTTTTATGTTAAATAAGCCTTCATTTGACCACAATCTCACCCGATGCAAAGTGACGATGTGGTCTAAGATGGGGCATGAAGACCTAGAAGGTAGATGGCTTCTCCGGGCCACATTACGAAACACGAAAAAATCGCTTCACGCACTGGCCCAGCCCGGAGGGTGGTGACAAGTAAAGTTGACGTGAAGCGGCGACAGATTAGTGCAGGTCTAGTGTTCAAGTCTTGGAATTTAAGATCTAATCGCTAGTCCATCCAAGCAGGCTCTAACTATCTTGACATCGACACCTCGGCACAGATAGCTTTGTCAATAAGACTCAGGTCTTTGGTTCTTTTTTTAGGGTTCCTATTACTGAGACTTCGTCGTTTGTCTCGTTTGTCTGTCTGTCTGTAACCAGACTGCATCTCATGAACCGTTATATATAGAGAGTTAATATTTAGAAGGGTGATGTATAAATGTTGCCACTTCAACAACACATACTAAAAAACATAATAGATAAACAAATTAGGGAGCTCTAATACAAACATAATTCTTATAAAGTTGAGCAGCTTTCTTTCGAAGCTTATTTTTTGCACTTTATGTTTTTAATGATAATAATAGTAAAAAAAAAAATTACAAGGAAACCTCGATATACATCTCATACTTATTCATTGTATCTTTCAAACTTTTTCTACGTGAATGCGCTTAGTAACACACACAAAAGAGTTGAATTCAGAATTTTATTTTTTTTACGAATTAATATTATTCCCATTTGCAACAGAATGGGAGTGATTGAGGCCTTTCGAGACACATTAGTGTCAACGTTTCAGTCGGCAGCCATATCAGTGGGCGATGCACGCCGCGATACGACTGTCACCTCGTTCGTTACCTGCGTACGCGCACCTACTGCAGGCATTTTTGCGGAGCGCGAAAAAACCGACAATTTGCATGAAATGATTTTGGAATTTCAATAAGTTGTTTTGCAGCTTTTGTGGATAGCTGTGTAACTTTTTTCTTTTTAATTTTTATCTGGTATTTTAGGATCGATCGTTGTTTATTTCATTTTGGAAGTTTGAATTGGCTAGCAGGCATTGAGTTTGCAAAATATGAGGACCAGAGAAAATAAAAAAAACATGATTCCGGCGGCTGTTCTAGTCCCTTTATTCTCCCCGTCCCCTTTTGAACGAATGCAAGTATTAATTATTTTTGTTTGAATAGCGGGTAAGTCAAAATGTTTTATAAACACCGGCTAAGCCATTTAAGGATAAGATGAGACAATCATTAGATTTTGCTCTAATGATTGACTCTTTTGTCTCAATTGAACGAATCGACGGTCCTCACATTTTTCAAACTCACCTTCAATTGAGCGCTTCCTCTAATGCTGGATTACTGGACTGGAATTATATAAACCGGCAATGGACCTAGTGATTGGCTTCTTGACAGAAAGCTACATCTCAGACCATCACTCAGACTATTATGTAACTGGCCAAGATATCTCTATATTTACTGATTAGCCACTTAGGCCTGACTGAGGCCCGACTAACATCGTATCCATAAATAAATCTAAGACCTGTTGCAGTTGTACCGTCTCGTAAATACCTTGTAAATGTAGAATAGTTATTATGAGGTTTGTTTCTTTTATTTGCGCTTATCTGAGGAATCAAAGCACTGAACCGGGGGTAAGTACATTATACCGCGAGCATATCCAAAGATTAAGATCTACGCCGTGTGTTGCCGGTATCATAGCAAGAACAGGAGCATTAACTGTATTAACAAGATTTAACAAGTATTTTTGCAGATTAGGACTATGCGACACCAAAACCTGCAGATTTTCAGAAAAGCTGGTTAATAATAATGTACATTTTAATTAATCTCCTAGTTCAATGTGTAGATAGTATGTATTAGTATGGTAATTTTACCTTTCTATAAGTAACCGATTTCAGCTCTTTGAATTGTAGATGACCAGATGTTTCAAGATGAGCTGCGGGCGCATGCAACGGTGGGAATTGACAAAAATGCATTCCAGCGAGGTTGAATTCGCAATGGAGACATTTGCGAAGAATACGATATCCACATTAATGTCGCCTCTTCGATTGGGTGCGTGTGTGATCGTGTTTTAGATTGCTATGAACGGACGTGGTGAAACAATATTCCCTAACTTATAAACTTATTTAAAACATTTCAGTTGTACAAAATATAACTTGTTAGATTGTGTACACAGAGGTGGCCTTAATGCCTAGTCATTGTCTACCTGCCAACCTATAATGGTTGGTGATAGTGCCTAAATAATTATAATAATAAAATATAAGCTTCTAAATGTTATATTATATTGATTAAACAAAAACACTACACAGCGACAGTCAGAATGTCAAATGTTAGGCTCATATCGTAAAACATTCAAATTGACGGCACCAGTTGGCAGCACTGTCTATGTGAATGTTTCTTCGACTGGGCAAAACATGTAAAACGTTCACAGTGATGACACCAGTTAGCAGCACCGTCGATGTGTTTCCCTGAACGCGGCTTATCAACTTGAAAGTTTGCCAATTATATTAAAATTGCGTTTAAGAACATGATCCTACTAATAGATAATAAATAATATAAGAGCCATTGCATTGCTCACAAACTCCGAACATAAACTTAGTTAGTTGATAACTAGGCGCTAGATAATAAAATAGTACTTTACTCATATTATTAATGTGTTAGTTTCACACGTTTTACAGAAATTACCTAGGTACACTGCATACCCTCTAATTAAGTTAATGCTTTAGGAGAGACTTGACACTGCACCTTCTAAACTGCTCCTAATGGCGGTTCTAATACCTATTAGTAATTATAATACTCCCCTAGGCTTGGCAAGTCCCTTCATAATGTAGGTATTTTAAGTACAATGACATCAATCCAATAAGAATGCTAGGTATATTTATAAGGAAGATATACCTACAAACTTGTTGTACCTAAAAAAAAGTGTGTGTCTAAGTTTTGTAAAACCAAACAATGGAAATAAATGATTTTGTATCTTGTATCCTACTCCTACATAATGCATCAACCGAAGATAATTCTATAGATACGTAAGAAATTAGTCTGCCTAAACTAATTAAGTACTTACGTGAGTAACTTCTTCAGTATTCTATTTACAAATTCAACTCAGTAAATATATATAATAAGGTCAATTCAAATGCACCAAAAGGCTCCGTAATGAGATGATAATAAATAAACTTTGATCATGAAAACGATAATCGGTAGTCACAAAACAGATCACGAACTCATCGGTATTACTTTGCCTACATCGCAATTACTCTGAGCGACTGCGGTGGCGACCACACAGAAGGACTTATTAGAATTCATGTGAAAGCAATTAAAAGTATGTATCATAGAATTTTAATATGGGTTCTATGATATGGGTAAAACATTTGCTGGAGATTTTGTTTGGAAACACTAGTTTTGTTACTATTACTGCCATCTAGTTTAAAGCTAATGAAATACTAGTTCCAACAGTTGCTAGCAGATGTCACTTTACTATCTTTATTCTTACTGGCTTACTTTTTTTTTTGTGGTTGTTGTTATTTCAATATGTCAATGTTATTTTAACTTTCTGTCACTGTCATCTATGTCAATGCCAGAACACGCCATTTTTATTGTTTTCTTTTCGACGTGACTGCTACAAACAGCACGTGTAAATTGTGAATAATGCGTATTGAAACTTGTTATTTCTGCTCGTCCAGGATTTATCCTGGACATGGCATACAATTCGTCAGAAACGACTGCAAGGTAAGTAAAATTTTATGGCAAAACATCCTTCTACTCAGTAAATTTCGTAACATTGTGTCAATAACCCTCTTGGTTGTAGATTTTCAGATTTTGCCGTTCAAAATGCCATGCAGCATTCAAAAAGAAGAAGAACCCGCGTAAAACCAAATGGACCAAAGCGTACAGGAAGACAGCGGGCAAGGAATTGGCTATTGACCCCGCATTTGAATTCGAAAAGCGAAGGAACGTTCCTTTGAAATACAACAGAGAGCTTTGGACCAAGACCATAGAGGCCATGAAGCGCGTTGAAGAAATCAGACAAAAGAGGTCGAATAATCACATTATGCAGAGATTGAGGAAGGGACGTGAGGTGGAGTGGCAGAGAGATGTCCGGGAAGTACAGCGGGACATCTCATTGATCAGGTAAGCAGGCTTTGTTAAAGTTTGTAGAATTAATACCCTTTATTACTAACATTATCTGGATCACTATCTAACTTAAATAGCACAATATTATGGTAACATTAATTTATTATACCGAAAGGCTACTTTTTACCTTACTTTTTTTGCGAAAACACAATTATTATGACCAAAGGCTAAGGTGACAATGGTATGCGGCGGCGGCAGGGCATGTTATCGAATTATATTTTAAGTAGTAGGGTTAGTAAGGTACCATAATTTGTAATTGTTTATATTTATTTTTAAATCATGTAGTTTATCTTTCATTTTTGTTAAGTTTTAAGTTTTCGGGGAATGAAAATTTCATTCTAAGCCCTAAGGATTTTCAGAATGTTTTTTTTTTATAATATCTGTTTATGGAAACTTTTTTAATAAATCAATAAATAATTTGGGTGAAATTTGTCATCAACCTATTACTGCTAATAAAATGTATTTTATTTATTTATTGGAAAACCAAAAACTTACAAACACATAGTAACAAATCAATATAACACTAGAAAGCTTAATTAAGGATACAAAACAAAATATAAAAACAACAACAGTGTGAACAAAAACAAACAATGTGTTTTAGATAAGTTTGTACATAAATACAACTTAAAAATTTTGATACACTTATATTATATTAATATTATTGCATAAACCAGTGCAATATAATATTTTAAATATATAAACTTATATATAATTTAACTCCTTGACCCTTACTTCAGGTAATAAGGTCAGGTAAGCGGTAACCGGTTACCGCTTGGGGATTAACGAGTTAAGTTTCTTTTCTATTCATTTAATAATTTATTTATTTACCTTTCAGATCACCAGCAGCTGGATTGAAACAGCGACAAATGGAGGAAGACACGGAGATGGAGGTTGAGCCAGAAACCATCCAGGTTATCGACTCAAAGGGCCGTAAGACGACTATTGAAGCACCGGTGATGGTGCCCGCTGTTGGAGAAATGATCGAGGATGGTGGTGATATTGAGTTATAAATTTAAAGCAGCAAAGGTTTGGAGCATTTTACTAGTACTGTGAAAAGGTACTATTAGTCCCTCAGACAATCTTCCATTATTCTACCACCATAGATTGTTGAATAAATTGTTCAAGTTTGCTATCGCAAGGCAGACATTTTCTTAGTGTCTTTGTAATCTTTGGATTGATAGAAATGAATTCCCAAGTTTCAATATCAAGTGTCTCACAATTTATGCTATTATGTAGGTCCTATAACTACATTATTTATATAAAATGTTTTGCCCATCTCTTTTAAGGTCCCTTGAGAACTAAGCATAAAAATAAATAATCCATTTTTGTTCTTCAAACAAACAAATTGTAGTGTGATTTTATGTCAATGTTACAGCTACTGTGTAAATAATTAAGTGACTACATCCAATAAAAATAAGGTGAATAAACTTGTCTTTATTTTTATATCTATTACTACCTACCTTATTGTACTTTATTTATAATGTCTAAGTATTTGACACATTCTCAAATTGTATAGGTCAAGCCTTATAAATTGATTTAAAGAAGCGTAGCTAGTATTTCAATTATTGTGTTGTACCCATTACTTACCTATTTTGTATTACAAAGGCAAACCTATTTGGCAAAGTTGTTATAATCGCATGACCTTTGTACATCAGAGCATTGACTTAATATACCTAAAGAGATGGTAGTATAACTATAAAAAAATATATAGTTTCTGACATCCTACATTTTTATCATGATTAAAAAATAATAGCAGCATGTTGATCCTCAAAACCTTCTTCGGGCATGTTTCATGGCGATTGGATATGTCCCGCGTTTGGTGGTGCAGGGCAGGGTGGAAGGTAAGGTAGGCTCGCGAGGCAGGTCGCCCATGAGGTGGACAGATCAAATAACGTCAGCAATGGACGACCCCATATATGAATTCGCCAGTCATGCAGCTGTCAGGGAAGAATGGAGACGAGCTGTGAAGCATGTCACAAGTGGACACTTCCAATGATTTTCCAATGATGAGGAAAATAAAATAGTAGTATGGTATTATGTATCTTGATGTGATGAAAGTATTGCCCAACATTGCATGTGACACAATACAATAAAGAAAGTATTGATTTACGCTGTATCCGCGGCTGACTTTAATCCTCTTAAGTTTGTGTCCAGAGGTGGAAAACATTTTATTGAATACACTAGCTGCAGAACCAGAACTGTTTAAATCCCTTATACATTATTCATATGGATAAAATATACAAAAAAAACTGTAAAATGCGTCGCATACGGGATCGTAAGTATTGGAATAACAGAAGACATTTTTCCGGTTTTTATCATGAAATGCAATATTATAATATTTATAAATCATCGATTTGCTTTTTGTGCCATGGCATTAACCAACTAGGTATGTACTTAAAAATGGTTATATTACAGACAAAACCATTTTTAAGTATTTTTGAATTTCATGTTAAAAATCGGAAAAATGTCTTCTGTTATTCCGATAGGTACTTACGAATCCATTTGAAGAGGTAAAGGCGCGAGAATTGGCTCATTAGAACTACTAATTAGAAACTGTGTTACAGCAAGGTTATGCCCGCAAACCATGTTTACATATAAAATACCCTACAAAGGCATATAAATAAATAATACACAGACTAACATGTACCATGATAATTAACTTAAAATTCATTATGGAGTTTTCTTTTTGAACGCAGGCCAAAAGTCGACGACTTCCTACCGCTCACTCTCTTCAGCCATCTTATTATCTATAAGTTCATTGAAACGACGAGCCTGCAGTGAGAACCCCTGTCAATCCAATTAGCGTACCGTGCGTTCACGAGCGTACCAAGATTACGTACAAACCACCGGCGGAACCGGCGAGTCCCCGGGAACTGCCATGACTGCGTACTCGTCCGTGCTCGTCGCGGTCCTCGCTATTGGTTCCTATTTGCTCTACCAGAAGTATGCCAAAGTGCATAGCAGCTTCGTCGCTAAGCCGGCGAAAAGCTATGACTATATTATTGGTAAGTAGCTCTAATACGTAGACGTAGTTATTGGTTTAAGAGCTTGTTTCACCTCTCCGAGTTGAATGAGACAATGGTTAAAATGTAGGGCTATTTCGCTGTCTGTGACAAAGCGAGACAGCTCTTGGCATACCTAATAATTGTCACGTATTATTGACATAATCAAACATTGCTTAGTTTTCTCGGATTTGGTGAAATAAACCCTTAGTTTAAGGTAATTATAAGACAGAGAGCAATTAGACTTTCCCCGTTACGAACAAAACAAAATAGGTAGGTACCTACCTACTATGTTTTAGACGCGGAACGCTTGACCACCTGACGGTTCTCTGTCTATCTATCTATTCATTTAAAACTTAGTATTTTTCATCTACCTTTGCAGTTACTTTTAACTCAGGCGTTCGTTAATATTTTTTGTACAATAATGTATATCAGCCTATTCATTCATTCTGAATATCGTTAATTTATAGTTAAAAAAAAATAACTTTAAATATTCAAATAAACGCTCAACCTTAATGGCATGTAATTTCAGTCGATTAATCGTATTATCTTACGTAAATAGATAATTATAATTAAACCCATTGATTTGAAATAAGTTGATAGTTTAATTGGATTGTAATCGGTCCCTCCACTAGTTAACGAGGATTTCAGACTTGGTTTTATTTCAGACCAGCAGGGCCTCGTGTTCTCCGCGTTATAAATCATCCTGCATATGTTCTTTATCAGGCTCTAGAGATTCTGTATTAAAAAAAAAACATTTAAATCGGCTCTGAAGTTTTTGTAAAAACTGAGACAGACTGATAGAGTTAGTAACATTCGCATTATAATATTATTTAATTAGGTAATGGTGGGAAATTTATCATCATCAGCACCCTATTAACGTTCTCACTGCTGGGACACAGGGACTTCTCTCTTGGCGAGAGAGATTAGGCCTTTAATTTACCTCGCTGGCCAAGTGCGGGTTGGAGAATGTCACATTTCCCTCAAACTTTCAAAACATGCCGGTTCTGAACGCATTTTTAAACAACGTCTATAAACTTTGTTCAGTCGGCGCAGGCACCACAGGCTGCGTGCTCGCCGCCCGCCTCTCCGAAGACCCTGAGACCTCTGTCCTGCTGGTGGAAGCTGGAGATCACATGGGCTACTTCACCAGGATCCCGCTGACAGCCACGGCGGCGCAGCAGAGCCCCAGCGACTGGGCTGTTAGGACGCAGCCGCAAAAGTATTCATCCTTTGGCATGTTGAACCAGGTGGGTTTAAAACGAGAGTCGAGCATAACGGTTATAGAAAACCAAGCTTCCTAAGGTCTGGTATTTTAGGAATTTAAGGACAAGACAACCTCTGTGGCTCGGTGGGCGAAGGACTGCCTCAGGCGCAAGAGGTTGCGGCTTCGTTCCCGCTGGGGGGCCAGATTTTGTGCGATCTACAATTTCTGGTTTCGGGTCTGGTTGTTTCCTATGTATCATAATATATATGTATGTATTTACAAAAAAAAAGTGTACCTATGTAGTATATCAGTCACCTTTCACAAATAGTACAAGTTCTGCTTAGTTATGAGATGTTGTGTGATTAATCCGGAAATATTGATTTATTTATTATTACAAGACACCAACCACGAAAGGCAATAAAAGAAAACAAAAGCATAAAAATAAAGATTAATTAAATAATGCAAAATGTGTAAATTATAATATTTGATGCTGCTGTATAAGGACTTTGTCAATTATAAATAGTAGCTGCTGAAAATGGACATTAGTCAATATATACAAAAACAATAAATGAAACAAACTGTGAGATGTATTTGGTGAGATAAGTGTGCCTTTGCACTTATCCCTCTTAATAAGTACCTACGTTAATTTCAGACCCAGTTTATTCCACGTGGCAAAGGCCTAGGTGGTTCCGGCCAAATAAACTTCCTAATGCACGGCTTCGGGCAGCCTTCAGACTTCGAGCGCTGGAGACGACTTGGCTTCAAGGGCTGGTCTTACGAGGAGCTGAAGAAGTACTTCATCAGGGCCTTCGGGACTGTGAGGAATGAGTTCGATTCGGAGCACTGCTCGCTTGATGGCGAATGTCCTGGAGAAAAGGTGAGTATACCTAGTTACCTAGAGCTATCAGGGTTTGAATCCATTGTTGCACCTAGTCTTATCGAAATCTTTTCGTGTTTTTACGACTTTTGTTTACTAAAATGTTATGGTGGTAAGTCATCATCATCATCACCCTATTAACGTTCCCACTGCTGGGACACATGGACTTCTCTCTTGACGAGAGAGATTAGGCCTTAATTCACCACGCTGGCCAAGTGCGGGTTGGTGGTAAGTGCTTATAAGGAACCAAATTTTTAGTACTTATTTCGCACACCGCAAAGTAACGCCAGAAACTATCAATTATGGTGGAAAGTGTCGATGTGAACGATGATAAATGACAAGGGCTAGAATATTATCTATACACGTAAGACAGTATGTCTTAAAAATACTTACGTAGTAATTTTCTGAAAACACATCACCCGGGGGCTTATGCGTATTTTTTGTTTTAGTTTGTGTTGTTTCCTATACACTGCCTCTTACCCCCAGTCGGGCAATTTTAATTAAAATATACTACAATAGGTCACCTTTTTACTAACTTACCTAGTAATTAAAGATAAATAATACCGATAATTTCCAGGCACCAATGAAGCTAAAGCTATCCAAAGAATATTCAGAACTAACAGCTGCGTTCAAAGCAGCCTCATCCCTCAGCAACAATCAGCCAATATTCAGACAAGCGGTGGCGACTGTCAGGGACGGTGTCAGGCATTCTACGTACGACGGATACCTCAAGCCGGCGCTGGGGAGGAGGAACCTACACGTGTTGTTGAAGACCCAGGCTGTTTCGGTGAGTTATAAAAAAAAAAAATACCGACACCTTGTTCGCAGCACAGCATTACGTTATTGAATTGTTCTAAAATCGTAGCTTAACAATCAAATATGCCAATAAGTGAGGACCAACTTTGTTTAATAGGTCAAATCCAGCAATCGTCGAATCTAGCTCGGAATCTTCGTAACTTTTCATCCAAAATACCTCAAACGATTCGTCTATGACAAACGTTGGTGTCCATTTCTATTCTCCCACGTTAGTCACTACAGTTGGACAGTATTCAGACAAGTGGTGGCCTGCTAAGTTTTAACCGAATTGTTCACAGCTAGCACAGTGCTTAGGTACTTGGAGGTACAACGGTGCAATAATAGTCCGGTAACTAACTAAATAACCTACCTTAGGTTCTAATTTGTTAAGAAGTGAATCGTCGAATCCAGCTCAGAAAGGCTTTTGCAAAAAACTTTTCGTACGAAATTTTATTTCATTTTCGAAACTTGTTATACCAGCCCAAAGTAAGTGTTTTATTACTTTCAGTTCAGATTCTTGTAATTGGACTCTGCGCTTGAAGCGACAATTTGCCAGTGTCGAGTTAAATAAAATTATGAAGTGAATAAGGTGTCACTCAGTTGAACGCCATTTTTCCAATTCGTTTTATTACTTTGCGCGATATTATATTAAAGCCCTGTCAATTAAATGTGCCTAGCATTCAGTCTTTGTAGAGATTTATTTACATTTTATTCAGAAAACAATCAGATACCAACTAGACTAAATATACCTACACAAATAACCCTGTACCATTTATGTTTCCACATTAGGTAACTGAAGGAACCTTTTTCCTAGATTGATCGCTCTCTGCACAGGCCAGTATCTGTCCATGTTTATGTTATTTATGTTTATGTTATCTATGGTTATTTTATGATCACACTAATTTAAACTATGGACCTGTCTGAAATATTATATTTATTATTTATTTATTTATAGCGTCGTGGGGTGTAATGCCTGTAACAACTGATCGATCGTTATTCTGTTACAATTAATTCCCTGTATCAAATTTACAGATCCGCTTCGAAAACAATATAGCATCTTCAGTGTACATTCTTCAAAACCACCGCAAACTGGACAACATATTCGCCACTAAGGAGATCATACTCGCTGCTGGGGTTTTCAAGACACCGCAGATCTTAATGGCCTCGGGCATTGGGCCTAGGAAAGTTCTTGAAAGGTAAGCCCGACCTACTACGGTTTAATGTTACAGATTTAAAGATTATAATTTCTTTGCTCTTTTAATCTTTAGTTTCTTTTTTATCATATTGCGTGCGTACTTGGTTAAGTTGAAACTTTTGGTATGATTTCAAATTATTTATCACTTACCGAGTACCTAGTGACCATTTTTGTCATCATTATGATAATTTAACATGATGTATAGCATATATATATTAGTATATATATATTTCCTATGATGCAAAATAAACTTCATACTATTATATTTTTTTATTATATTGGGATCAAAATGAAATAAGTTTGGATGATACAGAGAATACGGTTTGACTATTTTTTTGTGAGAAGTAAACAGCTTTTTTAACCCCCGACCAAAAAATGTCCAATCTGTCTGGGACATCATAGCTCCCGAACGGATGGAGCGATTTCAATTTATTTATTTTTTTGTTTGAATGGTGAGTTTAGTGTGACTGTGACATGTTTCATGAAAATCGGTTGAGCCGTTTAAAAGTTATGGGGGTGAGAGGGGGGAAGGAAAACCGAAAATCTGCAATTATATACTTGAGTGGTTCATCAAATGAAAGCGCATCGCGTGCACATTACGTGTATTAGGTAGAACTAACTCTAGTAATAAGCTTTCTATGTATTGTACTAACAAACTATGGATCAAATTTATTACTAAATATTAAGGCAATTAAGGCATTGCAATAGGGGGTTTTTCTTAAATTGTAATTATTATTGTTATTAAATTTTAAATTTAGTTTCGTTCTTAGCTTAAAAGGCGTTTCATAATAGTACATCTTAATATATATAAATCTCGTGTCACAATGTTTGTCCTCAATGGAATCCTAAACCTCTTAACCGATTATAATAAAATTCGCACACCATGTGCAGTTCGATCCAACTTGAGAGATAGGATGGTTTTTACGGCGAGAAAAATTCGAATAATTTCCGGGAAAATTTTATACCCGTGCGACGCCGGGGCGGGCCGCTAGTAATAATATATAAAGCGTAAAAATATTAGGTACCTATTCTTTCCTACAACATTTCGATTTACTCTCTCTTACTACGGAAGCGGCCTGTATCCGTGGCCGAGTTTTCCGTCAATCTAGATTGTGTCGTGACGAAGTAGTTTCTTTAAGTGAATGTTATTCCAGGTTAAAAATAAAGCCAGTGTCTATCAATGAAGCGGTGGGCCGCAACCTGCACGACCACATGAACGTGCCCCTGTACGTGAGCGTGGGCAGGCCGGTCAGCCTCACGCTCGGCAAGGTGTTCAGTGCGAGCAGCCTGTGGCGATACTACTGGGACTCCTCGGGTATACTCCATTTTTTTTTTTTTGAAGTGAGACTTCTTTAGAATCGTCGTGATTTCAGACCAGATGCAACGGAAATACGTCAGGTAATACAATCTTAAACGCTAACAAGGTTAAGCAACTTTCCGGAACGCCAGTACTTGGATGGGTGACCGCCCGAACAAAATATTTTTGGACAGTATTTTTGAAGTGAAACTTCTTTAGAATCGTTGTGATTTGAAATCGGATGCAACGGAAATGGAAATAAGATTGGCTTACCTGTCGGGTAAGCCAATCTTAAACGCTAACATGGTTAAGCAACTTTGCGCGACGCCAGTACTTGGATGGGTGACCGCGCGAACAAAATCTTTTTGCATAGTATTTTTTTTTTGTTTTTTTTTTTATTTTTCTCATTCTTTTGTCGATTTACAGAAGTTACACTTCTACCGTGTGTGAATCGCACACACACCTTTTTTTTATTATTTATAAGCCTTCATTTGACCACAATCTCACCTGATGTAAAAGTGACGATGTGGTCGATTCCAGCTTGATGGTCGTCGATGGTCTTCATTTAATTTATTTATTTATTTCTCTAGAAGCCGTGTTGGCTAAGTGGGAGGACATTCCACTTTCATTCCGAAGGTCGTGGGTTCCAACCCCGCCACGCACCTCTGGATTTTTCTTCTTGAGACATTTATGTGCGCTTTAAACACGTGCTTTAACGGTGAAGGCAAACATCGTGAGGGAACCGGCATGTTCTGAGAACTATAAAGAGGAAGAACATGTGACATTCACCAACCCGCACTTGGCCAGCGTGGTGAATTAAGGCCTAATCTCTCTCGTCCAGAGATAGGTCCCTGTGTCCCAGCAGTGGGAACGTTAATAGGGTGATGATGATGATTTATTTTTCAAACAGTTTACATTGTATCGGAAATCAGACTTATAGAAAACAATAAAAATAGATGTCAATCAAAAATTAAATTACACGAAACAATTATTCTTACATAGCCCTTGGATTTTCTACGAGATGTCGTAAGTCGGTGCTTCACCCGATATTACAAAATGCAGAAGAATTTCAACCTATCACGTAAGTGACGCGTTGGTGTAATTGGTTAGCACGTCGGGGCGCTATCCCGGAGATAGAATAGAATAGAATATACTTTATTACACACCAAATGAACAATACAATATGAAATAAAAACTAAACCTAGAATGCGTAATGGGCGGTCTTATTGCTAAAAGCAATTTCTTCCAGACAACCGTGGATGGAGAGAAAAATGATTACATATTTTATGGACGGTGGCTTAAACAATATAAATACCTAATATCTAATGCTAAACCTAAAACTAGCCTATACTAAATTAAATTTATCCTTATGCTAACATAGATAAATGACCAAAATTTTTAATGACCGGAGATGCCGGTTTGAATTGAAGGTTACGCATGTCTTAATCTTTTTCTGCATAAAAAAATATACAAAATATTCTTACATAATCACAAGGACATAAAAATTTTGAATTACAACAAAACAGTTGTACGTAAGTAATTTAATTAAAAACACATTGCAAACAATCCAATAAAAATATTTATGTATTGGTATTCCGTATTCTAGGAACTTGAGCAAATGTCAAATATGCCCTGTTAAATTGACCCGTAGCACGTTTTTTCTATAATAAAAAAAATGAATAGCGAAATGTGTTGGTGAGCGCATAACTCAACAACGCCTTGATCAATTTGGCCAATTATTTTTTTAAATGCTTGTAGAAGTCCAATGATGGTTTCTACGGTGATAAAAATCTAATAATTGCCGGGAAAATAATTTTAGAAACGTAAAACCCATGCGAACCCGGGGCGGACCGCTATTTAGTATATAAATGGAAATACTATATGCGTGCATAGCAAGCGTTCAGCATTATTGAAATGAAAGGATTTATTTGCAAGAATACATAAAAATTAAAAGTCAATACATTCAACCTACAAACAGGCGGGCAAATGTTATTAGTGATTTTTCTTATCTAAATATATAGAGAGAGGTTCATATATTGATGTATTATAATTATGTAATGGCGACGTTTGTTATCCCAAATATAAATTAATATTTTTTTTTATTTTTTTTTTTTTATTATTGATAAGCCTTCATTTGACCACAATCTCACCTGATGTAAAGTGAAGATGTGGTCTAAGATGGAGCATGAAGGCCTAGAAGATGGCTTCTCCGGACCACATTACGAAACACGAAAAAATCGCTTCACCAGCCCGGAGGGTGGTGGCAAGCCGCGGCCGAAGCCTACCACCAGAGACTGTTCTTAGAATCACCCGGAGGTCACGTGTAAGGATTCAGAGGGTTACCACTTACGGACGTGAACAGCCAAAACCTCCAAAATAATAAAATACAGTGTTTCTATTCCTAATAAGTTAATAAACCATGGCAGGTCCACTCTCGTTCCCACCGGTAGCGGGGGTGGAGTTTCAAGACAAGACGGCTGTGATGCTGTTCACGATGGGCACGGCGAGCGAGCGGCTGCTCAGGGACTTGTCCAACTACAAGTCTAAGGTAATATTTAAAATCTATGGTCTAAAGACTTAAAATCCTAAATCCTAGATATGCCCTGACAGAGAAACCTGTGCGGCTGATGCTTGGCTTTGTCTTTGGCCTAACAAGTTTCGTTGTTATGGCGACGAACATAACGCTGCCGTATTAATATAACTTGTCTAGCGTAGAATTACCGAAAATAGTGCTATCTCCTTCTGTCCCACGTTTATCTCTCTCGTGAGATCTCACGAGTCTTTCGTGTGCGAGTAGGTAGATACTTGCAATGGTTTCGTGTCGCTCGTTCGGTTTAAAGCATAATTATGAAAATAATTGCCTGTGTCCGATTGTCATGTGACCAAGCTGTAATCAAGCAAACTCATGATTGCTATATCTATATTTATCTATCTCTGAGATATTTATCCCTTCTACGATGTGTCCTGAGGGCTTCATGTGGTGTACAGCTACCTGCAGCTTCGCAGTTATGATTACGTCACCAAACCCTCATGCTATGCTATACCCTCTCTATCCTATTGCTGTCTCGCTCCCACAGGTGTTCCGAGAGACGTATCCCTTCTACAACGTTGCGTTTAAAGAAGACTTCCTGTGGCAATATGGTCACGTGACCAAACTTTCATGGTATCCCTATCCTATTGCTGTCTCGCTTCCACAGGTGTTCCGAGAGACGTATCCCTTCTACAACGTTGCGTTTAAAGAAGACTTCCTGTGGCAATATGGTCACGTGACCAAACTATCATGCTATCTCTATCCTATTGCTGTCTCGCTCCCACAGGTGTTCCGAGAGACGTATCCCTTCTACAACGTGTCCTCGAAGGAAGGCTTCATGTGGCTCTGCAGCTGCCTGCAGCCTCGCAGTCGCGGTCACGTGACCCTGCTCGACGCGCGGACGGTGTCGCCCCCTGTCGTTGATCCCGCGTACCTGTCCGATGGGAGGGACGTTGATTGCTTTGTTAAAGGTAAGTTAACAATAAGTACCTTATAATAAGCCTTATATACTGACCTAGGAAGACCTCTGTGGCTCGGTGGGCGAACTTCTGCCTGAGGCGCAGGAGGTTGCGAGTTCGATTCCCGCCGGGGGACCAGATTTTGTACGATCTACAATTTCTGGTTTCTGGTCTGGGTGTATTATATTTAAAAAAAATGTATCTATGTAGTATATCAGTCACCTAAAACCCATAGTACAAGCTCTGCTTAGTTTGGGGTTAGTTTAGTTTGATGCTGTGTCAGTAGTACAGAAAAATAAAAAAATAAATAAAAAGAAAACCTTTATGAGTGCTTAATATTTTAAAAGACTTAAAAATAAGTTTTCACCCTTCTTTATGTTTTTAATAAATAAGAAATAACAGTTTCTTTAAATACTAGCATTAGTATACAATAATATTGCGATTGAAATATCTACATATTAAATATAACACAAATGCTCATTATTCATAGTATCTGAATCGCCACTATTATTTAGATACCATCTTATTCGGATTTAATGATAGATAGATTATGTCTGGTATGTATTAAAATAATTGTGTTAATAAGCACAATAATTGTGCTAATCATCATCATTTCAGCTCTATGACGTCCACTGCTGGACATAAGCCTCCCTCATATACTTCTAGTTATTTCGATTTGCGGCCTGCATCCACCTTGTGCTTGCAGCATTTCCCAAATCGTCCGTCCATCTAGTTGGTGGACGTCCTACGCTGCACTTGCCGATCCGTAGTCTCCATTTTATAATTAGCGAATAAGTAGGTGGTTAGTTATGCTGTGCTCAATGAAGAAAAGAGTTAAACCATAATTTAAAAAACAGACATCTAATTAGATGTATAGATATGAATATATGTACGTAGTTCCTACAGGTATAGTGAGTAGAATACTTAATAATAAGCAGAATCCAGAATACTGAACATTGTTACAACAACAATGTTCAGTTTTATGTCTGGGTATTAAATATAATACTAGAAATATCCATGAGTGTAAGTCTATTAAGTATATCTGATGTCTAGTACCCGTAACACAAGAATAGAGCTTACCACGGGGCTAGATGTTGCTGTGCGGATTGTCCGGATATATTTATTTATTTGGTATATATGAATGTAATTAAAATTGAGATTTCTCCCGAGCTTTAGAAAGAAACCACAGCTTCAGTTCATAGCTATATCATCTTCCAGCACTTCGGCGCGCAGAGCAGCTAACCGTCACCGCGCCGTTCAAAGAGCTCGGCGCAACCATCCACTGGCCGCGCCCCGAGCGCTGTCTCTCCTTCTGGAACTACTCTCTCAGCGAACAGAAGGGACAAGTTAGAAAGAGACGGTTGTAAGTGTATCAGTGCCGCTTTCACTATCTCCGAGTCGATTCCCAAGTACATAATAGGCGTTACGTAGAAAGAGACAAACATCTGTAGGATTGAACGTGTAAAAGAATGAGATGGAATACATTACACAGCGTATCTCATTCTCGGGGTCTCCAATGGTGGTAGCATGACGTCATCAAACCATTAACCGGCCATAAACTTACGCATGAAACATAATCACCCCATTGTACGTTCCCACTGCTGCGACACAGGAACTGCTCTCTTGACGAGAGAGAGGCTTACCACGCTGGCCAAGTGCGGGTTGTTGAATAACATTTGTTCTTCGAACTCCTCAAAGTTATCTAGCACGATGTTTACCTTCACCGTTAAAACACGTGCTTAAAATAAAACGCACACATACATATTTAGATAAGAAAAATCCAGAGGGGCGCACCGCGCGGGGGTTTTAACCCACGACCTTCGGAATTGAAGTCGAGCGTTCTCCCGCTTAGTCTACACGGCTTTTAGTACATAAAAAGCTTCTAGCATAATAATGTCAGGAAATAAAGTTCTTAAAATAATCTAATTTATAATAAACTACCAGAACAATATAAGGAGTTGAATGGATATATTTTTAAGACAAAATTATGTAGTTGGTTGCTCGAAAAGTGTTTTTATACATGACATGTGATGAAAAATTTAGTTATATTTTTGAATTAACATTTGCACGCCTACTTGTAGGCTGAATACATTGACTTTTACTTTTTATCCGACATGTATTAATAATTTTGTATTCTTGCAAATAAATCATTTCATTTCATTTAAAGCAATCCAATGCTAATGCCTATGAAGAAAAAGTATTATGTTTCGTTGCAGTCGCAACTCTAAAGCTGCCCGGCCACCGGCGCGCGCCAGGAGTCCCCCCGACGAGTACCTGGCGTGCCTCGTGCGCGAGGTGGCGGTGCCGGGCCACCACGCCGCCGGCACCTGCGCGCCCGCCGCCGTGGTGGACGACCAGCTCAGGTGACTAACAAACTGACATATTCCGGGACTACATTATTCTTCTTTGCCCCAATTTCACCGACAGGACGACCAGCTCAGGTGACTAACAAACTGACATATTTTGGGACTACATTATTCTTCTTTGTCCCAATTTCACCGACAGTGCCGACACGTGCCGATCTGTAAGGTATCCATCAGTGTCAGTGAAATATAATATTCTAGCATAAAAATACAAAAACACTTTATTGCACATGACGGCGCGACGTCCTGGTTCTTCATTGTAGTGCGTTTGTACCGAGTGGAAGTAGCATAGAATCAACTTAAAATGTCCGATGGAGTGAGCGGCGGTACCAGTCGGTGCCAGCCGACCGGGCTGTAACAGCCAATCGGGTGACCGCAGGTGGAGGGGTTGTTAACGAGGTGCACTGCTATTTAAAGTACAGTTCTCATAGTGCGGGGCATTCTGTCTTTGGCTTCTGCTCTGCGCAAACGCTCTTCGTAGGAGTTACTAGTTGCCTTTATCTATATCTTTGTTAAACAGAGCCTCAGATTATTTGTGTGATTGATATTGTTCGATTAATCCCGTAGTGACGACTATTCAATGATATAATCTGTTTAAATCACTATGTCAAACCTTTCACCTACACACACACAGGAAAACAAAATACAACAACACGTAGGAAACCAAATGTACAATGGGCGGCCTTATCGCTTAAAAGCGATCTCTTCCAGGCAACCTTTGGATGGAAAATAACTGTGATAAAATAATTAGTAGGCAGGGGTGTAACACAAGCTTAGAGCTTACCACGGGGCTAGATGTTGTGTGGACTGTCCGGAAATATTTATTTATTTATCTGGTCGCGTTCGTTTGAGAAATCGCAGCATAGTCCTAACCTGTTGGCTGAGGGACGAGACTATGGCGTCTCCTAAGCTTTGTCAACACTGTTTGCCACATACTAAAAAAGAAAAATGAACTGTAAAAAGGTTGGCTTACATAATGTGTGCATTTTCTCCCTGCCAAACTCGAACAGATTTATAGGAGGAAGGTTTGTATGGCGTTGGCGCGTGTTTAATATACTAAGGGTTGTTTAGTAGTTTCGAGTCTAAATAGAGTGGAGTTGAGTTCATCGGACATAATTCACTTATGTAGCCAGAAATATATTATGTAGGTACGTCGATCAGCAAAATGGCCTGTAACCCTAGAAAGAAAGTATTTGCCAAGCTGATAGTATATTTTAAGCAATCATATAACTGTGAGTGTGTTCTCAACGGATTAGTTCATGGCTCCATTAAAATACTTAATAATCTATGCCATTAATTCTGTTATAGTGAACAAACCTGATTATTTTTGCCATCTTAATTGTTGACTGATAAGGATCAAAAATGATTTTATGATGAATCCCAAAATGATACGAGGAGGTGTCTGATTCATAAAATAATCACTTAAATAAATATTTCTGGACAATCCACCCGACAACATCTAGCCCCGTGGTAAGCTCTAAGCTTGCTTTACGGGTACTAGACATCTGATATACTTAATATAATAGATATTTTTTACTATACATATTAAACATCCAGACCAAGGAGAAAGTGCTTGCAGAATATACAAACACTAGCCCTCGGCTGGAATCGAACCCGCTACTTCTTGCGCCGCAAGCGGACGCTGAGGCAGTCAATAGTTATAGTATTGTGTAAGCATATTCATATTAATTTATTTAATAACAATTATTTTACAAATCGTGATGAAAATGCTTAAATTTTAAGTATCTATTAATCTAAAAATTAAACAAAAATATTATATCATCAGAAGAACATTAGAAACACCTCTATTTACGTTCCCACCGCTGGGACACAGGGACTTCTCTCTTGACGAGAGAGATTAGGCCTTAATTCACCACGCTGGCCAAATGCGGGTTGATGGTTGGTAAATTAAATAATAGCATTTAAAAATAATAACAATAAGCTAATAGGTACATATGTATTTATACCTATTCCTAATTTTAGTTATTTTTAATTTGACAATGCCACTATACAGCAGTAACAATTAAAGATGTTTCTTATTATTTTATGATGAATTTGTATTGGATTTATATTGGATTTTAATAGAACATTGTTTTAGTTGACAATGCCACTACTCGGCAGCTCTATTATTAAGTTACATCTCGAATTGAACGTCTTGTCTGCGTCTTTTGCTGTATTTTCTGTGTGTGTTTATAATAATAATTAGGACATTTTAACGAAATCAAGTGTACAATGTTGCCTATGATGAATAAAGTACTATGAAACTATAGGATGCTCTCAGGCCCATATTCATCTATTGATATTCCTCAAATTCATGATTGATTGATTCATATGAGCACTCACCCATGTTATTCTATCTAGTTGTTCTATTCGCTTCTCAACTCAGTGTAAAAAATTGAAGCGAACTGTCAAGACAATGTTATTTCCTTGATTATTCTTAGTTTTTATTTAAATTAGATTTAATTTGACCTGTCCATGTAAGCATAGGCTTCTAAGGAAATAAACGTTTTGACTTTGACTTTGACTTATTTGCAGAGTGCAGTCGGTGTCGGGCGCGCGGGTGGTGGACGCTAGCGTGCTGCCGGCGCCCGCCTCGCTGTTCCCCAACTCCGTGCTCGTCGCCGTGGCGGAGAAGGCCGCCGATATCATACGAAATAAACTCTGATAATTAACCCCCGACCAAAAAAGAGGGGTGTTATAAGTTTGACGTGTCTGTCTGTCTGTCTGTGTCACCATAGCTCCCGAACGGATGGAGCGATTTCGATTTAGTTTTTTTTGTATGAAAGGTGAGTCTTGCGCGAGTGTTCTTAGACATGTTTCATGAAAATCGGTTGGGCCGTTTAAAAGTTATGGGGGTGAGAGTGGGGAAGCAAAACCGAAAATCTGCAAATATACTAGTGTGGGGTATCAAATGAAAACGCATCGCGTCCACATTATTTTACATTTAAGGAAATTAAGGCATTGGAATCGGGGGTTTTTCTTAAATTTTAAATTTAGATTTATTATTACTAGTCTGTTGTATTCATCATCATCACCCTATTAACTAAATTAATTAACTCCATAGAATAAAAACAGCGTTTGCGCTCAGTTAACGAAGCGCTAAAACATTATTTCCGAGATTGCTAGTGAAAAAGTATTTGAATATGTAAAATCTTAAGCTGGGCAAAGCCGCTGGCAACAGGTAGCAAATAAATAAATAAATATTTCCGGACAATCGTAAGCTCTCGGCTTGTGCCTAGGATACTAGACAACTGATGATTAATCTATTAGACATACATACATAGATAAAATAAATAAAAATAAATAAATAAATATTTCCGGACAATCGTAAGCTCTCGGCTTGTGCCTAGGATACTAGACAACTGATGATTAATCTATTAGACATACATACATAGATAAAATAAATAAAAATAAATAAATAAATATTTCCGGACAATCGTAAGCTCTCAGCTTGTGCCTAGGATACTAGACAACTGATGATTAATCTATTAGACATACATACATAGATAAAATAAATAAAAATAAATAAATAAATATTTCCGGACAATCGTAAGCTCTCGGCTTGTGCCTAGGATACTAGACAACTGATGATTAATCTATTAGACATACATACATAGATAAAATAAATAAAAATAAATAAATAAATATTTCCGGACAATCGTAAGCTCTCGGCTTGTGCCTAGGATACTAGACAACTGATGATTAATCTATTAGACATACATACATAGATAAAATAAATAAAAATAAATAAATAAATATTTCCAGACAATTCACACAACAACATCTAACCCCGTGGCAAGCTCTAAGCTTGTGTTACGGGTACTTGAAATCTGATATACTTAATATAATAGGCATACATATATAGATATTTTTACTACACATATTAAACACCCAGACCAAGGAGAAAGTGCTTGCAGAACATACAAACACTTTCATCCTCGGACATCATCGACCCCGCTACCTCTAGCGCCGCAAGCAGACCCTCGCCCACCGCGCCACTGAAGCAGTCTCTTATTTTTTAACCCCCGACCAAAAAAGAGGGGTGTTATAAGTTTGACGTGTCTGTCTGTCTGTCTGTCTGTCTGTCTGTGTCACCATAGCTCCCGAACGGATGGAGCGATTTCAATTAAGTTTTTTTTGTATGAAAGGTGAGTTTTGCGCGAGTGGTGTAATGGCTCACCCCCATAACTTTTAAACGGCCCAACCGATTTTCATGAAACATGTCACCGAGTGGGGAAGCAAAACCGAAAATCTGCAAATATACTACTGTGGGGTATCAAATGAAAACGCATCGCGTCCACATTACATAATATTATGTTGTTTTACATTTAAGGAAATTAAGGCATTGGAATCGGGGGTTTTTCTTAAATTTTAAATTTAGATTTATATCTACACAGATTTAGAATATCACAAAATGTTTATAAATTGAAATGATAAGTCTAATGCTAAACTTGTTTGTTTTATTATACGGCAACAATTTGAACGCCTCCCTCCAGGATTTTCTCTTCAGTCTGAGTGGCGTAGAACAGTAGGTTCAAATAGTGCCGACCCTTAGGAATTGGAAAGGGCAGCACTCCAGAATCCAAGTCTATGTTCGTGAAGTTGTACTCGCCCTGAAAACACCGAGCCATTGATTGAAATTCATAAAAAGCAGACAATGCCGCGGGTTGGAAGCAAGTTTATTAATATAGATACAAAATCATTTATTTCTTTTGAAAATTTGTTCGCCTGGTGCATGCCATTCACCCCTTTCCGCTCTAAATACCATGTCCAAAACACCTTATATCACGTATATAACGTATCTGATCGCATAGCTTGTTAACCCCCGACCAAAAAAGAGGGGTGTTATAAGTTTGACGTATCTGTCTGGGACATCATAGCTCCCGAAGCGCGATATCAATTTAGTTTTTTTTTTGTATTAAAGGTGAGCTAAGAGTGGGTTCTTAGACATGTTTTATGAAAATCGGGTGTGCCGTTTAAAAGTTATGGGGGTGAGAGTGAGGATGGAAAACCGAAAATCTGCAAATATACTCGTGAGTCAAATTTCATTTGATACCCCAAATGAAATTTGAAGAATGAAATTGATTGAAGCGAACTGTCAAGACAATGTTATTTCCTTGATATTTGTTATTTAAGCAATTTAGTTTTATTAATTTTAAGTTAACCTGCCCATGTAGGCTATGTGCTTCTAAGGAAATAAACGTTTTGACTTTGACTTTGAAATAGTATCGCGTACACATTACAAAATATTATGGTGTTTTACTTTTAAGTACTCCAAGCAAAGGATTCGGGGGGTTTTTCTTAAATTTTAATTTATTATATTATTTACACTAGAGCAAAGAAGCGATTAGAAACTGGCCCATTTTTATTAATTGTTAGTCTTTTTAATTAGTTGTTGGAGCATATTCCGTCCCAAGCAGTTGTGTCTTTCAGTTAATCAGATATTTTTGGGCCAGGGTACGTCCACTATTAAGGTAAAGGCAACAAGCATTAAAAAATATAAAGGGGATTGTAAATCTAAGGCATATCATGTACTTGGACATTCTGCATGCAAGCGATGCAGACGAGGTAATAGCATAATGTTAAAAACATAGCCTATTATTAACCACCTCGCTGGTCTAGTGCGTGTTGGTCAGTATGACAAAGTCTCGTTTGTTGATAGTAGGCGATACTGCGTGTCGGAATGTGAGGTTATGGGGAAAAGGAGGAGGTTCTCAGTTCGCCACGGATTTTTATATCATCATCATCACCCTATTAACGTTCCCACTGCTGGGACACAGGGACTTCTCTCTTGACGAGAGAGATTAGGCCTTAATTCACCACGCTGGCCAAGTGCGGGTTGGTGAATGTCACATGTCCTTCAAACTGTTTTAAAGTTCTCAGAACATGCCGGTTTCCTCACGATGTTTCCTTCACCGTTAAAGCACGTGTTTAAAGCGCACATAAATTTCTCAATAAGAAAAATCCGGATTTTTATATAAGTATTTCTTACCTCAGAAATGATTCCCTGAATTTTTCCTGATTTTGATGATTTTTTTTTTATATTAAAGCCTAGGGTGCACGCCTGCGAGTTCTTCTCTAAGAACTCTCACTTTGAAGAAATCTGTTCGTTGAAGTTAAAATTGAACAGTAAAAACTATGCTTTGTAAAAATATATTACCGCAGTCACAGGACACGTCCAGGATACTTTTGTAAACTCTTTTAGAAACTTCTGACTCCACTGGTGTTTGAATAGGTCGCACAATTTAGATGCGAATGTGAAATCTAGTTGACTCTCTTTAGTTTTGTAGGTTAATCTCATCTGTGGAATAAAATTTTCATATTACCATCACAGCTTCAATCTTAATTTGCCAACAATAAAATAATCTTAAAACAATATGTATTGACATTAGATAATTGACTTAATATGTACGTGCTTGACATTTTAGGATATATTTATTTTTATGTTAAATTTAATCTACTAATGAATAGTTTATTAATATTTATTTCTTTGTAATTCATACGCCGTAATGGCAGATTTGAGTGTAACTAATATATTTTTTGAGAACTTTTACCAACCTGAATTTCTATGAATGATAACGATAATACAGTTATCCGGTAATAAATATTTATGTTGAGCAAAGAACAATGATAAATTAGGGTATTTGATAAGAATACCATCTATTGAAAATTGAAGTATATTTCGTAACTACAACTCAGCGAATAATAGTAACAAACAGGTTATCTTTAAAGAAAGAAAGAAAGAAAAATATTTATTAAAGATTATATATTATTTATATAAGATGCATATACCTTCTATAAGAATACTATTCCGGGATGGAAGACATAGGTGCCCTAACAAGAAGAGCCTTTGTGATGGCGTCTATCTTTATATATATAAATCTTCCGTACGTGTGTTTGTCATTGAACTCCTAAACGGCTTGACGGTTTTTGATGAAATTTTATGTGTGTTTTTAAGTGTTTTCGAGAATGGTTTGGATCACAATACGGTCAACTAGGTGCGAAGCGTGGGCGGACCGCTAGTTATGAAGTATTCCATATAGAAGCATTCCTAAGAGACGCATCTTCAAGGGAACCTCAAGGAAGAGAACATGTTTAGATACTTGTTATTCCTAGAGAAGATAATCAGTTAAAATTATAATGACATTATCGTTAAACGTGACATTATTGTTAAACGAGGTATTAATGGTAATCCACCGATTGGTGCGATAGTAATCGCCTCGTTAGTGGAGAGATTCTCATCTACATTTTCCGTAATCATTTCGGTCATGGGATATTCACTGATCATCATCAACACCCTATTAACCTTCCCACTGCTGGGACTTCTCTCTTGACGAGAGAGATTAGGCTCTCCCCACGATGTTTGCCTTCACCGTTAAGGCACGTGTAAAGCTACTTACAGTGACATTATTGTTAAACGAGGTAGTTAGGGCGACTGACACGTTGGTGCGGTAGTGCTCGCCTCGCTTGGAGCGAGATGTTAATGTTGTCGCTTTGGCAATGTACTTGGGATTCATGTACACGAACTTTGCACGCTCCTGTCGGTAGGTGCTCGAACACTGAAACATTGATTAAGTAATGCGAATAATAAAATATTTATAAATATGTATATCACCTACTCAGGTTTGCCGATCGGCACTGAGTCTGAGGGTTAATCCATCACTGATCGTAATTTTCGGAGCCTACTGCTCGAAAAATAAGAGGCAAGTGGAGACGCCTTAGGACTAAATATTTTTTCGGACAATTTGTCTCGGTTAACGGGATATTAATAAAGTAGGTACCACTAAAAGGAATTATATTTTTATTTTAACCCCCGGCCAAAAAAGAGGGGTGTTATAAGTTTGACGTGTCTGTCAGTCTGTCTGTGTGTCTGTGTGTCTGTCTGTCTGTCTGGGACACCATAGCTCCCGAACGGATGGAGTTAGGCCTTCATCTATGGTTAGGCGCGGGTTCTTAGGCATGTTTCATGAAAATCGGTTGTGCCGTTTAAAAGTTAAAGGGGTGAGAGTGGGGAAGGAAAACCTGCAAATATACTCGAGTGGGGCATCAAATGAAAGCGCATCGCGTGCACATTACTAAATATTATGGTTTTAAGGAAATTGGAATTGGGGGTTTTTCTTTTTAAATTTAGATTTATATTATTTCCTGTGTGATTCACCATGTATGGATTTATTTTCATTTAAGTATTCTTTTTTATTTTTATGAACATGCCTGTAATCGTCAATATCCTTTCATTTTTGAAATATAACGAAGCGAATCGGAAGATTTTAAATGGATAATATTTTTTTTTTTTTTGTATGATGAATGTGGATTGAATATATATTAGGTCCTTACATATGAAATTGGCGTTTTTCGTACTGGCCACTTTAATCACAAATTTCTCCTCTTTGGTAAGGAATTCCAAATTCAAATTTGTACAGCTTTAGACTCATGTATTTGTGCTTCGATGATCGTCATTCATTTGTTTTTTTTCTTCTGTTTTTTTCTGTTTGCGTCACTCATTTTACAAAATGGAAAACTTAAAATATCGCATTATTTACGAGTACGAGTTCCGCCGTGGCACTAGTGCTGCGGAAACAACTCGAAGGGTGAATGATGTGTATGGCGGTCGTGTTGCAAAAGAAAACACAGTTCGTTTTTGGTTCCAACGTTTTCGTTCTGGAAATTTCGACTTGCAGAACAAGCCCCGTGGACGGCCTGAGACTCAAGTTGATAATGAAGAGTTGAAGGCTATTGTGGAAGCGGATCCATCGCAAACCACGTCCGAGTTAGCTGCAGGCTGCGGTGTTAGTGATAAAACTGTTTTAATTCACTTGAAGCAAATTGGGAAGATTAAAAAGCTTGAAAGGTGGGTACCTCACGAATTGACTGAAGCAAACCGGCAAACGCGCGTCGACTGCTGCGTTACATTACTAAACCGGCACAATAATGAAGGTATTTTAAACCGAATCATTACCTGTGATGAAAAATGGGTTCTTTACGATAATCGGAAGCGCTCAGCGCAATGGTTGGATCCTGGCCAGCCAGCCAAATCCTGCCCCAAGCGAAAATTAACCCCAAAAAAGTTACTTGTAAGCGTTTGGTGGACTAGTGCCGGTATTGTTCATTACAGTTTTCTCAAATCTGGCCAGACTATTACGGCTGATGTCTATTGTCAGCAATTGCAAACCATGATGGAAAAGCTAGCGGCTAAACAACCTAGGCTGGTCAATCGCTCCACGCCACTGCTGCTTCACGACAACGCTAGACCACACACTGCGCAACAGACGGCTACTAAATTAGAAGAGCTTCAATTGGAAAGTCTAAGACATCCTCCGTACTCCCCGGACCTTGCTCCAACAGATTACCATTTTTTTCGAAATTTGGATAACTTCTTGCAAGGGAAAAAATTCAACTCCGATGGGGCAGTCCAAATCGCCTTCAAAGATTTTATTGATTCCCGTCCGACTGGTTTTTTTAGTAAAGGGATCAATGAACTACCTATAAGATGGCAAAAGTGCATAGAAAATAATGGTTCATACTTTGATTAATTAAATATATTATATTAAAAAATATTCGACTTTTTGTTCCTCCCATACAAAACGCCAATTTCATATGTAAGGACCTAATATAATAGTGGTGTGTAAATAAATAAGTGGAACCATCCACTATTTACTTATATAAATATATGTATATATATTAGAACCAAATAACTCACCCCATTTAAGAATAATGCAATAAAAATTAATAATAATATTTTCATTGTAAAGGACATCGTTCACATTAGACGATACGATGCGATCAAAATTGTCTGGACAGTGCTGCTGATGACATGAATGAAAGATGTAATCTGCAATGCGGTCGTTACCTATTGTAACTATTATTGCTATTATTCCGTTCAATGAACATGAAATTATCTTGATAATATTCCAACTAGAGAAGCATACTGTAAAGAGGCTACTTTACACTTTATTTGTAACAGATACATGTATTTCATGCAATAAATATTATGGGTAGGTACTATACATTTCTTTACTTTAGAAAACCTAGAATATTCATCAATATATCTACTAATAGCATAAAACCAGTAAGAAACGAAATATTTGCAATTTAATATTCATTGACTTTTGATATTTAATTATTATTAGATAATTAATATACATAATGTAGTTACGGAATGCCTCATTGGCGCTGTGGGCGAGAGTCCACTTGCGGCGCAAGAAGTAGCGGGTTCGATTCCCGCCGAGGGTGAAAGTGTTTGTATGTTCTGCAAGCACTTTCTCATTGGTCTGGGTGTTAAATATGTATCATATAAAATATCTATATATGTATGCCTATGATATTAAGTATATCAGATATCTAGTACCCGAAACACAAGCTTATAGCTTACCACGGGGCTAGATGTTATGTTGTGTGAATTATCTGGTAATATTTATTATTTACTTTTTTGGTTTTTAGGTGCCAAAATATAACTAAATTTTAGCTGTCTATTGAGTAAATTTTAGGTGTCTCGTTCCGAGAAAACATCTCTGTTACAACGGTGCTAATTAGATAAATATCTGCATGGATATTGCATGATTATTGTTTTCTAACACGTGATTTAACGGTGAAGGCAAACATCGTGAGGAAACCTGCATGTTCTGAGAACTTTGAAGAGTTTGAAGTACATGTGTCATTCACCAACTCGCACATGGCCAGCGTAGTGAAATAAGTCCAAACCTCTCTCGCCAAGAGAGAAATCACTGTGTCTACCTAGAGACCTCTTCTTTAGTGGCTTCTACAGTGTTCTATTTTCTCTCTATTCCATTTCCATTGACCTTAAAATAGGTATCTAGGTTAATTATAAAATTATGAGTCCTGATTTAATAGATAAAAAAGGTACAGAGATAGAAACATATGACTTTGATGTTTAATTTGATTTTTTACTTTGAAATATTTGTTTTTCTTTGAATATACTTAGTTTAAATATCGTACATATATTGATTAATAAAATAATGTTAAGTACCTACATGGAATTAATACCCATAATACAGGTAACTTGATCAAATTTGGGTACTTATTTAGAATTATTTTCCGCAAATTAACGCTTGAATCTATCAATCTTAAGATTTGACTTAGATATTATTAAAATGTATTCATGTTAATAAATATTAATGATTACAATAAACATTGCACAGGAAATGAGCGTACAAGGGCAATGGCCGGGCATCGAACTTGCGAACAAGTTTGTTTTTCATAAAGCCAAGGGCAAGGATATTCGTAATCACTTGGTCGGGTCGGGTGACACGACCTTACCTACCACTGGAACTCGCAATAAGATATTTTTTGTTTAAAACATATACTCACTAATTCGATTAGCCCTCTTATTCATAAAAAAAAACTCATATTTCAGGTTTATATAACTGAATTTGCTAAAACACACAATTAGCCTGATTATGCCATATTTAGCGACTATAGAGATAATTATAAATCAGTTTTTGGAAATAAATTAACTTTATGAATAAGGCTTTTTATTAAATGTTTTATTAACCTCCTTTAATCATAAAGTTAACCGTGAAATATAAGGTGTTTTATGATTAAGGGGGATAAAAAATATAAATCATCATATTAATTTATTAACTTTATTCGTACTATAAGGTATAAAAAAGAGAGCTCAATAGTAGCATTATCTTTCATTATATAATTTTTTCCCGTAGTATATATAAATAAAAAAAAGGAATTCAACAAACTACTCCGCATCATTAGAAAATACGGTATACATTATACCAACCTCATTAATTGAACTTAACATTCACAAATAACGGTGAGATACCGTAACCGTTATATGCTTTCGTTTTCTGTAAGGATAAGATTCAGTAGAGTATACCATACTTTGGAAGTTTGTTGTGCTGCCTCACTACATTCAAATACATTGCTGTCCTGTTTTATTAGGGAAGTAAGCAAGCACGCAAATTTAACGCGGTGACAACTCACTCGAACAACGAACATAAAACCCGTGGTAAAAGCCGGCAACTGCATTTTTACCCACGACTTAATATCAAAACTGTTTTCAATAATTAGTCCCCAAAATTTTCAACCCAGTACCAAATCAGAATTGGAGCAGAAAGGTATTTCCAATATGTGCAAGACAAATGTGAAGCTACGTGGAAAAGTCGCCGTGATTACTGGAGGAGGGTCCGGTATGGGGCTTGAAGCCGCAAAGGACTTGGCGTATCGAGGGGCAAAGGTCATTATTGCCAGCAGAAACGCAACCAAACTACGCATCGCTAGAGACAGCCTTCGAGCAGAAACGGGGAACCCAAACATCGACTTCAAAGTCCTGGATCTGGAATCCCTAAAATCCGTCCGAAGCTTCGCTAATGACGTGAAAACTGAAGGCAGGTTGGATATGCTGATCAACAACGCCGGCGGCGTCGGATTACCAGACGCATTAACAGAAGATGGCTTAAGTGTAATGATGCAAGTGAATTTCTTCGGAGCCTTTCTATTAACATATTTGTTATTTCCACTGTTGAAAGCCTCAGCACCGAGTCGCATCATCAACAGCTCCGCTATATCAATGCATATTGGAAAACTCGACTTTGATCACTGGAACGACATCAACAGATACGATGTTTACGTCGCATCGGGTAATGCAAAGCTTGCTGCAGCGTTGATTACTATTGAATGGGCGAGAAGATTGAAAGGTACAGGAGTAGTCGCGAATAGTTTCGACCCATGGTTTGTAAAAGACACTGATATTATAAGATACCTGCCTAAAGATCAGCAAGAGTTATCACTAAAGTGGTTGGGTTTGGTCGGAAGGTCAAGAGAGGAGGTCGGTCAGCAAATAGCCTACTACGCGGCGGCGCCAGCGTTGAACAAAGTGAGCGGGGTTCATTATAAGTTCTGTGAGCAGTGGCCGAGCCATTGGCAGGCGGGTGACCTGAAGCTGAGGATAAAGTTGTGGGTGGAAGCGAAGAAAGCGGTGAAGATAACTCCTGATGAAGACTGGGAGGCTCAGGAGCAGCTGAGATGGTATCCATTCCCTATTCCTAAGATACTTTAGATGAATTACTATTAATATATGTGATTAACTTTATAAAAGGTCATCTTTCTTTTAGATTATGATCGACCGATCATTTTCAAAGTCAATATCAAGTCAAAAACGTTTATTTCCTTAGAAGCACATGGCCCACATGGACAGGTCAACTTAAAATTAATAAAACTAAATTGCTTAAACAAAAACTATCAAGGAAATAACATTGTCTTGACAGTTTGCTTCAATGTTTTATACTGAGTTGAGAAGCGAATAGAACAACACAGTTTTCTCAGTTATTACAATTTTGTAGTTATTACAATTTTTGAGTTCTTACTTATACCTAACTATTATAAGTTTAACATTTACAATAAAAAAATGCTTGTCATTAAGGTAGCTTTTAATTTGGGAACATAGATAATGAATATGATTGGTTATAACAAACGCATCCATAGCAAATGCAGCATAGATTAGGTCAGGTGGAAAATATTCTGGTTATTATTATATTCAAAGAAGGGATCAAAAAGTTATTATTATTGAATGCCTGTCCCAGTTTTTTGATAATCTCAAAATTGTCTCTAAAGATGTTTTGCGGTTTTCAGCAGGTACAATGATTTAAGAGTAAGGATTTTCATCCGTGTTTATCCGGAACGGGCCAGCTAGTAGATACTCTTAAATCGCTATATGAACGGAGTTCGAAAATTAATTGTTCGAGACTTCAAGCGATAAAATGTAGGAGGTTCTCAATTAGTCATATCATCAATTATCAATGATATCTAAACAAGGTAAAATCCCGATGGCATAAAAAGTTTTTTTTTTCATTTTGAAAAAAAATATATTATATTAATAAAAGTTTTCATATGTGCTTAAATAAATGTGTTTATATTTATTATCAATTAAGTAGTTAAATTTTTCCTAAATCGATAAGGTAAAATTTAGGAAAAAAAGAATCTAGCCCATTTGATTTGTTTGTAATCGTAGCGAAAACAACTAACAACTAATGTTTTAAATTAATGGATATGCTGCAAAGATACCCAATAAAACATATTTATACATATTTGTAGAGACAATAACTTTGCATAGTCATTTGACTTGGTAACTACATTTATAGACCATAAACATGTCTACTTACAATTCTCAACACGATACGCGCATAACAAAAAAACGCGGAAGACTATAAGAAATAAACGATTCCTTTTATTAACATTGATATAGGCCGAGCATCAAAATGACTCAGTATACAGATGGACCTGTCTGTAGAAACATGTGCGAAACCGACACAAAGTTGCGCGACAAAGTTGCCATCGTCACTGGTGGCAGCTCCGGTATAGGCCTAGAAACCGCCAAAGAACTAGCCAAGCGCGGAGCTAAAGTAATAATAGCTAGCCGAAACGAGACGAAACTGAAAAATGCACGAAATCTCATCGAAAATAAAACAGGAAACGTGAACATCGCTTACAAAATCCTTGATCTTGGATCTTTGAAATCTGTCAGGCAATTCGCAGCAGAGTTCAACGAACCCAGGCTAGATATCCTTATAAACAACGCAGGTGCAGTTGCTCTACCCGACAAGCTTACAGCTGACGACTTAAACCTCACAATGCAAGTGAATTTCTTCGGTAGCTTCCTGCTAACGTTTTTACTCCTGCCTCTTCTGAAAGCTTCATCTCCCAGCCGGATTATCAACGGATCAGCCGCCACTATTTACATCGGAAATATCGACTTCAATCACTGGAATGACGTGAACAGATACTCAGCCATTGAGTCATTGGCGAATTCTAAACTAGCGATGACTTTATTCACAGCTGAGCTAAGCAGACGCTTGGAAAACAGTAGTGTGACAGCGAATACTTTCGATCCTTTCATTGTACGCGATACAAATATCTTAGGTGGTGTTGACGGTGTGCTTAAAAACGTTGGTGAATTCTTTCTCAATATAATTGGGCAGAATAAAGAGGATGTAGGGAAACAGATTGCGTATTTGGCTGCAGCTGAGGAGATGGCAGGTGTAAGTGGGAATTACTATAAGTTCCATAAAGTTTGGTGGAATCATTGGTTGGTGAAGGATGAAGAGCTCACGAAGACTTTGTGGGAGGAAGCGAAGAAGGCTGTCAATATTAGCGACGAAGAAGATTGGGAAAGGACTTGAAAAATGCTTATTATACAAATACTTGTGAATAGTTAATTAGTAGTGTACTTAATTCAATAATTAGTTATTACATAAGTGACTTAGATTAGTACCGATTTGTCCCCCCTTTGGTTATAGACTAACTGACTGTTGAACATATATAATTGTTAAATCTATGACCATCTATAAAATCACAACCGGTTTAGTCGAATGTGTTTTATTGATTTCCCTATTGGTTCAGTCAGCGTGATTAATAAATCAGTTTCATTACATATAAAAAAAAACACAACAATAGGTATATAAATATTTAAAACCAGTATGGAATACATGTGCCTGAACTAGGTTATCTAATCCTGTACCTCAGACATAAACAATATGCTAGAAACAAACTAATAAACAGTATTACCTACTTAAAAAAACATTATAACAATAACTATTTTTATTAGATTACCATGCTGAGCAGCGGAAAATAGAATGTGGGTTAGCAGGTCAAACTATGTTAGGAAGTACGAGTATAATAATAATAATTATAAAACCATTTATTCCAATATTCAAACTTAAAAAACATTTTTGCAATTAAATTCTAATGATCAAATGATATATAAATCAAATCTTAATTGATTGGAAACCTATTTTTACGTGAAGGCTCCATCAGTTTCCATGATCGCCTTTCCGAGGCCAATCTAGTCCGAGTATACTGTGTGTGACATGTTTCTACTTAAAAAGTAGAAACGGATCACTTTGTTGTCCGCCTGTCTGTCTGTCAAGATCCTTTCAGGAAACGGATCACGTGAAGTTTTTTCAGTATCAGCAACTACTTAGATCTAATGTCTCTTATAGCTGTAAAAAGTCAAAAAAACAAAAGTTACAGATATGTATGTCGCAAAATCTACAAATTTACAATGCTCGGAACGGAATCTAAACCTACATACAATCTCACCCCAGAATCTTGAAAGCGAAAAATACCGTTTTTATTTGAACCAAGCTGAGATATAATAAAACTTTATATCAGTTTAGGTATATATCTAATCTGTGGTTTAGTTAATTAAATATTGTTAAATTTATATCCAAAAATAACTAAGTATAAAAATATAATAGGTTATACAAAATGACGAAATCCGAATAAACGTGGTAAACTAGTTATTATTGTTGTAACTATTTAAGTACTTCAGTTTAATAGCTTTAGTACTAACTTATACCAAATAGCGTTAACCAAGACATATTGGTTTATTTATTTTACTATGCGAGGAGGGAAATCTTAAAGGTTTAACATAACCTAAGGGTGCTGTGTGATTATGTGGGGTTGCCAAACCACCCTCTTAAACTACCTTGGTTGCCAACCTCCATGCGTTGGCAAGGAGCTCCAGAGGAACACAACCAGTGCCCCTCGCATTCTACATTGAGCTTGCCCTCTTGGTACATCACTGAGAACTCATGGTGCATGGCCAGTATACATATACGTCATCCCGAGAACCGAGATTTTTACACCCAAGTGTATTTTTGTCCGAGCTCACCGGCCCGTCCTACACAACTACATTATGTACCTATTGTAATTGATTAAATTTTATATGCAAAAATTCTAGAAATTTGGGTAGATAAAGCGAGAAAAGGTGCTCAAAAAAAATTGCAGAAGAAGTTGACCTTTACATTATATAACAACTTCCTATTTGCCAGTAGTTTCGTACACAGAGCAATTATAATAGGTATTTATGTACGTACCATGTAAGTATCGACTAAACAGATGAGCAAAGTCCACTGCAGGACATAAGCCTCTCAATCAAAATGAATGGGTGAAAAAAAAAACAAATACTCGCTAACCTGCCTACCAAGGCAGGTTAGCGAGTATTTGTTTTTTTTTTTATTTATGCTTAATAAGCCTTCATTTGACCACAATCTCACCTGATGTAAAGTGACGATGTGGTCTAAGATGGGGCATGAAGACCTAGAAGGTAGATGGCTTCACATTACGAAACACGAAAAAATCGCTTCACGCACTGGCCCAACCCGAAGGGTGGTGACAAGCCGCGGCCGAAGCCTACCACCAGAGACTGTTCTTAGCACCACCCGGAGGTCATGTGTAAGGATTCAGAGGATTACCACTTACGGACGTGAATAATTAATTTATTTCTGAAACAAAATCAACAACCCTAAAATTATATACCTAAATTGGAAGAGACAACCGTTTTAAAAAAATGCTATATTGTCTCCTGAAGTATTCTCAATAAATATTTTTTAAATTAAAATTGAATGGCATTTGTATTATATTTCCCAGTGTGTGCAATTAAGTGATTTTGAAATGTGCATAGTTTGTCGCGTCTGTGGTCCGAGGAGATGCTGCTGCCCACCTCCTGGTTAGATTCTAATGGCCGAGTTCACAGGCGCCCACAGAAGGAGATAGGTGGCTCGGTTCTACATAAACCCCAACCGTATAGGTTTATGTGTTGCCAGCCTTATGTCTAAGTTGATTATTTAAATGTGTAGTCTTCACAACGTACGAATCAAAGCGTAGTCTACAAAACGATAAACAGTGTCTTCCTGGATTTTATAGCTTTCTCCGCAGGTACGGTAGCAGGCCGTATTGTACCAATGAAAACATTATTCAAACCAGACCTGCAGCTATTTAAAATTAGTGTAGGTCATACAGTACATCTTACAAATTATCCATAAATTATTTTGATATCACAACAAACGCAGATAATTACATCAGAAACCTGTTGTATTACTAACAATCAGTTTTAGCTAAATGTAAAACATAGGCTTAGCCGAAGTCGGTCATAAATTAATACAGTTATCTGTTATCGTTAAATGATAACTAATTCAGTTCTGAACTTAGTCCTATTTTCATAACTCGATTCCCGGCGGACCAGATTTTGTACGATCTATAATTTCTGGTTTCTGGTCTGGGTTATTTCCATGTATAATATCACTAAGTATGTATTAACCAAAAGCAAAAATATCTTTGTAGTATATCAGTCACCTAACACCCCTTGTACAAGCTCTGCTTTTGCTTTGTTTTTGGGGTTAGGAAACACAGCATTACCTAACCGTCCGGAATGATTATTTATAACTGCGTTCACTGCGTTAACTGCACGCAGGAAAACCCTGTTTTAATTAAAATGATTTATTAAAAATATAGGTAGCTAAGTATCTAGTGGTCGATTATCAAAAGTTTTGCAAAAACATTGTTTTTTTGTGGTTCTGTTTCTTTTCAAAACTTAAGAAATGTTTAATATAATAAAAAAAGAGAAAAGGCAATTATGTAGTAATTTACTATTCAGTGACTAGGGTTTAAAGTAGGTTCTACTCCAATGCCCATACAATATTTATTTTATGGTTCTGCAATAGGTATAATTATCTATTATAAATCTAACTGCAAAAGTTACCTAGCGCCTAAGCAATAATTTTGAGTTCCTGAATAGCAAACTTTCGGTACGTCTCGTTGAATAAGCGCAGGAAAACTTACACTGGGATAAATAACACGAGATGGAAGATAGGATGAAAAAGTAATTATTTCTTTAAGAATAAAATATATTATGTGAAATGCAAATCTAGTGTGTCTGTAATAAAAAAGTGTCTAAGTTTTGTAAAACCAGACAATGGAAATAAATGATTTTGTATCTTGAAATGGTATTTATTGCCTATAAAAAAATACAAACTAATAATGATACAGAATTAAAAATAAACCATGCATTATTTCAGATAGGCAATCAAAATTTAACAAAAAGAAGTCACGAAAAATTATTCGTGTCACATCCATTTTGCGTCACGTCTTATGATATTTTGAATCATTATAATTCAAAATAAAAGGTTTGTGCCCTTCTACCTTAACCCTAGAAAACTAATCAACGCCAGCGATAAACAAATTCGGTTATTGTTTGGTCGATAAAATTAAAGCTGGTAAAGTATCGAAAGTCCGATCCCAAACACACTAAATATGAACGCCCCTGAGACGTTTTTTGTTTTTTTTTTTGATCCACACACCAACATTTAACCTCTAATCTTGACAAAAGTAAGCTCTCATTTGCACTAGACATTTAATACCAAATATACTAAATATAATAGTCATACGCAGGCATAGGCATTTTCTGAAAACTTTAAAGGGTTTTGAAGGACATGTCACATTCACCAACCCGCACTTGGCCAGCGTGGTGAATTAAGGCCTCTCTCTCGCCAAGAGAGAAGTCCCTGTGTCCCAGCAGTGGGAACGTTAATAAGGTGATGATTATTAAACTCGTATTAAGCACCCAGACCAAGGAGAAATTGCCAAACACTGGTGTGATAAGTCTTAGTGTAGGTATTATACCTCTAAAACAGATTAGGCTTCTAGGGTTAAACTTGTCACGTAGCACTTATGTATTTGTCAATATTCCGTGTTAGTGGAGGCTCGGTGCACCGTGGCGTCACTGCAACCTCTGAACCGACTTTCCTCTGACCCGTCTTAGCAGATTGCCAATCGGTATCGCTAATTTCAAATGAATCTATTCAGGCATTCCTCAGACATTGCCAACTTAAGGAATATCTTTGGAGTCAATGTAAATGTGATGGTATTTAATGAACCGAGACGTGCAATATGGAATATTTCGTTTTATTATTGTGTGTGTTGGAGCTGTGTTGGCTTAGTGGTAGTACACACAACTTTCATTCCGAAGGTCAAGATCTCCTCAGGATTTATCTTCAAGAAAAAATGCTGTGCGCTTTAAACACGTTATTTAACGGATAAGGCAAACACTGTGAGGAAACTGGCATGTTCTGAGCACTTGAAAACCAACCCGCACGTGGGAAGTGTGGTGAATAAATACCTAATATCTCTCGTCAAGAGAGAAGACCCTGTGTAACAGCAGTATATTACGCATAATGCAGCGCAGACGGCGCCAGCCACTAGCAAAGACAATAAACATCTCCTTTTTTAGGGTTTATGGCATATACAACCTCTATATTCATGAAACTCTTTTCTTGATTTGAAGGACTCGTCATAGATTAAACTGCTAATCAAGAAACTCTATTCTTCTCTGTTGTGCGACCAAATAGTCCAGCGTTCAAAAAAACGCGCCGAGAACTCACAGGTGGTGTGGAAATGTGTGCATATGTAGAACGTGATTCTTACAAGCACAATATCTAGCAAATGGTTGGTCTTAGAGAAATAATCATTAGTAATATTTTTATAGATAATTTTGAGATCTACAACTTTTCCCTGAGGTACTTTTTAATAAAAATTACCGTTTTCGAGAAAAATCTAAAAAACCCAAAATGTTGACCTTTGGGCGCGAATAACTCCCTTCGCTCACATGGGATCGATGGAGACTTTTGACACTTTATTTTTTATAGCAAACCTAAGGTCTCTACGGAGATTTGGCTGTGTCGGAATTTTCTTTATTTGATCACTATGTTTATGTCTAAATTGACCGGACTACTATCGCAGTTGTGTCTCAGTAAATGAAACAACTAGTTTTCACCACTTTTAGGCGGAGTACGTGATGTAAATATTGAGACACGTCAAAAGTCGCGGGAGACGAACTTTCCCCACCGGCCGCAGAATCCTTCGAGCGGGATTGTGGCATGAGCGAAATGCGATTCAATAGATCTATTGAAAACTGTAAATGACAGACAGACAGCGGAGTATTGGGGTCCTGTTTAACCTTTGGATACGGAAAAAATAACCTACCCTAAAACATACATATTTTAACATTCCATGCTTTGCTTATCTCTAAAGCATACATCTAATAAATTATTTAAAATATTGTTTAATTAAACAATGCCTGAAAATTTATTAAAATAAATGTCATAATTAAAATGTAAAATGTCAGAATCATAACAGTTCATTAGTTTGCAAATATCGTCACTTCAATGGTAAACTTACGAATCTGCAGTTTTTGTGATTTTGACATTTCTTCAGAAAACTACACCTTATGTTGTACTACATAATGTGGGAAATTTTGAAACGTCTATCTCTAACGGTTGTTGGAATCAAGTATTTCGAATCTCCAATTATTGTTGATACGCCCAACAGCAAACTTACGAAATTGTTTAGGCGTAGCCGAATATGAAGAATCCGACAAAAATGTACCACGGTTAACGTACGAATCTGCCATATTCGTAAATTTACATCGAAGCATACTTCATTTAATGGTCGAGCAACTCACAGCAAAAATACGAATCTGGCAATTTCGTACATTTACATTGGTTATATTTGTCATTCCAAGCACCATAAGCGACGCGACGATGCCTATCTGCGTCGCGACGCTGACAAAGCAGCAGCAAAGGATGACCCGAACACTTCGGCTTTTAATTTTGACCCAGAAGCTGTCCTCCAAGCCCCATGGCCTATTATTTTATGTTAGAAAACTAGCTGTACTTATACAATTTGACCTTTTTTATATTTGGCGATCAAGACGATTATTGTACATACATGGGACAAAACAGAAGGTAAAAGGGGAAGTGTTGAAATTGCGTCTTTCGTTTACAAATATATTTGTAGTGTGGTCGCAATCAAGGCATAACACAGTCATGTGAGAAAGTGAGAATAATGTCAGACAATTATGGAGACCAGCAAAAAAAAAAAATTGTTACATGTTGCTGCACTTAGTATCAAAATATTCAACAATAAATATAATTGATCATGCTTTCTATGATTCTGGACATAGTCACATGGAGTGTGACTCCATACACTCTAAAATGTAAAAATACAGCTATATACACTCTTTAATCCCAATCAGTGCCAGTTTGTGAAACTAATATCGAAATAAAAATCTGAAAAAAGAAATGTACAAATAAAGTTAAAAGAAATAATGAACAACATGAAGAAGAACTAGAAGATACAAGACCAAAACTGAAGATAAATTTCCAACATGCTGTGTGGATTCAGTACCGTAAAAACAAACCTAAATCAATCCATATTAAAACTGATTACAATGACGCGACTTTCAAAGAGCTTAAAATAAAACCAAAAAGAGGAAAGAGTTCAGCCGATATATTTATACCGAGTAATATTTATACACAAAGAATACCGATTAACAAAGGAAAAAAAAAAAGATTTAATCAATCTATGTGGATTATCTCTACATAAATTGATTACCATTACATATACCAAAATACTACCATTATTTTTACGAAAACCTACCTGATACGGAAGGAGTTCAGGACCGCTTGTCCGAATCAGAGTATGAAGAAGAAGAGGAATTGTAGGTACATACTGGAAGGTTACTTGTAATAGGGTTATTTAGTAAACTTTTAGCTAACCTAGCCTAGTTAAACCCCGGTTAGGTGACCTACATTTGTCTAACTAGGCTAGGTTTGCTAATAATTTCGATGTCTCAAAAACCCTGTAATTTTCGATGTCTCTTAATGATTGTATGAATTGATTGTTGTGTCTCTTTTTTGCTTGTAAGTTTGTTGGTTTGATTTTATTGTGTACTATTTTGATTGTGAGATTGTAGAAAGTTTTCATTTTAATGTTTCATTTTTTGGCTTACTTGTTAATAAGTTTGGTTTTTGTCTTAAAAATAATATCAATTTGAATTACTTATTTTTTTACCTTTATTTCATTCATAATTTTGTGATTTTACTTTAATTATTTCGAAAACAATGTTGCTTATAATCTATTTCTTCTCTAAAACAAGTAATTTATGCCCTGGTAAACTTACGAATGTGGCACTTTCGTAAGTTTAGCAAACATTAAATATGATACTTTTGCTATGTAACTTACGAAACTACCACTTTCGTAAATATGCTTAAGCGAAACTGCATACCTAAGAACATTCATGTATGGAAGTGCAAAGTTACGAATATGCATTTATTTCTGATTCTTGATATATATTTAAAATCCATTCATTGTAGTTAATAATAGCAGGGTTTTAATTTTTAAATATATCACAGGATTTATTACATTAATCTCTTAACAAAAGTTATTGTCAATCGAATGTTTCAAAACGCTCCCCTGTAAAAAGTCATTTTTTCAGTTTCGTAAGTTTACCATTGATGTGACGATATGTATATCATTGCCACATTAATTCATCAACGTCGATAAATTTAGGTCTTTCTTAAGACGGGACATACAACATAGGGTTTGTATTTAATAGGAATTATTACTTAGGAATTATTTATAATAGGAATAAACTAAGGAAACTATTTTATTTTTTTATGCACAAAATCATACATCAAACAAGACAAACATCGTGTGGTAACCGGCATGTTCTGAGAACTTTAAAGAGTTTGGAGGACATGGGACATTCACCAACCCGTACTTCGTCAGGAATTAATGCCTAATCTCACTCTTGGCGAGAAGTCACTGTGTCCCAGCAGTGGGAACGTTAATAGGGTGGTGATGTTAATGCAGAAAAAGAATCGACACATCCGTTACCTTCGAACGAAGGATTAGAACCTGGAAAAATATTTAAGAAACTTTCGTAAACGGACATAAGACGCGATGTTCTCGCCACTTGCAACGGGTCAGCGCTTCGGCGTGCGTTTGCGCAACTCACACGGAAGCCGATACCATGGCTGACACTGTCACTGCTCACTTACTTAGTAGGTACCTTCATAAAATAAATCAATACTAGCTTTGAGGGTGCCAGTGTTTTATGGATTTATGTGGTACAGTGGGAACATCGCATTTTCAGAACAATAAATATACTATCCAACAGTGAAATAAAAGTTTAAACCAGCCCAGGGTTTCCCGATTAGCTCCTTAAAAACCGCACCAAACAATCTTCTTATTTATAATATAAGTTTAAATGTACCTAATGGATTTCACTCGAAATTATTTATTTTCTCATGCTAAAAGTTACTTAGGTGTTATAAATATACAATCTTAGGATACGAACGATAATTAAATATTTGCGCTTATTTCAGTAACAACTAGTCCGATTTGAAAAAATATTTCAGTGTTAGAAAGAATATTTATCAAGGAAGGCTATAGGCTTATTTTTACAGCGGGGAAAAAACGTCGTTACCGGAAGAAAATCCAAAACTAGGGCTGTGCCGTAAAAAGCTAGCTTATAAAATCCAAGGTCAAAATTCCATTGAGCCGCTAGTCAATAATAAAATTAAATAATAATAGGTGTTAAAGTTTACTCTTCCTCGTTGCGTGTTTAATGCGAACAAATATAATTCGGAATAAAAAATACTGAGATGATTAACATTACTCAGATAAAATCACAAAATGCTTTTCTCGGAATTACATCAGAACACCAACTAGAGTTGAGACTAATTGCGAATGTCATTGGGATTTGCGATGAAAAAAAATATTTTGTTCTTTATTTAAGTATTATATTATTTTCTGGAGATCTTTGTGGGAGGTCTATGTCCAGCAGTGGCCGTCCTACGAACGACGAAATAATGATGATGCTGATTTGATTCAGGCTGATAACAAGTAGCTCTAAACTACAGTAATATAAAAATTGGATACAAACTTACTAAAAAATATAATAAATTTAACTACACTTGTGTCGGGTTAGTGTTGTTATATATCGTTGAAAGATTTTATGTCTACTGGACATTTATGTCTCCTACAAAAATAATTAAAACACAACCCACCACGCTGGTACTATTGCGGTGGGCGTTCAAGTGCCCTTTTTGTTAAAAGTAGTGATTAATAAATATCGATAATACCTCCTGCGCCCACTCTAGTGTCGATGAATAACAAAAACTACAATCATCAATGACGCAACTACAGTACGACAATTTGAGCACATTTGGAACTTATGTAAGCAGTTTTGTTCACATCAGATGATTGAGTGACCTTTGACGGGGTCGGGGGTCAGAATTTTCATTTGTTTTATATTACATTTGCTTGAAGTTTAGACATACATAGAAATCATTTAATTAAACATGTCAATAACTAAATTAAAAAAATGTAATAAAAAAGCTTATATTCAAATATCATCTTGACGACAAAACTGCTTGAAAAAATATTTTCATATAATTTTTGTAAAGTTTTAGAACAAAAATAAAAAAGCAAAGCGACAGATACGATATATTTATTTCCTACTTATTTTTCGGTACTTATCTTTGAATGATGAATTTGTTTATGTATTTTGTATTTCATTTTTGACGTTTCTAAGATTTGTTAAAACTTTAAAATTATCGAATGGAGTCCGCGAATCGGCGTCAAAAAGTAACGATTATAATGAACGAAAATTCGACTGCCTCAGAGCCAAACCACACGGGCGGCGCGGCTGCGGCGCCGCTGCGGTTTTGCCGCGCTGGCGACCACACGGGTAGAGCGGCGTCACAACGTTCTACGGAGCCAACAACAAACGAACAAACAACTGCGAGCGGCGCCGCTCTGCTTACACCCCTCCCCGCCTCGTCTCGATTCCGGTGCGCGCGCGGCGCGGCGCCGGAGCAAACCGCGCGGCGCCGTGTGGCTACAATGCATTTTTGTATGTAGAAAACCGCAGCGGCGCCGCTCAGGCGCCGCGCCGCAGCCGCGCCGCCCCGTGTGGTTTGGCTCTCAGTGGCGCGGTGGACGAGTCCGGGCGGTACGCTTGCGGCGCAAGTTGTAACGGGTTCGATACCCGCCGAGGTTGCCGTGTTTGTATGTTCTGCGAGCACTTTCTCCGTCTTTCACGTGCGGGTCTGGGTGCTTAATATAATATATATATTAAAAAACTAGTGGCCCGCCCCGGCTTCGCACGGGTTTTTATTCAATTTTTTTTCCTGGCAATTATTCGATTTTTTCTCGCCTTTTAAACCTTCCCTAGACCTCCACGAACATTTCAAGACTATGATAAAATAAATCCGTTCAGCCGTTCTCGAGTTTTAATCAGACTAACGAACAACAATTCATTTTTATTTATATAGATATCTATATATATGTATAATTGTATATCTATCATATTAAGTACCTATATCAGATGTCTAGTAGCCGTAACACAGGCTTAGAGCACGGGGCTAGATGTTGTTGTGTGGATTGTCCGGAAATATTTATTAATTTAAATGTCTCGAGTTCGGTCGAATCGACGCCGACGCCGTGTTACCGCTTGAATATTAAATAATATACGTTCCTCCTGGTACATTACTGGCTTTTTCGTTCAACCTTCAGGGCTATGAATTAGATGGATTCTGATTCAGCTCACACCGCAACACCATACATGTAATATAACTGTTGACATTGACCGAGCCAGCTTGCAGTTTTGCATAAAATAATAGTAGGCTGCGATACCATAATGGTGTCCGTGCTTGACAGTTGACACACAATCGACCATGCATGAATAAACCTACGAGTCGCTCATAACTATACCCTGTATATATAGTAACACCCTGTATAGAGGTAGTAACAAAACTTTCGATCAGAATGGGAAGGTCTGAAAATATAAGTTCTTAGGGACCATGTCATCAATTTTAACCAAATGAAAACTTGAATTCAGACATTTAAAAACAACTTGTGTTTTGGTGCTATGCGAATTAAAAAATCGATCTCCAAGAGTTTCGAGGCGCGGAGTTAAGGGTGGCTCCAGTCTCAAGTTTGGTAGACTGTACGGCAGAAGAGAAAGATATACATACATAATGTACCGTAAAATTGAATATGTGAGACTAATATGAAGGTTCACAGGTTCAAATAAAGCAGATATGGAATACCTTCAAATATTTTTTATCTGTGCATATAGAAACATAAAGTGAAGATTAAACACAAGTTTTAACATAGTATGTAGTACTTACTGAATAAATATTTTTACAGGCAAAAAATAAATGACAGTAGGTACAAAGATTGGAGTTTTTGTTAATAATTTTATGGGCCATAGACATATGGAAACATAGACTTGTTTCAATAAAAAGCGCATATTTTCCTCCAAATCTTTATTTTTTTACACAAATAGAACACCAAAAAAACATAGCCTATGTTTTCTACACAATTTCATACAACTATGATTTTCGTACACTTATGTTTTATGCATATTAGTTTTATTTTCGCATGTTATTTAAGACAGATTTATTATATGGTTGGTTTAAGAATTTTAATAAAACCACATAGGTATAACATGTATTGGCAAAGTAGTTTTTTTTTCAAAATGGCAGCTTCATATGCCGGAAAGGCTAGAACCTCTTTCTCTCTCACAAAAACGTTTTGGACATAATTTTCTTAATTCAAAAAATTGTTTCGTCGTTGGCCGAAGCCTACCACCAGATAGTTCTTAGCACCATACGGAGGTCACGTGTAAGGATTCAGAGGGTTAACACTTACGGACGTGAACAGAAAAAAAAACCTCCATCATTTGATACTAAAGCTTCTATGTACACAGAGATCGTGTTACCTTTCAATAAGTTAGTGTCGACCTTATTGACGCTCCAATGCATTTGATTTTAGCACCCACACGCGGCTTGAATCGAAATAACTTCAAATTCTTCACCGAAGGTCGTGTTTAGTAATATCGCAAAATAAGCGTTAAATCTATATTCCGTTTACATACATTAGGCAATGTATGCATTTAAAGAATTGTAATTAAAACTATGATGGTGTCATCACGAGCACTTGGCTACGGTGAGGCAAGATTGTGGGAATCCATTGAAAGGCAACCATAGTTTATTCAAGACGGAATGTTGCGTTGTCTAGCTTTTATGTAGTACGTTTTACAGCTACATAATATTAGATGTGATACTGGAATTTAAATGTAATACTGTTCAAAGAAAAGTCAAATGCAAGATACAAAATTATTTATTTCCATTGTTACATTATAAAGCTTAAAATTGCAAAAATCAAAAACACAAACAAATTGAACAAACTTATAGATTTATGTACATTTATACTACATGGTCGCTTCGCTATTTTTTATGCTAAATAAGCCTTCGTTTGACCACATTCTCACCTGATGTAAAGTGACGATGTGGTCTAAGATGGGGCATGAAGACCTAGATGGCTTCTCCGGACCACATTACGGAGCACATTTCATAATTCATAACACCACCCGGAGGTCACGTGTCAGGATTTAGAGGGTTAACACTTTTTTACGTGAACAGAAAAAAACACTTTTGACACTAGTGCAAGGAAGCGATAAGAAACTCTAGCTCATTTATATATTCATATTGTATCATATGTATCAGTGGCGAAGCTAGGTAGGGCAAGGCGGGGCAGTGCCCCGGACACCCCCAAGTTCTGGTGGCATCCAAAGTCTTCATCAGCAAAGAAGATCAGCAATCGTATTCTAGAAATAAAAAACGAAAACCTCAAATGAAATAAGTTGCAAAGTTACTTAATAGCAACAACATATTGCAGATTGCTAATAATTAAGTGATCATGAATTCAGTATTTCTTGCATACACAAAACTTTGACACGACTAAACAAACAATAATAAAGCGAATGTTAGGATTAGTTGGAATTTTCGATATTCTAAAAAATGGCGTAGCGAAACTATTCGGCATAAAAAAATGAATTTCATTAAGCCCCTGCATCCCTCCCCTCCCCCTAAAATAAGTAGTTTAGGGGCGCCAGCTATTTTGCTCCAGGGCCATTAACCTAGCTACGCCCCTGGCCACCAAAATCACGATTTCGGCCGTAGGACGTCTGTTGGACCATTAGTGAACCATTGATCACATCTAATCATCTCGTTCGATCCATATTTAAAATTTATTTTATTTTATCTCCTATTTGTATATAATGTTTATTCTTTTTTTTATTATTTGTTTATACTCTATCATTGTTACTAAATGTTATATTAATAAGTGTAATTGATTTTTTTGTAAGTCGTGCTAGTTAATTAATTAATATATATAAATATATGACTGCTATATATCCTCGTTTGTTTAAACAAAACTCCTCCAATCTGATTCAATCCCGAGCATAGCAGTGCAGCCCTCTATAGCTCTCTGATTTACAAAAGTCTATTTAAAATGAATAATTCATGAAATTATATCGATTAATTAATTTTGACTTTAAATGCGTATTTTTATGACATATGAAATTGTATTTTATATACTTCTACTAGCTGACCCTAGCAAACGTTGTTTTGCAAAATGAAAAATAGATAGTAGCCGATTCTCAGACCTACTGAATACGCATATAAAATTTGGTAAAAATCGGTAAAGCCGTTTCGGAGGAGTACGGCAACTACATTTTATTTAATAGATAATGAATATAATATAACCTAATTTTAAATACTTTGACATGTAACTGAATGTTAATTATAAATGAACTGAACTAAAATTCTGATATTGAAACACTTCTTATCAGAGCTGTAAACTTTATAACCATCGGTGTATTTTGTAAGCGACAAGTCGGTAGGTACCTAAATTGCCATAATAAACTGAAGTGGTTACCAACTTACTATCCGAAGTCAAAGGTTGCATCAATGCCTATAAACTTAATATTCATAAAACAGATTTATTAGGTGTAGGTACTGAGACCTGTTCGCACAAACCTGTATGGGTGTCCAATATCAGAGAGTATAGAGGCATATAATATATAATGTACAATATTACCTCAGAGAAATAGCTAAAACATGCTGACATAATATTATAGAAATTTACTCCCTTACGCTTAAACTGCGACTGCATCAGTGATAAATTTATTTATCTTTAATCCATTCCAAATACCTACACAACGATCGCTGGCATAATCTAACAGACTGCCGACAGGCAAGAACAGCAATGCCAGACCTTAACTCAAGGCAATCCAAACGCCTATTAAACCTTAAAAGAACGGACCTTCGAGTCCTGATAGGAACTATCACAGGACACATCACCCTCAACAAACACCTCTATAACATGGGATCCACAGACAGTTCACTCTGCAGAGGATGCCTCAACAAAGACGAAACAGCTGCCCACGTCATCCTGGAATGCGAGGAAATAACAGCACAGCGACATGAAATCCTTAAGAACCCAAGGTCACTCCGAGAAGCCTGCGAAGACCCCAGGAAACTTCTGCGCTTTTGGTCGGAGTTGGGCTGGTTACACTAGCGCCCCACTCCACGCACAATGGACCACCTTTGAGTCTAAGTGCGGAAAAACAGGGCCCCCCTAACTAACTTACTCCATTCCAAATAAAAACGAAATTCTCGTCACTGGATTTTAAAATTTACCCATCTATGCCGATGAACAAAATTCCCAACAAACAATCCGTTTTAAATTTGTAAGCATAAAAAAATATAACCTTCACACGCAGGATTCGAACCTGCAGCTAAAGAAAAGCGCCCCGTAATGCTACCAATTACACAAGCGCGCCAATCACGTGATGGGTCGAAATCCATAAACACTTGAAATAACGGATGAGGCGCCGACTACCGACATCTCGTAGCAAGTCTCAGGACTATTCTACATTCCATAGCTGAAATTAAAATTAAAATGCAATGGAATGGAGATGGCGCTCTTCCTTATGATAAAATGTTAATGATTTTTAATAAATAAATATCTCCGGACTAATCAAATAGCATCACCTAACCCCAAACTAAGCAGAGCTTGTACTATGGGTGACTGATACATAGATACATTTCTTTTTAGTAAATCCATACATATGATACATAGAAAACACCCAGACTTCAAACCAGAAATTGTAGATACTACAAAATCTGGTCATCCGGCGGAAATCGAACCCGCAACCTATTGCGGCTCAGGCAGACGCTCGTCCACCGAGCCACAGAGGTCGTCGTATAAGTGATAAACCACACTTTTTTGGTTAAACTATTTATTTTTTTCATGCAGAAAACAATGAGTTACCACACTCGGCCCGTTCCCCATACTCTACAACGAACAAAGCTTTTACCTAACGATATAGAAAATTAAGTAATAACCATTTGCCAACGATAATGGCGCAGCGAAGAGCATTTCGGACAAAAATGGACGTTGCATGCCATAAATTGCTAGATCTATCTACTTAATATAATAACATCGCTACTTTAACGACTTGTGAAACTATAAAGCCTTTTTCTAATGCGCGGTGCATTGGAAAAAAATATGGAATAACAATTCTCTATAAATAAGAACTCCAAAATTGTGATAACTACAAAATTGTAATAACTGATAAAGCTGTGTTGTGCTATTCGCTTCTCAACTCAGTATAATAATATAAAACATTAAAGCGAACTGTCAAGACAATGTTATTTCCATGATATTTTTTGTTTAAGCAATTTGGTTTTATTAATTTTAAGTTGACCTGTCCATGTAGGCCAATTTGTGCTTCTAAGGAAATAAACGTTTTGACTTTGACTATACTACTACAATGTATGTAACTGGCACTGACTCCATACCAATATAATGAATGCGAAAGTAACCGTGTATTTCTTTTCTCTTTCACTCAAAAACTAATAAAATGATTCAAATAAAATTTGGCACACAGATTCTCTACAGCCTGAAAAAGGATATAAACTAACTAGACTTGAGGCTGAATGCTTACACTTTTACCCGCGAGAAATAATTATTCTGAAGGGAAAATCCATTATAATCTGTGATATTATTTAATTTTTGGTTCTTAGTCACCAGATGGTTCAAAACATATGATAGATAATATAGAACAATTTTTTATGATATTTCTTATGAATAGTATAATGACTATGACATAGCACTGCCCTACAAGTATAGTTGATAAACATAGCATAAGCACACCTGTTTACGTTCCCACTGCTGGTACACAGGGATTTCTCTCGTGACGAGATTAGGCATCAATCACCACGCTGGCCAAGTGCGGGTTGGTGAATGTCACATGTCCTTCGAACTTTTCAAGTTCTCAGAATTTAACGAGTTCCACGCGACATTTGCATTCACCGTTTACCGATAAACATAAACATAACTTCTATTCAAAGATGCTTATGAATATTATCATTACTTTCCTTAATCACTTTCGAAATTAATAAAGTCTTTTGGAATAAATTACATATGTTCTTAAGTTAAAAATTATATTACTAAAACATGTTTTCGTACATTTACGTATCACAATATAATAGATTCCTAATGATCGGATCATGTTGCGTAATTCCATAAAGTTTGAAACCCACTGAGAACAATGTGTTTAACAATAAAGTTTTCCTTATCAATAAAATTATCTCTATTAATTAAAATTACTTAAAACGGGTAACATACCAATATTAATTTAAATCAAAATATTGTTAAAAAAACAACATTATAATAAAATATCATGGAATTTTAAACTCTAGAACTGGCTCTTATGTAGCGTGCACAAATTAAACCTATTTACTTCTACCTCGATGATGACGAATTGATCATAGGTACCATAGACAAAAAATAAAACCGCGAAATCTCCTTGGGGTCCTATTTCATAATCTTTTAGATAGTTTCACCCACAGGCCGGTATTAAAAAGAACTCTGTGTATACAGGTTATGTAAAAGTCTGTTAGATGTGAGATTATATGTAACTTACTTGTAACCGACCCGATCGATGTTTGTCTATAATCGAATCTTGCAAGTTAAATTTGTCACACTTCCCGATTTCGTATTGAGCAAACATTTTGCATGTAATTTTTTTGCTGAGATGTTATAAAAAGAACGTATTGCAAACGAGTGCTCTTGTGATAAGGATACTTATTTTGAAATTACTCGCTGTGCTGGCTCGGTCATCAAAATCGAACACATGGTTAAAAAGCAACTTTGCTCTCTCGTATAACAAATAACTATTTGACTTCTGCTGATTGAAGATCTAGAAGAATAAAACCAGTGAGGCACGACTTATTAAACATTATCTAAATTTGAAATTAAAAAAAAGCCTGATTCCAAAACCTTATTGCCCTTAAAAGTAAATAATCATACTATTTTTTGTAATGTGCACGTGATGCGCTCGCATTTGAAACCCCACTTTACTTAATATTAATATTTTTAAAACGGTTCAACCGATTTTCATCAAAAATGTCAAGGAACACTTAACTATTACTTGTTCCAAGTGTACCCCTAGCATAAATTTTAGTAGCTTATTTTTACAGCGGTGTTTAACTATAACTACTTAGTTAACGACTTTAGTGGTCGTAAAATTCGGCTACTATCTTGGAATCAACTTGGAAAGGATGCAATGCGCTCAAAAGGTGTTATTGTCTACGTTTGGCAAGAACATAATATTTGTTTTACTGAGTTATCTTGATTATTTAATTAATGCAGTTGCCCCCATATTTCCCGATATGGATTAGGTCTTACACGGGCTTAGGTCTTACTTAGGACACATACGGGTTTGGTGAAAAAAACATTTTTGAGTTACCCATGGGAAACTCCAAAAAATTTCCCTAGATATATTTTTTAATTTAATGCGTTTTACAGAATACATCTACTTAGCAAGTTTCAAAAATATAGGTAGTTCTTATGGTTTCGGAAAAAAGTAACTATGACATACGCGGACAGACAGACATGACGAATCTATAACGGTTCCGTTTCTTGCCATTTGCCTACGGTACCCTTAAAAGTAGTCTATTCACACTATTTTATACAGTTGTCGACTTGACAGACTGAAGAGAAGTATTTTCAGTTTCTTTTAATTGGACTTTGCGCTTGAAGCGACAATTTGCCAGTGTCAAGTTAAATAAAATTATAAAGTGTAAAAGATGTTTCTCAGTTGAACGCCATTTTGCGTATCCAAGTATTGAATTGAGAAGTATTTTTTGGTGAATTCAGGCGTGTCTAATTTTTCACATCAACGCTTCGTTACGTCAAAGTCATGTCCATGATTCTAGTCGTGACCCAGTCTGTAATACGTGGTAATACCAATTAGTAGTAGGCTAAAGTTTGCTAAGCTTTATTTATAAATATTAATTACAGTCACGAATTAACGTATTACAGCGAAACCACTAACAAAAGATGGCACGAGTAGTTTTAACAAGAAAATAATGTAGATTTTTACCCAACGACGCAACGCAAAGGAGTGGTAAAAAGGTGTTTAACAGTCTATGTATGTTCGTTTTCCCACTAAACAGACCTAACGCCTGGACCAATTTCTATAATACACTCCTCTTAGTATGGCGTGTGTCACAAACGACATGGCGTTAGTGATACTTCAACATGGCGACTACTCGACGCCATTTTGTAAAAATAATAAAGTCTACAAACTATGTCATGTAGTGCGATCCGTTTAGGATCTATATCGAATCAAAGTTGCGTTTTAACCCTTTTCACATAATTGGCTGTAAAAATTCCCAAAAAAGTAAAGTCGCAATCGAGTTATCTTCTTCTTCTTTTATTAGATGGCGTCCGTGACTATATGGCCGTCAACAGCCAATGTCCGTATGTTGTGTTGGACATTGTTGATTCGATAAGATTTTCAACCATAAAACAATGGGAGTCGAGTTATCAAAAACAAAAAAAAAACGAGTTATATTTTTTCTGAATTTCAGCTTGTTAAGAAACGTCATCTTCATCTGTAATAAACGTTATGAATTTCTATAATTTCATAGAGAATTCATACGAATCGTGAAATAAACGCATAATATTCTAATGCGTAAATATCTTTCGCAACAACTGCGCCTAGGAATGGAGTGAAGCAACAATATTAATATTGTTTCGGTACCTACAATTAATAAACTTCTAATAACTGTTTAGATTTAGAGGACATAATTTCCACCTTGACCGTTAACGTTTTCGTAATACAAATACCTATTAAAACAATAATAATATATTTATGAACGGTTTCATTTAATTTTATTTGCTGGGTTCCACGTAAATGCTTTCCGAATAAGGTAATGGTGTTTAGATGGTTGTTTTTGTGCCGTTATACAGTTGTGGAATTATTTAAGATAGTATTTTTAGATTTTGTTTTGTTTAAAATACTTTGTTGTTTAAAATGTCAATTGCTCTTCTTTCTTTAGTCATTTAGACGTCATGCCAATTAGTAACTGTATGATTTTAGGGTTTCGCACCTAAAGGGTAAAACGAGACGCTGTTACTCAGACTTCTGTCTGTCCGTGTGTCACCAGGCTGTAGTTAAGCCGAGCCAGTACTTGGATGGGTAAATGCTCTATTGCATCTTTTTGCACTGTAAGAAAAAAAAACTAAATAAATTGGACACGGAACCCAAGTTGTAGTATGAGTCCATCTCATCATGATCATTATCTCCCTATTAACGTTCCCACAGCTGGGACACAGGGACTTCTCTCTTGGCGAGAGAGATTAGGCCTTAATTCACCACGTTGCTGGTCAAGTGCCAGTGTCCATCTCATACTTATCCATTTTATTTACATATTATACTAGAGTAATAAATAATGATGTCGCTTACTTAAGCTTAAAGCTAAAGTATTGTGTTCAAACAAGGCATTAACAAAATTAAATCAAAATTGTAATGTAATCAAATCGCTAACAAAAATTTAATATTTTGATAATGTTAAGCATTACATAATACATCTGTGATAATGATAATACTTGTGGAACCCTGAAGTTTGTTAACTGTGCTTACATTATGAGCAATCACGACTTCTCACGAATATTAACTAACAATTATTTTATTCTTCAAATGTTTACTAGAACAAAAAATAACTACTAAGTATTTATTGATATTTTTTTATATTTAAATTTCTTATATTTGTATAAAACAATTGCACCCTTAACAAAAGGGCGAGGCTGTTACTGGCAAAACCACCCTCAATATATTTAGAATTGGCTTAAAATCAAAGGGAGGCCTAGATATTTTTATAAAATACAAAAAATATATCCGAAATTCCACACAGCAACATCTAGCCCCGTGGTAAGCTCTAAGCTTGTGTTACGGGTACTAGACATGTCATCTGGTATAGGTACTTAATATAATAGACACTCATATATATTTATAGATATTTTCTAACCCCCGGCCAAGAAAGAGAGGTGTTATAAGTTTTACATGTCTGTCGTCTGTCTGTATGTCTGTCTGTCTGTCTGCCTGTCTGGGACATCATAGCTCCCGAACGGATGGAGCGATTTCATTTTAGCTTGTCGCGAGTGAGACATGTTTCATGAAAATCGGTTGTGCCGTTAAAAAGTTATTGGGGTTAAGTTAAGTTAGTTAAGTTGGGGAAGGAAAACCGAAAATCTGCAAATATATACTCGAGTTGGGTATCAAATGAAAGCGCATCGCGTGCACATTACTAAATATTTTTTACTTTTTAAGGAAATTCAGGCATTGGAATAGGGGGTTTTTCTTAAATTTTATAATACATGATTAAACACCCAGACCAATGAGAAAGTACTTACAGAACATACAAACACTTGACCCCTCGTGGCGGGGTTTGAACCCACAACCTTCGGAATGAAAGACGAGTGTCCTCCCACCTACCCAACACGGCTTCACAGATGAAATCACATAACCATATCAATAACCTAGTCCCAGGGCCCTACCTAAGAATGTCTTTAATAAAAGGCCAGCAATAATTGCACTTTTTAACACAAATAACTTCCGGATGTCTGCAGTTATGTGTGAGATGACACTTCATGTCAGCAGAATAAATAATGACATAAACTGCTAATTGCCAAACAGAATTCATTTGTTCAGTAAATACTGATACAGATGATTGCATAGCTATATTTGCAATCTTTTGCGGTTTTATGCAATTTCATTAGCTTTTATTTCATCACCGTCATATCCGCTGTTGAACATATTATTGTGTGTGTGTGTGTGTGTGCGTGTTTGTGATACGACCGATTTCCGTACCCTAATGTGGCTTACATAGCCTATTTACTTTGAATATACCCTTGAACACCGGGGACATGTAAGGAAATATACAATACTAGCATTTTATGCCACGGCGTCGCTCGTGTTTTATGGATTTTTCCGCGGAAACCCTTCTTCGATAAATAGGCTATCTAACAATAAAAGCATTATTCAAGTCTGACCTGTAGTTCTTGTTATTAAACAAACAAACAACCACAGCTTAGTATAATATTAGGATCGATAATATAGAACGTAAAATATAATGACAGTAGCTTGTCAATACATTAAATTTATGAATGCCTTGTTTGAACTAACAAGAATATAATTAGCTTTCCTAAGAAGAGTGATTATCATCATTATCTACAGCATTGGTGTGCAATAAAGATCTAAAATTCCTGGTTTCGGGTCTGGGTGTTTTCTAAGTATCATATGTACCTATGTATTTACAAAAAAAAAATATGTATCTATGTAGTACACCCATAGTACAAGCTCTGCTTAGTTTGGGGTTAGGTGATGCTGTGTGAGTAGTCCGGATATATTTATTTATTATTATTATTTATCTATCTATCTACAGCCAGGTTTGACCACTGCTGGGCAAGGCGTCCCGAGTTCGTGTCATCTACAACGATGCAGACCTGAGACGTCGTCCGACCTCGCCACGAGACGTCCGCCACACTCTTTCGCCCCCTGTCATCACCTCGCCTCGCAATGTGTCAATGAAGAGTGATAAACATAATGTAAATAGTAGAAATAAGAACAAACTAAACGTTGGGGGTTTGATTCCCACCGAGGGGTCAAGTGTGTGTATGTTCTGCAAGCACTTTCTCCTTGGTATGGGTGTTACGAGTTTATTATGTGTACCTTATAAAACATATCTATGTATGCATGTCTATTAAGTTTATCAGATGTCTAGTAACCCTAATACAAGCTTAGAGACAAACACGGGGCTAGGTTTTTTCTATCTTTCATAATTAAAGATAGTTGCGAGCTAAATATTATTGTGTTGATTGTCCGGAAATATTTATTTATTATTCGACTACGTAAAGTTAAATTGTCTTTCAAGGGTTGCTAAATTTATTTACAATAAAGCTTCCAGCTAATTTCATACACCATATAAGATAGTGAAAATGCTAAATTTCTTGATTTTTTTAAAAAGTAATAAATTTAAGACAATTATCAAGGGTGTCCTTTGTGAAAAGGGTAACACATATCAGATAATGTAAATATGTATATTTAAATAAATATAAAATTACTTCAACTTAACTTGAATATTTAACTTTTATAGGTATAAAATCTCGTAAAATAAATTTTTGGTCGGAATGGTGCACATTATAATTGCTAAGTAATGATTTCTGAAAGTTTCTGTCACTCGTAAATCTTCACGTCAAAGCGAATAATAATTGTTATTAAGTATTAGTGTGGTACCCCGCGGCGACCTGAGTGCTGAGTCTAAGTTCCACAAACGTTTTCGAATGACTTTACTATCTCGTTAATCGAGCTAACGAAATTCGAATCGAAAAGCAATGGCATGCAAGTTGGAGTTCCTATCGACAAAAACTATACGAAAGCGTTCACTCACCGTGAGCATAGTTAAATATTTTTGTTAGGGTGGTAGCATGACGTCATCAAATCATTAACCGGCCAAATTCAGAATGATATTTTTACTAGTATTTTGTCAAGAAGCAGCTGTCTATCAAAAATGTTATGATTATTCTGTGTTTTGTTTACGTTTGAAATGAAAACTTTCGTTCGAGTAGGAAGAAGTGGCCGGCCAATAAATTAATAATAAATTGAAACTATGAGTTAAACAGTCTAAAAATGAAGACAAGTTCATGGAGCAGTGAGTGTTTGATAATTTATTTGATGTTTAGATCTATTTATGTGAAGTTGTTTCATCGACGAAGAAAAAACTAAGTTTATTGTTGTTTCTAGGCATGGAGACCTCAGACATTGGGATGAACCTGGGCCATCAACATCATATGTTGCCCCAGTCCTAAGCCCCAGTCAAAGAATTACTGTAACAACCCCAGTTCACAATATTGTCACAATATTGGATTTGTTTTTGAGATTTATTTCACAACATTGTAAGCACTGGAAGGTAAGACTTAACTTTTTTAAGGATAACATAATTATAATGTTAATAAGATTATAATAACATTAATGTATTTTTACAGATGCCCATGCACTCTCTCCTATAAGGCTCTGTGAGAGCAATCTGATTCGGCCTGAGCCTGCTTGCTTTGGGCAAACACCACCTTGCCATGCAAGAATTCCTTGAAGAATTTTGAGGCTAGCACAAAATTTTCTACAGGCTGAAGAGTTTTGGAGAAAGTTTATAATAGAGTAACATAAGCTTGAGGAGAGAGCAAAATATGATTAGGGAGATGGAAGCGCAGAGCCAGAGATTGGCAAGCAATAGGAATAAGAGTTTAAGATAAGTTAGTTAATAGACTCTGTAATGATTAGTTTATATTTTTGTAAATATAAGTATATTAGTTTATAAATTTAACTTGTCAATTCTGACTGTCTAATTAGGTAAAAAAATAAAGTTCATCTTATATAATTTTGTTTATTTATTCATTGTCACAATACAATATCCTTAACCTTATAATCCTAAGCACACTTCTATAAATAGCAATAGTACATTAACACAATATATAACTGAGAACTACATACATATATATATCACACACTATTTATCAGTCTTCTTACTAAAATTGGTCCGCTGGTAGCTCCAGCTCCTTCCACATAGTCATTGTAACCCGGTTCACTATTTAAGTTTCCTGGAACTAGATATGATTAATTGTAACATAAATAGGTATTTTGTTATAATATCATATGAAATATTTTACCTTAACTAGACCCACCTAAATCTTACTCGGACACTGAGTAAGATTTAGATCAATGCCAAGATTGATAACTATGTTATGCAATACTGAGTATGCTATAATAATAGAAGCATATTTGAGTGGCTTGAAGTGGATGGAGTGAACTCCATCCTTGTCTAAGCACTACCATCTGTTTTTCAGCATTTGAAAATGTATTTTCTATTATTACTCTAGCCCTCATTTGCTTGTTATTATAATTGGCCTCTGGTGTACCAGTATTTGCATCTAAAATTGGAGTCATTAGCCTGGGCGCTGAGGGTATCCAGAGTCACCTAAAAATAAATAATTATGTAAAAGATAGAATAGTGAAAGGGATCAAAACATAATGCATTTTAATAAATCAAGTACCTAAAGATACTTTACCTAGGTATGTAGAAGCCAGACCATTTCTCTATTTTGGTGCAGAGATTGAATTTATGTATTCAAGTCACTGTTTTCCCATACAAAGAATCATGCTTTGCACCTCCAAACTTAGGGTTAACATTTAAAATGTAGTATTGATCATCACATAGGTAACTGAAAAAAATATCATTGCATTGTTTTGCTACTCAAATTGGCTTTTGTATGAACCAGAAGCAAAAAAGAAGAGAGCCGTGAACACCTGCGAAGAACAAATTAATTAGGTGTCGAAACTATAGCTAGGTACTTTTTAATATTTTAATTAATAAATAACAAAAAGTACATAATATAAGTTCCAACAAAACGAGTTGAGAGGACCTTAAATTCGTCAATTGTTTTAATTCTCTGCACAAAAACTTAAAAGCTGTCTTTGTAAGACGATATCCAAGCGAAAAAGAAACGTCCGGCCATAATTTATTTGTAAATATTAATGATTTTACTGAATAACTTTGCACTCTCACCTCTACTCACTGAGAAATTCTAAGTGAATGCTAGACGAATACTTTTTCGAGCGCGTTTACTATTCGAATGTCAAAAATGGTAACACGAACTCGGGAAAATTTTCAAACAACCAATCAAATGCGTTAACGTTCTCACTTTCGAACGTGAGCGTAAACGAGTCGACGATCGACGGTCGATAGTGAATCTCAAACTAGCAAATTATGTTTCTCAAGTTTGCCACAAGAGGCGCTGTTTCGATCCCATACAAATTATAGTTAACGTTCTCACGATCGAGAAAGTTAACTACAATTTGTAAACTCAGACTCAGCACTCTGACCACATAAGTTACAATATAATAATACTTACTAGGTGCCAATTTGATGTTTTTTATAAACTTACCTATGTCAAATTACGTAATTGCTAGGTAACCCATAACGAAATCGTTATGGGATTCTACGTGTTTTACAAGGGGGGTAAGGTTAATAAGACATCTATACTTATCCTTTTTAAAAGTTAACTTTGGAAGTTCAGAACACAAAATAGAAATATCGTTTATATCATGACATATTTTTTTTCACAAAAACAGCAATTCAGTTTTCATTGAAACAAAATATTCCAATATCATTTACATTTCACCCCTGAAAAAAAATTAAATTAGTAAGAGATCACGAGTCTTGGAACAGAAGAATATTTTAATATAAGTAATAAGTTAATGTCACGAGCAATTTCTCTGTTAATTGTTACATACGTAACTATAACTATACAAAATGAAATATTGCTTAGATTATTTTTCTTATATTTATTGATACCAACAAATAAATACATTCCATATAATAAAATTAAATCAATGTATAATTGACCTACAAATAAGAGAGACGATACTTAACTGAACTCTGCTAGTGACATCTCAAGTACGCTATTTCACAGTTTGCTGAGTGGTGTTTCAATATTAACTGTTCAACTTATGACCTCGACTGTCACGGATCAATCAACGAAAAGCTTAAAAATCGCATTATGCCCTCCAATTAGACAAGACTTCCTCTTCGTATGGATCTCCCTAGCTTACACAACTAACCTATCCTTTCTCCGCCCCACCTTACCACTCTTTACTATATATCCAACTCACCATCCAAACACACCACATTAACTCACTACCTACCAAAGTGACCCATCACTAAGCATCATGAAAGCCTTTGTTGCGGTAAGTCCAGTGGACATACGAGTGAAGTGAAAAGTGCCCGTGACGTTCCGAAATCAACAGTGCAACGGGATTGTGAATAGTGCTGGATTATCCTGTCAGTGTCAATGTCAAATCGCGTGCACTAGTGATTTCAGAATGTGAATTTTAACGATATCGATGACGGATTTGGATTTTGCTGAATTTCTGTGGATTTGTGTCAAAGCTGCCGCAGAAATTAATGAGAATAATAGCATCATTTCAATTCACAAAAGGACTGCACGATCCGAAGCCGACTTCGATGTGTGATAAACTCACTTTTAAATTGCCTTGTGCGCAACAGAAACATAAAATATTTACTTTATTTTACCAAACACAAGCCTGCATTGTAAATAGGGTGGGAATTTGTTTCTTACCTTTCATTATTTCTCACGCTGCTTATCCTCTTAAATCTAACTTTGAATCACTCACCTACCATAAAAACTTAAAATGTTCCCATTAAAACCTCAAAGATTTAAATGCCATATTTCTTGAAAAATAAAAGAAACACGGTTTTACGGCTGTCATGTCATCCTAAATAATTATTTCAATCATTTCTCCAGAAAAACGCATAAATTAATTCAACTGAGTGACTTTATAATTTTATTTAAGTATACACTGGCAAATTGTCGCTTTAAGCGCAGAGTCCATCATCATCACGCTATCAACGTTCCCACTGCTGGGACACAGGGACTTCTCTCTTGACGAGAGAGATTAGGCCTAAATTCACTACGCTGGCCAAGTGCGAGTTGGAGAATGTCACATGTCCTTCAAACTCTTTAAAGTTCTCAGAACATGCCAGTTTCCTCACGATGATAGCCCTAACCGTTAAATGACGTGTTTTAAAGCGCACATACATTTTTCAAGAATAAAAATCCATTGGTGCGTGGCGGGGTTTGAACCCACGACCTTCGGAATAAAAGTCGAGTGTGCTCCCACTTAGCCAACACGGCTTCCAGACTTGGGGCAGAGTCCAATTACAAGTAATTTAATTGAATTGTCATTCCTCCTACCGTACCGTAATATTTTTATACTCTTTTGTTTGTTTTAACAGTTTCAGAGCCAAAATCTGATTTCCACAGTGATAGAAAGAACAATGAATTGGTTTTATGGTACAATTTTACTAACTTATATAATTAGACCTAATGAAAGCCCTCAATCTCTCTGAAACTCGAGCTTTTTTGATCTTCAAATAACAAACATAAAACATGGGTAATTTTCATATCATAAGAATTTGTGAAACTCTATGGAGTTTCCAATTTCCATCATGTTCATCAAGCTAAATACATGCTAATTAAATAACCATCTAACGAAGTATCTTATGAGAAGTCGTAATGACTATTGCACTGCGGTCCCATCATGATTCTTGGGCAATCTTTGCCCGAGGTCAGAGTTCGCATTGAAAATTACTCACTATAGGTTTAGGAATTTATAAACTTTAATTTTAGATTGGGTTAACTAGTAACAGTATAAATATATATCTGATTTCCATAACCGTTATTGTTTTAGGTACCTACAAGAATCAAAATTAGTTACCACAAAATTTACATGTTAGTAAATTTTGTGGTTTCCAAGTTTTAATTATGTAATACACAATAATAAAGTCATCATCAAAAATAATAAATAGATTAATACATTTTTGTGAACTGTTGTTGTTTTGTTATGGTAATTAAGTCATAGTGAAATTTTACGGGATTGAATAAATTAAAACGAATTTAAATTATGCTAATCAAGCATTCTAATATAATTAATTTGAAGAAAAGTAATTATTGCAGACTTTCTGATTACTCAGTTACTAGGTACTTTCATTTTTATGTTATGTATTTGGAATAGGAAGCGAATGGGAAAAACAACCGTATAAGGATTTAAATAATTGGTGCCTACATCTGTCACTCCAAATGCCCGTTTACAGAATAATCGTGACCCGAATATAACTGGGCGATCATTTAGCGCTGATACATCGATAAATATGCTGTGGTGCAACACTATTCTACGCACGTAAGTTGTCTCTTTTGAAGGCAGAACACATGATTTGAATATAGAATTTAAGATTAATGCGTAAATAAAAATATTTCCTACAATTTTAAATTACAGATCAATAATAGTTTTTCAAAATATCTTAGAAAACGCCGCAAAAAATGGGATTCCAAAAAACAATGTTTTAAAATTCGAAATGAAAGACATCAATACGGTCTATGGTATTTGTTACGATTCGCCAATTCTATTTCCACCAGAAAAGTACCAAGAGAGAATACCTGAGCTATTAGCTAGCTTTGAACTAGGCACTTTCTATGTCACTAGTAGTTAAATCAACAATATTGTTTAGTTAGTTGTTTAGTTATAGTTAGCAGACAATTTCTACAGTCGTAAAAACACTAAAACAATCGCACGTAGTTTATTTGATGTTAGGTGATAATTAACAAACAGACACTCAGATACGCAATTCGTAGGAAAAGCTTTTTTTTAATTCTAAGATAAGGTGGACATCCATGCTAATATTATGTATACGAAAGTAACTCTGTCTGTTCGTCTTTCAAAAACTACTGAACCGATTTTAATACATTTGGTACACAGATTCTCCAGAGCTTGGAAAAGGACATAGGCTTTTTACCGCGGGAAAATCCATTACCGGTAGCACCGCGGGGCAACACTAGTGATTAATAATTTACGCGTTTACATTTAAATTTGACCGAAGTTATAAATAAGCGCCATTCATAAACTGTATTAGATTTTATCAAATTTTCATATAATAATTCACAATTCCTTGTCAATTGGCAGTAAATTTTACGACGGTGTGAGCGAAGGTGCCAATTCTCGCTATGTTGCGAATGGCGCCAGAATAACTGGCATTAGATGATTATCTATTTCATAACCAAGTATAGATTATATCAGATATTAATTACAGACTTATACGCTTAATTAAGAATAATTAGATCATCACGTGCCGGGGCATTAAGCTGCTTAATGCTTTATGATGAAAGTAAAAAATATTGTTGATGGTTCAAATAAAGCTATATGATTGACATGACATTGACGTAAATTCTTTATAGGTAGGTATTTTAGGTATATATATTTTGTAAGATTTTTTTTTATGAAGTAAGCTTGTATTGAATTGAAGACGTACAAATGACCGAACAAACGATCTTTAAACCTAATTTCCTGTATATTTGTGGTCTTTCGCATAACAAAAAAATAATATGAAGCGAAACTTTAAGCTTCTGTATTAGGTGATATTATGCAGTATGCCTTGTCTGGACAATCCAAGCAAAAAACTAAACATTATTTTGTTTCATAATATTTCTATACCTAATTTAGAATGGATTATATCTCTCTCATGATCATGATCAGAGACTCGAGTTGCTAAAGTCACAATTGTGAGTTATGTGTTCCAACGGCATTTCCTTAATTACGTAAGAGTTACATCTTCAATGATTATGAATAACTTCCTAAACTATAAAACATTTAAAAACAAAAACGTGAGAGTTCGTGAGAATATTTTATCATAGTGGAAAAATTATATTAATAGAAACGGTTATTTTTTTCAAATAATACATAGCGCTAATTTACTTCTGTTTAAATTTGTTTATAAACAGCGTGGTCAAAATAAAGTACAGGTTAACGTTTATAAAATATTCCTTTATGTATAACATTTAAATTATCATGGGTTTAACTTGAAATCTGGAATCTGGATATATATCTAAATATTGAAAAGCTCAAAACTCGTTTTCAAGTTTTCCTTAAAGTAGGTATTTTTGGTCTAAACTTCGATATCGAAATTCGAAGTACTAGCAAGTAGTTCCTATGATTCGCGATTTCAAACAAATAAACCAACTCTCCAGATTCCACTATTACACAAACGATTAAAACCTTTACACTTTAACCAATAGATAGGTAATATGCCAACAGCCCACTCAGAATAAATTATAGAATGAGCAGAATCAAACATTATATCGTAACGTGATGTCAAAGATCACATTCCCATAGCATCGCCTCTGACGTAACGGCTTTATTACGACTACACCAGACACCTCTGACCCGCGATGTGACTTTCACTACCATTCTATTGTGTTCCTAATCTGCGGACGAACGAATCTGCGTTCTGAATTCAAATTCACTTTTAATCGCCTCTGTCGTCGGATTTCCATAGAGTTGCAGTTTTTTTTTTGTTGTTCGTGCTAAAGTTCTATATTTCAATCATTACAGAAACTGACTGTCATAGAGATTATTATTTTATATACTGTCATACGAAAGTCATAATAAATATATACCGACATTTAGGGAGTATATAATCACTACGTTTTACCTACATCTCTCATCTTAATTGCTGATACTAATGGCTATATATAAAAAAATGTACTTATAAAAAAACATTAATAAAATATCTTCCTATTTTCTCAACGGATCCGAGATATGAGTTTTAGACTCGGGTTTAACTTTTTTATCAACTATGTGCTACAATCCCTCCTTGTTTGTTACAGTGCATAGCCCTGGCCTTGGCCGCTAGCGTCTCCGCCGAGCCCCCGTCCGGGTACAACTACAACGCCCCCTCATCCGGAGGCTTCAGCGGCGGCCTGAGCAGCGGCGGCCTGAGCAGCGGCGGCGGCGGCTACCAGGCCGTGTCCTCCGGCTACCAGACCTCCGAGGGACAGAACGTCGACGCGCAGCTCCTCGAACAAGTCCGACAGATCTTGCTCAAGGAAGAGTCGTCCTCTGGATCCATCGGCGGAGGACATTCCGCCCCCTCATCCTCATACGGCGCTCCCTCATCCTCCTACGGCGCTCCTTCCTCCTCGTACGGAGTCCCCTCCGCCCGCGTCGTCGGTCTGCAGCTCGAAGGCGTCCGTCAGGCTATCCAGGTCGCGCAGTTCCAGCAGTCCTCCAGCACCGGCGGTGGATACCCATCGGGACCCTCATCCAGCTACGGAGCCCCCGCGCGATCCCCCTCCAGCAGCTACGGCGCCCCCTCCTCCTACTAGAACCTTATAGCAACACATCTGCATCGCAGACGGCAAGCTTAGCTTATCGACTGTGAGGCAGAGGTTATTCGGATGCGTTCGTTCGCGTTCGAATGTTCGTTCGTTATCGGCCGGCGGTCATGTACAATGTAGGTGACGCCGGCTGGCCGTCCACACCGCGAGCGGCCAGGCCGCGACTATGCACGCCCGCAGCTAGCCAGGCGCCGACGCCATTGACACCTGTCAAAACTGAAAGTTCTGACAGTTGGACTTGGGTTGAAAGGCGAAGTGGCTAGCCGCTGGCTTGGCTCATGACTTGTATAAAGTTTATTATAGTATTAGCTTAATTTAATTATTACGTTTTTATGTTTTTTTACAAAAAAAATAAATACATTTTGACACCGTATAACGTGATTTAATTCGAACGTATTCCGATCGCTAAAACAAACTATTAAGTAATATCATTTGAGAATGATGCAGTTTGTGGTTTGCCAAAGTACAAAGTAATTCTAATAGGTCATCTTATTCAAAGATCTCTGCGGTACGAAGCATATTATCTAACTTGCTCATACCACTATACCTTTTCACTTTATACCTGTGCTTAACCGCACTTAGCAACTGCTTTGAAGCCCTGCTTATAAGACTGATACTTATAAGCCATTTACAAGTCAGTGTCAAAGTTCAACCTCTAGAAACCTGACTTTCAATAGGAAACTGCATTTAAAATCGGTTTACCCGGTAACGAAATACAATTTTTACAAGCAATTTAAACTCTCATATAAATAACTAGAAGAGCCTCACGGTGCTTCTCGCTTTTGTAATGGTATATTTTTCCGGGGGAAAAATTAGCCCATGTCTTTTCTCAGACATTACAGAATCTGTGTACCAAATTTCACTAAAATCGGTTTAGTGGAATCTTAAATTACCGTACAGTCGTGAAGCTTAGATTCTCATTTAAATTTACCAATTAAAATTACATTTAAATCCACCTTAAATTAATTTGTAAGAATTAATATGAATATTCATATTCTGATTTCACAAGACTTATTTTAGACAGTAAAGATACCTAATGTGATGTTTATATAGGTATATATTTTTTATATTCTTCTGTCGGGCTTAAATAAAAATGAATATTTCCGGACTATCACACAGCACAAACTATGGGTGACTAATATACTACATTCATATATTAGGTATGTATTTTTTCGAATAAATACATAATATATGTATGTTAAAATGCTAATGAAACTAAGTAATTGTATATCGGTCTAAGGTAGTTCAGCATCAACTGCATGAAGCCTAACCGGCGACTTCTAGAAAGTCGCCGCACGACTAGGCTTTCGAAACTCTTCAAGTGCATTTGTTTACAAAAACTCTTGAATATTATTTCACCACGTCATTATGCATGATGAGACGCCGATTCCAATGATTGCGGCTCCAACTCTTGACCGTTACACAATCATGACAGTCAATGGTGATTCTTGACGATTTATAGAAAACATTGGGTACTTCTCAAGGTATGTGTCGGATGACAGGTGGACCAAGCGAACCACTGATTGACACATGAGTCGCCCCGGTGGAAGGCCCAGGATGAGATGGCGGGACGAACTGGATACTGACTTAAGCACGTGGCCTGTCACAGCGTTCAATCGCGAAGAGTGGAAGATGGGTAGGGAGGCCTTTGCCCAGCAGTGGTAGAGTATGAGCTGAAGAATAATAATTAGATACTTATGGATCTTTGACGCTTCACTATAGGCTGTGAATAGGTAATAGGTACTTATGGATGTAAAGCCGTGTTGGCTAAGTGGGACCTCACTCGACTTTCAGTTTGAAGAGCATGTGACATTCACCAACCCGCACTTGGCCAGCGGGCCTAATCTCTCTCGTCGAGATAAAAGCCCATGTGTCCCAGCAGTGGGAACGTTAAGAGGCTGATGATGATGATGATATTATGTATTATATTTGTTAAACTACCATATTTACCCTATAATTCAAATTTTGGCGTTAAAGTGTGCTTACATAAAAGTGTTTGTATTGTGCTTCACTATACGCAATATCGAATACATGATATGGGTTTCTTTATGAAATCGAATCGGAAATACAAATAACCGATAATCTCTTTTAATTACAGTTTTTCAGCGTTTCAACCTGCCAAAAAGAAGTTTGGCAAATTCAGAGTCAAAACGTTTATTTCCTTACGCACATACATGGAAGTAGTAGAAGTCTGACTGTCATAACTAAATGTATGGAAAAAGCTTTTAACGATTTTTAGTACTCATACATAACATTCATTTGATGGCCCCATAGAGTTATTTAACCCTACAACATATTTGATTCTTAAAAAAATATCTATTGGGATGAAACAATATTTTTGTTATTTTAGTAATAATAATAAAATTAAAAATGTATTTATTTCAAATTGAAGTTTACAGCTTTTGTGCTTATAGTTAAGAAACAATGTTATACTTTTTAAAAACTACTGTAAGCTATTTTAGGATTTTTTATCTTGCCGCTGTTCTTGAAGATCTGTGAATGCAGATTCTATCTTTGGAGTTATGGATTTGGATAGTCTCATAATAATATTATCAGCATAAATTTATAAATACCGCATTTTATGTCAAGAAATACCTACGACAAAATAGATTTTCTCTTTCATTGGGTAATTTCTACGAGTATACTATACTATAACCATAGAATAATAAATTACTACGTAACTATAACTATTATTTATATTTTTTTTTTTTTTTTTTTTTTTTTTTATCCAGACAATTCACACAACAATATCTAGCCCCGTGGTAAGCTCTAAGCTTGTGTTACGGGTACTAGATATCTGATATACTTAATATAATAGTCATACATATAGAGATATTTTTTATTATACATATTAAACACCCAGACCAAGGAGATCTTGCCTGCAGAACATACAAACACTTTCACCCTCGGCGGGAATCGAACCCGCTACCTCTTGCGCCGCAAGCGGACTCGCGCCCACCGCGCCACTGAAGCAGTCAATTATTAATTATAAGTATTTCTACGAGTATTTCCACTACGAGTATACTAATTCGCGTGTGAGACTGCTGACTTTATAATGTAAATAAAGTCAAAAACTGGTCTGTGTGGCCACGAATCCAGAGAGAATTCCAATTTTGCCATTCGTATGCATAAATAATTAATGAAAATGGATAATTATGATGGTTATTCGAACTAATTAACTTAAAACGAAATGAAAATCTGAAATCCCAAAATCATTATTTATTATTAAATGAAATCCTAAATTAATTATTTGGGATTTCAGATTTTCATTTCGTTCTTAAGTTAATTAGTTCGAATAACCATCATAATTATCCATTTTCATTAATGCATACGAATGGCAAAATTGAAAATGTGAAAATTATGGCAAAATTGCAATTCTCTCTAGTTTCGTGGCCACACAAACCAGTATATGACTTTATTTACATACGATACTACGCATAGGCGGAACGTAGATTAATTAACTTTTTAGCAGGTAGGTACAGAACGCGTAACTACTTTTCCCATTTAATTGCAAATAGAATGAGAACGAAGATACACACAAGACGCTCACTGTACCTATGTACTTCTTAATTCACCATTTAGCATGATGCGGGTTAAGTACTGACTTTGCCAAATAGTTAGGCCTTCCAATTTGGATTTAAGGTTTTTCATAGGGCAAACTGAAATTACTGGAAATCACTTAGTTAGGCTCATAAAAAGGTTTAGCATTCGCAATCCTAAAGCCAGAATTATGATGATGATGATAAGTTACAACTCCTATGACAAATCATCAAATAATATATATTCGCTTTATGTATAACTCTTTGTTCTGTGATAAACACTAAACAATAGTACAAGTCAACAGCAAAATAAACTGATAAAGAAGATGTTTTGAAATGTTGATTTTGATCACGTTGACTGTACATTGTCATTGTCTGCTATATAATAGTAGGTAAATACAACATGAAATGAAATTCCTAAAAGTTACATTCCACGCTTCTAACCTCTGTTTCAACAGCCACACGCAACTCACTTAGATGCTGGTACATTACAAAATCGACTTATCCGCAGCACATCAGATTGCGACACGTCGCCGGCCGGTCAAGAGATGCGGCCCGCCCCTGCCCAGCCAGCCAGACATGTATAATGAAATGGCGAAATAGTCGTAATTGTTCTGAAGCAATGATGATTGCTGGTTTTACAGATCAAGGAAAAGGGTCAAAGCTTCTAATCTTATTGATGGATTAACGGTTACTGACTGCTATAGTGGCGCAGTGGGTGAAGGACCGCTTACGGCGTAACGATTCCCGCTAGATAAAGATAGATAAAGTAAAAAATGGTTTATTCGGCTATAAGAATAAAACTTTTTTGCCAAAAATTAAACCAACTTCAAAAGAGAAACTGAAAAGTACAAAATAAATTAACTTTACAAATCATTTCGACATTATAAGTGACTAGCTGTGCCCTGCGGTGCTACCCGCGTTATAATGGATGAAGTACTCTTAACCAACAACATATTTATTTGAATAAAGATTTTTATTATTATATTGATACAACTTAAAGAAATTATTTCGACCAAATTAGGTACCATAAAAACGGTTTTTGTGAGTTAATCTTAAAAGATAGACATAATACTATCGCGGACTGTTTTTTAGATCATTAAAAGAGCTATTATTCTTTAATACATATTTTTTGTGTATCTTGAACCGTTTTCACGGCGCACGCAACGGAAGGCTTCAAAGATGAACAATTTCTCCCGTTTTTTACACATTTACCACTATATCTTTGCTCCTATTGGTCGTAGCGTGAAGTTATATAGCCTATAGCCTTCCTCGATAACTCGACTATCCAACACAAAAAGAATTATTCAATTCGAACCAGTAGTTTCTGAGATTAGCGCGTTCAAACAAACAAACAAACAAACAAACAATCAAACAAACAAACAAACTCTTCAGCTTTATAATATTAGTATAGATAATTAAAAGAAACATAAACAATTAAATAATTAAGTATTTAATAATTTTGAAGTCGGTGCCAAGTAAACACTACAAAAAACTTAATGCAGTTACAAATACATTTTACCTACACAATAAATAATATAGCCAATAAGCCGTGTTGGCTAAGTGGGAGGACACTCGACTTTCATTCCGAAGGTCGTCGGTTCAAACCCAGCCACGCACCTCTGGATTTTTTATTCTTGAGTAATTTATGTGCGCTTTAAACACGTGCTTTAACGGTGAAGGCAAACATCGTGAGGAAACCGGCATGTTCTGAGAACTTCAAAAAAGAGTTTGAAGGACATGTGACATTCACCAACCCGCACTTGGCCAGCGTGGTGAATTAAGGCCTAATCTCTCTCGTCACGAGAGAAGTCCCTGTGTCCCAGCAGTGGGAACGTTAATAGGGTGATGATGATGAAGTCGGAAAGACAATATTTTCAAGAGTTTCCCTCAATCTATTCAGGATTCCACCACCAGATCCAGGTTTCCTTACAATGGGAGCACCCTTGGGATACTCCCTTTCCAACAAAAAAAGAATAATCAAAATCGGTTCACAACTGACAAAGTTATCCGCGGACATACATAAAAAAAATATATATACGGTCGAATTGAGAAACCTCCTTTTTTTTTAAGTCGGTTAAAAAGGTGTGTGTGCGATTCACACACGATAGAAGTGAAACTTCAGTAAATCGACAAAAGAATGAGAAGATTAAAAAAAAAACAAAAAATTAAACTACTGTGCAAAAAGATTTTGTTCGGGCAGTCACCCATCCAAGTACTGGCGTCGCGCAAGGTTGCTTAACCTTGTTAGTGTTTAAGATTGGCTTGCCTGTCGTTTTTTCCGTTGCATCCGGTTTGAAATCACAACGATTCTGAATTCCCGCAGAATTATTAGTAATAAAAAGTATTAGCAGTAAAAAGCAGTGCCTCAATAGCCTGTCTTTTCTCAGACTCCAGAGAATATGTGTGTATCGGTTCAGTATTTTTTTGCGTGAAAGGAAAACAGACGGAGAGATAGAGTTACTTTCGCATTTATAATGTTAATATGGATTCTTCTTCTTCTTTAGGTGCCACTTCATTACCGAAGGTTGGCAGTCAGCTCCATAAATTTAGCTTTATTTATCAACAGTTACAACATGTAACTGTTGATAAATAAAGTCAGTTTTTTTTATAACAGTTTATTTGCACAACGTTGAATTGTTCATGGCGATCCTGAACAGCTGTTCCACAGTTTTAATGCCAGTCCAATGCCAATGTTAATGTTAGTATGGATATGGACAAGGTTATAATAATATGGATAAAAGGTAAAATAATTGTATGTATTACTAGCTGACCCCAGCAAAAGTTGTTTTGCAAAATGAAAAATAGATAGTAACCGATTCTCAGACCTACTGAATATGCTCACATGTTTCGGAGGAGTATGGCAACGAAAACTGTGAGACGAGAATTTTATATATTAGAGAAGATTTCAACTAAAGTACCAAAGCAAGGCTCTAACTGACCTTTCGGGTCAAGTCTCTAATGAGCCCCTAATGGAAAATCTAAAGAAACAGTAAGGGTACCTACATACTCAATCACAATTAATTTTAATTTACTGCCACCAATATTTTTCTAAATAATGTATCTATACTTAAAATTAAAGTCCTCTTCCGAGTCATTCTGTTCTTATTATCGCTGTAAATTAAAAAGCTACAAAAAAAATCTACGTACAGTTTTCTGTGAGATTTTGTGAGAATTAGTTGAATTATAATGATAATTGTTATAGGAGTCGGAGATATTCAAGCATTTACTTCGTACCTACCTACGTTTTGTTTATTTATAGGTATCCACGACAACTGACTGTGCGGTGCGGTGAATGCAAAACCCAATCTTTGTTTCGCCAAATGCGATTGGGTTTTGCCTGGTTAGCTAGTATTTATTATAAACTAGCGGCCCGCCCGGCGTCGCACGGGTAAAAAAAGTTCCCGGCAATTTTTCCTTATTTGCTCACCGTTTAGACCTACCCTGGACTACGACAAACATTTTAAAACTAAAATCAGCTCAATCGTCCCAGCCGTTCTTGAGTTTTAATCAGACTAACGAACAACAATTCATTTTTATTTATAAAGAAGATAAAAGTCTCCCGCCATGTCAGTCTGTCTTTATGTTCGGGATAAACTGAAAAACTACTGTACGAATTTTAATCCGGTTTTCTGCAGTAGGTAGGTAGAATGTAATTATAATCAACTTTGAATCAGTAACTCAGCAAGCAGATAAGTTTATCAAATTATTGGACGGATAAAAAAACAAGCCTTAAGGCTGAGATGAGAAAATAAAAATACAAACAAAATTAAATATAAAGAAATATATTTCTGAATTTGCAAGTTTTTAGTTAAGTGTTTCATGTACTATATGTTAGAATATAAATGCTAACTCTTTTATTGATAAGCGCTAAGACAAATTACCTACCTAAGTGTGTTAATTTTTTTTTGTAGTTATTTAAAATATTATTATTTAGCAAAAAAGGTACGTCTGTAAAGTGTAATATTTTAACGTATACATATATGTTGTGCCGACCTTAAATAGTGGGGCAAAAACAAGAAGAAACCTAATAATGAAAATGGAAATGATTTGGCTTGCAATGGTTACATTACGTAAGGACTATCTGTTTGTAAAGTTACACGACTAAAACTATTGCAGTGGACAATACTATAGGTTTAATGATACGATTCGCACGGCCCGTGACATCACTTCTCGTTATTATGATGTCCAATTGCACTGCTCTCACGTAACGCAATGAAATTTACATGAAAGTAATGAGTGGAGGCTGCTACCCGTTGGAATATCAAGATAGCATGAATCGGTGAGTGTTTCTGCAAAACAACTTTGTTTGCACGAATTAATGCTACTTTTAATATGTGATCTATTAGATGTGGGCTATAAATATGATCTCCCATAATTTTTGACCACACGTAGAGCATAACCCCCATTTTCGGTCTCACTTCTGGGAGACAGGGGCTTCTCTCTTGATGAGAGGTTAGGCCTTAATGCACCACGCTCTGGCCAAGAACGGGTTGTCACAATATCACAAGTCTTTCAAACTAGTGTTCTGTGGCGACTAATAAAATATAAAAGGAGTAAGCCTACTTTTCACCCCAACGGCATTACAAAAAACTCGTATTGACCACAAGGTGTGTCCAATGTTTGTATGGAGATTCATAAAATCTCATTTTACTTTTTTTTACTTTAACCATCATATGAAACTTAAGACCAAAACACTAGACCACATTAAAATGAAAATGCAAATATAAAATTTCATAAAATATATTTATTTCCTCGCATTCATCTAACCTCTTTGACTCACGTATTTATATCGGCTTTTCTACTTATAGCTAACTTGGCACTTAGTGAGCACACATAATAATAATGTACAGCTTATTTACATACAAAATTATCTACTTTATTATGCCAAACAAGCAATGCTCCATTAATCCATATAATAAAAATCGAAACTCTTGTCGCTTAAATTCATAGCACTTCTCTCCTTATCTGACATCAAAATTGGTCCACCTTGTCGTTTAGGTTTAGGTTTCTTATATTTGAACTCCTTAATAGAAGGTACACCACTTTTTATAGTATTCATTACAATTTACACAAAGAACCTGACATGATATTATGTCAGGTTCTGTCCAATACCCGGCAGTAATATTATTACTACCGGGAATTGGAGACGCGCGAAATAACGACAAAAGTTTCAATAATATAAATAAAAATTTAATATTCCTACATTTAAATAAGTAATATGGCCATTAAGTGGTACCGCCTGTATGACAAGTCTTTGTCATTTAAAAATATTTCACAACCAAAATAGGTATCGAGTATTACAAATTTTCCACAATACAATATCAGAGTTTGATCAACAAATTACACAAATAGCAAAGACTATTTTTCAAAATTAAAGTACCCATTTTGATGGTCCAAAATTTACACTAAGAACTTAGACTTATTTAGGAACGTTCTATCTACTGTACAATAAACGTAAATGCTTTTATATCATTATTGCAATATTTACTTTTAATGTAAACTTATAAATCACTGTCACATTTTCAATAAGAGCACCTACTTGCTGATTAAATATTTGACAGAAAATATTATATATATAGTACAATCGTAGTATATCGTAGTATATTATATAGTAGAGTATATTACTAATTTCACTATGTTCGTTTTATGTTACACATATTACATAAAACGAACATAGTAAAATTAGTTACAGAAAATAAAATATAATTTAAATAAACTAATCTTATAATACAATTCCTTTAAAAAAATAAAGTTACGTTTAATACAACTTTTATTTGTGCCTGAGTAAGCTGTTTCTTAATTAAATGCAATCGTCGAGCACATTAAATTGGTCCTTTTGGTTCGAGCACACACTGAGAAAATTGACATTGTAAATAAAAATCTAAGGCTATGTACTAGCTAGCACCTTTTTCATCCTTTGCAGGCCACAGCACTTCTTGGTGATTCAACATGTAATAAATCATGTGTTTCTCACTTCCGTATGTCGAAGCTTTGGTCCCCAAGCACATAGTAAACTGACTCTTTTCAAGATTCTTATCACAGTCAACTGAATGGAATTTGTGCACTAAACTATCGTCCGGTATCCTATACACTGTTAGATTAGATTTTATCAATGTCTCAAAAAATTCTACGTCTTCTAAGCCCCAGCCCTTTATTTTTAAATCAAAGCCTCCGACTCTATCAAAGTCACATTTGTACAAACTAAGGATACCAAAACCATATTGCCTAAAATACCCATTATCGTCTGTGATTTCTTTGCTGTATTTCAGATTGGCTAGTTCTCGATCAGTTTTTCCAGTTTCACCACTATCTGCGGTGTCGCTTGGTTCTGGATCTAGTGGTGAGGGTTCGTTCCCAAACTGATTGTAATCAGCTCCGTTGACCACATCAGGGTTATACTCACTGAATACTATGGGAAAGTAAACTTGAGTGTACTTTATGGTATTGATTCTTATTCTTCTGAGAGTATTATAATTGAACATCATGTCTACGTCGATGAAAAAGACTAGGTCTTCATTAGCGCATTGCTTCACGCCTTCAGTTAATGCAGCTCCACGAGAGAATACTGTATTACCCATTTGAACAATCCTTATATCCTTACCGTATTGTTCGTTATAGAATGATATGAGAGCTTCTGAGTTTTTGTAATCTAAAGGGCTTTTACTATCTAAATAAAGTACGACTATTAGTGTCACAGCCTCGTCGCTCTTGAGGACTATGTCCTCGTAGTTCTTCATGAACCTTCCGAATACCTCCTGTCTGCCGGATAGAGGGAGTATGAAGTATATTCTTCTGTCATAAATTGGGTATTGTTCGAAAGGTACGTCACTCCATTTCAAAACTTTGGGTAGATTCTGCAGCTTCATGAGGCCAGACTCTATAGCTTCCCTGACGTTCAGTTTGCTGAAATCTAGGAAACTATTCTGTTGTTGACTGGACTCGTCAAAGTCGTCGTAGTCATTAGGAGAGACTTTCATTAGATTTGGGTCTACGTTTTCCAGAATAGCTGGGTCTTCGAACGGTGGGGGGTCGCCCATTGGTAGCTCCCTAATTTCGATACCTGAAACAAAAAACTGTTAATAGCTAAGCTTGCTTGCGTTACTTGTTTAGCAAAACCATAAAAGATTGATGTTCAGAAACGATCAGGCGCTATGTTAACTGTTTTTGCTTTTAACTATTACAACCTACTCACATAAAAATAATAAATTACAAAACTTAATTACAAATTATTATATTTGTTTTTAAATATTTTTTTATTTATAGTACCTACTACTACCTCTACATTAGCAATGCTGGCTTCGGCTGGAAATAAAACCGTTTTAAAAAGTTCTGACAGCTGTAAGCTAAGCATATTGCTTGTTTTTTAGGAATTCGTAATGCCCTATGTATTGGCTTCGCTTTCTGTGTGTCTGTCTCCTGAAATAAGATAGACATTTAAATATTTGGCTGAATTGTGGCTAGCGCCTGACCTGTCGTGACGTCATTTAGAGTATTCTGAATCTTCTTAAGTTTATGGTTGCTGTGGCTGGCATAGATGGACTTAAATTTTATGCAGAAAAAATAACCTGCAAAGTGAGGTGTATCACTTATTAATAATTATGAAATAGATGGACTTGTTGATAAAGTCATAGGTGACCACCTTCTCGAAAGGACTGGGAACGATTGAAGCTTATAGGAGCATCTTTGAAGCTTATAGGAGCATCTTTGAAGCTTATAGGAGCATCTTTGAAGCCTATAGGAGCATCTGTAGGTCATCTTACCAGTGAAAGACTGCTGTAAGTAGGCATGCCGGCGGACGGCAGCTGTCATCTTCCTGCCTCGGTAGCGGCGGTACTTGAGCAGCAGATCCAGCACGTAGTCGACGCCGTGCAGCGGCTGCAGCCTGATGTAGCCGTACAGCAGCTCGTTGAAGTCGATGACGCGGCCGCGCTGCCTGGACGGCGCGTTGATTATCTCCATCACCTGGAATACCAACATATAATAAATTATAGCTAGTTACGGCACGGAGTTGTGTGATTGGTTGTATTTTTTAATCGCTGAAGTTTCAAGTTTCTTTAATTATAAAGGTTACAATCATATACATGTATGTTAAAATGTACATACATAATAGTATAATAATACCTAATATAAAATTGTTTTAATTAACGAACATAATTCAGTTACCTATAATATAAAAATGAATCGCAAAATGTGTTGGTAAGCGCATAACTCAACAACGCCTGGACCAATTTGGCCAAATCTTTTTTTTTAAATGTTCGTTGAAGTTCAAGGATGGTTTTTACGGCGAGAAAAAATAGAATTATTGCTGGAAAAACCTTAAAAATAGCCCTTTTCTTTTTCCCATACAAATGATTTGTAACTAAAACGTAGTCAATTTGAGCTTTATTGCTATGGTATAAAGTTCATATTAAATTACAAGCACTCACTGTTGTCTAAGCAATGTAGGTGTGTTCCTAACGTCAAAGATCATATCTATCAAAAGTATATAAAATTTTCATGTCACAATAATAGTGACCGTACTCCTCCGAAACTGCTTTACCGATTTTTACCAAATTTTATATGCGTATACAGTAGGTCTGGAGAATCAGCTACTATCAATTTTTCATTTTGCAAAACAACGTTTGCTAGGGTCAGCTAGTAAAAAAAAAATTACACACAATGTCAATTAATTTCAAAATCGAAAACTGTCATAATTCAAAATAATAATACGTGAGCTCAAATCGTGTGTGCGAGCCTACCCTCGCAATACTCGAGTATATTTCTCGCTCGCTGGAATATAGGTATAATGTTATATTTCTCCATGGTAAAGTAGCCTAATAGATAAGACTTAGAGGCTTCCTTGAAGAATTAGTTATTCAACAGTGAAAAACTTGGGTATATCCCGCTGGTCCCCTCTAGGATTGTCCCCTTCGGACCGTCTAGAGGGGACAAGCGGGACATCGTATTAGCGATATCCCGCTGGTCCCCTCTACCGGTCACTCAGAGGGGACAAGTGGTCTGTTGAATTTTCTGATGACCCAGATGTCCCCTCTGGAGAAGTTGCAGTTAAATTTTACTTGAAATTGTATATTAAAACTATACTTTTATATTATTCAGTATATTAAATATTATATTGTTTAGTACCTCTATATTAAAACATTATAATTTTATATTGTTTGACAAAAATTGGTTGGTGGATGCATGAAGGTTGGTATTGTCTTAGTATTTTGTGTAAAATAAAACGTTTATTATATTTATACGTTTTATTAAGTAAAATAAGCAAATAAAAAAAAAACTATCTTTGCAATTCTTAAATAAAGTATTTTGTAGGTACCTATTAAAATTACCTTTCTAACAAAATAAAACTGTCATTATAGTATTTATTTATTTTACTAATGCAGGCTTCTACTATGCTGTATCTGTAAATAAGAATGTAAAAAATAGCATACTAAAAATATCAAAGTCAAAGTCAAAACGTTTATTTCCTTAGAAGCCTATGCTTACATGGACAACTTAAATCTAATTTAAATAAAAACTAAGAATAATCAAGGAAATAACATAGTCTTGACAGTTCGCTTCAATTTTTTACACTGAGTTGAGAAGCGAATAGAACAACTCAGCTTCCATCTCTTATGTTGTTATTAGAAAAATATCGGTGTACAACATGGTTATCACTTATACATTTAACATTTACAAAGCGAGCTACATCTGTCCAAGCATTATCGTCTTTGATATAGTCCTCTGTAGAATAATAGGCTTTTTTCAAAAGACATTTTTAAATTAAAAACTTAAACTTTCGAATGGCTAGGTCATATAAACTGCGGAAGTTTATTATAAAAACGGACACAATTGCCCATAAAAGATTTCCCTACCTTACGTAATCTAAATGTAGGGATATGTAGTTTATTCTTATTTCTAGTATTAACATTATGGAAATCACTCTTTTTTAGAAAATCTTGCTTAGTTTTGTGTGAGTACAGCAAATTCTCGTAAATATATTGTGAAGCAACAGTCATAATATTTATTTCCTTAAATTTATCTCGTAAGGAGTCGCGTGGTTTCATTTTAAAGATTGAACGCACCGCTCTTTTCTGAAGAACAAAAATAGTTTGAATATCAGCTGCCGTTCCCCATAGCAAGATACCGTATGATATCTTATATTTTAGATACAATTCACTTAAATTATTAATTAAAATCACAGGTATAGATCACACTTATACATTAAACACAGTACACAATAGTTTTTGAGTTTCGTTTAACCAAGCTTGTATTATGGGGACTCGTGAACTTGTTACTCGATGCGAATGGTGGATTTTAATATAAATAAACATTATGTACTTACAATAATCTTGAGCGACGCACTGCACTTTTTTCTTCGCTGGGCACATTCCCATACTATTAGTCCAGTTTTATATATATTTTTATGTAGTACTAGTGACCTCCTCTTAGTAAAACTGTTCCATTTCGTCTTTTTATATAAACTATTGAGTTAATAATTTTACTACAAGAAGCACTTGTTTCTGACATTGTTAGGAATGCACTGATAAGAAAATGCTAATTTCTTCGTTTTGGCAATACGGTGTTTGTTGCAACAATATCCTAAAGATCTTCGGAGATGACATTAACTCTCCACTATGGAGGTCTTTTGTGCAGAGAGTGATAATTGAAGGAACCTTTTTCCGGAATCGCTCTCTGCACAGGCGAGTATCTGTCTATGTTTATGCTATTTTATGATCGCACTAACTTAAACTATGAAATAAAAGATTTTATTTTTATTTATTAAATACCGAGGTAGCCAATCAATCATATTACTAAGTAGTATCCAACTAATTAGTATACATATAAACAATGTTTTATTATACTTAATAATATATATAGTTTTAATATACAATTTCAAGTAAAATTTAACTGCAACTTCTCCAGAGGGGACATCTGGGTCATCGGAAAATTCAACAGCCCACTTGTCCCCTCTGAGTGACCGGTAGAGGGGACCAGCGGGATATCGCTAATACGATGTCCCGCTAGTCCCCTCTAGACGGTCCAAAGGGGACAATCCTAGAGGGGACCAGCGGGACATACCCAAAAACTTTTTGCAATCGGACTAGTAGATATTCCTGAGATTAGCGAGACCTAGCTATTTAAGTTTATAATAGTAGTGTAGATGAAAATACCTTTAACAAACATTAACTTTCAGTATATTACTAGCAGCCTGCCCCGGCGTCGCACGGCTAAAAAAGTTCCCGGCAATTTTTCCTTATTTGCTCACCATTTAGACCTATCCTGGACTACGACAAACATTTTAAAACCAAAATCAGCTCAATCGTCCCAGCCGTTCTCGAGTTTTAATCAGACTAACGAACAACAATTCATTTTTATTTATATATACAATATAGATAATCTCCGCTATTTCACGGACGAATTAACAAAAATAAAAAATAAAAAAATATTAAGTAGGTACTTCAAACTCATGTCAGAAAAAATGATTGAAAACTATGTATATTGAACTTTCGAGACATAGACAATTGCTCAAAGAGTATATTTTATAACCACCACGTATGAATAGCTTATCAAGAAAAATCATAGACAACCTATAAAATGCATATTGAACTTTCGAGACATAGACAATAGTTCAAAGAGTATAATTACCACCACGTATGAATAGCTTATCTAGAAAAATCATAGACAACCTTTAGAAAGACATTTATTTTACACTTTTGTTAACCTGTAGATAATAACAGACAAATAATTAGCAATAAATTAAAATTGCGACTATAATTTGAGATTTAAACTATCCTATCTCTCAAGTTGGATCGAACTGCACATGGTATGCGAATTTTATTATAATCGGTTAAGTGGTTTAGGAGTCCATTGAGGACAAACATTGTGACACGAGATTTATATATAGATAACAAAATTACGATAATACAAGTCTACGCAATTAGTAAACAAAACCAAAGTTTTGTAGAAGATATTGACGCCCCGTTCAGTTCAGTTTCTTGTATTGGACGTTGCGCTTGAAGCGACAATTTGCCAGTGTCGAGTTAAATACAATTATAAAGTGGAAAAGCCGTTAAACCCCATTTTGCGTCCACCGACGCCCCGCTCATTTTAATACAAATACAGAATTATATATTCAGAATTAAATTCATATAAACACATACAGAAAAATAGTGACAATTTAATTATTATTATTGATCAAACGATTACAGAAGATTTAAATGTACCTAGTTCCAAAAAGTTTCATTTTATTTACCTTCTGACAGATGAAATAGAAGTCTACAATTGAAGCAATGCCTCGGATGACATAAGTAGGTTGCTTACCTATTTGGGAGAGACATTTATCGTGGCTAGCAGAATAGACAGACTTTTCATGCAGTTGAAGAATAAATGGTGGAAGTAGAGAGATATATTGCTAGGAGCTAAAGACCTCTCACTCAGCTAATGACGCCATCAAGAGGTGCCTCAATCCTCTTGGGCTTGGGGTTAGAGTGGCTGGTGTAGTACTTACATAGGGCTTACTCAAGTCGAAGGGTTAATAGAAAGTTCTAATACCTCTGTAATCTCGGCATCAAGAACCTTCTTCAAAGGAGTCCACTTGGGAATCCGCTGACTATTATGACCTGTGGCATATTCTGAAAGTTTTGATGAAGTAAAGTTAGAAAGGTAGATTTTAGTACCTCTCTAATGACGTCATCAAGAGCCTCCTTCAAAGGAGTCTCGATCCTCCGCTTGGGGTTGGTGTGACTGGCAGAGTAGATGGACTTGCTGATGAAGTCGAAAGTGACCACCTCCTCGATGGAACTGGGGGCGAACCGGTTGAAGTCTATCGGAGCACCTGGAATGAGATTTTTTATGTATAATTTGCATAACACAATTTGAAATTTTAGTAACACTGTATTCACAGCATTAATTGAAGATACGATTTAATAAGGAACATGAACTTGAACGTGTCTTACGTCATAGACTAAGAGGTAATTAGTCTATGCTTGCGTATACCTAGAGAGTCCAGAGTAGGTATATTAAATATATTTCAATACTTCTCGCGGGTTCGACCACCCTGTTGTTAACAGACCACGAGACCTCTTTCCATTTTTCCCTGTAGAACTGTCTAGTGCCATGGAGTCTTGATTCGTGCCACATGTGCAAACAACATCCGTATTGATATTTGCACAATTGACTATCATGTCTCCTAAATGTTAAACTCCTCGAGAAAGAGAAGTTAATATGGCGTGGACTCTGCATTGAATTACTGAAAAGACAATACTATGTATCAGAATAAGCTTACCTAGTATACTGTTATTTCCCAGATAATCAGTCTCCCCAACCTTAGCCGGGAACAGCGGCACGTCCCCAGGGAGCACATATTCTTCCACCTGGTCTGCCGGCACTTCCAGCTCCTTCATCGACGTCGCGATGTCGCGGTGCAGCTCCAGGGAACGCTCTCGGAGCTCCTGGATTCGAAGGTTCTGGAAATTATAATTAGATGTTTATTTCTTCCGTCTCACAGATGGGGATTTATCCTGTTTTTTTAGGGTTTTTGTTATAGGGCATACACACTAAACATTATAAAGTCGAACGCTCAAATAATATTACCCGATACCCAAATAATATATGCCGACTACTTTATTAATGGACTGGCCACCACCGACACGTATTCGTCGTATGTAAATTAAAGTTACACTATTTTTATGTACGTTATATATATACCTTTCGAGAATGTCATTCTCAAACCGTTCACTAAATAAGGTACTTTTAAATATACCTGTTCAAGACAATTGGCGCCATCTAGCGGACTACGTGAAACTATTTACAATTAGAAAAAAATGTTTCCGTAACTTCGTTTTATATCCGTTCAATCGTTCATTGATTCAAGCATTCACTCACAATTGTATGTAATACATTCGTTCAATTTATTAATTAATTCTCTTACATTTTGAAACCTTTTGTTACTGGACGTCCGTAATTAAATCGCATTTTTTAAATAATCCTTAATGTTCTTCGAAGGCTCCCTATTAATTAAGTCTATAGTACACCTCATTAGAAAAATTACATAGGTAGTCAATAATACCGCAATAATACACTGCAATCCCGGGCGCCACCTTAGGCGTCACAGAATAATAATCACAGTATTACCACACTACAATTAATAATTCCGGGTGCGCTTTCGCGGTCGCACTCGATACAGTAAGCGATACCATATCGATAGCCAATGTCACATCGCATCCCGGCGCTAAGGCGGCCGTTGACCCCACGCTATCTTGTTTACATGCATCATCCTACTTATGATTGCAATAATGTTTGCAAAAATGAGATTCGTAAGTTTAATATCTAACAATCATATTTTTTTAATATTTTTTTTACTTCTTGACATTAATTTGCCAGGTCGCACATACACGATTATTTTGACTATAAATTTCTTTCAACTAATGCTTGTATTCATATTAACTACTATTTTTAGCTAATTTGTATAAATGAATTAGTTCTAACACACAATAGAAAGAAAGAAAGAAAATCTTTATTGTAAAAATTGTGTATGCTATGAGCTGAAGATAAGTGTACTTATTATGCTACTGTTTTTAATATACTGTTATTAAACAAATTTTGCACGAATTTAGGATTTTGGAAATACTTACAACACCAAAACTAAAGTTACAAAAGTTATCTATTGTTTTGTTTTGGTGGCCTTATTGCTTAAGACTGATCTCTTCCAGATAATCTTTTTCATCAAACCTTCAAGATACAAGATCACCATCCTCCTATGTCTGATATAAAAACTGAAATATTTTATTCATACGAAGGTTACTCATTATCTTCAAAGGTAAATGTATAATAATGTTACAGCTATGTTATATATACAAATAAATTCTTTTGATCTCAAAATAACTGCAAATTGTAAACACGAGTAAGGTAACCCAGCTTACTCTAACTATTCTTAGAACATCGCGTCTACGTAAATAGGTCCTTCAAGTCGTTATTTATACCGTTAGTAAGATATAATTTAACATCTTTTACATATATACCTTTTTTTTATTATTTTACGTGTTGCGCGAGCATCCACTTACCTGGCGCGGCGCTACGGAAGACCGGTACCTACTACTGTGGTGGAGATTTATCGCCCCACAATAGAATTACACTGAGTAGCGACCACTTTTTGTCGTCTTATTAGGTATAAATTTTAATATGAAAGATATTTTTCGTTTCGTGTCGCAAAATATTTTATTTTCATTATCCGTATTCAAAACATCAAACATAAGAGAAAGAGATGTGAATTTAATATTATGAGAGAGCTAGGCAGTATGTATGTCATAATCATGGATCAGTAAAAATATTATGAGTTATGTTATGATACGATCAAAGTTAGACAAATATAATAAACAATTCCTAATTTAACAGATTCCGTAGAACAGGTTTCTTTAAACCACTAAGGTCAACCTAAAAATAGAAATGGCACTCTGAATTTTAAAACTAAATTATTTATAATAGGCATGTTAACTACATACAAAAATGGTAAGATTAGGCCGTTTTTTTTAATTACCCTTTTTTTATTATTATATTAACGGACAATTTATATTTAAATTATCTACCACTTTTTCTAAGAGAGTCCGTAATATTAGGTCCTTACATATGAAATTGGCGTTTTGTATGGGAGGAACAAAAAGTCGAATATTTTTTAATATAATATATTTAATTAATCAAAGTATGAACCATTATTTTCTATGCACTTTTGCCATCTTATAGGTAGTTCATTGATCCCTTTACTAAAAAAACCAGTCGGACGGGAATCAATAAAATCTTTGAAGGCGATTTGGACTGCCCCATCGGAGTTGAATTTTTTCCCTTGCAAGAAGTTATCCAAATTTCGAAAAAAATGGTAATCTGTTGGAGCAAGGTCCGGGGAGTACGGAGGATGTCTTAGACTTTCCAATTGAAGCTCTTCTAATTTAGTAGCCGTCTGTTGCGCAGTGTGTGGTCTAGCGTTGTCGTGAAGCAGCAGTGGCGTGGAGCGATTGACCAGCCTAGGTTGTTTAGCCGCTAGCTTTTCCATCATGGTTTGCAATTGCTGACAATAGACATCAGCCGTAATAGTCTGGCCAGATTTGAGAAAACTGTAATGAACAATACCGGCACTAGTCCACCAAACGCTTACAAGTAACTTTTTTGGGGTTAATTTTCGCTTGGGGCAGGATTTGGCTGGCTGGCCAGGATCCAACCATTGCGCTGAGCGCTTCCGATTATCGTAAAGAACCCATTTTTCATCACAGGTAATGATTCGGTTTAAAATACCTTCATTATTGTGCCGGTTTAGTAATGTAACGCAGCAGTCGACGCGCGTTTGCCGGTTTGCTTCAGTCAATTCGTGAGGTACCCACCTTTCAAGCTTTTTAATCTTCCCAATTTGCTTCAAGTGAATTAAAACAGTTTTATCACTAACACCGCAGCCTGCAGCTAACTCGGACGTGGTTTGCGATGGATCCGCTTCCACAATAGCCTTCAACTCTTCATTATCAACTTGAGTCTCAGGCCGTCCACGGGGCTTGTTCTGCAAGTCGAAATTTCCAGAACGAAAACGTTGGAACCAAAAACGAACTGTGTTTTCTTTTGCAACACGACCGCCATACACATCATTCACCCTTCGAGTTGTTTCCGCAGCACTAGTGCCACGGCGGAACTCGTACTCGTAAATAATGCGATATTTTAAGTTTTCCATTTTGTAAAATGAGTGACGCAAACAGAAAAAAACAGAAGAAAAAAAACAAATGAATGACGATCATCGAAGCACAAATACATGAGTCTATAGCTGTACAAATTTGAATTTGGAATTCCTTACCAAAGAGGAGAAATTTGTGATTAAAGTGGCCAGTACGAAAAACGCCAATTTCATATGTAAGGACCTAATATTATATTATACAATAATTACAAGATACTCAACTACATACTTGTGCTTCTAAGGAAATAAACGTTTTTTGTTTTGACATTGACTTTATTCCAAGAGTCCATTGCATTGAAGAGCAATCCATTGTTTCTGGCATAACTTTAATTTTATAAGACTGTACTGATTTTGACGGGACATTGGCAGATATGTTAAAGGATAAGGAAACCTCATTATATTGCAGGAAAATTTATAAATCAAGAAGAGCCACGAAGCATTGCTGGTTTCTAAATATATCGTATCTTTAAGTACGTCTCTTGCCCTTATCCCATTTTACGTGGGGTCGCGTCGGCACAACATGTTTTTTTCTTCCATTTTCCTCTGACAGATGTCATCTCAACACTCACTCCTTTCTTACAAATGGTCATACTTCACACAGTTTATTCATCTTCTCTTTGGTCTACCCAAGTCCTGTCCTGATAGTAGATGGGTATACTCACTTTGAAGTAAGAGTGGATCCGGTACATCTGGCGGTGGTCCTTCACCGGGTGGAGCGAGATGGCGCGATGCACCTCTCTCTTTTTCAGCCGGCCGGTGTAAGCCAAGGCCCCGCTGCTGTTGTGGTGGAGAATTGTCTGCATCTGGAATAGATAGTTTGAGATAAGCTATTGAAATATATCCTATTCTTCCTTCCTTCAGGCCTTCATGATGGTTTGCATGCTTTTGGGCTAGGAAATGTATTACAACAGCTTTAGCTTTTCACACCACGCCGCTGCCCGAACCGAAAAGACTTCCTCGATAAAGGCGGCCATCTAACAGTGAAATAATCATTCACATCGGACCAGTAGTTTCTGAGATTGGCGCGTTCAAACAAACAAACTCTTCTGCTTTATAATCTTAATATATATATAAAATTTTCATGTCACAATGTGAGTTACCATTCTCCTCCGACACCGCTTTACCGATTCTTACCAAATTTTATATATGCATATTCAGCAGGTCTGAGAATCGGCTACTAAGTAGGTATCTATTTTTCATTTTTCAAAACAACCAACGTTTGCTGGGGTCAGCTAATATTAATATACATATATGCCGACTTCTTTAAAAATACTCCCCAGATGGGAGTTAAAAACAATGGTATTGGGAAAAAATATTTCAAGATATTCATGAAATTTGATAGCGATCGTTAAAATTGTATCTAGTAAACGTCATTTGGCCCAATATCTTTTTCCTAGTTATAAAATCGTTACATGACCTTCATCTTCCCAATTACCGTCCGTTGATAGACATTACACAATCCATTCTCATCACTTTTTCAGCAGTTTATCTAAAATCTAATATCTACTTCGCTTAAAGTTTATTATCCGGCGACTGACGTCAGAGGGAGCGCCCATATTAGTGCCATTCCGACGCACTGAACCGTAAACCATAGAACAGTAACATATTGTTGCTAGGGACCAAAATTGTTAAGATTATACCTATTGAAGTTTTATTAGTGGATTTTAGGTTGAATGATATGAGGCAGACCACCGAAAATTCGAATTAAAAATGAAAACGAACGAAGTTGCAAACCTGTGTAACAACGAGTAAATAGAATCCCATCAAAAACAATACTTGTCAAAAAAACCAAGTCGCGCAACTCAGTTGTTCTGCGGTAAAAAGTTGTGAGATCCAAGTAAATCCAAGTCTTCAAATTTCGTCTCAAAATTCTTTAATGTTTTATATAAATATATTAAGACTTGGCCATCGCTTGAAAACACGTGTTAATTCAATAGCCTGAAACGTGTAAATTCAATTATTTAGTGCGATGGCCAAGTCTCAATATATTTATATAAAACAATAAAGAATTTTGAGACGAAATTTGAAGACTTGGATTTACTTGGATCTCACAACTTTTTACCGCAGAACAACTGAGTTGCGCGACTTGGTTTTTTTGACAAGTATTGTTTTTGATGGGATCTCATTTCTTTTTGTATTTTGTAGACAGTTCTACTTTTTTCCTTTTCGGTACCTTCTACTTATTGTATATATGTTCATATAATTTTCGTTTTGCCGGTCTAGATTGGATTTATTTATATTTCGCATTGTTATTACTTTAGTACATATTTCGTATATACGTGGCGTTGCGACAGCGCCTTCTGTACCGGTATTTTCTAGATTTTTTAGTTTTTCCTTGATTCATCCACCAAACACTACTTATATTCCAAATTTAAAGCTTTTAGGTCTGCTAGAAGTGCCTTAGAATTTCGATGATCGGTGAGTCAATGAGTGACAAAATTAAGAAATTTGACCCGTTATAATTCTTAAAATACTGGTTCAATTTGAATGAAATTTGAAATATACCGTGTCTTTACAATGCCTGCATGGTTACTGAAAATTTCAGTCTTCTAGTTTTATCCACAACGAAGTTACAGGGGGTCGAAAATGGCCTGAATTGCTTCGAGAAAAGGTACGACAGCGCCCTCTATACCGGTTTTTTTATAGTTTTTTTAGTTTTTCCTTGATTCATACACCAAACACTACTTATATTCCAAATTTGAAGCTTCTAGGTCTGCTAGAAGTGCCTTAGAATTTTGATGATCGGTGAGTCAGTCAGTGAGTGACAAAATTACGAAATTTGACCCGTTATAATTCTTAAAATACTGGTTCAAATTGAATGAAATTTGAAATATACCGTGTCTTTACAATGCCTGCATGGTTACTGAAAATTTCAGTCTTCTAGTTTTATCCACAACGAAGTTACAGGGGGTCGAAAATGGCCTGAATTGCTTCGAGAAAAGGATGGTACGGCCGTGCCGCTTTTTTGCTCGACTTGGTTGGGGCACTGCCGTGCCCCCAGATATAATCACTGCGTTTAAACTTACGTGACACAAGAAAGAAAGGAATAACAACGATAATTAAAAAGGTTAAAGCTTTGCTTGTTGCTTTGACTTTAGATACGCATATCTGAATAATATCAACCATAGATGGTTGATAGATATAAGTACTCTAAATATAATAGCTATGTTGTCCATAAAGAAATATTTAATTAAATTTAAATTATCGTAGGCGCAGAACATGGATGATTAAAAAAATGGCAAATTTCATCTATGTCTATTTCGTCTATATCCCATAAAAATATTTGAATATTTTTAAACGGCTGTAAATATGTGTCTAGTAAGACGATGCTTCGAAAGGTGCAAATGTGATCGCACCCGAATACAAGTACGTACCGACACGTGTTAGATTGTATATTGTTATAATTTGAGAACGCGTTGCTCAGGTATATACCAGTATTCTGACGTTTTGTTGAGTTATTCACTTTTATACACTGCTTATTTCATACATTTTTAATCGGCTAGTTGTTAAAAGCAAATTATTAATTGTTATTATATATTATTTTAATTAATTGTTAATTCAATTATTAATTGTTTCTATGTACGTTTAATGCTGCTTCCTTAATATTTTTTTAAGGAAGCAGCATTGTAATTATAAAAACTCCGGTTTCAGATTTGTATAAAACTGAATTAGTTTAAGTACACTATAAGGCTGTTTATGCCATATTGACACTAATAAAGTAATACACAAAGGTGAAACGCTTTTATTGAATCATAAAAAAAATTTGATAAAGATTGCGTTCTTCACAAATTATTCGTGAGTCGTTTGATGTGGCGTGGGGTCACGTTGGTGCTGTGGTCCTGGTGATACTACGTGACTTGACGTGACTAACTATGTAGTTGATTGACTTGCTTTGGTTGGATTCTGCATTTATTGATGGTCGTGTTCAACTTCCGGTTAGCCTGTGCATGCGTGTAGTGGGCGGGGGCGGTGCACTTGCATGATAATTTTGTAGAATCTTGCCAGGGAGAAGTGGTTGCGGAATTAGGACTAAATATTTAAACATAGACATAGACATAATTTTGTTTACCACTTAAACACACATTAAAATAATAGAGACTCAAAATCAACATAATATTGTTTTAAATTACAAAACATTTATATAAAAACACAGAGTGGGCAGGTACGTGTGGTATTTGGTTCCTTATAGATAATTACTACTTATTCATATTCATTTAATCGTTGCTTCAAGTTACAGTAAAGGTTACATTTTAGATATGCTGACATGAGCCCCATGATCTATGGGAAAGGATGCCTCACGAGAAGATACCATAGAGACATATACAGACTATTCTTCAATTCAATATCTAGACCACACATGTGAATGTGACCTGATTCGCATCTGGAATCCTGACCCCTCAAATACAAGCAGCTATCATTCTCAGAACAGTAAATCGTCTTTGCACGATAAAGTGTGTAATTTGGGCAAGTGGACAAACAGCGCCCAGTTCGATGAACTTGACTTGGATTAAATCTACAACTCTTGGCGAAGTTGATGTGATGTGGGTTCATGACGGCTGAGAGATTTTTTGCTCATAATTCCTTGGGTCATCCATCCTGTTAGCGTTCTACAAACAACCGATCATTTTCTAAGTTGCTTTACTCAAAAAAATGTCTCAAAGCTTCGCGCGAACGAAGCGACCGAATGACGGGCAGGCGGGCATTCGAGGGCGGCAAGCGTTCTCGGCGGTTGTCGGTTGTTGTGCGTAGTTAAAATATTGTTTATTGTAGAAATACCAATGTTTAATCTATAATTTTAATATCCTGTAATAAAAGTAGTATTGATACAAACGTGTGGTATTTTATTCGAGTCCCTGGATTAATGAGTTTTACCATCCTACATTTATAATAAACTGGTGTGTTTAAACTGTATTATATAACTAATAATATCCGGTGTGCACATGTTATTTGACAAACAAATTATTATTAAACTCAAAAGTTTGTGATGGTGTATAAATAAGTATATAGGTACCTACATAAAATAAATATTTCCGGACAATCCACATCTCCCCGTGGTTACCTCTACGGGTACTAGACATCTGATATACATAATATAATAGACATGCATAGATATTTTTTTAATATACATATTAAACACTCAGACCAAGGAGAAAATGCTTGCAGAACAAGGCCAAGTGCGGGTTGGTGAATGTTAATGTCCTTCAAATCCTTCAAAGTTCTCAGAACATGCCGGTTTCCTCACGATGTTGCCTTCACCGTTAAAACACGTGTTTTAAACCGCACATACATTTCAAGAAAAAACAGAGTTTGGCGTGGTTTTAACCCACGACCTTCGGAAAGAAATCCGAATCGATACGATCATTACAAAAATGAAACAATTAAATTTCAATTACATTTAGAAACAGTGTCGTTCCGGTATCCGTATGCGGAATATGTCAATTCTATCTGCGACATCACTACATAGTATAAATCGCTTTCTCTGACTTTATATCCCTATGTATGCATAAATCTTTAAAACTATGCAACGGATTTCATGTGGTTTTTTTAATAGATATGGAGTGATTGAATTTACTATAAATCGTATCTATGTTTAGTTAATAACATAGATACTTGCCGCTACTAACACGCGCTAGGCTAACTTATTTTTAATCACTATTTAATCCTAGATTAGCGACGTAATAGTTTTAACTGCCTAGACGTGTTAATCATGCCATTATCGCTTCCTCGTGCTTAATGGATGGAAAACTATTTCGTGTTATTGATAATTTTGTGACAAGGATCAAACAGTAGGCTTTGAAATTAATCCTTATCGAATCGTAGATTGATAATAATTATTATTAGATACCTACCTACTACGTGAGAATATGAAAAGAAATAGCCGAAGTGATAGGTTAGGTTTAGGAAGATTGTAACAAGTTTGCACTTTTAAATAGTTTCGTATAATAATGTAGTTGTTGAACTCGAATATAAAATCAAATTTGTAGGCACTTGTAATTTTTGTATTAATTCCTACATGAAAAACGTCTCTATATCTACAAACACAAAATATTTAAAATTAAGCCGTCAAGTATGAAAGCTCTGTGTGAAACATAGTACTTACGTGGGTACTAAAGATGAGCACTGCAAACGCTCGGAAGCTAGGTCACATAACAGGTATACTCGTCATACACGGCTAAACACGTCTGAGAGCATTCCTAAAGCTAGGGCTAAAGGGCTATAACAGTGCCTAGGTCAAAGAATAACCAACTGCGGTTTTGTGGTTGAGGTTATAAAAATACTTCCACCTCCTATAAGTGAAAGAGCACTCTACATTAAACAAGCATACTGCTTTGTAAATTTAATTTTTAACCCCCGACCAAAAAGAGGGGTGTTATAAGTTTGAAGTGTCTGTCTTTCAGTCTGTGTGTCTTTCTGTCTGTCTGGGACATCATAGCTCCCGAACGGGTAAAACGATTTTGTTTTTTTTTTGTATGAATGGTGGAGTCTGGCGCGAGTGTTCTTAGACATGTTTCATGAAAATCGGTTGTGCCCTTTAAAAGTTAATGGGAGTTAGAGTGAGGAAGGAAAACCGAAAATCTGCAAATATAATTGAGTGGGGTATCAAATGAAAGCGCATCGCAAGCACATTACAAAATAATGGTGTTTTACTTTTAAGGAAATTAATGCAATGGATTCGGGGGTTTTTCTGAAATTTTAAATTTAGATTTATTAATTAACATACTTGATTGCCTCAGTGACGCGGTGGGTATAGGTCCGCTTGCGGCGCAAAAGCTAGCGGGTTCGATTCCCGCTGAGAGGCAAGTGTTTGTATGTTCTGCAAGCACTTTTTTCTTGGTCTAGGTGTTTAAAATGTACAATTAATATAATGTAATGTCAATATATGTGACAGTCAGTTCCTCGAAAATAAGTTAATTATTAATCACACTAATATATAAATGCGAATGTAAGTTTGTTTGTTACGCTTTCACGCAAAAACTACTTAACCGATCATCATGAAACTTTGCACATATACTCTTGAAGGTATTAGAAGTAACATAGGATACTTTTTATTAAAAAAAAAAAAAAAAAAACGAATAAAATAATAACCCGTGCGAAGCCGGGGCGTGCCGCTAGTATTGTTATAAACCCTTCAAGATATTTTTCAGAGACTTACTAACCGATGTTAATGTCCCACTGTTACTAGACACTAGAGGTACCAAGGCCTAGGTAGTTTCACGATATTAGCACACAATGGTGTTACAAAAACTGGTCTGGGCCAGTGGGTCGCCACTGAAATCTTGTGGACCTACTGTTTCTTTGACTTCGTTTTAGAACACGTCAAAAGATATCATGCTAAAATCGACAAGTAATAATATATATAAATCATTTATTTCAGGCATCTCAGGCACAGGTATTACATTACTTAAAAGAGGGTCCCACACCACTGTAATATATTAATTAATTTAAGTTAAAGCAATAAACTATTATTATTATTATCTCAGGCCAATATAAACATACCTTACAGACTAACACACATACGAGTATAAATCTTAAATATCATATTATAATATTTTTAGCGATAGGCCCGCCCATTGTACGTTTGGTTTCCTAAGTGTTGTTGTATTTTGTTTCCCTGTGTATGCCTTAAAGTGTTTTTGTATTGTATTGTATCATCGTGTCCGTATCATGGTATCATCTACCTTCTAGGTCTTCATGTCCCATCTTAGACCACATCTTCACTTCACGTCAGGTGAGATTGTGGTCAAATGAAAGCTTATCCAGCATAAAAAAAAAAAAAAAAACATCTGTCACGGCGCGGTGTAGCCTTGCAGTTATACCATGTATTGTATGATGATGCGGAGGAAAGGAAGAATAAGCTTCTATTAAAAGGATTTAAAAAATATTTCTTAAAGAGCCAATCTAGGAAGATTTGTGCGTAACGATGCGGCTTCATCAGCGGGCGAAGTTTCGTGTCACTAAAATCATCGTGAACGGGTATACGCGATGTTCTTGTCTACATTAGCGGATAGTGATTTATTTCGCGTTGCGCGCGCTTCAAGATTCTGTGACGTAGTTGTAGCCATGCGCCCGCCCACGCCAAATGCTCGTCTTCGCCCGAATACATCGTGTTGACATTGACACGAAGATTCCTCGTAGGCCGCTAATGTAGCCGCATCATTAAACTTTGCAAACGTTTTTCAGTTTTAGAATATAAGTATACACTATACTGCCTGTTGTGTTGCCATCTCCAAACTTTTAAATTAAACCCACATAATGACACATCAGTTCAGTTTCTTGTAATTGGACTTTGCGCTTGAAGCGACAATTTGCCAGTGTCGAGTTAAAAAGTGAAATACTAGATGTTACTCAGTTCAACGCAATTTTGCGTCTCAATGACACATCAAAGAGTAGGTAGGTCTTGAGTTTACCGTAAAACAAGACGTTACGTTAGCGTAAAATTTGAGAACGTAAACTTTTTATAACCTACTTGAACTCTTTAGAAGTGTAGGTACATACATTCTTGGCCGGACTAACTGAATAATCTTATCTTGTAAGTGCCATTGAGATATCGAATCCCGATTCTATAGTTTACCTACTTCTTGTGTACGTAGGTATTTGGTTAATAGTGGTTTTATAAATAAATAAATTCGATAAGTATGAGAACTCGGGTGTAAATTTTAGGTTCTGCATAAGTTTTCATAAAAAATCAGAAAACTGTTCTAATCTAAATCGTTGACAAAACAAAATTTCTAAACCAAAATGAATCGTGTTATTAATGTATAAAGGTAATTCGCGATAGTTTTGAGAGTGAAACCAATTTCCACACAAGAGAGAAACCTTCTTGTAGGTTCTGTTATAACAAACAAACAGCAAAAATAACAAACAAATTAAATTTTAAAAAGGTTTAATTAAAATATTTAACACAAATTCAACAACAACACGACTTATAGCACCTAGAACAATAAAACGAAGAATACACCTACTACAGGTAAAACAGGAGCTTCTGTGGCAATTTATAATTGATTGCTGACCAAGAAGGTCCTACAGCATCTGTCAAAATCAAATTGAATGTCATCTGGGTGGGTTCTGCTACGTGTAGGTACAAAAGTCCGTCAGAGCCAAGCCACTTAGAGGCAATACGAGACAATTGAGACAGATTGCGGTCCCAAACAGCAATTTAAGAGTGCATCGATTATGCCGCGTTAACCAACGACAGTGGTTGTTATACCAAAGTATAACAACCAAACAGACTAATCGCATATAAATATCTTCAAAAATCTTGCAGGTAACAGAGTTTCGTGATCGTGTTTCGAGTTGTTTAGTCGTTGGTTAACAAAAATATACAACAGTTTACAAAGAGAGTACAAATACTCTCTTTGTAAACTGTTGTATATTTTTGTGTAAACAAATTAATACATTCTATTCCATTCTAAATTCAACGAACATAACTTACATGGATTACAACTCTTCCAAAAAAAAATTGGTTCATGTATTTTCTTTTATGAAAATTCTCTAATCAGTAGGATTAAAGAATTTAAAGTAGTGCCAAAGATTTTTTCCACCCTTTATATCCATAATTGATTTGTTTTTAGAGCTCACATTTATTGTTTTTTTTTTTAATTATGTATCTAAAATACGTGTTTTAGAAAACAGGTACGGAAGCACGTAAACGTTTACGACAGCATTTTGGAAAGATCGCCGAGGACTGCACTGCTTACTGCATACGTAATATAAGTAACAAGGTTTTATTCTTATTCTCTTTTTAAAAAATAGCCTGGATCCTAATCCACAGATGATATCAGAGGATCTCAAGCATAGACAATCGAAGGAAGTGTCCACTTGCCCCCCTCATCGCCCGTCACGCGAGGATACGTCCATCTTGGCCTGGCTTTCCGTCCGCAACTTTGGCAATTTCCGTATATCTTCACTATATATTGGCCTTGAATTAAGGACTCGCAAGGTTGACCAGTACACATTTCTTCATGGAATAGACATTTCACATTTCTTCTACACGGTTCTTTCATGGAACTACGTACCTACCTATTACCACAGATTATATCTATTACATAATATAAACTACGGATTTCAAAAGTTGATTTTGGGTATAACTGTCTTCCACTAAATATAATAGATATACATTATAATTTTAACTCTCATTAAAAAGCAAATTATTACCGATTAATAAAATTACAGAGTCAGCTGGTTTAGGTACTATTTTCAATTCAGGTTGTTTTAAGTAATTGGATTCTGCGCTTGAAGCGTCAGTTTGCAAGTGTCAAGATAAATACACTAAATTATAAAGTGAAAAAGATTAAGTCTAGTCACGAATGACAAAATAAGTCTTTTATATCCGATAGTATTAAAACATACTAAGCCGCTATTTAGTATTCAAAAAGAACCATAAAGTTATTGAGTTCAAATACCAATTAATAAGTCAATTGCTAAAATTTCAGATTAAAATTAAGGCAATCGATCACGCCACATCCACGTGCAGATTAACTGTTACTACTGTAACCTGATATGCATAATTGGGTGAACTCCCAACGAGTCACACCAAATCGTGTCACAGTGTTACACGTTGGGAATTTTTTTCCCAACGAGTAACACTGTGACACGTTGGGAGTTCATTTATAAAATAAAAGTCGCAACGAGTTACAGTGTGACTCGATGGGAGAATAAATAAAATAAAATTCCAACAAGTCACACCAATTTATTTTCTTAGAAGAAAAAACTTTTTATCTCATAGATTATTGAGACAAGTTATATTATGTAATGTAAAGGAAGAAATAATAAAATGCTTTGTGGTGATTAAATAATCTATATTTACTACAAAACGTCAAAAATAGTCTTTTTAATAAAATACTAAATAACTTTTATTTATCACAGCTAATCATCACATCAGGGGCGTAGCTACCGCCGTATTTGCCGTATCAATTATACGGGGCCCCCGGGCCACGGGGCCCCCAAAGTGTGTAAGGAAAAATAATAAAAACTTTCTAATTTATATTATTTTACTGTCTGCTAAATCTGCTAAATACAGTAAAGACATCTCACTTAATCTTTGTGACCAATTAAAGGCTCTAAAAACATGCTTAAATTCTGAAATTAAAAAAAAAATATCTATTAAAGAACTCATTGAATTATTGCTAGTAAAATTCAATAGTCTTGCATCCAGTTTTCCCGAGGTAATCACAGCATGCTTTTTATTCTTGACCCTTCCAGTTACAACCGCAACGGCAGAAAGAAATTTTACAAAATTAAAACTAATAAAAAATTACTTAAGAACTTCGATGGGACAAGAACGGCTGTCAGACATCTCACTATTGTCCATAGAGGCAGCAACTTTAGAAAAACTAAAATCATCATCAGCCATAAATGATTTAATAAATCAGTTTGCCGATAAAAAGGCAAGGAGAGTGAATATTTAAAATTCGATTTTTATTTGTAAAATGGGTAAATTATGTGATAAATAAATATTACTTCTCACAATATTTTTTTTCTTTTGTGAAAATCTTTACCTCCATATAAGGGCCTCCAAAAAAATTTTTGTACGGGGCCCCGACAAGGCATTCTACGCCACTGCATCACATGTCATATTTACAATAATTATTATAGAACGTAAGTAATAATTTGTGTCTTTGTCTTCTGTTCCGTATCGTGCATATATATATACCCAGCCTTTGACTATTTCATCTTCAGGAAGCAGTGGTAAAACAGCGCTTAATTTAACCATGCGAGACTTTTTAATACAATCTGATTTTATCATATTTAGTACGCGTCCTTTTTTAAAAATTGCCTGATTATAGTGAAAGTCATCCATCCTTTGACTATAATTGCAGGAAACACAACTCTGATCGCTTTTATAGCTGCATTTTCATAGTCAACCTTTAACTTGTTGGGGGGAGTTGCGACTTAATCATACTGAACAAAATTACGTAACTCGGTGTTTTTCTGTTACTCATTAATGCATAAATTAGCGGGATAATTCCAGTATTATTTATTGTACTACCTGTGTCTCCATGTAGCGTATATAACTGAGCGAATGGTGAAGGGCAACTTTTAAAAGTACCGTCACCATAAAATTCTGACAGTTTTCATGTTGTTTCCCTTGCCTCAGCTGAGGCAAACACAATAATCCTCGTGCCATTTTTGTCATCCAAATAGTCTGCCAAGATAAATTACCTACAAAACCTGCAAAATTACCTACTGAATATGCAGTAGGTAGCAATAAATTTTGTAGTTCATATTAGTTTTACTTTAAGTATTCAGTAACAAATTTTGTTATTATAAAGCGAATTAAATATGTTGAATTTCATTAAAGGAACCATAGAAATTATAATTAGTAAACGCACGATTAAAATAATAAAATGGCTAATTACTTACTTTTATTCTTAGTAGCCCTTTACAAAGTTTTCGCTTTGAGCATGCCCACACCACCAGCCCACTTTTATGCCTTCTTCTAGCATAATATTGATGTCCTCCACGAAGAAGGATAGTCCCTCCGTTCTTTTGAATATACACTTTATTAACATAAGCTACGCTTGCACTACCACAGGGCGACTCGTCGTCCGCCATTTCGGCTCGCGTCACGTGTACTGTTAATGACGGTCTGACTCACACTGACACAATCCTTCCGTGATTGTATTAAATGTATAATTTTGTATCAAAATAAATAAGTGTAAAATGTAATTAATGTATTAAAATTGTTCGGACATCTTTTGTGACATCCTTGACAAGGCCTCTTTACAGCTGCTATTATTATTATGTAAGTTGACAAAGCCCCTGTACAGCTGCAATATTTATTAATTATTTTTTTTTTTTGTGTTTAATTTAATTTATTAATTTATTTAATTTTATTTTTGTTTTTTAAATTGGGTAATTTGACGAAACTAAGTGTACAACAATGTTCCAAAAGTGAATAAAGATTTGAATTTGAATTTCAACCCCCGCGTCATGGCTGGTACTTAGACCCCAATCGGCAGCCTATTTCTGCAGTCCCGGTACATTTATTTAATTAAATACTTATTATTTGTACACCCTATAAGGCACATTTATTTCTTCCAATAAATGATTATAAATTGGTGTGACTTGTTGGGATTTTATTTTATTTATTCTCCCATCGAGTCACACTGTAACTCGTTGCGACTTTTACTTTATAAATTAACTCCCAACGTGTCACAGTGTTACTCGTTGGGAAAAAAAATCCCAACGTGTAACACTGTGACACGATTTGGTGTGACTCGTTGGGAGTTCACCCATAATTGAATTCTATAATTATTTACAATAATTCATTTAATTAATCGATAACATCAAAGGCGGCACTCATCACACACTCGCTACTTAAGAGATAACTTACGTGAGTTAATCGATCTACGGTTTAATCCATAATTAATCCGATAAAAATATAAAAAATAACATTTGTCCCCTAAAACGATGATAAAATCGATACTGCGTAGTTTTTAAGAGTTAAGGACGAAATTTAGATATATTAGATAAATATTTCATATTAATAACTATATAATATTACACAGACAGTAAAAGTACCTACCGTAAAAAAACGTATTATATAAAAACTAGAATTATAATAAAGTAGTATTAATTACAATAGAGTTCTTTACACTAAGAATGTTTTTGAGTTTTTTACGATTATTCATGCGATGTATATTATGTATAAAACTAAAGCTTTATATTATATAAGTATAATAATAGTTTTGTATATTGAAATCGGCAAAATTAGGCTCTTAATTTGACTTGGCCTATTTCGATGTAAATTTCTAGTTATTCCCGAATTTTGTCAACTAGCCTATGTGTTAATTAATCAATTTATTTATTATTGTTAATCATTTCCTTATTTCCTTAAGTCAAGACACATACATGCCTGTCAACGCCTAGCTTAGACTAATTTCGCCAATTGCTTAAAACTGGAAGTACTTTAAAAGAGTTCAACACAATTATTTCTTCATAATTTATCATTATTCAACATAATGTAAAAAATAAATGTACCTACCTAATAATGGCTCACTAATAAAAAGCACGGTAGGTCTATAATTTGTATAAATGATATATTAAATCGCGTTGAAACTTCTATATAAATCACAGGAATAATAAATCATTGAGTAATAAATATTGTTAACAGTTATGCGAATGGCATGATTTATTTACGCTTAAACGGTACCAATATAATGAATTTCAGACACATAATTGAGTAGGTACATGTAAATTAATTGTCCAATTAGTTTTCAGGAAAAAAAGACAAATAAAAATAGAAACGTACTTTACTGTAGTTTGAATGAGGATGCAGGCAGCAATGAGACTAAAAAGTTTTATAATGATAGTTTGTTACAGTAATTTATAACGATCATAAGAAGAAAAAAACTGTATGTGATCCATTGCAAGATTCGCGACGCAATGCGTGTATGAAAATAGCTCCTAGTGTTGCTCGCGTAGATGCAAGTATAAGGGATTTCCCCGCGTAGAGATTTATTATTGTTTTCCTATGAAAAGTAGACTGGGTTAAATGCTATATAAACAACAGCTGGGTTGTTCTTTTCGCTTCACAACTCAGTGTATAGAATTGAAGCGAACTGTCAAGACAATATTATTTCCTTGATAAATTTTTGTTTTTATTTAAATTAACTTTAAGTTGACCTGCCCATGTATGCCCTGTGATTCTAAGGAAATAAACGTTTTGTCTTTGACTTTGACTTTGACTAGGACCAATTTTCATACACGCAAGGCCTATGTATTAATCCAGATTATAAGTTATATTGATTCAGAGTTTCAGTCCAATCCGTTTTGCTGTTTGAGCGTGAAACATACATACAAACTCGTTTATAATATTATGACAGTTATTTCTGGTAAGCCAAACATTTCGCAGAATATGAATCACACTATTTATTATGTTTGTTAGCTTTGTAAGGTTTTCCCAAGAGCAGATTTTTATGAGCCTTTTTTGATTTATACTTCGAAACTTGTCTTGTACGCACTCAATGCAAGGGGACGCAGTATCTCAGGTACCAGCAGCAGCTCTGAGCTACTGGATCAAATGCTGAGCGTCTACCTTTTTTGTTGCCTAAATGTTACCCATTTCTAGTTTTAAGTTTTTCTTTTGTGGCACAAAATAACTGTTTTAATTATTGTTATTGTTATTATAAACTATATCGATGATATATGTCTTTGCACTTTACTATTAAATTTATAAAGCAACTAGCGGCCCGCCCCGGCGTCGCACGGGTATAAAATTTTCCCGGAAATTATTCGATTTTTTCTCGCCGTAAAAACCATCCTATCTCTCAAGTTGGATCGAACTGCACATGGTCTGCGAATTTTATTATAATCGGTTAAGTGGTTTAGGAGTCCATTGAGGACAAACATTGTGACACGAGATTTATATATATTAAGAAGATTCTATTCAATATTTTTGGACAGGCTTACATACGGACTATCCAGAATAACATTTTTTTATGTAGTTCATGCCATCATGCCTAGTTCTCATACATGATAGATAAGTAAATAATAAGTATGTAGGTGATAACACAAATAATTGGTAATATTAGGTACCTACTAGCTTAGTTGACTAGGACTTTATCAAATAATATTATAGTGACTATAAAGTGGCCTTAGTCACAATATTAAAAAAGAAATATATTGTATATTAATTAACACTAAAAAACCTGTTAATCAGTTTATTGTGTAAAGTTACAGTGAAATTAAGTGAAATAACCAGGCCCGTTATCATACTTGCGTACATAAGCCCGCGTTGATAACATAATCTCGTTAGCAAATATAACTGTGATCTGGCTAATGATGTTTATTCAATTAAAACGATAAATGTTTATTACAGTAGTATCTCGCTAATGGAGTCGCACTTGGGAACAATTTTACCTATATAAATAGTACCTAATCTAGATGTAGGTACTAATATTATTAAGCCCCTCGCTTCGCGGCGGTGGCGATGTGTTGATATCGGTTACCAAATCTCTTAACCAAATCTCCAACGTATTCAGTTTAAGAACTAATTCTTTTTAAAAAATATGAAAAAATATCTTTGGTTCCACAACACTTATTGTTTTTCCTTAAAACTTTGGCGAACTAGTAAATTGGGCGCTAAACGTTCGGAAATAACAAAAGATGACCTAAAACTAATAACAGTTTATTTCTAATAAAAACGCAGGTGCAACCGACGGCACATCTCATAATTAAATTGATATTAAATGCTATATGCGATGTACCCACAGCTGTTTTGCCTACGCAATTCTGTTATTCGATATAGCTATGGAACAAAATAATGCACTAGGTAATTACTACCTACAGCTTTTTTGTCTATTCAATTGCATAGGTAGGATTTTATGTAATAATATTATACAATCTGTATTAGTTACTGATCGCCCCCCTGAAATCGCAACGCGCCAAGCTATAATCTTATGCAAAATCATTCAGTGGATTGCAGACCCAACTAGCGGTCATTCAAAATAGTCTCATGGCAATTCTCTCAATCTATAGCAGAGGTCGTTGCCCCGCCTTTACCTACTGAGAAACAAATGGACACTACACGCGAAAATCGAAAGTTTATGGCGTCTATGGGAATGGTAATCAACCATTCTATGCTATGGCGTTTTCACTCGACCTTGCCAAGGTTCTGAACGTGTGCTAGGTCCTTACTAATAATAATTTATGAATCGTCAGGCATTTCTGGATTTTTCCAAATATCCGGTATGTTTTATGGTCAAATGGTGAGAGAAGGTGTGAAGTTGATGATGTTGCCCCAAATAATGCCTTTAATATTCCTTACAGTAGAGGTAGGTACTTATACTCTCCCAGATTGCGATAACTATTCATTACTGCGTTTACTGTGGTAATTGCAGAGGTGGAAATGTAGGCCAGCTTCCAGCGTGCTTCCTTACACAAAAAGGAATAAAAGCTAATCTATTGATGAGAAAAGGAACTTGGCAGTTTCATTTGATGCTTATGATTGGTACTGGTACAAGAGGTGTGTATCTTAATGGTTTAGCTAGATTTTTTATATTCTTTAAATAATGACTCATTTGAGCGACTTTTATTTGTTAGATATGTATGATATCATCATCATGACCCTATTAACGTCCCCACTGCTGGGACACAGGGACTTCTCTCTTGACGAGAGAGATTAGGCCTTAATTCACCACGCTGGCCAAGTGCGGGTTGGTGAATGTCACATGCCCTTCAAACTCTTTTAAAGTTCTCAGAACATGCCGGTTTCCTCACGATGTTTGCCTTCACCGTTAAAACGCACGTGTTTAAAGCGCACATAAATTTCAAAATTATAAATAAAATATATCAATTTTATTTAAATTTATAACCATTTTTTCCCATCAATTGATTATTCGTTTTTTTTCTGAGGTTGAAATTCGACCAAAAATATCACTGCAGACAAGTGCCAAATTTAACGATTTTGCTATCCACGTTTCGTTTGAAATAAAAACTCGATACGAGAAAACTCTTCAAGTAGCACGACATCGCCTATAGCTATAAAGGCTGCCATAGAAACCTAAGAAGTTAATAGCCACTGTATAAAGTAATTTCCATCGAGATAGTAATTTTTCCGGTTCACTAGTTCAGGCTCTAGGTACATGACTAATCGATTGTGCCGAGACGAATCGAGCTCAGATTGCCATTCGGGTCGCCTTGTCCAGGCAAACAGAAATTCTGAAGCATTGACCTAAGAATCTGCGATGTGGATATTAATTTAGGTATTTATTTATATAAATGAATAAATATTTCCGGACAATCTACTTAATATACAAACAGGAATAGCTTTATTTATCTACTTCTAGCGGCCCGCCCAAGCTTTTTTTTTTTATTATTGATAAGCTTTCATTTGACCACAATCTCACCTGATGTAAAGTGACGATGTGGTCTAAGATGGAGCACGAAGGCCTAGAGCTTCGCACGGGTAGAAATTGTCTTCCGGCAATAAGGTATCTACTCGACTTTTTCTCGCTGTAAAAACCAACAACCGTGCACTTCTACAAACATTTTAAAAAAAATTGGTCTAGGCGTTGTTGAGTTACGCGCTTACCAACACATTTTGCATTTATTTTTATGATAAAGATATATTTTTCCCTTCCTTCAAAAATTTTAGGGAAGAAGGTTCACCACTTAACATTTATATCTAGTTAGTTTTCAAGGTTTTAATTTATTAACTTGGCGTGATTATTTTTATCTTGTAACATTCCAATATTTCAGGACTTTCTAGTCTGATTTGAAAAATCATCAGTTTCAGATATATGTCGTCACGTCGTTTTTTTTTTTTTTTTTTATTATTGATAAGCCTTCATTTGACCACAATCTCACCTGATGTAAAGTGACGATGTGGTCTAAGATGGAGCATGAAGGCCTAGAATTGAACTAACTATTATATTATATTAAACTAACTATAAATGTTTGTCCGTGTATTTTAGTGATTTTTAATTTGAAACTGTTTTTGTGAAGATTTCACTATTTATACTACTTGAACAATATTTAAGTACCTAGGTAACTACTTTGTTTTATTACTTCCCTGTCTCGCAAATATCAAAATTCATTGGTTTAATTAAACAAAAATCATGGTTTTATTTACTACTTATGAATTATATGTATAAATTTATTAAATTTCTTTTAAAAAATTGCAGATACCAAAGACAAAAGTATCTACTTATATATTAACTAGTGGCCCGCCCCGGCTTCGCACGGGTTTTTATTCAATTTTTTTTCCAAAATTGTGAATCTAAACCATTCCCAGATCACCTTGAACACACAGAAAAAAATTCATCAAAATCGGTCCAGTCGTTTGAGAGAAGTTCAGTGACATACACACTGACAGAAAAATTATATATATAAAGATTTAAGAAAGATCCTCAAGGAAAACTGCCTCCTAAATATCGCAATTGTAACTTTGGGCAATCTGCAAGTTTGGGTTCTCCAAGGTCATACAGGGCCCTTGCCTCAAAGCGGTCATTAGCCCCGGGAGACTGATGGCCGCTTGATGGAAACGAATCAACTAATTGTAATTTCAAAGAACCGCAAAACGTTAAAAAAAGGAATCATCCGATGCAGGGGATGCAGATGTGGTTGGAAAGAAATAAAATAAAAGATGTCTTGTCGACTCTTGTCAATGTAAGATGGATAGGTCTTGTTTCAGCGGGATGGATATGCAAAATATTATTGAAGTGAAACTTCTTAGAATCGTTGTGATTTAAAATCGGATGCAACGGAAATGGAAATAAGATTGGCTTGCCTGTCGGGTAAGCCAATCTTAAACGCTAACAAGGTTAAGCAACTTTGCGCGAAGCCAGTACTTGGATGGGTGACCGCCCGAACAAAATCTTTTTGCATAGTATTTTTTTTTGTTTTTTTTTTATTCTTCTCATTGTTTTGTCGATTTACTGAAGTTTCACTTCTATCATGTGTGAATCGCACACTCACCTTTTTTTCTTTTGTTTTTTTTTTATTCTTCTCATTCTTTTGTCGATTTACTGAAGTTTCACTTCTATCATGTGTGAATCGCACACACACCTTTTTTTCTAAAGAATATTGTGCTAGTTATGGGAAAATTATATAGAACGGTATTCTGTGATTATACTATTTTGTGATATTTTTTTATAAGGAAAATCATAGGTAGGTATTTACAGGGCTCCATGATGTGTATTTCAAAGAACCTTTTGTTTTCGTCCGGTCAGGTTGCGTTGCAAGAGGTAGCGGATTCGATTCCCGCCGAGGGGTTAAGTGTTTGTATGTTCTGCAAGTACTTTCTCATAAGCCTTCATTTGACCACAATCTCACCTGATGTAAAGTGAAGATGTGGTCTAAGATGGAGCATGAAGGCCTAGAAGATGGCTTCTCCGGACCACATTACGAAACACGAAAAAATCGCTTCACGCACTGTATTTAAGTTTTTTTTTTAAAGTTTTTTTGAGCATGTTTCACCTGTCCTGCTTTTGGTCGGTAATAATTGTCAAATTCAATAGTAATTGTAATTTTATCACCCAGTTTCTTTGCAGATAACATTCATGACTATGCCTAATATATATATTTTTTTAGTATCATGCTTTTGTAACAATATTAAAACTTAAAACGGATGACATCATGATTTGACGGTTTTTGAGTTTTCCGATATTTCGACAATGTTGCAAGCGCCATTAACACGCATTAACTATATTGTTTATGCCGTGATCGTGGTATAAACTATAATAATATATTGTTTGTGCTGATAAAACCCAAAAACCGACATAAACTGTCGTAAGGTACCCGTTTCAAGTTGTAGGGCTTATTTCAGTTTGGGCCCACCCTATGTGATTCGTCACTATTTACAAGTACGTACCTACCCAATAAAAAGCATAGCAGCGTCTCATCGACACTATTTATATTCACATTAATAAAAATTAAAGACTTTTATTACAAAAAAATCCTAATGATCGTCTAGCTAAGTCAGAAGCAGTTTACATAACTAAAATATATTTAAAGTAAAAAAAGTAAATTTTATTAATTTGAATGCATTCAGATATAATCTAAGAAATGGAAATAAGGTTGTCTCGAAAAACGTTACAGTTTTTTAACACTTTTTTTTGTTGAGATTTTGTTATGTTTTGATAGTGCCAAAACTTGATGAGTTATGTCCAAGTTATGTTGTTTCATAACATAGTATCTTTAGCTTTCTTCCAGATCTTAGTATATCGTAATATCACATTGTCAAGACCGTTATTGACCGTTTTAGTCTTCAAAAAAATAGTTAACGGATTCAGAGTTGCTATTTCAGCAATGTTAGTAAACTAATACGCGTAGACTATAAATGGAACAGATTTTGTCGCAGATTTTACACTGTTGCTAGTGTAAAATCTGCGACAAAACGCAATGGAATGTAGTGATTCCGAAAACCAGTATCCGAGTCATATCCGAGTACATTGACTTTACGTCAACGATTATTTTAAGGTGTTTTGTTTTTCTTTCGGGCGTATTTACGTAATTAGGGGAATGGCGCAGATTGAGGCATAGTTAGTAGCATTAGTAGCCTCCGGGCTTGGACTTTTTTGACCCCTGATGGCTGAATATGGACGCTTTTTTACTGACGCCATGAGTGTTGTATGTTTGTACTTAGAAAATGAAATGTATACTTCTTAGGCCTAAAATCCAAACGGCTTGTCGCAATTTGAGAGGTAGGTTTAAATGGATTCGTCAGTCGTGAGTGGGACAGTAATGTAATGACAAAGATCAATTGTTTGCAAAAACATGTGTAAACAATAATTATAATAATTTATAGTCAAATATGTGTGTACGTACATGTTTTACCGATTTCCGTGTAAAAATTAATTATTAAATGCCTTATTAAGTATTACCTTAATTATACCTTAGTTTCTTATTAAGTAGATACCTCATTTTTTATAATACATCTTTTGAAGGCAATGTAAATTCAATTCATTTATCATTGCGTTAGTTATCTTGTAAAAATGTTTTTCAGAATCGTAACCAAAGCAACGACAGCAAATCAGCACAAATCAGATCGTTTTCAATCAAATGACTTACAGCTAAAAGTAATTAGTTACAGTAAAAACCAATAAGCATAAAGATAATTGTCCAATTGTAACGGTAGTTATAATCTGCCTTCTAATAATTACTTATTCATAGGACGAGGTGCCGATGCCAAGATTTGAAGAATGATCTTTGGTTCAGTTTAAAATATTGCACATCGTCTCCGATTCAATACTTCTAAGTAGGCAAACTACAGTTTATAACTTTTGAAACTATCATGGTTAATAATACTATTTAGATTTATAACGGGATATTTACCATGATTGAGGAAAGTACAATTTTTCACACATACAAATAAAAATTGTCGGACAATCTGCATAGTTCCATCATCTATAAATACAAAAAAAATATATAAAACAATATATCAATATAAAACACTTTATTGTACGCCAAAACAAAACAATAGTCAAATTCACATATGAGGAAAAGTATACAAATTACAACATGTTGGAATCTCCAACAGTCGTAAGTGGCAACTCTTGTTAGGGCTAATGGAAATAACAATAGAAAAATATATTTTGGAAATATCTGAATGAAAGCTGGATAAGAAGATAATCTATGTAATAAGACCTTATTTCTATCTACTTATATTATCATGGCAGACATGAGAGGTGCTACAGTCGCGTAGGTATACGTTTGTCTCACGAATACAACCGATATCCGTTATCTCCGAAAAAACTTGAACTCTTAAGTTGGCTCTAAATAAACCCGTATTTTATTTATTTTGAAAAACTGTAAAATTACTTTAACTGTTTAAAATAGCATGTCGCTTAGTTTTCAAGGTGATCACTTACTTATAACAAGTTATTTGTTCCTTTACTTCAAATAAACTACAATAGTCGGTAACTTTTGGTTCAATTTATTGTTTATATTATTTTTGGACCCTATTCCATCAGCTAATGTTGCTGTTGACTGAACTGTTATAACCCCCCATACCATGAGGCTTACCTTTGCCTTACTTTATCATCATAATCCTTCAGGTACCTACTGTTTTTTATTATGCTCGATAAGCCTTCATTTGACCACAATCTCACCTGATGTTAAGTGACGATGTGGTCTAGGACATGAAGACCTAGCAGGTAGATGGCTTCTCCGGGCCACATAACGAAACAATCGCTTCACGCACTGGCCCAGCCCGGAGGGTGGTGACAAGCCACGGCCGAAGCTTACCACCAGTGACTGTTCTTAGCACCATCCGGAGGTCACGTGTAAGGAATCAGAGGGTTACCATTACCACTTACGGACGTGAACAGACAAAACCTCCAAAATATCCTTATATTCTATTTTTTTATTCTTCTCCACCATCGCCACAAACGGATATTCGCCCACTGCGCCACCGAGGCAGTCAATCACAGACATAACACACACACATACGTACCAAACAATAAATGACCACATTTCATCTTTAATATACTTTATCATTGTTTACAAGCAGTAAAACAAAATCAGGTCTCTTATTAAGGCCAATCATTGGCCTACATCAGATTCACCTCTTAAATAAACAAGACTACAAATGCACTCCAAATAAAACGTTATCTAGTTCATATAACAGTCTGGTATCGCAGTATGGATGGTGTCGTAGAAAGTGCTTTGCAAAAGCCTTGACTTCAGATCTCGTGTTCAGAAAGTAGGACTTCACAGTTAACGAAGATTTATAATGATGGCAGTTCGTTTATAAACACTTGTATCAACGGAGATGCTAGATATCGCAAATCAGATATAGCGTTTACTAAGGGCTTTTTTCATGAAATCCCAAAATCCGAGTAAACTAAGCGATGGTTAGTTTTGTCTAGAGTAAACCTCAGACCCGCAGAGTGATCGGCACACCTGAATACACCTATCCATATTTAATTTTTTGCATTACTTTTTTTTTGTCTATGTCTATTATTACTTATTATATTATTTTTTTATGTCACCGCACAGTCCAGTTATTTGCTGTTCATTTTCCTCTCCATCCAAAGGTTGTCTGGAGAAATTGCTGTAAGCAATAAGGCCGCCCATTAGTTTTCAGTTCCTTTTTGTTTTGTTTTATCCTGGTGTGTTATGAAGAGTTATTTATTATATCATTAGAATAGTAACATAAAGGTAACTGTTTTTTTTGTTTTTTGGCTTTTTTGGTTATTTTACCGTTAGGTATAAAAGATTTGGCGTTATTGAGAGGTATCGAGAAACTACTTGCTAACAGAATACTACTTTGTTCGTAGAACATCTACTTAATGGGAATCAACTATTGTGCTGCATGTCTGTTTGTCCTCAGTGGAAGGATGCTAATGAGATCATGTCATGTAGTTCCCGTGTGCATTCGCCGAAATCCTATAAATTTAAAAGGCCCAACGCTGCAGCGGTGCTCAAATCTCAGCACAATGCAGTCAGTGGTGATAACGATAAAAGAGCTTTATAGACACTAAAGCCCTATCCGTGTTAACCACAAACAACCGCTAAGGGCTTGAGTAAAAGCCCTTTCGGTTTACGTCGATTAACGTTCTGCCCTACTAACGCAACGGGCTCCGTTCTACATTACATTACTGTAAAAATCTAAGCTATATTTAAATTAATCATACCGCGTTCAAAATGCCGACGATTTTATCTAAGTTATTAATGATTAACAAAGAGATAGCCTCAATAAGATTAAATTGAAATTTAAGTATAGAAGTTAAGTTTTAACATAAACATCCAACTTCAATTGTATAAAAATGGAGTATTATTGTATCTGGGAAGGGTCATCCATATTTATACTGAGTCTACTGGGCCGATTGTTATCGAATTTAAATGGGACCGACTTAATTGATTGACAGCAATCAAAAGTTTATATCTTTTGAAAGCTGTTGTTGAGTATTTGTTCAAGGAGATAATTACCAGAGGCACTCGAATCGAGAACTATTCCTGTTTTTAGGAATAGGTTAAAAGGGATTTATGGAAAAAAATGCATTTCCAACCAACAGATCTGCGACTATACACACAACTGCCATTCCGTAATTCTACCTAAACTCTTGTAGACATTTGTAAATTGTTGATTTATATATTCTGCTAAAATTGTGTTTATTTTATGAATTGTTAAGAATGAAGAATTTACGTAATTTTTGTATATTAATCAGCAAAAACAACCTTTTGTATGAAACAATACCTCGATTAGCAAATTCATTTCACTACTACATAGCCACCTAAAAATGTTTCCAGGTGTATGTAGTATGTATATAGACAATTTATTTACTAATTGCTTATATTACCGTATAATATCCATTTTAATAATAATAAAATAGTATCAAGTAATAACGTCGTCTGCCTGAGGGGTGCTATAGTTTTCCAGTTTTTTTTCCATAAAAACCTTAACTACCAAGTTACTATTACTTATTAGTTACTATTAGTCTGTTATTATGTTCTATATACCTATACCTACATACAGTATACATATCTTATCCCTCAACGTAAATCAAAATTGCTACGCAAGCAAACCTTCAGTCCGCAGTCAATATAATACCATTTTATTTTCGGAACGTACCGTACAGATTTGTCTAGAGAAGGTGGAAACCCTCGTTGCTTGTGTTTCCGAAGGCACCCACTATTGTATTATGTAAAGCCTGTAAAAATAGTTGTATGTTTTAGAAATAAATAAATTTGTCGAGAATATTGTCAAATAATAAATAGAATACTTACACGTGAAATGAAACGCAGACATTTAAGCTATCGAGGGCAAAATATTGCGTTTGTTATGTAAAATATTGTTTAGCGCGTGTCAGTAATTTGACACTACGAATCATCATTTTTAGCAAATGAAACAAGTAGGTACTTTACTTTAGGCGAGTTTTAAGATAAGTTCAATAAAAACATCTACATTATTTCTTCCTATGTATTTATATGTAGGCAGAGCACCATCGTGATTGCGATATGGTTGCTTTGTGATTGCGATGTTGTTGTGTAGGATGAGAACCTTCTCCTTTGTTGTAGGTTAGGAAGTCGAACCTCTTTTTTTTTAGTCTATTCTAATGACAAATTCTGCAAGCGGGGCAGTTGAGCGATTCAAAACATGCTTTACGGCAACTGGGCTCCAGTAACTAAAGAACCGAGTCCTCCCTCATTAATTATCAGTACCGATTATATTGGAAGCGCCTGTATACACCGTGAACCTGCTACTTTGACCAAGTCGTCCGTCCATCTAATAAACATGATTACTGCAGAAATAAAAAATATTATGTTTGGTCCGTCTGCCTGTCCAAAAATTAATGGACACGGATTTTTCGTTTAATCAATTTAATAAGAAAGTGCCAGGACCAAAGTTCCGAAGTGGGGGATTAGTACGAAAGCGTTACGTAACGCGAAACTTAAATGCAATTAATCGTCTTGTTGTTGTTATTTGTTGTTAATTTTGTTTGCAAGAAAAAAGAGCAAATAGGTGTAATTTTTTTTCAAATAATCTATACGACGGATTCCTTATTTTTATCAGTCTCTCAATCAAAAACACATGCTAAAAGCTTTAGTTCGCTCCTAAGCAATATTTCTGTTTAGAATAAAAAACTGTGTTATTAACAATCCAGTCATAAATGTTTTACCTTTATAACACGTCTCTAATGACTTTGGATTGTTTTTTGATCTAATAAAAATATATTATTTGTTACCTACTGTTGATAAAAAAGTAAAGACCCAACTATACATTCATGCGCAACAGAAAATTTTGCTAGACATTTCACGAAAGATATCAACGCGATAATATCTAAATTAAATGGAAAAATTAGATTATAAAGATTATCAAGCTAGATAACATTAAAATTATCGGTTTTAATGATTGCATATGTTTAGAAATACGACAGTGCGATTAATGACATAGAATTAATACATTTTCCACACGATTTGTAAAATAATTGTTATGAATTAAATAAATATGAATAGGAATTGTGCTGTGCTGTCTGTAAACTTAAGGATCTGTGCAACGATCTCCGAGTAAAATAAGACAGTGGTTAAAATAGAGAGCTATTTCGGTCGGCCACGTGTGACAAAGCTCTGTAAATAAATCTAAATTTTAAATTTATGAAAAACCCCTGTTTCCAATGCCCTTATTTCTTTAAAAGTAAAACACCATAATATTTTGTAATGTGCACGCGATGCGCTTTCATTTGATGCCCCACTCGAGTATATTTGCAGGTTTTCGGTTTTTCTTCCCCACAGATTAGATCTAATCTGTGCTCTTACCCACATAATCATTTATATATTTATTTCACTCATTTCTTACATGTGTAAGAAAGGAGTGAGTGTTGAGATGACGAGTGACAGAGGAAAATGGAAGGAAAAAACATGTTGTGCCGACCCCACGTAATGTGGGATAAGGGCAGGAGAATGATGATGACTCTTACCCACATAACTTTTAAACGGCACAACCGATTTTTATGAAACATCTAAGAACACTCGCGCCAAACTCACCTTTCATATAAAAAAAACTAAATTTAAATCATTTTATCCGTCGGGAGCTATGGTGTCCCAGACAGACACGTGAAACTTACAACACCCCTCTTTTTTGGTCAGGGGTTAATAACTAACCATTGAAATGTTTTATTGACATAGACATGAGTATTGGTACAAGGCGACCCAAGTCTACTTAGCATAAAGGGAAAGTATCATAAATAATGTCGATTTGATATCACTGAAAGATATTTTGTTATTTTTAAATGTAGTGGTACTTAATACTGCATTCAAGGTTTCTAGTACAAATTACTTGTAGAGTCTGTGAATCAAATCAACAATTAATAAATTTATTTTAAATATATTATCATTTGATCTGGGTGTTTAATATGTATACTTACAAAAATATCTATAAATGTATGTATATCTATATAAAGTACATCAGATGTCTAGTACCCATAACACAAGCTTTAGAGCTTACAACGGTGCTAGATTTTGTTGTGTGGAATGTCCGGTAATAATTATTTTATTCTTGAATCCCTTTATCTGCTGAAATCCTGCACGTATTTTAAATGATATAATGTCTAACTAACAGACTGCGGAAGCGACTTCATTTTATACTATGTTTAGAATAGCTATAAGAATACAGCCCCTGTGTAAATAAAGCATTCCTTAGATCAACGCCTCAAGGTCACTTCTGAGTGGAACACGTGATGACCATCTGGTGTGAGTGCAACACGGCCACGCTGCCGCGCCGCACCCGTGTGAATGCTATGTTAATGTTAAGTTGCTATAAGTAGTTCTATAGTCCCGGGGTTGCGGTTTTATGGATTCTGGCCGCGGAAACGTTAAATACTCGATCGTCGATAATCAAAGTCTTGGTAAATTAACCAAAAACGGAAAAAATATATATTTTACAAAAAAAAAGATATCAAAAATTTTTTTTGCCGTAGAATGTCCACTTAAACTTCTTTTAATATAGTTTATCTATACTAATATTATAAAGAGGAAAGGTTTGATTTTTTGTTTGTTTGTTTGTCTCGAATAGGCTCTGAAACTACTGCACCGATTTAAAAAATTCTTTCACCATTCGAAAGCTACACTATCCCTGAGTGACATAGGCTATATTTAGTTTTCAAAAATAATATGATTCCTTACCAAACTCCGATAATGTAACCCATGGTGAAAAAAAAGAACCTAAAATCTTTCTTTAATCGCGAATGCTGCGAAAACTATTGAATATATAACAAAGTGATGTATTACAACTTTGTTGAACTTATCATTATCTACAAAAAACGTTCCAATATCATATGTCTAACTATTATAGTTTTGTGACAATAAGCGGGGTTAAGATCACGAAATAATCTGCCGCGTCGCGTCGTCGGCTCCCTACTGAATGCGGAAATAAAAAAATTGTCGCTTGATAATATTTTGTCGCTTAGTTAGTAGTTAATAATTCGTTAACAGGTAACTAATCCCATTTTAAAAGTTATTTTCAGAACTAAACCCTAGCATATAGTGTGGGGTTCACATGTATTTATTATTTATTATGACATATTTATTATTACATATTTATTATTACGTATTTATTTATTATTAAAATTTCATCATAATAATATTCACGTCTTCACTTGTCTTCACACTTACTTACTTCCATATATCTACTTTTCACATTTACTTTCAGTTCATACTTAGGTTCATACTTCTATACATCCAATCTTTATTCTAACCTACAGTTCATACACTCACACTATGTTCTTACTTTCGCCTCTTAGATAGTTTATTCTTCTACCCTCAACTTCACTTATTTAATTCTCAACGGAATTCGAAAACAAAGGACAGTCGTATGGAACCTTCCTACCGCGCACTACTTACTTTCGCTGTTATTACCGTTAACAAACGATTTGGCAAATCTGTTGGTGTTAAACTATCTTCTCGCTCTGTGTAACGTTTATCTTCTGTCCGTGTTAATTGTTTCCCGTAACTTTCATTGTGCTGTGCCTTCCGCTCCTTCTTATAAAACTATAGTGTTTGCTGTGATAAATACAGTGTGTGAAACCTAACCTGTCGGACTTATTTTCACCTGAACCTACCACAGCTACAGGTACGAACTTACTACCTACCTATCAACTACAATAGCATAGATATTGTACAAATCGTCGGTTGCAGGTTCAATCAATTGGGTTAACCACCAAAACACGTAAAATAAGTTGAGTATACAGTTTTTTTTTAGTTTTTTTCTGCTCTTTCGAATAGCATAATAATAGAATTCTAGCTTTAAAATATACAGTTACGCTACACATTTTAACTGTGAATTTTGCAGACTTCCGTCGAAATTATGTTGTAACTGAGTAGGTATGTGATCCATTTACATAAGTCGAATTGTTGTATTCCTATGAGCGAAGAATGTTAAGTTGGTGTATGTATCTTGGCAAACCAGCATTGCTCTTACACTAATTCTAAGCTTGAACGAAAAATTATAACCACACATACACCAATATAAAACCAACTTTCTTCAAAAAACTAACGTTACACCAATTGACCCGAACCAAGTTTTGTTTGTTGTCGGTTACACCAATTTGAGCATTGCAATCAATAGTATGTTTTCTCTTACCTTAATCTTCTTATAAATAATAAATCTAAATTTAAAATATAAGAAAAACCCTCGATTCGAATCCTTCAATTTCCTTAAAAGTAAAACACCATAATAATGTGTAATGTTCATGCAATGCGCTTTTATTTGATACCCCACTCGAGATTTTTGCAGATCTTCGGTTTTCCTTCCCCACTCTAACCCCCACAATTTTTAAACGGCACAACCGATTTTCATGAAACATGTCTAAGAGCACTCGCGCCAGACTCACCTTTTAAACAAAAAAAACTAAGTTGAAATCGCTTCATCCGTTCGGGTTCGGGAATAGTTAAACCTAAGGCATAGAATAATAAATTACTACGAAAAATTACGCCTAAGGTAAGATAGGGTAAGGTTATTAAAAATCATTAAGGAAGAAAATAAGTAATCTACTATGATTTAACTAAAAGTGGGTAATTTAATATGATTTGACAACAATGACACCCCTCTTTTTTTGTCGGGGGTTAAAAATGAATCGCAAAATGTGTTGCTAAGCGCATAACTCAACAACGCCTATACCAATTTGGCCAATTTATTTTTTTAAATATTCGTTGGAGTTTAAGGATTGTTTTTACGGCGAGAAAAATTCGAATAATTTTGAAACAATTTTGAATTACCCGTGCAAAGCCGGGGCGTGCCGCTAGTAATATATTAAAATCATTATTGTATGGACACAGGGACTTCTTCTCTTGACGAGAGAGATTAGGCCTTAATTCACCCAACATTTCATAATAAAATTTTTTTATGCTCTAGAAACCTTCTACTGACCACAATCTCGCCTGATATAAAGTGACGATGTTGTCTAAGATGGGACATGAAGACCTAGCAGGTAGATGGCTTCTCCGGACCACATTACGAACCACGAAAAAATCGCTTCATGCACTGGCCCAGCCCGGAGGGTGGTGACAAGCCGCGGCCGAAGCCTACCACCAGAGACTGTTCTTAGCTCCACCCGGAGGTCACGTGTAAGGATTCAGAGGGTTACCACTTACACACGTGAACAGAAAAAACCTCCAAAATATAATTATATGTTAAGTCTATGTTTTTTTGATTATATTTTGTGCGGTGTGCAATAAAATGATGTCTAATTTAATCTAATCTTTCTTCTCTTAGATAATGGGGTGTTGCCATACTCGGTACGCTTGGCAGGCAGGTCGGCGAGCATAACGAACATTGCATAGGAATTGGTTTCTACACACAAGTGTTGGGAAAAACTACATCGTAATTCGAGGGCAACACTCAGCTTTATTGGGTTGTCTAACTCACACATCGGATCTCCATTACAACAGCCAATATTTAAATAATTTTTCACGTGCTGTGTAATCTTTTAACACTCAAAGCGTCTTGTTCGACTTCGATTTCATTTCAAGGTTCCATACCCAAAGGGTAAACGGGATATTGGTAAGTAAAATGTTCCGAAGTTCAGAGACAATCTCACCTGATGTAAAGTGACGATGTGGTCTAAGATGGGGCATGAAGACCTTGAAGGATTCTCCGGACCACATTACGAAACACGAAAAAATCGCTTCACGCACTGGCCCAGCCCGGAGGGTGATGACAAGCCGCGGCCGAAGCCTACCACCGGAGTAATCACATTTATTTGATTATTTGATTGCTGAACATACAAAAGAGGTAGCGGGTAGCTCTGCGGGAATCGAACCAGCTACCTCTTGCGCCGCAAGTAGACCTTTGCCCACCTCGCCACTGAGGTCTGAAGTCTGAAATTATATCATATCATTTCATTTCGCTCTTTACTAACGTTGGTACCAATAGCGGATTTATCATCATCCTATTAACGTTCCCACTGCTGGGACACAGGGATTTTTCTCATGACGAGAAAGATTAGGCTTTAATTCACCATGCTGGCCAAGTGCGGGTTGGTGAATGTCACTTGTCCTTCAAACTCTTTCAAGTGCTCAGAACACGCCGGTATCCTCACGATGTTTGCCTTCACCGTTAATGCACGCGTTTGTGTATGTCGCACATACATTATTCAAGAATAAAACTGCAGACGTGCGTGGCGGGGTTTGAACCCACGACTTTCAGAATGAAAGTAGAGTGTGCTCCCACTTAGCCGACACGGCAATAGCGGATTGTATGTGTTAAACTGTCATTTTTGGCGAGTGTTGCCCGCTAAGTTCAGTGGCCGACAGACATGACATACAAGCAGACAATCTGGTAATTAGTGAGCAATGATTCATCGTGACACGAACTGTTCTACATACCTGCGCACGGCCAGACCGAACGGAATTATAACAGTTACCCTGATAGAGTTCTTTTTAAAAGTATTTACGTATTCGTCGGGATTTTGGAGACATAGAGATCGATAAAAGATCTATTCCCGTCCTTTATCTAATAATAAATCAATGGTTAATATTTCAGTAAAAATAATAGTTACGAGTTAGCCTTTTTGGTCGACATTGTTGATGATGATATTTTAGTATATAAGATTTCTATTTGTACGATTATGTATGCTAGTATGTAAGGTTTATATGGAATAAAAATAATAAAGAATAAAATTATTCAATATGGGCCTGAGATGCCTGTAAAAATTGAGTTTATTTATTACAGTAAAAGCTGATTTATTTATTATAGTTAAAGCACTTTTCTACTTGGTCTGGGTGTTTAAAATGTGAAATAAAAATATCAATATTATAATTATGTAGTCTATTATCAGATGTCTAGAACCCGTAACACCAAGCTTAGAGCTTAACACGGGACTAGATTTTATTGTTTGGATTGTCCGGAAATATTTATATACATATATTTAAGAATAAACTATCAAAAACTTAAATGAGCAACAGATATTGCCCAATTAAAAATAATACCTCTTATTTTTAATTTCGTTTATAAATATTTTGAACTCCAATAAAAAGGTCAGGATTAACGTAAGCCGCGCATAAAGACATCGTTCGTCAATTCGCACCTAAAATACCTCGGTATTTATTATGTTGTTACACAATTCGAGGGCAACACTCAGCTTTATTGGGTTGTCTAACTCACACATCGGATCTCCATTACGACAGCCAATATATAAATAATTTTTCACGTGCTGTGTAATCTTTTAACACTCAAAGCGTCTTGTTCGACTTCGATTTCATTTCAAGGTTCCATACCCAAAGGGTAAACGGGATATTGGTAGGTAAGTAAAATGTTCCGAAGTTCTGAGACATTTTGATGAAAATCCGTTGAGCCTTTTAAAAGTTGTGTTACATCTTATGTGTATATTAACAGTAAATTAGGTCAAAAGTTACTAATTTTTTTTTTAATTCTATATAAGCCTTGATTTAACCACAATCTCACCTGATGTAAAGTGACGATGTGGTATAAGATGGGGAATGAAGACGTAGAAGGATTCTCCGGACCACATTACGAAACACGAAAAAATCGCTTCACGCACTGGCCCAGCCCGGAGGGTGGTGACAAGCCGCGGCCGAAGCCTACCACCGGAGTAATCCATCTACATTAATATATTTATATCAATCACATTTATTTTGATCCACGGTGTTATCATGATAATTATCTTCTGATCAATTAAAACTTCAAACAAAATTGACACTTATGGTATAACTTGGTGCATTTGGCACGTCGCACTAAAATGTTTTGGAACGTGGATTTTGATCACTTACTTTTGCTGTTGACTGTGTATATTGTTGTTTTAAAAATGTGAAATAAATACATAATAATAAATAAAATTGCCGGACACTACACACAACAACATCTAGCCCCGTGGTAAGCTAGAAACACTAGTGTTGTGCAATAAATATATATGTATATGATTACCATAAAACCTATCCGGTCTTCGCTGCGAGCTGGTCGGCTGACAGTTTAAGGGCGGACAAAACGGTTAACATTATTTTAGTACCCTCACAGTAATAAAATAACTGGTTACTTAGGTATAGTCAACAGCAAAAGTAAGTGATCAAAATCAACGTTCCAAAGTCAAAGTCAAAACGTTTATTTCCTTAGACACCCAGGGCATACATAGACAGGTCAACTTAAAGCTAATTTAAATAAAAACAAAGAATAATCAAGGAAATAACATTGTCTTGTCAGTTCGCTTCAATTTGTTTTCTTTTGAGTTGAAAAGCGAATAGAACAACCCAGCTTACATCTCTTATGTTGTTATTATAACAATACAATTCCAAAACATCTTCTTGTGTGACGTGCCGGATTTCAAATAGAGTTTTAATACGTCAAAATAAAATGATTATGTTAAGACCAAGGATCAGAATAAGAAGAGTTCATGTTGCAGAGATGAGGATGTTAAGATGAATGTGTGGAGTAACTAGAATGGATAAATTAAGGAATGATTATGTAAGAGGCAGTTTGAAAGTAACACCAGTTACGGATAAGTTGAGAGGTTATAGATTAGCGTGGTATGGACATGTCATGAGAAGGGATGAAAGTCATGTGACAAGAAGAGTGGTAGATATGAATGTAGATGGATATGTAAGAAGAGGAGGCCGAAGAAAAGATGGATGGACTGTGTGAAAGATGGCATGTGTAAGAAAGAGGTGAGTGTTGAGATGACGGGTGATAGAGGTAAATGGAAGCAGAAAACATGTTATTGCCGACCCCACGTAATGTGGGATAAGGCCAGGAAGATGATGATGATGATTAAGACCAAGGGTCAAACTAAATGTGATCACTTACTTATAAAAAATAATTATAATAACCGTTTATCACAGGCATCTCTGGCCCATATAAACATTTACCTTACAGACTCGCACAATGGACCACCTTGAGTCTAAGTGCGGAAAATCTCTTCCAGGCAACCTTTGGATGGATAGGATATGTTAGGAACACGAAAGACGGTGCACAAAGATCATAGCATATACACTACACTACTTACTGGTAGGTACTTTTTTACACAGGAACTGTATATTTCTCTTAATAACTATTTTGGTCTCCACGATACAGGCATCGCCAGGCATTAGTATGGTAATGTTAAGCTTATGTACTTTCACTGATAGTCAAATAATTTTTTTTTATTTTAATTTAAGTTGGTATGCGTAATTAGGTAGCCAACTCTGAGGGCATTTTATATCGAGTTATAACTTATATCCAAAACACATTGTATAACTCAGGTGTGCCGATCGGCACTGTGCAAGTCTGAGGGCTAGCCAACATTTTATAGCTATGTTAAAACCTAGTCAAGATGCAAGACCAAGACCTACAAAAAAACATGACTAATAAGCCACACAAATGCACTCAAAACATCATGATCTAACCCTACAGAACCAAGTGTTAACGACCACTAGATTAACATTATTAATAAAAGATCGTCCCAAGATCTAGGTAGTTATGTTATGACGCCCGACACGACCTTGAGTGGGTGCCTACTGCCTACCTATGTTGATGTTGACCGACTTGCGCGCGCGCTTGTATTTGGATAACATTGTAACTTCATGCCATAGACTTCACGCATACTGACCACGGTAACTATTTTAAAGAATTCAAGATCTAATCAGACATTTGGTTATTTAAAATGCTAGGTTTGTCTTGCATCTGCGGAAATAACTGTGTAATATACCTTCGTCTGTAGGTAACTGTTACAGACAGTTGCTTTATAAGCATGTTCGAGCGATCTTAAAGTGATAGAATGTCTGCTCTGTTACCACGTAGCTTTAACGATTTTTATGATTCTCTCTCTGTAGTTTTTCCCTCATGCCTCAGGATCGGAGTTATATCCGGAGCGGATAATCTGTCTGCACCGAGTTCTGTCCATCGCATCTCTGATAGTGTCGTAGAATTTGGAGGACGATGGAAAACTCAAATGATCTGTCCGTCGAGTTGGCGAACATCCTCGGGATCGCGTTCCTTTGGTGTTTCCAACGACAATCAGTGGCTTCTTCTGGCTTAACTCTCTTTTATTAAAATAATAGTCCCCGCTTAACCCGACTGTCAGTGGACTTTAGAAATAAATAGAGTGATTCTAGAGGAAGGTTTAGGCAAAATTCGCAGTCGTGCTAAATCGAGACTTCTGTTACCTACTACGTTACTACACACAGTTAAGCTAATATAACTTAATACAAATACAAAAACACTTTATAAAAATTCAAATCTCTTTATTTGCACGAACATTAATAAAATGCATGGACTTTGAATAGGTAGAGATGCATTATTATTCATTTGGCGTGCAAATTGTAAATTAGAAATGTAGTGTAGTGTTATGTTAGTTTATTTTATACACAGGAAAATAGAATTAAAACAACTCACAAACAAATTTACAAATTTACAATGTGCGGCTTATCCTTGTCTTCCTTATCTTCCAACAACCTTATAAACCTTTACAAATAAAGATTAATTCAGTTCACGCAAAATAATAAAATTAATACTCAGTCGAAATATAGAAAATGTATCGTCTATATTATAGACGATACATTTTACTACTGGACTTCGACTATTATGACGTTATAGACTCTATAACGTCATAATAGTCGAAGTCCAGTGATATTTGTTAGATAATAGTTGTCTATTCGAAACACTGTAATAGCTGTAAGGTTAAAATCTTTACGGTTGGAATTCTATTCTAAGTAAAACAAGTTTACAAAAAATACGAATCTGACCTAGCGATTGACGTCACAATGTCTCATTCAACAGAAATTCGCATGTTAACAGCTTATCCGAATATTGTGAACAGATGTGCGTGGACAAATACAAGGAAACTGCAACAAATTTATGTTTTGAGAATGCCGAGATAATGAAAAGTAGTGAAATTTTGGAAATTAATCTATAAGATTTTATATTATCATGGTTTAATACGGGTAACATACCATGATTTAACGGGTTTTTGTATTCATGCCGTGATCATGGCGCGGCGCGGCGTTAACGTAGAAATATCGGAAAACTCAAAACCGACAAATCATGGTATCCGATTCAAGTTTTAATAATCTGAAAGAGTCGTATTATCTTTTATTTGTGGATGATAAAAGGCATCGTCTGACCACAATCTTACCAAATGTTAAGTGAAGATGCAGTCTAGGTAGGTATATATGATATGAAGCATGAAGGCTGGAAGGTTCCTATGAAAAACGTATAAAAGAATGGAACAACCAGATGCAGACATCGTTACCGGTGCGAATAAGAAATTTTAATAAAATAATGGATTAATATATTATATAAATGGTTTCTACAATTAATCAACATTGGAACAACAAAGAGAACCTAATTTAAAACAGAGAGAATATCTTAAAATCTTCTCTTTTTTTTCTTTAAACTACCTATTTCCGGAAGACGACGTGATGAGACGGAAGTCGGTCGACCACCCACACACAGCAAATATAGCAAAGTAGGTACCTATAACTGCTAACTCGGTAAAGTTAGCCATTCAAGATGGAATGGTTCTATGGATGGTTTGGAATGCTTCTAAATGGAATCCTTCCTAATGGATTAACTCCAAATTGTAGGCACATTGAAATAATTCCATTTGGACGCACGCGCCGTCGCGTAGTGTTTTTTTTAATTAGAACACTATAGCCATTTGTTTTTCGCAAAAAAGAGCAAAAACATTGAATTGTTTATGTTTACAAAAAAAATCTTCTTCTCGTTTGTATGACTTGAAACGGTTTAGAAATCCAAACCTGGACGACTTCCATCCAAATGGCATAAAAGTTTTTTACATTCAGAAACTATTTTGGAAGAATATTTACCATGATTGATTGTCTTTCGAGTTTCCCGATATTTCGGCACAATAATATAATATGAATAACCATGATAGTTTCAAAAGTTATATATTTTGGAAGAAGTCTACTCGATTCCACAGTGAATGGGAACCTTAAGATATCTACTTAAACTCAGGCTTTATTACCGAAACGAATCTTTCACATTATAGAGCCGTGATAGATAACTTTCTATAGTCGTTAAGGTAAAGTTTCGCATAATTTACAGTAAGCGACAATGCCTTCACTAATAGCCATTTATCTATATAAATAAAAATGAATTGTTGTTCGTTAGTCTGATTAAAACTCGAGAACGGCTGGGCCGATTGAGCTGATTTTGGTAAATGATGAGCAAATAAGGAAAAATTGCCAGGAACTTTTTTTACCCGTGCGACGCCGGAGCGGGCCGCTAGTTGATAATATTATTATATTAATGCGTTACCTACTTTCTTAGAAGACTTGAAATTCTTCATTTCATAATATAGTTTATTACTATTATGCATCATTTTTATGTACCTACCTACTTAATTATAATTACCATTACCTATGCGAATCGTAGGTAATTTGTATTTCGGTATGTCACGAGAAAGGGTCTAAACCTAGTAGTAGTAAAAGTAAGTAAATATAATGTTAAATAGGTAAGTTAGTTACTAAATGATTTTGTTTGTTTTGTTTGCTAAGCTTTTCACGCCAAGGCTTTGCCGGTAAAAAATAAATAATAACAAACCTACCAATAAGTGACTTAAGCAACACAGCTCGACGCTCGCTACAAGTCCAATCTACAAGTAACGGAACCGCAACCAAACCAAAGACTCTGGTAAAAAACTAACTACCTTTAAGTCTCGACTTCCTCTATATTTATCTGGAATAGAAACATTCACGTTGTTAGGTATTTGGGACCGCCGAGAGCTCAAAAGCTGCAAAAAACCTGGAACCGGTCCGAGCCGGTCTCCGCTCTCAATCTCGACTGCGCGCACGCACGCCATGCTAATCACGTGATTAATATCACAGGATTAAAGATAATCACCGTATTTACTTGTTTTTAAACCGGGAAGGTTAACTATACCTGGCACTTGGTAGATTGTTCGCCTTAACTGACGGACTGACACTTGTTTATGCATAAACTTGATATTTCTACCTACTGGTTTTGTGGAACCAATCGAGCGCAGAATTTTATTTTAATAATTCTGGAATTAAGAGATGCAGATTGAATAAATGAGTTTTATTTTGATAAGGCTATCCATGGTAACGTTTAGTCTCGTGCTAAGCTCTAAGCTTGTATTTCGAGTACTAGACATCTAGACTTCTATAATAGCTACAATTTAAAGATTACGTTCACAATACATACAGGAACAAATTCTTTAGATGTCGGGTAATTCAAGGTCTCTGTGATAAGTTAAATCGAACGTCCAAAATATGTATTCAAAATCGTTATTGTTTTGCCATTGACGAAGTATTAATAGATTAGCATGATAACACGAGTGGCCTTGGCATTTAGGCTTACCACAGGTGTACCCACCAGGGCAATATTGCGTGCAGACGTACAAAAACTCTTATTTTTCATTAATTACATGTATTTATTAGACAATGGTGTAATTACCGTGTCAGTACAAATATATGCCTTGACCCACCGGCAATTGTTTTAAAAGTGAATTGATTAGTTATACTTATATCAACCATTTCATTGATCTATAATAAATTATTGATTTGATTGATACAAAGTTTTATGTATAGGTTCGAAACATTACTGAAAAATAAAAAATAGTTTATGATTATGAATGACTGTGCCGCTTATTGATTGCCATAAAATACATAAAGCCTAATAGACACGGATTTTATTTTCAACCCCCAACAAAAAAGAGGGGTGTTATAAGTTTGACGTGTCTGTTTGTCTATGATGTCTGTCTGAGCTATGATGTCTGGGACATCATAGCTCCCGAACGGATGGAGCGAATTCAATTTAGTTCTTTTTGTGAGAAAGGTGAGTTTCGCGCGAGTGTTCATAAACACCCGTTGACCCGTTTAAAAGTTATGAGCGTAAAAGTGGGGAAAGAAAACTGAAAATCTTCAAATATCTCAAGGGGGGTCTCAATTGAAAGCGCATCACGTGCACATTTCAAAATACTAGAAAGTATGACTTTTTGCTTTTAGGGGAACTAATGTTCTGAAATCGTGGTTTATTAAATTTTAAAATTAGACGTAGATTATGTAAAGAAAAGTTACACAGAGGTGGAGGTAGGTACTTATACGAGAATGTAACTTTAACTTTACAGCGATACGTTTTAATATAAATAAAATTTTAAGTATAAGTCGTTCGTTTAAAATCGTTCCACTTCAATTTGATAGAATATAATGTAGTAGGTTGCAGATGATTCCAACAATAACTTCTCTATTACAAAGTCATTACAACTCAAACCACAGGCCACCCAGTTCACTGCCGGAACAAAATGTGTGTAAATGGATATATTTCCAACTTATTACTCAACAAGCCACTTTCATAGCAATTACACGTACACAATCACAATAAGTGTTCGCGAACAAAGCACTAGTGCCCGTTTTATTACAACCGGGGACATCGAGACGCCGGCCACGTTAAAATGGAATAAACTTGCTATAAAAGATGTATAAAACTGTACTCAGCAAGCTTTCCCACAGGTAATCAACTCCTGATGGTAAGGATACAATTATAAACTAGATATTAAGTAGTAGGTATTCCAGCTTTACGGTAATTAAATTCTAATAAGGTGTATTTGAATCTGTGTTATTTTTTAATCTAGCAAAAAGTGGTTTTAATGCTAGTTTCTACAACAGCAAGACTTATATTATACAATATTAACATAAAAAACAACTTATCACTGGCAATTATATAATTTATCAATGAACTGATCATTAATTATACGAGAGGTATATAAAATAAAACTAATTAAAACACCAAAATCTATACAAATATTATAAGCTGAGAAGTTTCTTTAAACGCGCTCATCTCAGGAACGAATCCGATTTGAATAATGATTTCACTGCTAAAGAGTTTATTTATTGAGGTAGTAATCAGGATAAGCCCATCAACTACTGATCGTATCTTTATGCGTTTTTGTCAATAGTTATTAATTGATTCAAGTGGAAGTTTTTCGCGACAGACCAGGCCTTTAAGACCAGAGTGAATAGGCTTTTTCTGGGCAAACTTGCTCCACCGTTGACCTCGTCTCTGCCTTCTTGCTAGACTGTAGTCAAAAGTAAGCCCATAAGATAATAAAAAATAAAAAAATGACCCAAGCCGGAGCGGGCCAGTTTCTTAGAGATAGTTTTTAAGTTTGTTGTCCGATAATCCGCGTTATTTTTTAATTTCATGCTGTGTTTTATGTGTGTATTAATGATTATGTAGGTTACCTTTTGTATCAATATTCTTTCCTCATGGACTTAAATTACAAAGCGAATATGTTCTCACCAGGATTTTTTTTAATTGCGGACTTGATTCGGGGAACATGAGCTTTGCGGTTTGTAAGAGGTCGCTAAACCAAATTGAAGACAATCCTCTTGAGGATAAGCATGGGCGAACCCAGTTTCTGGTCTGGGGGGGATTTTTACCAGGCCGAGATTTTTTTTCGGAAGAGCAGTCCGCAGCGTTGCTTTGTTTTCTTCAATAGCGTATTTTCCCGCGGTAAACGTACATAAAAATATGTATTTTGGGTTACCTACTCTACGTATTAAAAAAAGCCGCATCATAATCCGTACAGATCTTAGCATCAGACAGACAAATAGCGCCAAAACGACTTTGTTTTATACTTTGCAAAGATCATACCTAAATGAAAAAGGTGGGGTTCACTTGAGTAAATTTTTTCGGGGTCTATTCTTCTAGATTCTCTTGTCCCCCGGCACCATCTTGGCAAATGTGGTGCCAGGGGTTTTCGCACTCTATCGGAGCTTTATCTTGTTATTTAGCAACCGTACAGAAAAATTAGGACTAGAAGCAAATTCTAAAACGTAAATTTGTTTACTTTTGTATTCTAATTTTAAAAGAAGTTATAAACATAAATAGGTACCCGAAAAAGAACAAGGTTTTCTTAAATTTATTAGTTTAAAGTATCTACAGTTTAAGTTTAATAAGAACAATTCAGTTCTTATACAAGCCCATAAAGTGGGCGTTTTATGAATTTTAAGAAAAAAGAGAATATGTATTTTTGTGCAAGCTACTCAGTTAAATGAGAGATTAGGTCTGTCGACTTAGCTTCTTCCTACGCCTGAACAATACATAATATCTCGGTACTATACCTAGGTATATTGAGAAGACTTACTTTCAAGATCCATTTTGCTAATGAGAACAACATCCACTAAAGCACTTAGAGCGAAATAGGTACTCACATCATAGCTCCAAGTGCAGGAAACGCCGGCGAACTTCGCGACGCATCTCCCCAGCTCCACGTCCTCGTGCGTGGTGTACAGGTGCTTCAGGCAGTACTTCACATGCGGCGCCACGCGGCGCAGCGTCTCCCGCGACAGGAGAACCCCCGGCCCGCCCATACAAAAGTTCTCATTATAGTCCAGGGCTAAAGCATCCCTCTCCGCCGTCGTCCCCCGCCCCGCCTGCCCGATAAACTGAGCCTTCCTACTGTCCACCGAACGCAAAAACTCCTCCAACTTATCACCCCGCACATAAACGTCATCGTCCGCGCGCATGAACCACTCGAACTTGTCCCCGTACTTTTCATACATGTACAGCAGCATCATGAACGACTTCTTCTGCGGAGGGTAGCTGTCGTCCACGTTCCTCAGCGCGACGAGCGGCAGGCCGGGCGCGCGCGAGCCCTCCGAGCTGAAGAACGCGAGCCGCCCCGGCAGGTCCCGGCTCCACGTCTCGTAGACGGCGCGCGCGCGCGTCGCCAGGTACAGCTCTGCCGTCATCACGCCCACGAACACCAGCGTGCGGTTAGAGTTGGCGATGGTCTCGTTGGGCAGCAGCCCCACCAGCGCCAGCGGGTCCCCGCTCAGCCGCGCCGCGCCCGGGCAGCCCTGGATGCCGCGCGCCGGCCGCAGGCACAGCTTCAGGAACACCCCCAGCGTGACGCCGGCCACCACGCCCGCCACCACATGCATCCACCTGCTCCTCCGGGCCATCGCAGCGCACTGAGGAAGGCTCGACCGAGGCGCCCGCTGTTACCCGGCGTCCACATGTGCGCATTCCGGGAACGACCTTTTTATCCCTTTTTTGTGGCGGACGGGAGGGGTAGACATTAGCGGGCTGCGTTTTTGTTCGCGAGCTCCCGACGCGGGAGCGATCGCATGGTGCGCCGCCGACGCACTGGCGCGAGATAGACGATCGAACCTGATCGCGCTATCGCTGTCGAATATCGGATTCGGCGATGTTATCGGAGAGAGCGCAGCGCAGGACATGCGAGCCGGGCATGTTCCGAGTAGCGCGTGCGCGGGCTGTCTCGTGCGCAGACCGCGGAGTACTGCCTGCAGCGTGCAACGAGAGAGCGGCCAGTGCCGGCTCCGGCTCGGACAGTCGGAGCTCTCGCTCGCGCGCGCGGCTGCGGCGCGCTTCGTCTCTGTCGACGGGCCGGTGGGTCGGACTGCGATACGAACTTGTCCCATTGCCATTCATCGCCTGATGACAATAGACAATGCGGTGGCCGCTCATTGTCTGCGGCCGGTGGGTCAGCGGCTCGCGGAAACTACATAATGATGACCTATTTGCAAGTCTCCGGGAACTGAGACACGACGACAACCTAGTTCCTGTTCTTAACTTCTTGGTGTTACCTTTAATTAAGAAAGCACTAGAACATAACTATTATGTATGTACCTTAATTTTAAGCTATTTTAGTGTATTTTCTTGTTGGGGGTCCTAATATACAAATAAAATAAATAAAATTAACCTGCCTGTAAAGATTTAAATCGATAGAACATTTGTGCAAGCCTTGGAGTTATTATTCAGCTACATTGTCTGTTACAATCTCAAGGTTTACGAACGCCCTTGATCTCAGAACTTGTCTGACTTTAATACGTGACATTGCTTATTTTCCATGCCGGTAATTATAAATTAATTATAAAATAAAAACAAAGCAAAGTATGCTATAACGCCGTATTAATTTGTCTCCTGTAAAAGCCGGAAGATCTAATCTTGATTACAAACATTCGCTCAAACGTCCGGCCTAAAATATCTTGGCATTGACCTGCCAAAGAATATAGGGCAAGATAAGCGAGTTTTGAGGAACAATCTTTAATACATCGTAATGTTGTGTGAAGAACAAGATAGTCTGTTACTAGAACACACAGCGACTAACCATGTTTTCCTTTGATGTAACAAATAGGCCTCACAATTTTATAGCTTACGTGTCTAGTAAGTGGATACTACCTATGTACCAGTTACGTAGCGTGTCCAGCCAAGTTCCAATTCCTATTTACCTACTTGCATGCGAGGATTTAAACCATGAATACAAAAATCTAAATTTATAATTTAAGAATAACCCCCGATTCCAACGCCTTAATTTCCTTAAAAGTTAAACACCATAATATTTTGTAATGTGCACGCGATGTGCTATCATTTGATACCGCACTCAGATTTTCGTTTTCCTTCCCCACTCTCACCCCCATAACTTTTAAACAGCACATCCGATTTTTATAAAACCGGTTTTCATGAAACATGTCTAAGAACACTAGCGCCAAACCCACCTTTCATACAAAAAAATCTCAATTGTAATCGCCCCATGCGTTCGGGAGCTATGATGTCCCAGACAAACAGACAGACAGACACACAGACACACACGTCTAACTTATAACACCCCTCACTTTGGTCGGGGGTTAATAATTAAATAGCGACCTGCCACTGTCAGGCATGGCTTTAACGTTACATCCGTTAAGTTTAGAAGATCTTAGCTAACAACCAACGGAATGAACTGCATTATTTAGTATTACAATATGAGAAGGACTAGCTGTCCACCCGCGGCTTTAACCACTTTTCCCGCGGTATTAGGTATATTTTGTGCCTTATTGGGGCTATAGCTATTGTCCGTGCACAATTTGATCCAAATCGGGCTTTACTTAGCAATGATTTTTTGATTGAAATGTGCTATATTACCGCCTTAACAAGTAGTATAAGTGTTATTCTGATATGTAAGCCATACTATTATGAAGCTTTATCAAAATCCATTCAGTTGATTTTGCATGCAACAGCAACAAACACACTTACATAGGTACATCCTGACAAACTTCCGCGTTAGACCTAAAAAATACTGTTATCTATAAGTTATCTTGGAGCATGCGAGTAGTGACTAAGGTTTCAAATAAAATGTTGCAACTTTAGTTCTTTACTCATCGTATCGATCGTACAGCTGTAAAAGTGTTATTAAATGTATGATTATTTATTTATTTACATACAGCGATTTACATTACCTTAGAAGGTTTTTTCTGTTCACATCCGCAAGTGGTAACCCTCTGAATCCTTACACGTGACCACGACACATGTGGTGGTGCTAAGAACAGGCTCTGGTGGTAGGCTTCGGCCGCGGCTTGTTACCACCCTCCGAGCTGGGCCAGTGCATGAAACTATTTTTTCGTGTTTCGTAATGTGGTCCGGAGAAGGCATTTTACTTCTAGGTCTTCATGTCCGTAAAAAAATCAAAGGATTATTTAGATCATCATTAGCAGTAGGATGTTAACTGCTGGACATAGGCCACTCTCAAAGATTTCCAGTAATTTCAGCTGGCGGCGCCCTGCATCCGCCGTGAGCTCGCGGCCTTCACAAGGTCGTCCGTCTATATAGTTGGAATCCAGAACTTTTCTGCCCCAACTACCATTTCTACGCACTATATGGTCTGCCGACTGCCACTTCAAAGAGCTAATCCGTTTGGCTGTATCAGCGACGAATGCTGCCCATCCGATCTGGATTCGATTGACCTCTTTCCTTGATTATTTAGATGACCATGAATAAATATAAAACTTATTTGTTTATTATTTAAAATAGGCTACACCAACAGAATATATAACAAACACTTTAATAATCAATATTCACATTATTATACTATGATACATATTCCAATTAAAGGTGAGCACAGCATTTAACTTAGTTTGCTTAAAAAAATATATTTTTTTAATGATTTTTGATAAGCCTCACTTTTTAAGTTAAACTATTTTAAATTTTGTATGCAGAAAAATATTAAGACACATCCGTAATCTTCGCACTCAGGATTCGTACCCCGATTAAATACCAACGCGTCAATTACGTTTAAAAATTTTGAGTTTTCGATTGAGATGCAATGATCACGGTAGAATGTTTTTGGCAGTGAAAAATAGGCCCCTGCGTCTGTTACAAGCTTTTCTCGGAACAACGACGATTCCCGTGTTCTAATAGATTTTCTAATAAGGTATTTTCTAAATAGGTACCATATTCCTCGAGAAATAGGTTATTTCTAATAGGATATTTTTCCCTTTGTGGCTTCTATTTGAGTTTGGGAGTATAACATTATGTAACTTTTTTTTTCTTTCTTTTCCAACAGGTGGGCCGCATGCTTGTTGCCTTTGTGTATAGTATGTATAATAAAAAATTGCTATATATGTATGCCTATTATATTAAGTACTTATATCAGATATCTAGTACCCGTAACACAAGCTTAGAGCTTACCACGGAGCTAGATGTTGTTGTGTGAATTGACTGTAAATATTTATTTATTTTTATTTTATTGTTTAAAAAAATACGATAACATATTTTTTTTATTTGTGTAAATGAAGCCTCTATTTCTTTTTTTATTCAAATTCATTCGGCATAGAAAAATTATGTAGTTTAGTTACAAAAATAATTTTAAGAATAGGGATATATTTTAACAGATTTTGATTGCTAAACTGCAAATATTATTTCCAAAAATTAAACCAGAGAACAGGAATTTTTAGGTGTAGATGAAACAATCAAAATTAACGAAGTCTATCAAAGAATAAAAAAAAACATAAAATTCAAAATAACATTTTATATTATACATTCGTTTGTGTGAAGCATAATGAATATAAAAACAGCAAGAACCTAACAGCAAGCTCACAATTTCAACTTTCTAGAAATAAATTAAAACATTTTCTTTCAACCTTCATATACGTATTGGTATAACTCTTTTATACTAAGAACTTTATACAAAACAATAATCAAGGAGCGTCTGAAATTATCTACAAGTGACTTCGACTGAAGCGTCTATTTTATGATATGTTCACTGCAAGTTAATTTCACTACATTTGATGTAAAGTTATATACTTTTACAATTACATATTAGAAACGCTACGCTTCGTATTTGAAGGTGCATGTACAAGTACATATATAGTTAATACATGACAGTATGAGATTTTTTGAGATTTATTTGAAATAACAAAGTGGCCTGCAGATATTATTTTACTGTATATTTATTAGTGAGGTCCGAAATGTTAAAATAAAATAAACTCACTGAACAATGTTAATATTGCTTAAAATGCTTAAAACCTTATAATGATTTTTGCAGCCAACTTAAGTCACAATCATGACGCAGTGCAGTGATCTTATATTAGTTAAAGAAATTTATATGTCACCGGAAAATAATAATACAAAACACATACAAAAATGGATGCGTTTCCTATATCAGGTGACAAAACAGTCAAATTAAGCTTATAAGTGTGAATTATACCACTGAGTTCCACCGAGGCCGTCTCACTAGTGGGACTTAGTAGAAAGGTATTAAAAATAATCTGTGCCACTAATTCACTTTAGTCCCAATAAGGCAGCCTTGGAGGACATAAGGGTCGGAGACTTGATGTGTCGAAAGAATATAATAATAAAAATGGACTTTATAAGTACTAGTGCAAAAGCATGATGAACCAAAACATATTCTCTGGTTAATGTTAACACTGATTCAATTTTATATTACAATTTTCAAATCAACATAGCTATGTATGTTGGCTATGCTTATATATGGTAATGTTATATGGGATAATTTTCAAGTTGTTCTTTTCACCAGATGTAGTTGAATCTCATTAAATACTTACTTCAAGTTAAAATAAATTGCACAAATATTTATATTAACACTATTTACAATTTACATATTACTTCTATAAAATTATTGTATCTCCATGTTATTTTTACAATCGTAACCACCAACCAAGCAAAAGTACCATATTTCATATCCTACAATAAAAAACAATGTCTTAATTTACAACTGGTTAGTTAAGTGTATAATAAGAACACAAACAATTCTAAAATATTGCAAATTAAGTTGTCTGAATTTAAATCAAAATCACAATTTAATTGTTTCCTAAAGATTATTGGAACCATCTTTTTTTATTGTGGTTCCATTCTTCAAAAACATACAGAGTGTATGAAAGAAACTTAAGACATTTACACATTCATGCAGAAAGATAGTTACTATTAATAGGACCTATTAACCTATAAAGAACTGTCGCTATTTATTATTTTAATATCTTGTGATGTGCAATTTATCTTATAAGTTTTTGTGGTTATTACTAAACTGGCAAGCAAAAAATAACACTTTATATTAAATAAAACATTCACTCGATATAGCAAAATTTTCTCAAGAGCAGATGCTAAATGCATAATTTGAAATTTCGTTTTAAATGCTCACTCAAAACTAACATTATATACCACTTAAACGAAAAAAAAAATGGATAATTTAACAGCTATTACAAATTCTTACAAGTACATACTATGATTTACTGGTACAGAAATAAAATATCTTGAAAGATTCAACAATGAGGCAAATCATATGTCCCTCTGCAATCTTGGATGGAATCAATCAAATTAATCATACATGTCTAAGGAAATATAACTACAATTATAAATTTGCTATGAACGGAGCCTCCATTGATAACATCAGGACAAGCTTAACAATTTATTTTCACATCCATTAAATTCCAGCTTTTTACCGGTCGGTTAGATAAATGAATGACATTAAAATATAGAATGGGCATGAGCTACCAATAATATTTTATGTTCTGAGGGTAAAATCCTACTACTATTATAAAGGCGAAAGTTTGTAAGTATGGATGTATGGATGTTTGTTACTCTTTCACGTAAAAACTACTGAACCGATTTAAATTAAATTTGGTACACAAAATCTCTAGAGCCTGAAAAATAACATAGGCTACTTTTTACCGCGGGAAAAAGTTATTCCGCGGGAAAATCCATTATAACGCGGGTAACACCGCGGGGCACAGCTAGTATTACATAGTGTATGTAGTCTGAGATATTTTATGGCATATTCTGAGTTTCAATATTAAACTAGAGAGAGTACTTAACCAAGTACTCGTTAAAGACTTGGTACTTTTAAATGCTCATAAGCCCAAGACATGATTAAAATTTATGAGAATAAAACTTTTGAATCTACTCATACTCAAAATAACTTGATTAAAGACTAGCCAATTATTTTCATTTGACCGCAAAGTCGTTCATAAAACGAAAATAGTCTGTCCAAATAATTCTTAATAATGTGTAACTGTATACTTGTCCTGCAGCCATCTTTGAAATTAATACTTGAATACTAGCCTTATTGACTAACATGGAATATCTCTGTATCACATACATAACTCACATTCGTAGTCGACCGACGTTACGACACGAGCTCGTCCAGAGCCTTATCTCGATTAAATTCGTGTTTAGCGAGGGCCGCTGACACCTTGCCTTCGGAGAAGCCGAGGTCCATCAGGTCGCCGAGTATTAGAAGACCTTCAATCACCTGAAATTTATAGAAATTGGGTTAAATATGTTGTAACAACGAATCTGGTGTCGCGTCTCACCACACACAGCCTGTACATGTACAGCCTTATCTATCTAGAATTATAGACTAAGAGACTTGGCATTAACTAGTGCAATACGTGTTAATTATTAAATACTAGCGGCCCGCCCCGGCGCCGGCGTCGCACGGGTATACAAACATTTTAAAACCAAAATTAGCTCAATCGGCCTAACCATTCTCGAGTTTTAATCAGACTAACGAACAACAATTCATTTTTATTTATATAGATCCGTAGGTAAAACTGTAGCAATTAGATATAACTTTAATTTTGCTTTTTAATAAGCTTTAGGCTAAAAAACTCAATGGAATCTATGTGAGAAACCTATTTGATGTGATCTATACCTTTATATCTATTACTGAAATGTTGTTGTATTTCAGTGCTGTCTAACCATTCGTTTTATATTTGTAGATGATGATGCAAAGGTCGGATAACATGGGTCAGTAAATTAACTCCTAATAAATTAGTTACATAAAGGTTTACATAATACATCTCAATCTAAAAACATAAACACAACTGAGAGATGTTTAACAGTTGTTAAATGAATTACTCTATGGATCAGTAAAAAACTGTTGAATCTGTATCTACGCAAAGTTTATATTTTTATAGTTTATAGTTATTTTTCCATCCAAAGGTTGCCTGGAAGAGATCGCTTTTTAGCGATAAGGCCGCCCATTGTACATTCTGTTTCCTACGTGTTGTTGTATTTTGTTTCCCTGTGTGTGCAATAAAGTGTTTTGTATTGTATTGTATATTTTATGGTCAGATGGTACACTTGTAAATATATTGTGTTAGTTGATAGTACTTACTTTCTTGTCACTATCACCAACTAGGGTACACACTCTAGCTACCCTGTCCAGCGGAAAGCCCATCCCATGAATTTTCCTACACATCTCCTGCAGTTCACCTGATAACTTCTCAAAAGGGTTAGGTAGCTGTTCTGATTTCTTTCTATGCCTCGAGTCTTCTTTCTTCCCACTACTCGAAGGGCTCTGTTGAACTAATTTTGGTGTTGGGCTCGGATTGTAAGACCTCTCATTCACTCTCTGCTTGGCTAATGCGATTTCATCATTCAATTCCTTCATTATATCGGGAACACTTCGCGATCGAGATTTAATGGTTTGTATTACTGCTGGTATTTCTTGTCTTTCCATAGGTACTGTGTAAGTGGGAGCATAGCTGACAGGCACTTGTGGGTATTGGCAATAGTAGGGAGTCATCTGAGTTCCATTAGTCAATTGCATATCTGATGATGTAGGAATTTGATAATAAGGACTGATGGATGTGTATGGAGAAGGGATATAGTATTGATAGTTAGGCAAGTACATGCTATCAGTTTCTGCCGGAATGTAGTAACCATTTGTTGGGTATTGCTGGGGTGTTGTGTAGATCATGCTTGGGCCTTGTTCTACATAAGAATTCGGTAAGTATGTGACACCTTCTAAGTGGGCTTGTGATGAACAGTTAGGCATAGGATAATATGCATCTGGTACTGGTGTATGTTGATGATTAGCGCCATTAGATGTGTCTGTTTGATTTTGCAAAACCTGAGCAAGTAATTCCATGTCATTTATAGTTTTCAGTTCCACATTATCAAATGGACTGGATGTGTCATTTTCAAAATCTCTAAATGTCAATGTTTCAACATTACGGCTGTAGGGAGCTTTTACTTTGGTGTTTAGTCTTAGATTTTGCAATGGGTCTGAAATAGGGTCATCCATCAAGCTATTTTGTTGGTAATTATTGCTCTTGACTTGCACTGGCTGCAGTATGTTCATTTGTGAGTCTGTAGGGTTAGAACATGCAGGGAATTGCACATCTTGTGAGATTGGTTCAACAACATCATCATTTTTTACAGGTATATCACAGTGTGCTTGCGGTTTGTCATCAGGAGACAAGGCACTGATCTCCTCAGTGCTGGGGTAGGACACCTCGGACACGCTGAGCTGTTTGAGCCGCTCCTGCTCCTCTGCCGCGGCTATGGCATCCAGCTTCTTCTGCTTTGCTTCCTCCAGCAGCTGCAGCCTATGCCTCCGTTCATTTTTCTTTGTTTCCTTAGCGCTACGTAGTTCCTTGAGCTTTGCCAAGACATTCGTCTCAAAAGTTGTGCAATACTTGGCAGAATCAACAACGTTTTGAGCACGGACAGTACATTCGCTCACAGAGTAGGGCAGCTCTATTCTTGGTGGTCTTTTAAACTTTTCTGATATTTTCACGGGCACACCGTCCATAAAATCCCCAAAATGTGACATATCAGAGCTGTGTATCGCTAAAAATATTGAGATAATCAAACAATGAGACGGCAAAGTTTTTTTCCTCTTGCACTTTTATGGTTACATAGTCTTCAAACAACGTCATCACTTTCTATTTGAAACTCATATATCTAAAAGTTTATCATAAGTCACCAGGGTCACCCATAGTCGGTTAATTAACATAAGAAATTTGTTGTAGAATTTTCGCAAATTAAATAGAAATTTTGTAAAAGTCCAACAACAAACTTCACGTAAATGACATTTGAGTTTTAATTTGATCTGTCAGTGTCACTGTCTGCTTTAAATTCTGTAAACAACAACTATTTGTTCCAAAATTAACTCAGTATCTAAAGCATGAAAATTTGTACCAAAATTGTTGGATAAGGGGAACGGAAGACCTTTCTCAGCAACTGTGCAATCTTATTTATTGATTAGAATAATATGTTGTATTTGCATTGCCCTAAGACCACTTTTTTCTCTTATTGTATACTTTTTGATAATGATATCACTGGTATCACTGGCTAGAAATGGAACATTAATTTTCAGAAAAAAGAAACAAAAATCACGTGTCACAATTTTTCACTGACAGCCGAGTCAGCCGACAGATGTCGTCCGTGTTGCTCAAAAGTCATGGCGGATCTATTTCATTAGATTTTTACAAGATTTGCCGTAATTCGTGGGTAGTTTATTATTACAGGCATCAAAATAATTATAGCTCGTCTCACTCCTATTGTGCAAGGCCGGTGACACGTAATCAAAATATCTAGCGACCAGAAAAGTGCTCACGAAGTCGTCCCACAAGTCGAACGTCTCGAATTTCTTCGGATTTACGTTCTAAAGAAATAATAGTGTTCGACGTCGCACGATATACTCAATCACTACGCCTACTATGACGCAATAGTTATTCTATCACATCGGATATAACAATCGAGTCGCAGGTGAGTATATCTGCGGGAAGAAGTGTCACGGGCGGTCGCCGGGCGATGAGCTCAGTCGGTAACCTGTAGGGTGCGCAGGTCGGTGCGAGATGGCCGAGGGCGCCCCGATGATGTACCACGGCGGCGGGCAGGTGTACGTGGTGGGCGGCGGGCAGGAGCGCGCCCCGCGGCAGTACCCGCTGGAGGTGCTGCAGATCATGGGCGGTGTGGCGCCGGCCGCCGCGGGCACTCCTCGCCGCGCCCGCGCCGCCCATACGCCCAGGGCACAGGGCGACTCCGCCTTCTGCTACGACTCTGATGACTCCAGCCAGTCCAGCAATGCCTCTGGCTCCAACAAATCCGCTGATAAGGCTGAATCTATTGGTAATTATGATTACATTTTTAGAGCAGATTGATATTATTGTTATTGCTGCCAGATAATTTTTAGACTACCCTCAAAATTACTCTAATTAATTTTGTATTACTCGCACTGTCCTATTGATAATATTCTTAATGTCAGCTTGAATATGCTTCAATAATAATTATTTACCATAACTATGCCTTTATGTTACCTTTTGCTTACCATATAATCTAATATGTATTTGGTCCCAAATGAAAATATCTGTCTACCCATCTAAAAAATACCTATACCTACCCATTTAGCCTGCTGTTGTTATATAGAAATATCAATATTACCTAAGCCCTTAGCAAATAAATCTAACTCATTTAACCTTGAAACTACAAAATGAAAAGCAAATACATATCAACTGAGCAATACATCTCATTTAAGCTTTAAACAAGTGCACATACATAAAAATTTTATGAATTGAACCATAAATCTAGCATGTTGAAATAGCTCTCTATTTTTGTCCCTGTTTTAAATTGGCATTGAATAGGAAATACTACTGCATGGTAAGAATAATAATTGGGATAGATATACAATTACATAGATTCACATTTAAACAATATTGGTCCACATTGTAGATTATTGAAAAAGATTGGTCACCATGACGATGCCTGTTGTGATGTGAATTCAGCTCTTATTATTGGCATCATGCTTATCATATGCTACGACTTGCCAGTGTCATTCAGTTAATTGTGCTGTGTGCCATACACATATTTACAATTCATTATGACATGTCATACAGATCCGAAATGCTAGAGTATACTACACTTAATTTTCACTTAATCTTCTAATAAAATTATGAAAAACAAAAAAAATTGCTACTGTTATTTTTATATTTAGTGCAAATTGAACATAATAGTCATTCCAATACAATTTATTTATATTTAAAACAAGTGGCCCGCCCTGGCTTCGCACGGGTTTTTATTAATTTTTTTTTCCCGGCTTTATTTTGATTTTTTCTCGCCTTTTAAACCTTCCCTAGACCTCCACGAACATTTCAAGACTATGATAAGATAAATCCGTTCAGCCGTTCTCGAGTTTTAATCAGACTAACAAACAACAATTCATTTTTATTTCTAAAGAAGATTGTGTTGCAAGATACAAGATACAAAATCGTTTATTTCCATAGTTTGATTTTACAAAACTTAGACACGTCAAAATAAATTACAAAAAAACAAAATAATCATAAGTGCTTAAAGATAAGTAGGAAATAAATTTATGGTATCTGGTCGCTTCGCTTTTTTTACACTAGAGCAAAGAAGCGATTAGAAACTCTAGCTCATTTTTGTATTGAAACTTTACAATCATTATTTGTTAGTCTTGTTTTTGATTTTGTGTTGGAGCAGATTCCGTCCCAAGCAGTTTTGTCCTCAAGGTAATCCGATATATTATAATAAGCTTTTTTACAAAGATTATTTTTTACAATTTTCTTAAATTTAGTGATTGACAACTGTTGCAATTCTTTGGGAATCTTGTTGTAGAAGCGTATACATTGCCCTTTAAATGATACATTAACCTTACCTTAGCAAAAAAAGGCAGCACATGCAATATTGAAATTTCTGTTTTTTTTTAACACTTAAGCAGTCGCTAAAGGGTCTATCAGACCCAGTTGCCCATTGTTTGCATGGTAACTATTGAATCTTAAGGATAGCAACATTGCCGCTCTTAGTACCTTCCGACGTTGGATTAAGACAGCGAATAAAAGTCGCAGCAGTCAGTTGACGCGCTGCGCTCGAGTGTTATGGACTTAAAAGGTGCTTATGGGTTCTTTGGACCCGGTAGCGACTATATACGTAAGTGATTTTTCATAACTTTATAACCCTTATTAATTATTTAAAATTTGTTTTTATTATAAAAAAATGGACACCAATAGGCCCTTAAGGTTATGGGATATTGAAGAATGCTTGAACGAAGCAATAGATAATGAAGAATGCTCAGAAACATAAATAAATTACCATGAAACAGCTTCCGAACAAGATGGCGACGAAGAAATGCAAAATACAGAGGAACCTGAAGAAACTAGCTCCTCAAGGAGTCAAGTTGTGCAGTAAATTGAAAATTCACTAAAGCAATATGTGTGAACTGCAATAACAATATTAATAACAATATTTGACTAGCAAAGTGACAAAATAAGGTATGTTTAGACTGTTGATTTTTAGAGAAGTTTTTTAGTTTTTTTTACCAAATAATGATGGGTCTCTTATTGTGATTTGGAATAAGTACATTATAGTAGTATTAGAAAAATAAAGAAACTTAATGTTATTTTCGTTATTTACTAAGATATATGATAATGGTTAAAATGTGTCGTTAAAGTTAGTTGAATTTTAGTATGTTTTTAGATTGCGTTTTTTTATGAATAAAAGTAATAAATATAAATGTTTAATACCATTTGTAATTTTACTTTATAATATAATTACCGTTAGGAAATACACAATAACATTATATTCAGTAATTATAGAAAAATCCAGCAATATTAAACTGGGTCCGGTGGACACGGTAGCGACTCCTAGCGTATCAAAACAGGGCGCGACTGCCCAAGTGTTAATTGTTTTAATTAATTGGGCAAAGGTCTCCTCTTTCTCACGTCATGCATCGCGATCTGTAGCGGTGTTCGTCTACATGATCTCAAATGCATCCAGGGCGATTCGCCAATGCTTTCTAGGTCTTCCTCTGCGTCTTTGTCCGCTCGATGTCCAGTCTGTATGAAGACCCAACGATCCATTGCCTCAAGCCTCAGTTCCTGCTCAAGCCCCTTTCGATCGTGCCGTCGTTATTCCCACGTCAGTGATACCAGTCTTCAGTGTTGCTCAGCAGAGGGCCCCAGTCGAGGGGAGCGAGGGGACCGCGGCGGCGGGCACGGCGCGCGCGAGTGGCGCGCCCGGCGGGGGCACCGCGACGCGCGCCCGCAGCGCCGGATAGCGCCCGACAGATACCTCAACGCCAGCTACCCCTTTCAAGTCAAGTTCACGCCGGATGATCTGCTCAATGGTGACTATCTCATTATTTAACTAGCAGTTTAAAAAATAACAAACATTTACAACCACATTTTTTTTATGGTATAAAACTTAAATTTTGAGATGCAAACTAAGAAATATATAATGTTGACTACCTGTACGCGACACGGAGCACCGTTGCGTAGTGTTCAAAATGAATTGAAAACATTGAAAGATTTTTTAACTCAGGAAAGTAGCTCCTGAGATTAGCGCGTTTAAACAACATTTTTCGCTTTTTATCATAAATATGCCAGTAATTATCTGATATCTATAAAGTAACCATTTTTGTTTGTATAAGGACAATCAAGTTCCTTACTAACCCATCTGTTTGTTTTAGGTTCGAAATACGACACACTGTCTCAGGAAATGTGGGATAAATTTGTCAAGTCTCAGCAGACAGAAGAAACATTTAGGAAAAAGATGAACTTGTGGCGATATCTATATATCACAATAAAGGTTAGTGTGTGTTAAACACCCCTATTTACCTTCCTACTGCTGCGACCCGGTAACTTCTCTCTTGATGAGAGAGATGAAATCAGCTTCACCACACTGACCAAACCAACCAGGTTTGGGGGTGCAATTGTATTGGCATCAAACAAACTGCAATGAGGTTTTTTGGATTTATTGCCTATTTACAAGAAATGAAAGGCATTTAAATTGGCAAGTCTGGCGACTGTTTCAAAATATGAAAACTGTCTTCTAAGTAGACTGTTTTTATCCATTATTATTTATGTTGTGATCATTGCTTCAATATGGAATTGAAATATATTCAAAACAAACCCGAGATCTAAATCTAATCTCTTAATAGAAATAATAAAAGACTCTTTATTGGTTTTTATAGGCAAGCTAATAGATTTTTCATAACCATGAGCATTGGTGAACCCGTCGTAATATTCTAGAAATAATATATTTGCGTCACAGTAACTGATTAATGGTGTTGAAGCTAGCCATAATTAAAACTATTTTGTGCATTAGAACAAATTAGTCATCTAATATATTCCCACTAGGATTCCATTTTATTGCATTGTAACACTTAATAAGGGCTGATGACGAACTTACGAGGTTACAGTCAATGGCGCAACATAATTATTATTCATCATCATTTCCGCCGTAGGACGTCTTCCAACAAGTTGGTCGGATTATTTGATGATGGCTGCAGGTTCTCTGTGTCGCTTCCAACTGAAATAATTTTAGCAGACGGTTTGGAAATCATGACTGCAGCGACAGGAGTCTACTATGTGTCGTGGCGAAATGAAGTGACAACATGTAGTCAGTCTGCTACAGCTGGTTACCAACTTGTACCTTAGATACAATATACAAAACATTTATTTCCATTGTTTAATTTTGCAAACCTTCGCACAAAATCCTCGCTAGGTCGCCTACCATTAGTTTATCATGTAAAACATCCATTCCAGACTTTAGTCCCTCGTTACGGGCTGTACGTGGTGGGGTCCACGATGTCGGGCTTCGGGCTGGACTCCTCGGACATGGACCTGTGCCTGTACGTGCGCCCGCTGGACAACATGGAGCCGCGCGCGCACGCTCTCATCCACCTCAGCCACATACTCGGCTACATCAAGGGGTTCGACCCAAGTATGGCCCTGTACATCATTTTTAACAACTATAATAAGTAGTAGGACTAACGTTGTAGAGAATATTGCTACAAATAGTGCCTCATAGTAAATCTTGAAGGTAACAAAATTCTGTATGGTTGCTAGACTATACATATTGGTGGTTCTTGTGGATATAGTTAGGCACCCTGATAAATATGAAACCCTCGAGAGTAGGACTAAATGGCTATTAACTAGATGAAAGCATCTGATAGCCTTTGCCTCGTAGGTTAAAAGTAAGTACGCATGGTTGTCGGTATCAGGCTGTCAAGCTTTTTAACAATCTACCAACTGAACTGAAAACAATTGAAAGCCTCCTGCACCGTTTTCTTCGAAATGGCGGCGGAGGACAATGGGGAGTGTGGAAGTACTCATATACATAACAAAAGACAATGTTCTGAACGCGGGCTGCTTGAACTCCTGAACACTCTCCCCGGTCGACTCTAGATTTGAATACTGGTTTGTGATCAGGCGCAGAGCTGATCCAGGCGAAGGTGCCGATCCTGAAGTTCCGCGACGCGCGCAACGGGCTGCAGGTGGACCTCAACTGCAACAACGTGGTCGGCATCCGCAACACCAACCTGCTGCACCTCTTCTCTAGGAGTGAGTATACCAGTAAAAGAATCCTCTCCTTGCTCCGGGAGAATACCCACGAGTACGTATACGCTGAACTGCAAAATACTCACAAGGAATAAAATATAAATAAAATATTTATTTAGAAAAATCACTTAAAGCTAAAGTTGACAAAAATCCTTAAAATTTAATTAGAGCTATGCTGTATTTATTGTGCCTGAACTAGGAGAATCCTGTTTTTCAGGCAATCATTATTTCCTAAGTTTATTCAGTAAAACTGAATGGCACAAAACTAGTTTGTAGCGCTTTCATTTGATACCCCACTCAAGTATAATTATTTGCAGATTTTCGGTTTTCCTTCCCCACTCTTACCCCCATAACTTTTGAACGGCACAACCGATTTTCATAAAACATGTCAAAAACACCCACGCCAAACTCACCTTTCATACATTGAATGTTTGCGTTGCAGTGGACTGGCGCGTGCGGCCGCTGGTGGCGGTGGTGAAGCTGTGGGCGCAGGCGCACAACATCAACGACGCGCGCCGCTGCACGCTCTCCTCCTACTCCCTCACGCTCATGGTGCTGCACTACCTGCAGGCCGGCGCGCGCCCCGCGCTGCTGCCGCGCGCGCTCGACGCCAGCGCCGCGCCCCCCCCGCGCCCCGCCAACCGCGCCTCGCTCGCGGAGCTGTTCCTGGGCCTGCTGCAGTGAGTGTGTCTCTCTCTGCCTGCAGCCTGCTGCAGTCGGTGTGTCTCTCTCTACCTGCAGGCCGGCGCGCGCCCCGCGCTCGACGCCAGCGCCGCGCCCCCCCCGCGCCCCGCCAACCGCGCCTCGCTCGCGGAGCTGTTCCTGGGCCTGCTGCAGTGAGTGTGTCTCAGAGATCAGTGTCTGTCTGTAGGCTGCTGTTCTGACTGCGTCTCTACCTGCAGCCGGCGCGTAGTCATTTAACGGTGCTCTAGGACTTGGTGCAGGTTGCCGTCTGGAATCGCCCAATCGATATATTTTTACACTCCCAGCCATTCAGCCATTACTCGACGATATATTTCGACTGATTATTCTCACTTCTTGCGCCCGTTGGAGACCTGGGCAAAGCTGAGGTGGTGCTCACACCGGGTTGCCGTTGAAAGAAAGGAGGATAACTCTGTCCAACTGAGTGTAGCCATACCCCGCAGGTACTACGCGGAGTTCCCGTGGTCGCGGTGCGCGGTGTCGGTGCGCGCCGGCGCCCGCCTGCCCATCGCCGAGTGCCGCGCCGTGCGCGCCGCCAAGAACGACCCGCACCAGTGGAAGCTGCTCTGCGTCGAAGGTGAGTCCGCGACCCGTCTCCCGCAGCTACTACGCAGACCTCGCCGATCTCGTATCGGTTTGACCCGGTTCTACGGAGCCGAACAGAATCGAAACAGGACGGCAAGTCGACTGGCGGTGTGAGACGATGGGCCTAGTTTCAATTCTGATGTGTTTCGAGCGGAAGAGAATGGAACCGGGTCGGGCCAGATCAGACCGGCGAGTTAGCACCCGCGGAGACGGTACCTGTGACGAGCGCTGTGTTGTTGCAGAGCCGTTCGACCTGACGAACACGGCGCGCAGCGTGTACGACCCGGACACGTTCGCGCGCATCGTGGCCACGTTCCGCGCGTCGCACGCGCGCCTGGCCGCCGCGCCGCGCCTGGCCGCCGCCTGGCCCGCGCCCTCCTGACCCCTCCCGCCCCCGCGACGAGCGCCACTATGAAGGTTATATGTTCACATTCCATAGTGCCGTGCTGCTGTCCGCGCACCGCTGTCCGTCCGCTGGGCGGCCTCGGAGGCTCGTTCCGTGGAGATGTACCCGCGCCGCGGACGCGGAGGCCTCGCGCGGCTCTACGGAACGACGCTGCCTCACCGAAAAGCGTCCGTTCGTTTTTAATATATTTATTGTTTGTTTATAAGTTATTTAATGTATATATTAAGATAGAAAAAAAAACCTAAATATTCGTTTTAATGTCGTGTTCGTTTTTTGTAAATAGTATTTTTGTGATGAGTAAAGAGTAAATGACAAAAAAAATATATAAATCGTAGAGAAGAAATGTAATACGAGGTATGCTTGGCGGGCGGCGCCGGGCGCTGCGGCGGCCCGAGGGAGGCGAGGAGCTACTTGTGGTGCTAAATTCTGTGTTGTTGCTCTGATGTGCAAATATTACGGCTCAAATAGTTAAAGTACATCATATTGTTTAAGAGTTGCGTACGGGATACTTGTAACGCACCGGCGGCGACGGAGCGACTATTATTTATGTACAAAAGTAGTTGTAGGTCGCGGTCGCCGGTGCGCGGTGCTAATGTTTGTGGCGGACGCTTCCGACGGCGCGCTGCACGCTGGGCTCAGATCTCAGCCGCGACCCCAGTCTGCAGGGCACTTCCCACAAGCTTGCACCCCTCTGGCACCGCCCATCCACGCGACCCCAGTCCGCTCGAACCCGATCTAAGATCGCTTTGTGTTCCCCGGCATCCGGACGACAGTTGAGGACCGGTGGCAGAGGGATGCGACGATTAATCTTAATATGCCTTATATTGATCACAACACTAGATTAGGATTTTGCCATGTTCCGTACCAGTAAGGGGGTCTAGTGATATCGTTCACCCGCAATAAGCACGTAGGTAAGAATCGTATGCCTTAGGATTGTTCTTAATCGACTATGCATATCTATAACATACAAAGATTGTAAAATATACTTGCTTTATATAATGCAAGGACCTAATGTAAGTAATATAGAGAAGATGCCAATTTCTAAATCTAGTGATTAAATTATCCAGTGTATTCCTCGACTGACTAAAGTAAATTGTTGTTGCATGAGAGAAAGTTTAAAATAATAATACAGAGATAGCGGAATTATTATACTTAAATTAATATAATGAACTACCGGTAAGAATGAAATCACGCGATTTTATTTTTACTATTACTTTATCCCGCATGAAATTGTAACAGAACTGCCATGCAGTGACGCTTCTCGCTCTGCATCTCCACTTGTTTGTTAAAATTGTAGTTATTTTGTTGTTACCGTGGTCGAGCCTCGTGCGTGTAGATAAGCCGCGCGAGGCGGGCGGCGTCGCTCCGATATGTTCCCCAGATGCCGGCGCGGTGGTTCGTTAAGTTTGTTTCATTGTAGCCGCTAGTTTAGTCTCACGGTTGTTGTTAAGTTTCAGTACTTACATATATATTGTATTAGGTAGTGTTGTCGTTACCCCACAGCTCTGGGAAACCCAGTTTCAGAATGCCTGGCAATTTTTATATAGCGTTATGTATATTATGTATAAGTTTTATAACGATTTTACATCTACTGCGCGCTGAATTAATAAAGTACAATAAATAATTTTTAAAAACGTGTTATTTATAAGAAAACTGATTAGAATAATGATGTTAATGAAAACAAAGGTGTCTCAAAAAACTGTTTAATTTTTGAAAGTTATAAAAAATAAAGCTGACACAAAAAAAATATATAAAAAATTTAAAAAAAAATAAAAATCAAAAAAAAATATAAAAAAATTACAAAAAATTCTGTAAACACAAAAAATGACAACGTTGACTTACTATCAGGTCAGATTTGAGCGCGGGCGCCCACCCATCCAGCCCCTTTGTTCACGCATGCTGTTCTTATTTTATTTTGTCGAAGCATGGAGGGCATTAAATATTATTATTATCAGTACTCGAATAACTGTTTTGTAGATATGATAAAAATATAATAATCATAATATTTGTTATTCCTTTAAAAAAATATATTTATCTCGTATAATAAGTACCGGCCCGGCCTTCTTATTTAAAGTTTTTTTTTCTAAATTGCCAAGAACATGAACCAGTGCACACCATATTTTCAAATCAAAATACTTTTATTGCATAAATACTTAGCATCAAAATACTCATTATTTAATTTTGTAACCATTATTTTAATTCATATTATTCATTATAATAATGTTATTTAAACTAATGTTGAGTTTCTATTTCTTATTGCTGTTAATAAGAACTCAGTATTTTTTTCAATTTATGTGACTATTCCCATACCTCCGCCATGTGTGCTGGCAAGTTTTTGTAACGTTTTAAGATGAAAAATACAGCTTTTAAAAACATGAAAATCATGTTAAACCGAGTACTTACTCTGAAAATTGTTTTTACTCAAGTGGTTCTTTGATAATTCTTGGTGATTGGCAGTTTATCGAAAATTTATCTATTCTGAACCACTAAATAGAACCTTATGCATTTTTTAAATTTAGTACTGTTTTAAACGCTGCGGTTTTGAAACTTCTTTACAAGTCTGGTACCTGGAAGTGCTTAAAAGTTAAAAAATATTATAATTGACGGCTAGTAGAAAAGTTTCAACTATTATCCAGTAGGTACTATTTTAATACCTCAACATAAAAAACACTTTATTGTACGCACAGGGAAATAAAATACAACAACACGTAGGAAAACAAATGTACAATGGGTGGCATTTAATTTTCATGAAGTGCATTTTCTATTATCTTATTCAATTGCTTCATGCTGCTAAATTCTAAATGTTTTCATTAATTAAAATGCATATAATCACAATTTATCTATATGGTTATGAAACAATGTATCAACTCATGACTTAATGATATTTTGTTGTAAGTAGTCTGTACGTAGCTGTAATATTTCTCGGCGTTCAGCCAGCTATTGTTTTGTAAACATATTTTTGACACTTTTTGACAAATTTTATACCTTGTGTTGCATTTTATTTTATTGAACACATGCGAATTTTGTCTTCATCGTTGTACAAAAGATATATTGTAAAGAAAATACATATTCTGTAATAGTAAAAATATATACAAACTGCCAAAAAATATTTTGTTTTATTTAACCTTGATTCCGTCGTTTGTTTTTCCAACTTTTAAAACATCCATGTAGTATGTTTTGTCATAAATTTTCACAGGTCAACATTTTAAACAAACAAACAAATGTTCGCATGACTGGCAAACTGACGCTACATGCGCAGAGTCCAATTATAATAAGGAATTAAATTGATTTACTGTCACATTCTGAACGTAATATGGATGATTGTTGTCCAGTCATTTAAGCTATTTTAAGCGCGGAAAAAATCCTAGTGAGCTGAATATTATGTATACACCTTTATTACGGCATTGTAATAAAGATGTGAAAATCGACATTGATATCGTGCCGGCTAAAAAAGTTATAAAGGTCACAAAAATCTGTTCTTATTCGCAAATATCTCGCGATCTATTGCTCAGAGGTCAATATAAAAATTGTTTGTCGTGAAATTGTCTACTAAAAACATCTCATGCATTTTTCTGTAGAATTAACCGTTTTCGGAGTAGAGCGCCGAGAAAGCGACTATACTCTGCACAGAGTACAGTCAAGTAAGTAAGTAAGTAAGAGGGCAGTCTTTATAACAATGCCGTAATAAAGGTGTATACATAATATTCAGCTCACTAGGAATTTTTCCGCGCTTAAAATAGGCTAAAATGACTGGACAAGAGTCATCCATATTACGTTCAGAATGTGACAGTAAATCAATTTAATAACGATGCACTCGTTTCCTCACCACCTCCAAGGTCATTATTTTATATGTAATAAAAAGCATTTTCCATGGCAATTCTAATATTTTCATCCAATGGAAAGCATGCGTCACCCTTTCCACTAACTATTAAAAAAAATTAGAAACATTAATCATGATACTTAGCTTCGACAGATACTAAGTCATACTTAAAATTCCTCCACAAAACAAACATAATTTTTTGAAATCAAAATAGCTGATTCTTTTAATACGTGGAGAGATATTGATGTTTAGTATTGTATTGTCTTCTTGGCGTTGTTTAGAAGCCGCTATATTCAAATTGGTCGTATATTTTTACGACGATTGCTATGAACATTTCATAAATAAAATTAAAAATTTAAGAAAAACCCCCGTTTAACATGCCTTAATTTCCTTAAAATTAAAACACCATAATATTTAGGAATGTGCACGCGATGCGCTTTCATTTGATACCCCACTCGAGTTTGTTTGCAGATTTTTGGATTTTCTGCCTCACTCTCATCTCCATAACTTTTAAACGGCTCAACCGATTTTAATGAAACATGTCTAAGAATACCCGGATCAAACTCACCTTTCATACAAAAAATAAACTAAATTGAAATCGCTCCATCCGTTCGGGAGCTATGATGTCCCAGACAGACAGACAGACACGTCAAACTTATATTATAACACACCTGTTTTTTGGTCGGGGTTAAAAAGTCAAAAGTCGTATTCAAAATATTCAATATTACCATCACCTCGCGTTAATAGCATTTTTTTATGTCTGAAGACCACGCCTAACTTCTACAAAATCACCATTCGATAACACTTCTTTGCATATAAAACATGTATCACTCATCATGAAAAATGCATGAGACATTTTTTACTTAGACAATTTCACGACAAACAATTTTTATATTGACCACTGAGCAATAGATTGCGAGATGTTTGCGAAAAACTGATTCTCGTGACCTTTTGACCTTAATAACTTTTTTAGCCGGCACGATATCAATGTCGATTTTTAACATCTTCATTACCATGCCGTAATAAAGGTTTATACCAAAATTCAGCTCACTAGGAATTTTTCCGCTGATGAAACCTAAAATGACTGGACTATAAGATATCATTTTAAACACATTGATTGGTACGGGAGCTAGCAACGTTTGGAAAGTAAGAATTTTAGGTCAGCTGATTTTGTGATATGTCGTCCCTCTTGGTCTTTGGGTTGGAGTCTGGGCTATCTGGCTGGCGGCGGTAGCGGTTGCGTTCATTAGTGCGCATCCTACCTGTCCAGGTTATTTCAGATTTATTTATTTCACCTTAATAGAACAATGGTTGCTATACTAGGTAAGTGATTTTATACATTCTTTCTTTGTTAAATTATCCCTAAACAAATTACAAAAACTCAGATGTCAATTAATTAAATACATTTTCCAAATAAATGAGTTTAACGTAAATATGTAAATAGATTAAATCATGAAATTAATTATCAATAGACACCTAAGAAAAAGTAAATTAAATATTTATCAGACTTAAACAATAAAATATTTAATTTATTGACTTAGACTAAAATAATCACTTTAATATCATTAATAATTCAGGATTACGTTCTAAAGGGTTAATTTTGGAGGTGATCATCTTGCAAAAACGAGCATTCTGTCAGGTTAAATTTCATGAATTAGTTTAGGCTTTAAAAGGGATTAACTGTAAAGAAATATTTTTTGTTTAAACTCAGATAAAGATTCTAGGTTTGTTATAGCCAGAGGCAGTTTGTTAAATATTAATATTTTAGTATATTCTCCCTGTTTTTGTACTTTTCTTAGTCTAATTTTAGGTTAATGTAGTTTTTCTTTATTTCTAAGATTATATATACCTCGTTGTGCATGTTTCGGATTGTCATTTTTATACATTTCTAATAAACTTTTGTAAGTAAATAGAAAATATACAGTCATAATTTTATGTTAAACAAAAAAATTTCTTGCTGAGGTTAGTTTTCTTATACCGCTGATTATTCTAATAGCACGTTTTTGACACACTAATACTTTTTTTATATCGGTGCAATTTCCCCATGTCGTTATTATATTGCAACGGTCAGCAACAGGCGGACCGCGGTCCGTTTGCGGACCGCGAAAGGTTGAACCTCGGACCGCCAAATATTGTAATGTAGGTATAAATACGTAATATTTTTGAACCAATCTAACTTAGTACCTACCTAATCTAATTAATCTGTTTTACAACATCGACATCGATCAAAAACATCGCGCCGCCGCGCCGTCGAGCCATCACTTCAAATGGAAATAATCTATCTGCAAGAAGATGTGTCTTTGCAAATATATAAAAAGGTGTCAACTGAAGAATTTTGGGTCAAACATGTCCCAGAAAAATATGAAAATTGCAAAGAACTTGCTATCAATTCTATGTCACTATGTTTGGCTCGACATACATATGCGAAACATCATTTTCAAAAATGAATTTTTTTAAATAAAAATATCGTTCCAGAATAAAAGACACTCTTCGAATTAGCTGTTCTTCACGAGAACCAAACTATAAAAACCTAGCTCAAGACCGCCGTTGCAATTTTTCTCACTAAATTTAGGTAATAAAAAGCTGTACTTAATTATTATCAGTTGTTTTTTTTTCTGGACCTTTTAAAAATTTTCGAGCAATATCCGGACCCTACCTAAAACTACTTGCCGACCCCTGTTATATTGTAACTTATTAACGAATGTTCGTAAGCGTAATAATAAACGATGATATCAATAAAGGGTTTTAATTTTAAAAGAACATATGGTGATAATCCTGGATTTTTAAAACATGTTAAGAGGGGTAATTTTTAATTTTTGTTTATAAATAAGTCTACCACCATAGAATAGATACTCTAAGAGTCTACCTAACATATTTTTTTTATTGTCAGACATTTTTGACAATGCTAATTATGAGCCATACGCGACTTTTTTTTATATAAAAATTACAAAGTATTTTATAATGTCTGTAATTTTAATATTATGTTATTTAAAGATAAGAAAAACTTATAAATAATTTGCCAGACATTAATACAATCGTTAAACGTTGAACTAAAATAAAAAAAAAACATGTAAAGGATAACTAATGAACGCAACCGCTACCGCCAGCCAGATAGCCCAGACTCTAACCGAAAGAGCGAGAAGGACGACATAATCACAAAATCAGCTGACCTGAAGTTCTTTCTCAAAAACGTTGCTAGCTTCTATACTAGATCGCTTGCTTATGTATGCAACAATAGAAAGAATATACAGGGTGTTCGGAAGACCGTTGAACATACGAAAATGGGGGTAGGGTGGTCTGCTAATTACCTACCACAAAAAAAATCACCTAGGTCTCAAGATATTTTTTTAATAATTTTGGAGGTTATCGCTTTTGTACCTTTAAACCCGTCTAACTTTTTTTTATGGCCATAAATAATTTTTATATTTTTTTAATCTTAGGTTGGTAGGTCCCTTTTAATTAATTCATGTACATTGGCACTTTGCCAGTTCAGAAACAAAGTTATGGGCACTCAACATAAAATAAGAGTTTATAAATATCAATTTTGAAACTAAACTTCGCGTAACATTTAAAAAAAAGGGGATGGGTGACTTCGGATTTGTTAAAAATATCTCTTAAAGTGTGGGCTTTTAACAATTAGGTAGTTTTATTTTTGATAAATCTTTTTTATTAACCATTATTCGATGTTTTCTACCAAGGCAGACCCTTGGTAGAAAACATCGAATAATGTTTGAATGGGAATGGGAAATTTGGACGGAAATATACATTATGTGAAAACTTAAATGTTTTGCGTAATTTATCAATGTAAGGTTGAAAAATCAAACAGTGCAAATCTATTCTTTTTAAAATTCTAATTTCAACCGTTGTTGTACGAAGTAGCATCTCTTGTTTCATCGCCTCGAACGCAGCATCAATGCGAGTTACTAGTTCCTTCACGAGAAGACACTTCAGTTGTGAAAACTAATTCCTTGGCCCTTCCCCAGACGTAAAATTCAAGAGGGGTAGGTAAGGTCTGGCGATCGCGGGGGCCAGGGAATTGTACCGCCCCGACCAATCCGAGAATTAGGGAAAGTATTATTCAGATATTCCCTTACGGCTAGGCTTTAATGGGCTGGGCAGCCGTCATGTCGGAATATTATTGCAGCGTCTTCTTGCAACACTTAAAAAAACCGTAAATCATTCATCAAAAATTCTAAATAATTGTGTCCATTGAGTGTCGTCGGGTAAATTATAATATGGTCCAATTAGCTTATTTCCATCACTCCTGCCCAGACATTAACGCTAAACCTTTGAAAACCCCCTTTTGTCGCTTTACGCACTGGTTTTCTCCTTTTTTTTGCCGAGTGGTACAAGTTGTGATAATTCACTATTCCCTCTTTGTCACAATTATTTATAATTTTTGATGAATGATTTACCGCTTTCGTTCCTAAACGAAGAACGGCCAAAATGAATGAATGTTGGTCACCCTAATGGTAAGGTAACAGTTTGCAGTAACAACTAAGTAAAGTAAAATTAAAACAAAAAGTAGTCATTATTGTTTATTGACATAATAACTTCACAGTACAGTACAGTTTTCGAAGAATATAAAAGGAAATTGAATACATATAGAAATAAAGTTTGCATTTTAGGTAATCTGAATAGATTTTTTACAATAACTATCTAACTAAATGATCATGAAGACCTAAAAATAAATTAATGTAACATACTTCTTTCCATCATGTGCATCATTCAATAAAAAATGTTATGAAACATTGTTTTTATTCTATCACAATGTTTAGAAATCTCCCTATGCCAGGTTGACTATTCACATAATGAATCCACCGCCTTAGAGGCATTCAAAGATAAGTTCCAGCATTGGATATAAATTATCTTTTACGTGTATTCATGTAAATAAAAGTAAATTATACATCTTAAAACTAAGTAAATAATTTTATTTTAATAATTCACTTGCACAGACGTGCGTTTAAGCGCTAGGAACAAAATATCGAAGTCAAATACTTGTAACATAAAACAAACCCTAGCCCTAATCGCGGAAAGCCATTACTTATTCTGCATTAGGATGTACAGACGCACGTAAGGGCTCTGAGAAACATCAACAGGCCTTAAGAAGGCGACTTCGTCTATGTCAAGTCCATGCGGTTACTTACCCAAATGGGGCGTTACATCCCTGTCGCACTTACAATTACAACATTAGTTAGTTTCTACGCTAACTAGACACACTACATTAAATCGCAGAACTACCTAATTACTATCGAGTAACGTTTTGGACAGATCATCACCGTGGTTCGTAAAGTTTTGTGACCGAAAATAAATTTGTGTATACTAAATACACAGTGGTTTATAACCCACTAGGACACTAATGACACGCAATCATGCGACTGCATGTGTGATACTATCGTATCAACGTATTCCACAAGAAAAAAGATACCAGAGGTTTCGCCGTTGTATCCTAGTGAGTAACAATCCTTGGCTAATTTAACAACGCCCATACTAAAACCTTAACTAATTCTAGTTTACGTGAATAAAAAAAAACATTACAATCATGTCTAGTCTATGTGTTAATGGTTAGTAGTAATGGTCTTCCTGGGGAGATTACTTCTTAGTTACAGCGTTCTCTGAGGCGTCTAGTTTTTCCTCCGTCCTGACCACTTTACCCTCTCCTGAAACAAACATCATTGTAAGAATAGCGCATGGATTGTTAAAATAGATTCGTGTGAAATCGACAGGATCAGATTGCCATGTCGTCAGTGAGTTGGCATCTGCGAGCGCGCCTCGCCCGCCCCGAATAACTCGAGGCAGAGCGCGCGCGCGCACGGATAGCCGCCTCTACGACTCGTCATCAGTCTCATCATGATAAATATTATTAAGAAGTACCTGCATACATTATATAACTGTCCTATTACGATAACTTTATCCACCGTGAACACAATTAATTTTATTTTACATTTAGCCTAGCGTGTCCCACAGCTGGGCAAAGGCTTCTGCCATATCCATCCAGTCCCTGTACAGCAAGCAATTTAAATAAAAACATAAAATAAGTATAGCATATTTTAAACTGCGCTCAGTATCGTTAAATGGCATCCTTTTGATATGTTGGCTGATTCGTTTTGTTAGATTCGAGACGGTCGTCAACATAAGAAATCTAACCCAGTTGAAGTATTAAAATACTTACCGTTAGGTTGGTCGCCCTCAGTATCGTTGGAGCGCCTACGCTTACGGGGGAACTTCCACGCGTTGCCGCCGGCGTGCTTCACCTTCGGAAGCGGCTCCATGTCGAGAACCTGAGAAAAAAATACCTATTACGACGAAAATTTAAGGTCAAGCTAATGTGCATTATCTAAATATGAGTTGATTAGGCTGTATTAAAGAAATATCTAAAATTTATCGGAGTCACCTTATAGATTTGCCGGAAAGCAATTTGCCGTAGGAATTGTTGAGCAGATGCCGTTAAGTCTTCACGTTTTTGTGGCGGCATGTTACCCACAGCATCCTGTAAAATAAACGTAAAATTGAGCCTACACATCATTAATTAGTGGATCAATATAAGTCCTCAAGCAAATCTACAGAACATCGAGGACCACGGAAAGAACAGCCATGCACTGCAGACAGGACTGCAACACTGCAAGGCGAATCCTGAAGAAGCATCTGAAAGAAGCGGCGGTGCATCGTAACACGGACGAGACTAGCTTTCGCCGCGATGAGCCTATGTCAGATGTGGAGTGCAGTGCGTGTACGTACGACCAGTTCCTTCTCGCAGGGGTCCCGCAGGCCGGGCCCGTGCTCCAGCAGCAGGCCCCCGGCCAGCGCCTCCATGACGCGGCGCAGCGCCTCGCCCGGCGACAGCGCGCAGCCCGCAGACTGCATCACGCCCGACACCAGCAGCTCCATCGCCTGCGTCAGACAACACTAAGTACATTCACGATTCCTAGCAATGCGTGCATCGCGTTCGTCACTGCGGCTTAGGGCCTGGTGAGTACTTTAAACACTGTGTTGTATGTCATTTGGCGATAGTAGATAGATGTGTATTTGTGTTTTTAAACTGGATATCAGCACAGCACAGCAAAACCACGGGGAAACAAACTTTGGTGACGAATGAGCGATTCACTCTAGGTTGGAAAATTCGCTGTTTTGACTCTAGAGAAAGTATCTTTTTAATGATAATAATAAAACATTTATTTCAGGTATATTAGGCCCATATAAACATATAACTTACAGACAGACTATCTATCATACATACAAATAAAAATCTTTTATACTAAGATATCCATCATGTCCGTATCGTGTTTTTGTTGTTTGCAAGAGTGCCGTGTGGTGTTCGCGATGTTGGCGGGTACTCACGTAGGGGTTGAGCGGCGTCCAGGTGGGGATGCGGCGGCACAGGTCTCGCAGCACGCGGATGATGATGACGCAGGACTGCAGGCTGGCGGCGCGCGCCTGCAGACAGTGAGCGTGAGAGGGGGCCCCGCGCGCGCGCCCGCCCGCTCGGGCCGGTCGCGCGGACCACTATTTATTGCTCCACTCTCACTTTATAATTTAATTAACTAGACATACTATGCAAAGACAGAGCGATAAATATGGAAAGTTCTCGGAAACTGCGTTTCCGTCTCAGCTCCCGAAACGGCTCACAAGTGCGGGGGGGGACGCAGCTTGGAACATTACGAACACTTGTAGCCACATGTTTACGGGAGGTGTCTTTGCAATGTTTTAAATAAAAAGCTATGATTTTGATAGTGAAAAACGAAACAAACATGTGACTAAGTAAAGAGATGCGCGCTCCCTCGGGGACGGGACGGGTCGGGCAAAGGGGGTCGGGGGGAGTGGAGCGCGCCCTCGGTAAGTTCGGAGCAGTACCTGGAACCACTTGGCGTGCCTCAGAGCGGCTAACGCGTCCAAACACTTCTGGCGCGGCAGCACGTCCTTGTCGTCGCGCTTACTGTCGCCGCCCTCTAGCGACAACAACACAAAGGGTGTTTGACCATCATTATATCGACGAAAACGGGGCAAACATGTTAGCATGATCCTACGGACGGAGCTTAAAGATGCTCATCGAACTGGGGGGGGTTTTGACACAGTATCCTAGACGCATCCTTCTCATATTAACAAGATAGCCTATGTATTATGGAGATATATATAATGGGATTAATAACTCATATTATTGGGTACGTTCGAGTAGAATGTTTGCTCCGTTTCAGTAGAACGATATACCACTGCGGAGGCCAAGCCCGAGTGATATCTCGGGAGATGATCAAAAATCCTTTTCTTCTCGCTCCATCTTATGCTAACACCTAAAAATAAGCATCGACACAGAGCCCGGCGGCTAGCGCCGGGCGGTAATTGAACAAATTATCTTTTGTCATGGCACATCGCATAAATTAATATCATACAACAAACTGAGATAGATATAAGATTCTAAGTATAAAGATATAGTAACAGAGTCATAGATAGTTTGTTCTCACAAAATCATTCCCAGTCGGCGTGCAGTACAAAACGTCGATTTCGACGTCCAATTTCATCTATCGAGAGGATCATCCCGTAGACTCGCATTAGGCCTGAAGTCCTCAAATTCATGGTCACATAAGGTTAAGTAAGCAAGTCGGCAGCGAGTCTAGGAGTAGGTAAAGTGAAATTGGGTCGACATCGGGCCCGACCGGCTCGCGGACGTACCTGCGGGCTCGCGCATGACGGCCGACGTGAGCGAGACCAGCACGGACACGGCGCCGTCCGTCACGGACACGGCGCCCTCGGCCGCCTGAAGCTCCACTTTGTACTTGCTCTCCTCGCCCGGGCCCTGCACACATCACAGCGAACTCTAAATTTAGTTCACAATTATTTCGCAGTCGGATAGTCGCTTACATCTCAGATGGAACGAGACGTAAACTATAAAATTTTAAATCATTAACTATCGAGAGAGGGTCGAAAACGACGATCGGAATCGTAACACCTAGTGAGGTCTCCAACTCAATATAACGAGATCGAAGTCGCTCGCTGACTAACAGATTATGTACCTACCTTGATCTTGGCGAGGTGCAGCGGCAGGTCGCCGGCGACGCGCTTGAGCAGCGTGACGGTGGGGCGGTCGTGGCAGAGCACGACGAGGCGCACGTCGCGGTCGCCCTTCAGCAGCAGCCCCTTGGCGAGCAGGCCCACGCGCATGACGCCCTTCAGCGCGCGCGTCGCGCCGCCCGCCGCCGCGCCGCCCGCCTCGCCCTCGCCCATGAACGAGAACCTGCACAGGACGCCATTAGCTCACGGGGGGGCCTTGCGGAGCGATTCCTTGAGAACGTGCAGTGCTGTATCGGAACCGAGTCCGGTCTGTGCTGATTAACTTTTAGAAGCATTTTAACAGAAACTATGCTTTATCCGGAAATAGCAGCTGTGGCACTCGACCTCGAGTCGGGAATCTCTAGCAAAAAGACCGACGACATAACATAGCTTTGATAGTATTTGCTGGAATTTAAAATATAAATTTTATTTTATTGAAATATTATGACCAATGTGGACCCCAACTTATGCTTTACTACGCATTTGGGATGGTTTATGTACATTACTTCTGATAATAAAGTAAACATGCAAAGCTTTCCTATTTATTTAGCTTACTCAAGTTTCGGAACGATTGAGAATATTTATTGCTATTTATTATACAGGACTACGTTTTGAAAAGCACTACTCTATATTAATACTTTACCGCTATTAATTTTAGTCACAACTGCTTGGCGGTTTATTTGACTACTTTTACGTAAAATCTATTCTACATAGCCAACAAGTTACTAAAAGAGACTAAGGAATTAAAATTCTAGCTACAGAATACAGTGAATGCGAGTCACTCACGACGCGTTCGTATCTTGCGTCTCCCTTTTCACGCCTCTCTTAATGCCTTCTACTTTTAAGTTCCGCCAAGCGCAACCCCTGCACACAATGCAAACAAGTGCAAAAGAAAATCAAGAAATGAAGCTAGGTATCAGCGTTTGTGAGGAAATTACACAGATCGCTTAAGAAAATGCGTTACTCACAGTTGGTTATCGCGCCCGTCTTCCTTTCCTTCCGGTTTGTCTTCCTTCTTCTCCTCGGTCTTGCTTGGGGTTTTAGCTCCCTGCTGATAGAAAATGCAATATTAAAATTTTGTACTACGTTTCGTTTTTAATCCGTGTTTTATATTTGAAAGAATCCCATATTCGTGTCTTGTGGAATTATTATAACGAAATACAATCAGTAAAACTGCGCCTCGCCGGGGTAGATGTCGGCGTGCCGCGCCAGCACGTGCCGGTCTGAGACGAGTGCTACAGCTAGTGCGTACCTTGGGCTTGTTGCAGTCTGTGAGCGCGTCGGAGAGCGAGCGCAGCGCGCGCTCGGTGTGCGAGACGACGCGCTGGATGTCCTGCAGCTGCGCCTCGCCGGGGTAGATGTCGGCGTGCCGCGCCAGCACGTGCCGGTCTGAGACGAGTGCTACAGCTAGTGCGTACCTTGGGCTTGTTGCAGTCTGTGAGCGCGTCGGAGAGCGAGCGCAGCGCGCGCTCGGTGTGCGAGACGACGCGCTGGATGTCCTGCAGCTGCGCCTCGCCGGGGTAGATGTCGGCGTGCCGCGCCAGCACGTGCCGGTCTGAGACGAGTGCTACAGCTAGTGCGTACCTTGGGCTTGTTGCAGTCTGTGAGCGCGTCGGAGAGCGAGCGCAGCGCGCGCTCGGTGTGCGAGACGACGCGCTGGATGTCCTGCAGCTGCGCCTCGCCGGGGTAGATGTCGGCGTGCCGCGCCAGCACGTGCCGGTCTGAGACGAGTGCTACAGCTAGTGCGTACCTTGGGCTTGTTGCAGTCTGTGAGCGCGTCGGAGAGCGAGCGCAGCGCGCGCTCGGTGTGCGAGACGACGCGCTGGATGTCCTGCAGCTGCGCCTCGCCGGGGTAGATGTCGGCGTGCCGCGCCAGCACGTGCCGGTCTGAGACGAGTGCTACAGCTAGTGCGTACCTTGGGCTTGTTGCAGTCTGTGAGCGCGTCGGAGAGCGAGCGCAGCGCGCGCTCGGTGTGCGAGACGACGCGCTGGATGTCCTGCAGCTGCGCCTCGCCGGGGTAGATGTCGGCGTGCCGCGCCAGCACGTGCCGGTCTGAGACGAGTGCTACAGCTAGTGCGTACCTTGGGCTTGTTGCAGTCTGTGAGCGCGTCGGAGAGCGAGCGCAGCGCGCGCTCGGTGTGCGAGACGACGCGCTGGATGTCCTGCAGCTGCGCCTCGCCGGGGTAGATGTCGGCGTGCCGCGCCAGCACGTGCCGGTCTGAGACGAGTGCTACAGCTAGTGCGTACCTTGGGCTTGTTGCAGTCTGTGAGCGCGTCGGAGAGCGAGCGCAGCGCGCGCTCGGTGTGCGAGACGACGCGCTGGATGTCCTGCAGCTGCGCCTCGCCGGGGTAGATGTCGGCGTGCCGCGCCAGCACGTGCCGGTCTGAGACGAGTGCTACAGCTAGTGCGTACCTTGGGCTTGTTGCAGTCTGTGAGCGCGTCGGAGAGCGAGCGCAGCGCGCGCTCGGTGTGCGAGACGACGCGCTGGATGTCCTGCAGCTGCGCCTCGCCGGGGTAGATGTCGGCGTGCCGCGCCAGCACGTGCCGGTCTGAGACGAGTGCTACAGCTAGTGCGTACCTTGGGCTTGTTGCAGTCTGTGAGCGCGTCGGAGAGCGAGCGCAGCGCGCGCTCGGTGTGCGAGACGACGCGCTGGATGTCCTGCAGCTGCGCCTCGCCGGGGTAGATGTCGGCGTGCCGCGCCAGCACGTGCCGGTCGTCCGACGTGTCCACGCGCCGCGTCGGCCCGTACATACCGCCCTGGACACCACATATCAATATTAATATAAATATTTGTCTAAAATAATAGAATATAAGTACTTATATTCATCCATCGATCGATCTCTGCATACCGTTTTAATCCACATGTCATAGGAGTAAAGGTTTATTTTAAGCCTACATCTCTATTTCCTAGTCCACTACTGATAAATTCTGTTGGTGGATCAGAGTGCCATATCGTCAATGAGTATACACGCGCAGTCGCGAGCCACAAAACGTCGAATAACTCGACAAAGCGAGACGCGCGACCGCTCTATGCACACTCTACGACTCGTCATCAGGTCTCATCATATCCAAACCCACATCTGTTTACTACAGTGAAATATCTGTGGAGAATAGTAAAATTCGTTTCACATTTTCTGTGTACCTAACCTTACATGGAATTAGTCTTAGTATGATTTCATGGTATTTTCAGATAAATAAATGGGATACATACGTGGTGGTGGTGCATGGGCGGCGGCACGGGTCCTCGGCCCCAGAAAGGCTCGTTGGCGCCCTCCCAGTACATACGCTCGTCGTCCTCCATGCCCTGCACAAGGAATCTTTGATGAAAACTAAACCTAATTTAATTCTTATTTGTAGCAGATATTATTATTGACTATTGTACAAATGTGCATTCCTTAAATTTAATTTTAACTGGTAAAGATGCTTGTGAACCATCTTGGAGGAAGAATTCTTATAATAAACACTTCCGGTATTAAATACGTATTTAACTTTCAACTATGATACCAACTGTGCATTTCTATCTCAATTTTATGTGTTAAAAAACTACAGCTACCTATCAACCAACGAGGAGTTAGGTTTCGAGGCCAAGAACCCCATATTAGAAAGATATTAGACACAATGAAGTTTTTTTGTTAATACATATGCATAAGACATGTCTATTAATTTTCTTTTAAAAAGTAAGTAAGTTGACTAGTTCTTTTAGTGGATCAGCAGACGCATTCTGTAAAAAATCGAATCCGAACTCGAAATCACTCAAGTGCTCATTTCGAACGCTCGTCACTGAGGCGCTACAGGCGCTATCGAGTTTTACAGAATACAAAACTTTAAACTCACCGCGGATTCAGCTTAGTAAGGATCGAAATGAGTTTACAGAATGCGTCTACTGATTGCCATATCGTCAATGAGCGTAGTGCGCGGCCGCGAGTGGGCGCACCTCGAACAGCTGTCGGCGCGGGCCCGCCGCCGCGCACGCCCGCCCTACGACTCGTCATCAGCTCTCATCACATCCACAACTACAATTTGCTTACTACAGTGAAAATTACGAGGAGCTGTAATGTAACTGTGTTAGCTAGAATTATGTAATCTCGCGACATACAGTGTACAGCCCACGCCTTGATGACCGATATAATTCTCTTCACAAAAACAGATTATGACACTGAAAACATCAGTAATTTTATTTGATTAAATGTTGTTATAAGTCAGATGTCTAGTAACCGTAACACAATCTTTAGAGCTTACCACGGTGCTAGATGTTGCGTGGATTGTCCGGAAATATTTATTTATTAAAGTTGTACTAAATTATTAATTAATTTTTTTTTTTTTTTTTAATTTTTTTTTTTTTTTTTAATTTTTTTTTACACCCAACGCTAGAAGGCGACGTGGAAGGCCCAGGATGAGATGGCGGGACGAGCTCGACGCCCAACTAACATCGTGGCCTGAAGTAGCCAGCAATAGAGGCGAATGGAAAGAGAAAAGGGAGGCCTTTGCCCTGCAGTGGGACAGGATGGCTACTAAATAAATCATAAATAATAATAATGTTTGTGGTGTTTGTTTCTTGAACAGTTAACATTAGCACAAAAAGACAAAATAAATGAATCATTTTTACAATGATCAATAGAACTGGTCTATTTTGACATTGCATACTTCCAAATGCCATAACAGTTATTTAATCAAATCATGATACTTTGCTGTGCTTTCTAACACAATCTTCAAGACAGGAGTCTTCTAATCTTTATGATCCATCCTCATGTTGTTTACTGTTTCTGCGAGTAACGCTATTTTTGAAAACCATGGAAGACCAGCGCTATGACAGGACCTAGTTCTGTCATAGCACATGCTGATTGGTGACCATTTATGTCATTAGTAATCTCTATATAACATCTATAGAATATTTAATTTGCTTTTAACTTATGACATAATAAACTTATCTTTATCATCTTTATCAAAGTGTATACTGGTGGTTATGGTCAAAGAAATATATTTTTTTAAATGCCTATATCCCTATTTCCACTGTATGTGTGATAATTCTATTGTATGTCATAATCCGTTATGAACATGGTGATTAAAGAGGCATGAATCAGTCATCTGTGAGCGCGGGCCGGGTATGTGCGATACATACGAGTGCGCGGCGGCGCGGCCACATATCGTCACGCACCATCATTCGCTGGGCCTTGGCCTCCGCGAGCTTGCGCTGGTGCATCGACGGCTTCACCTTCACCTCCAGGTCCGGTTGCACCTACAAACAACACTATTTTAAAACTTTTAGCAAATACATAGTTAGTGCTTATAGAATAAGGTTCGTTCTCATATAATGCCTTAATCATGCGACGCTCGGATCTCTTGGCGGCCCGTGGGCCACCAGGCTCGACGAGCGCCTCAAACCTTTTACTAATTAATCATAGAATGGAATTGGAATGGTTTAATGGAAATGGAAGAAATTTGGGAAGAGGCTTCTTCGGGCTAAAAAAAGATGGAAGATGATAATAATATGATTGGAAGGAGTGTTGGGATAACTCCACGCAACATAACACATAATATGAAACAAGGTGAAAAGATGATGATTACCTTCTTCTTATACTGGAGGCGATGCCTGCGTCCCTTCATGTGCATCTCCTTGGCGTTGGGGTCGTTGAACTTGCAGTCGCACAGCTTGCAGTTGAAGGAGATGGCCTTGCCGTCGTCGCCGCGGATCTCCTCGATGTAGTCCTGCCCCACGGGCTGCACCTCGGCCTCGGGCTCGTCCTCCTCCTTGTCCTCGTCCTTGTCCTTGTCGCCTGCCGAGCGCGCGCGCGCTGTAGCCACCGTGCTCAGACCCCCCGACGCCACGAACGCGATCCGCGGCGTACCGGCGACCGTTTGCTTGGCTGAGTCCAAAAGTCAAATTTTCTCGGTTTATAGACGTGCGGGAAACGTGGACTCGTTTCGAGCACGTTTGCCTCACCGTCCGCAGAGTGGTCTTGAGCCTTTTCTAAGAAAACTAATCACCTCATGATCATACTAATTTACTACGTTTACGTGCGTGCAATGGAAGATTTCCCTTCCAAATCGCTTCAAAAACATATTGGACAAAATGTTGATAAAAAAGGCTCACGGTATCGGTCACACTCCATATCTGTATATTGTTAGTTTCGTTAGTTTTGTAATGAGAAAATTTGACTGTTTCAACTGTCGGCCAAGTAACGCGTCGTCGATACAGATATGACGTTGTGGCGGGGTCTGCGCGCTCATCATACGCTCTCGGAAGAGAATATTTGAGCGCAAACGGTGTAAATTTTAAGGACAACAAAATAAACCAAAAAAATCACACGCAAGGAATAGTAAAAAGAAATACAGCAACATACAAAAGTGATGCTAACAGTTTCAGTTAGCATGCTTTCAATATTTGTTGGAACAATAGAAATAAGAATATACATTTTAACAAAAAAAAAAACTTTGTATATCGATAAGATCATCAAGATCTTCAAAATCAAGTAGGTAATAAAATAAACAATCAAAATTGTTCCACATGCGACTAACTTTAGAAGAAATGATATGTCGTGCTCAGTCCATGTTTTTTACATAACCAATTGAAGGACATCATTGTAATAACATGGTGGCTAATAAAGAAGAAGAAGAAGGGAAAAGGTTTGGGGTACGGCACGTACCTCCGATCTTGGTGGGCTCGGTGGAGGGGATGGGCTTGCCCAGCATGGTGTGCAGCTTCACCACCTTCTGGTGCTTGATGCCGCGCACGTGCGCCGCGTAGGCGTCCGCGCCCGTGCACGTGACGTCGCACAGCTCGCAGCGCAGCGCCCCGCCGCCCGCGCCGCGCCCCGCGCCCGCGCCCGCGCAGCCCGCCGCCGCCAGCTTCACGCCCGCCTCCTTCTTCTTGTGCTTCTGGCCCTCCAGGTGCTCCTTGTACGTCTGCGCATGCCACCGAGGTCACTCACTGCCGCTGTACCACTACGCGCCGCCTAGCCGGCCCGTTAGCGGAACGTTAGCTCACGATTTCTAGAGGTGCCTCGCGCAACAGAATAGTATTTTCGATGGTTGGCCATATGCGATGTGGACGAGCAACTTTATACATTTTCCTAGCGATAATCGAAATTAATAGAATCCCTTTCGATCCTTTCATTTGATACCCTACACGAGTGTACAGCAGCTACTTTCAGCCCCACAACTTCTAAACGGCTCAACCGATTTTCATCAAACATGTCCAGGAGGCCGTGACGCTTTTCTGCTCGACTTGGTTGGGGGCACGGCAGATAATAGTCTTCTTCGATTAAATGAGCAGCAATTGAATTTGAAAACACTTTTGTGTTACGCGTTTCAGCGTTCTCAAGCAAGCAAACAAAATCTTAACCTATATAAAATCATTACGAGTTTATAAAGCAATATATATAAGCACGCATGCAAACTATTTATAAGAATAGTTTGCATGCGTGAAAGGAGCGAACATATATTAAAAAATATACAGATTTACTGCACACCAAACCATTGTGCTGTTGGTATATTCTGTATACAGAGAAGTGGGCAGTGTTACATGATCAGCATCATAGGTGCAGGTTCGAGGCGTACCTGCGGCCCGGCGCAGGAGATGCGGCAGACGTCGCAGTAGTGCAGCTGCTGCGCCTTGGGCGGCGGCTTGGGGCGGCGCGTGGCCCCGCCCGCGCCCACGCCGCCTGTCTTGTAGTTCTTCCAGCCACTGAGGACAACAAAACACGTCAAATTGCTTAATGTTTATACAGCTTGTGTTATTTAAAGGGTTATAAAAGCTTGTGTTTTTATAACCGAAGGCAACTTCGGTTATACATAGTGTAAATAATCTTTTACAATAATAATACCCATTGTAAATAATAAATTAAAAAATTAAAAAACCCGATTTCAGAACTTTAGTAACCTTAGAAGTAAAGAAAACCCCACTTGATTATATTTGCAGATGTTTGGTTTTCCATTCCCACTCTTACCCTCATCTTTTAAAAGGGTCAACCGATTTTCATCAAACATGGCTAAGAACACTCGCACGAAACTCGCCTTTCATACAAAAAACTTAATTGAATTAATTATCTAATTATCCGTTCGGGAGCTATGAAGGTACAGACAGACGGACACGTCAAACTTATAACACTCCTTTTTTTGGGAAATTAAAAAGCAAAAAGAAGGAATACTCACCCAGAGGCGGGCGTGGTGCTGGCGCCGCCGCCGCCCTTGGTCTGCTGCGCGACGTACATGCTGGCTGCGTTATACAGAGCGGTATCATAAGCTGTGTTGCCTCGGCTTGTGGCTTGTTCTGCACAGATAACGTGTTTCATTCCGAATCATCATTAAGTATAAATGTACTAAATTTCCTACTGTCTATAAATAATGACCTTAGCAGAACATGGTTGGACTTAATCATTTTACGGTATCCTAAAGCATTTCTTCAAGCATTGAAGCTATGTATGGAACTTTCTAGTAAACGCTTGGTCGCTTGCTCGGTTGTTCACTGTGAGTAAGCATAATTATTATTACCTTGTTAGAGATGCCTGGCATTCACTATTTGGTCTTTAGCGCGCTAGCGCAAAGGTCGGGATTAAATATACATACAAACAAACGCTCGTTGTTTTATGTAGGCTGTAACAAATCATATAGATGCTCGTTCTTCTACCTACTTGTTTTACAATGTAAAGCATATCCATCAACTGTCTAAGTGAGGCTGAATAATATAAAAAAATATCCAGCACCGTGGTAAGCTCGTGTTACGGATAGAATGGGAAGTCCAGTAAGGTTCGATCAGATTGCCATATCGTCAGCGAGTCGGTAGCCGCGAGCGCGCCTCGCTCGGCGCCGAATAACTCGAGGCAGAGCGCGCGCGCACGAGGTTAGCCGCCTCTACGACTCGTCATCGGTATCATCACATCAAACATGAACACTGGACTTTAACGAGTACAATGTAAGAGTCAATGTTATGTTAATGGAAACTCTAGACTGATAATGATATCTTAAAATTAATCACTAAGCATGCATATTATTATTGTTATTGTTGTATGTACTTTCCACATTTTCTGGTCAGAGTGAACAGTCTGTGATCAACTACAGACAAATCACATTATTTTGTCTACATTACATTAATTATCATAATAATGGACGTTTCTCGAGCGAAAATACCGGAATTCGACACTTACTCATAAAAATTGTGCCGCATAAGACGCGCAGCAGTGGCCTTTTACGAATTCTATATCGTCTTTTATGTTTTCCGCTACACAGAATGCACACAAAAGCAATAACAGAGACAACTGCAGCGCTTCCTCATACACAGTCAAAATAAGTTCAGTATAAGGTTTTACATTCCAGAAAGGCACTGTTGCCAATCTTCTAGTGACCTGGCCGTGAACCTTGGCTGTATTCAATGGCAGGGAAGAGATCAGGGGCAATATGTTATAGACAATGGCCACCAAGTTCACCTTAAATGTTATATAGTTAATGTAAATGGTGATGAGACTTACGTTTAGGCTGATGGGGCTGCTGCGGCGGCTGGTACTGCTGCTGGTAGGAGGAGGCGGGTGTGGTGGCGGTGTACACGCCGCCGTACGCGGGCTTGGCCGCGCCGGACGCGCGCGCTCCGCCCTGCACCATGATCAAGTTCTAATGCAAGGGGGACCGCGTCAGTATACACTACTACTGTGCCCTGCCCACCCCAGGCAGCCCACAAACACTCCACAGCCATCTACCCATTGTTTGGCTTCTATGCTAAGTTTAGTTTAAGAAGTGAGGAAAGCTATACACTTCTAGTCGCCAGAGGCTTTTATTATGAAACAATGTATTCAGGTACATTATGAAACCAAAATTATATAAAAAGGTGCTTTTATTTAACATGGAAAATTCTACTTCGTGGTTGGTCTTGTTTAATGTTCCATAAAAAAGCAAATGTTTGTAATCTGTATCAGACGTGTAGTCCCAATAACACAAGCTCATAGCGTGCTATAATTTATATTGCAGAGAAATGTTTTTATTTGTAAATTGAGACAGACCTTAAGCCATTTAAAAAAAGCCAATCAATGGATAGATTATTATAATTATGAAAAAAACAGTTTGTTATTTAAAATTATAATCTATGTACACCCTAGACAAATTACCCAGCATAATAATATGATGGTTAAAATCATACTGAATAAATATGTGATTGCAAGTCAAGTTATCTTTTTATCAGTATCTGTGCATATGAGGTTACAGTGAATACTGTGCTGTTATAGCTCTCTTGCCAGCTTAGCACCTGCTGAATAAACATTTGACGCACATTCCAATGAAAGTCTACCCAAGCTCTAATTACATCCTTGGCAGGTATCCAATTCCAATTGGCATAAAGAGCAATAATTATTTAATTGGAATTCTTCAGTTAACTTGCAGTCTACATTATTGCATTTCCCACGTAAATAATATTGTATAGGTACAACATACAAATAATATGAACAGACTTTTTAAAAATTTTAAGTTAGCCTTTTGCCAAAAGGACTTCATATAACAACAAATATGATCAAAAATGTTGATATCTATGAAGATATTATAGTTGAAGCTAACATTAGCAGTTGCTTATAAGATTCTTCCTAACTGAAGAGAGAAATAGAGATATTTATAAAAATCATATAATTTGGAAGTTTTAGAAGTTATATTGAAAGTTATCCAAATTAATTTCAAGTAACGGGGCAACCAAACATAAAATATGATCTGATCAATAAAAAAATTTGGATCAAAGTGTCACAAACCTGTGCGTAAGTTGCTGTTGTAGAGTATGTGGGCTTGGAAGCCGTCTGATCGTAGGAGGGTTGTGCTTGCTGAGGCTGCGGCGCAGGGTATGCTGCCTGCTGGTAGTACGCGGACTTGGAGGCGTCATAGGCCGAGGCCGCCGCGGCCGCCGCGTGTGCGTGAGCGTGCGCCGCCGCCGCTGCTGGCAACAACCACATCATATTTTGATTACATACTTAGATAAAAACCAAATCAAAAGCAGTGATGGTTCTCTTTGGCGATATTTATGCTAATGAAAGTAGTATGATGATGATATATAGCAGATCTTGTGGCATCAGCCTAACCTGTCCCATGGAATTTTGACATATACAAATAAATAATTATGTTTAGATCTCTGGATGTGACTTGCCGGAGATAATTTCTCTGTTTCCTGAATGATACCTCCAAGTACAAGAACAGGTTTGGAAAGATGTCAAGATTATTTATTTTATTGATGATGAACTGGAAGAATATCAGGTTTCCTGAGGAAACCTATTATAACTACTAAATTTATTTAAGTGTATATGATAACAGCGGGAATATTGGTAAATTGTCAATTGAATGATACATACGATACGCACCTTGTGTGGCTGCGGCTGCCTGATAGGCGGTATCGTAGCCTGTAGCAGCCGCGCGTTGGGTTCCGTATGTGGCAGCAGTAGCCGCGGGCGCTACCGCGTAGCCTGTCTGGCCACCGTAAGCGGCACTTGCGGTGGCAGCGCTAGAAATTATGCATAAATTACATTTTCACGATCACAAGGAAAACTTTCATGATCAATAATCCGAGGACGCCATTTTGATTAGGTCAAACACGAGTACAGGCATTTCAGACGCACGATTTACGACATTTTCTAGCACTTTAGGAAATATTCACTAGATAGATCATATTAACTACTTACCCGTATTGGGTTCCTCCATGAGTAAACCCAAAATAATTGTTTGCAGCCATAATTCAATATAGTCCGCGTTGAAATAATCACTTCGTTGCGGAAAACACGGAAGAAGACCGGCGTTTTGCTTGCTACGCCACTCACACTCACTTTTTGATGAAGCAATCCTTTAATATCAGTTCAAATGTTCATTCACTCATTTTCATTTAGCACAGAGTATATTTAAGACAAAATTAAGTTTCTTTCTTACATTGTTCTTGTATTGTATTGCAATTTCATTTGTTAGTGTTCTACGTATTGCAATGGTCCATTCAAATAACAAGTTTATATAATTCCTTCAACCTAACTGCATCCACACCACACATTTACCCTTCAGGCATCAGTAATTTACATATAATAAAACAAACAACCACATTAAACGTGGTTGTTTGTTTCATATTTTATTATTTTATTTATATTATTTATAGGTATTCTTATGTTATATTTATAGGTATCTGTATATATATTTATATGTATTTATGATAACATATTTGGATATTATTTGTTGTTCTTGTATTATTATTATTACTAATTATAATATATATATATATTATTTCACTGCACCGTCCAGTTGTTTGCTGTGCATTATCCTCTCCATCCTAAGGTTGTCTGGAAGAAATTGCTCTAAGCAATAAGGCCGCCCATTACGCATTTTTGTATTTAGCTTTAAGTCCCTTTTTGTATTGTGATATACTGGTGTGTAATAAAGAGTTTTATTATTATTATTTCCACATAAATATATATATTTTTGTGCATTTAATGACTGACTGAACAAAGCCCCCTAGTCTCTGTCTATAAAACAAAAATAAATGCATAAAACTGTTAAACTACGCAACGGCTTTTGATGCGGTTTTTTACAGAATGCACATAGGTACCTACTCAATGCACGGGGGACCTGTGTTCCATGCACATACACATCATTCATAATAACGTAATAAATCCTCCTTGTATATTCTAATGGCGGCTGTACACACTCGCCGAGACACCCCGAGACCGGGCGAGAGCGAGTATGTAGATTGCGCTCTCGTCTCGTCTCGCTCTCCCTTGCCTCGCCTCGGTCGGTCTCGTCTCGATCACTTGTCGGTTTTTGTGCCCGAGTCAAACGGTCTCGTTGGCTCTCGCGAGGAAAACGAGAGCGAACTCTATAGAATAAGTAAAAATATGTAATCTCATTATAAATGAACTGTTAATAGTTTTTATGAGAAATAAATATCTTTGAACCTAACATGTACACACTCGTTTCATTCATTTGCCCGCTGACTGTGTTTAGGTGCAGATGTATCAAAATGTGGTCTAACGAGCGTGAATTAGAACTTTTGGAGTGTTTTCAAAGGGAGCCTTTTTTTAAATTTTATTTTGATGGTAAACTTATATGATATGTGTAAGAAAGAGGCGAGTGTTGAGATGACGGGTGATAGAGGGAAATGGAAGGAGAAAACATGTTGTGCCGACCCCACGTAATGTGGGATAAGGTCAGGAAGATGATGATGATTTTGATGGTAAACTTGTAAAAAATTATAATAGCTCGCAGCACAAAGACACACCGCAGCAGCTAATTCTACGTCCATTATCGCGGAAGACTTCAGTAAAACTAACAGAACGAGTGTGTACAGATATGCACTCGGTGAGAGCCTCCTCGGCCGAGACATTCGCCGAGAGGGACTCGGCGAGTTTGTACAGCCGCCATAATACGAAATTAGTAACAACTTATCTATACCATGTTTTACTTTATGAATGATTTAACTCTAGTATTTGAACATTAAGATACTTACCTTACTTTGGAATATTACAATGAAATGGTCCGCCAGCAAGTGAAAGCGAGAGGTCTCAGAAGCTAATAAAAGTTGGAGTCTTAATAATTGTTTTGTGTTTGTTTAATAATTGCTAATCTGGGGGCACCACCATCCTTTTCTCGAAGCAATTCAGGCCATTTTCGACCCCCTGTAATTTCGTTGTGGATAAAACTAGAAGACAGAAATTTTCAGTAACCATGCAGGATTGTAAAGACCCAGTATATAACAAATATCATTAAATTTGAACCAGTATAAAAAGAATTATAACGGGTCAAATTTCTTAATTTTGTCACTCACTGACTGACTGACTCACCGATCATCAAAATTCTATGGCACTTTTAGCAGACCTAGAAGCTTCAAATTTGGAATATAGATCTAGTGTTTGGTGTATGAATCAAGGAAAAACTAAAAAATCTAGAAAAGACCGGTATAGAGAGGGCGCTGTCGCAGCGCCACGTATATATACGAAATATATGTACTAAAGTAAAAAATGTTCATAAGTCAGAGGGCTTTATGAAAATTCGTTGCTGGTAGCTAAACATATTATACAATAAGTAGAAGGTACCGAAAAGGAAAAAAGTAGAACTGTCTAGGTACAAAATACAAAAAGAAATGAGATCCCATCAAAAACAATACTTGTCAAAAAAAACAAGTCTCGCAACTCAGTAGTTCTGCCGTAAAAAGTTGTGAGATCCATGTAATACCACAGAATACATAATAGTACAAGTAGTAATACCAAATCGGTTATTAATTTATTCAGTCTCTACTTAACCTTTTGACCGCCACGCTCCAAACGCATTCTCGTAACCTCTACGCCAAAACACAAAGTGACCAAAAATACCTACGAATAAAATAGTGCTGCCAAGAGTCGATAAAATGTATTTTGTCGATAAACACATGGAGACTTGATTTCGTTGGTTTTTTATACAATAAACAACTTATTTTAATCTGGGATGTTTTATTACCTTTTGAACGCCACCTTAAAATTATAAAATCTAACTCTCCAAGCCATCCAAGTTATATTTATATATATTTCCTGACAATCCACACAACAACGTGGTAAGCTCTTAGCTTGTGTTACGGGTACTAGACATCTGATATACTTAATATAATATACATACGTACATAGATATTTTTTATTATACATATTAAACACCCAGACCAAGGAGAGAGTGCTTGCAGAACATACAAACACTTGACCCCTCGGCGGGAATCGAACCCGCTACCTCTTGCGCCACAAGCGGACTCTCGCCCACCGCGCCACTGAGGCAGTCAAATCGAAAGTCAAAACGAAAGGCTTTAGGTTATAAGCATTATTTTCATTTTTCGAGTTTTACTTGATACCAATTTACTCTATATTATATAAATTGTTACGCCGCAGTTGCCGGTGTTTTGCCTACATAAAACCAGAAATCAGATCGATAACAAATATTTTCAAATAACAACAGCACATCACTTTTTGGAGGTTTTATCTGTTCACGTCCTCTGAATCCTTACACGTGACCTCCGGGTGGTGCTAAGAACAGTCTCTGGTGGGAGGCTTCGGCCGCGGCTTGTCACCACCCTCCGGGCTGAGCCAGTGCGTGAAGCGATTTTTTCGTGTTTCGTAATGTGGCCCGGAGAAGCCACCTTCTAGGTCTTCATGTCCCATCTTAGACCACATCGTCACTTTACATCAGGTGAGATTGTGGTCAAATAAAGGCTTATCATTCATAAAAAAAAAAAAAAAAATACTATGCAAAAGGATTTTGTTCGGGCGGTCACCCATCCAAGTACTGGCGTCGCGCAAAGTTGCTTAACCTTGTTAGCGTTTAAGATTAGCTTACCCGACAGCCAATCTTATTTCCATTTCCGTTGCATCCGGTTTCAAATCACAACGATTCTAAAGAAGTTTCACTTCAAAAACTATTCACCCACGACAACGTCTTCTGTTGTGAATAGCCGACGTTGGCGCGGCTGGTACGTTGTTTGAAAGCTTGCTTACATCCGAGGTAGTGATGTGATAGGTCGCTGATATCGATAGGCGGAGAGGGTATTGGACCCTGAGCGATTATTGGCAGAGGTATTTTATACCTAATATTTTCCTTGCTACTTGCAGAATTTCTTCTCATTAATTAGGTATAATTAATGAGATGAAATTCTGCACATGATAATTCAGTCAATCAATCAGTTTTAGGAAATTTTACTAGGTAGGTATTTTATTTCCCTTATTCTTCATTCATTGTAAATTGTCTTAAACAAATAATTTCTAGGCATTACCTATCCATCTAACATCTTTTATTGATTTTCTGTCCACGTAATTATTTCCTTGAGTCGGATACCTATCTCATAATCGAACCGATTTAGGTACCTACACTACCTACTTACCAATGATGAAAGTACCTATCTATCTATTAAAAAAAATGTATTCCCGTTCCGACTTTCTGTCTTAATACGTCCAGTCTCTAAGACCAGAAACATGGTCCATAACAATTGTTATTTAATTAAATTGAAGGGTTAAAAAATGGCATATTGACCATGTTTTAATGATTTTATATTTTCTAAAAATTTTGACGCAATTGCATGTGCCATGATCACAGTAAAGTGGATCATCACATCAGGGATCACGGTAAATTTTACATTGTTAATTCAAATAATGTTTAAACCATGATAATTTCAATAGTTAAATTAAGAAATACAAGGCAAGAGACATAAAAGACATTTTGTACATAGGTATAAAACTTTTATTGAGGTTAGGTAACATTGTATTATAATTTTATACTTAAGAACATTAAAATTTGGAAAAATTACCTTGTTACTTCTATTTCATCCAAGTAATAGTTTAAATATTATTGTTAATATATTAAGTATTATCAATGGAACTGAAACAAAAAAAAAAATCATATGAAATCTAGAATAGAAAAAATATACTTAACAAGTAAAACACAACCTTAAAAAGACACAATACAATAATCAATTGATTAACTCGTTAATCCCCAAGCGGTAGCCGGTTACCGCTACCCTGACCTTATTACCTGAGGTGAGGGTCAACGGGTTAAATTATATAAATATGTTTAGTTATTTCTAAGCAATTAAATGTGTGTTGATAAACAATATTTCATTAAGTTTAGTCCTGTTCAAGAATGGATTAAGCATTAAAGTTAACTTGTAACTCGACCAATTAAAATAAAATTACACATGAATGTATGATCTTTAATCATGAAAAACAAAGGTTTTAGAACTGAACTGACCTCATAGGTATTTATTTATAGATACAAATTCAATTTAAATTGTATAAAACTTTTGCAAAATATATGTACAATATATTCAATTAATATAACATCAACATTATGTTGATAAAAGTTGTTTAACTTTATCTTACACTATTAGAACATCAACATTTCTAGACTTTTAAGAACTTTATAAACTTACTTCGAGTCACAGTCCGGATAGATCTTACCAAATTTAATATCTGAAACTTTACCGATGATTGGTCTGTATATCCTTGAGTTTGTGTATTTGCTCCCCATCCCACTGCAACCATACATGTTAATATTAAAGAATAGCCCTCTAAATACAATGTTTCGTGTAATAGTTTTAGAACTTACTCTTTTGCATAAACCGCTCTTCATGAAGAATACAGACAGCGTTCAAGCAAAGAAGAGATGCTTCAAATAAATTCCATAACGTCAACATTATCCTATCTTTATCGCATTTATTAGGCAAATCTTAAATTGTGTAATTTACAACAAAAAAGCAACCAAACCAACTACCTACTTATTTACGAAGACAAAGACACATCTTCTTCTTCTTATCTAAGATCAGAGACAGAGAGTATATTAATCACTGTCACTGTGCTACGTTACATGGCGTCCGTGACGAATTTTATTTTTTATTGTTGGGACATTTTTTTTTGTTTTTGTATTAGTTAACTCGACTCCCATTGTTTTATGGTTGAAAATCTTATCGAATCAAAAATGTTCAACAAAACACACGGACATTGGCTGTTGACGGCCATATAGCCAGTCACGAACGCCATCTATTAGAAGAAGAAGAAGAAGAAGTCCGTGACGAAGACACATCGGTATCGTATCGGTACCAACGAACGGATTGAACGGAACGGGTGATAAAATTTGGCATGACATTGGCATATATTGATAATTATGTTGTAATCTTTGACGGAGCTGAGCCCGCTGAGCCGTAAATTCACATTAATTATATCTGTCGGTCCCTAGAGGTTATTAGTCTATGATCTGTCTGAGTGAATGCGAGCTAGATACTTAAATACACCAACAACAGAGAAAAAACATTCTATCAATAATAGTCCTCTTCTTCCTATCATATAAAACTTTCCATAAAAATATTTAGACCAAACATTCCAAGTCAACAAAGAATTTGGTGAAAACAAGGAAGTTTAATCCGTTGATACTTTTTTCAGTATGGATAATGCAGGTGTGTACATAGAAGTTTTATTTGTTTGACTGTAGGAACTTCAACTGAGCAGGTATGGTATGTAATAGTTTCCTTTAAATTACATAGCTATCTAATTTTCAGGTAAAGAAAAGTCGAAAGTCGTTATTCTTGAAGATATAACATTAGACCCATCAAACTGCTCATTTGTAAAACCAACAAGTGGAATATCGGTACAGTCACAAATACATGATGGGAAAAAGTTTAATATTCTACATAGAAGAAACTTATTGAAGGGTTCTGAAGAAGGCAATGTTCTGAATCCTCATCAAGTATTACAAAACATACAATTAATTAATGCAGAAAGTTTGCCTCAGGCTCCTCAGAATGCAGGCCAAAAGATAGTAGTAAGTGGAACATTTAGCAAAACCACAGATAACATATTAGAAGCAGATGCTCCAAATGGATTAGTAGGGAGTGGGTCATTTCATAATGTCTCCAATGATGTGCCGATTGAAGGAAAAAAACCAAGAGCCCCTAGATCACCAATAATCATGAGAAAACCTATACTAGCTCCTGGTGAGATCCCTGAGGAGATAAATATATTTACAAAGTACTCTGGCCCAGAGTGGTATAATTTAACCAACAATCTACGGACGGATCCTATAATAACCAATAATTTGCCAAAGGTATTCTATGATTTGCCTATATTTGGTGCACCCAAAAACAATGATGATTTGAATGATTTTCAAGATCAACTTTGTCAAGAATTTGTTGGACTGTCAGATGAAGATTATGAGAAACAAAAAATATTTTGCAGGTTGGTAATTATGGAAATTTATTGTATTTTTATATAATTTTTATTTGGACTGTGAATATGGCAGAATATTCTTGTCTTATGTTATGCTGAACACTGAGATCTGCACATAAAACAGTCATTTAAAAAAATATACTCTTTAAATATTTAATTTCAGTCCTGACTTGTTGCTCACTGGTAAAGAAATGAAAATGACAACACATCGTCCAACGCAAGGCCTACTCTCTGCCACATTAGAACTCCGAGCAGAAGAAAATGGAAACATAAGAATACCACAAGATGCAAAACTTAAAATACTCAAAAATCTGAATACACGGATTAAATTAGATATTAATAACATATTTGCAAGGAGATTAAAATACAGAGGCATCAGACTATTGCCTCTACAGAACCAGGTAATTATTGCTGTTTCTATTTTGTGTTTTCAAGTTTCATATTCATTTAATTTATATGAAATATGATAAAATACAGTTCATCAAAGCCAAAACAAATTTACATCAAACAAATTTGTTTGTAGGCCAATCTTATGACGGGGAAATTATAAGCTGGTTATTAGTATAAACCATTGTTTTGTTAAACTAAATGTTGTCTCAAAAGCCACTATTGCTATTGTGTCTGTGTCTTAAGATATACAATAAAATACAAAACCGCTTTATTGTACACAACACAGGAACACTGCACACTATTGACACTAGCCTAAAAATGGTTGATTGTTTGAACGAAAAATGAGTACAAAAGGTTGTGGAGAATATCAAGCCGCGGCCGAAGCCTACCACAAGAGACTGTTTACCTCCAGAGCCCATAAATTTTTTCCACCCTGTATGTGCGAATCCTATTAAAGCAATAATTTGATCAATTTGATTTTGATCTTCAATTTCAATTCAATTCAATTTCTTCTAATGGACTCTGGGATTGAAGCGCCAGTTAGCCAGTGTCAAGTTAAATAAAATTATAAAGTAAAAAAGATGTTACTCAGTTTAACGCCATTTTCCGATCTTCAATTTCATAAGATGGAATGGATGTTGGCATTTGTGACTTTTGAGACAACATAAAGGATGACATAACATAACCATGGTCTATACCTATTTACAGCAATAAGTTGACCCCGTCTTTTGACCTAATATAACTGGACTATTGTAACCATAGTTTTTAAAATAATCTCATAAGATTGGCATAGTTTTTGACACTAAATATGCACAAATTAATATTACATGCAGCTTGAATGTACAGATGGATTTCCTGATATTCTGGTATGTATATACATGTGGATTCTGATTGAAAGCTTTCATTTCAATGTACTTGAAATTAATTTTGCAAAAGGTCCACGTCCCGCGAGTCCTTGGAAATGGCACTATCGAAATTCTATTGAAATTGATGCTCTCTCTAGAGTGTCTTTAACTTTTACTTTTGAGTCAAATCTTTTTTTGCCTAATTTCCTACTGCCTAAATTATTGCCAACATATTGTTGCGGTTTTGTGAGTAAGTATAGACTTACCCAGTACCTCGTACAAACGTGAATACCCTATGCAAAGGGGTAACAACAGTTTGGCATACCTACTAGTCCGCTGACGACTAGTGACGTGGACCAGCCTGTTCGTTAGTCCGACCAAATCCGCACCGATCTTAGCTCGACAGTTTACAACGCGGTTCACACCGCAAGAGAGATGGGAATAGATCTTGAGGTTTATAGTGATTCTAAAGGGTGGTCATGACCCTCAGCATTGAGGAACACAAAGCTAGGCTAGACGGTCTGCTATTTTGAAAAAAAAAAAGATTTATTTTGCCGCTTGTGATGAAACGCATAAGGTTTCTGAAATATTTCGGTCTAAAAAGAACAAAAAATGTTAGACCCAAAAATCCTATGACTTAGAGATTTGTTTCCTTTATACTTTTTGAAAATGGGCAGTGGCAGATTTTTTTTAGTTATAAACTCAAATATCTCAGCTGCGCTGATATCAGCGTGTAAACTAGAGGACCTTCCGCAATAATTGTCAATTTCTAGTAAGTAAATGACGTCACGCATCGTGCACCAGATCCATTTTGGAGGACAGCGTTATTCTCGTACTTGACAATTTGAAGTATATTTTTGATTTTGTCAAGTGTCATACAAAAGAAATCATTAAAAATGATTTTCGAATTGCCCTATTGTTTGTGTCAGGAAAAACCAGCAGTGAGCTCGGAGACGCCGCCGGACCTGCAGCCGGGGCACGACACTCTGTTCCGCGTGCGCCTGTTCCGGCCCTTCATGTTCCTGCAGCCAGGCCTGCGCCGGCGCCTGAAGACTGCCGACGGCGTTCAACAAGTACATATCTTAATATATATAAATCTCGTGTCACAATGTTTGTCCTCAATGGACTCCTAAACCACTTAACCGATTATAATAAAATTCGCACACCATGTGCAGTTCGATCCAACTTGAGAGATAGGATGGTTTTTACGGCGAGAAAAATTCGAATAATTTCCGGGAAAATTTTATACCCGTGCGACGCCGGGGCGGGCCGCTAGTTATACTTTATAATTAATTTTCGTGCTAAAACATCCTTGACTTTTTACTATTTATAAATTATATTTTCCTATTACCTACTACTATTAGCTCTGCTTGTTGCAGACTTCGCGAACATTTTCGATAAAAAGGGCTGTATAAGTTAGACATAAGTGGTCAAAATAGAACGAATTTTGATTAGCTTAGTAAATAAATTTATTGCATCAGTAAGTTAATACAAGTTAGTTATTACAATAGCTTTTACTCACGTAAACTGTGACAATATTCTAACATACAATTCGACGTTGTTATTACCATCAAGAAGAAATTTTCAACAGGGCGCGGGCGGGGATACTGCGAGGTGCGGGGGGGGCCTCTCATCTTATTATTGTTTTTCCGGGTACAGACAGAGTAAGTGTGGTGTGCTCATCCGTATGTAATATTGACGAGGATAGTAGCGACGAAGAGAAAACAGAAGCTCGCGCATGGCCGCTCCAGCCGTCGCTAGAAATAGTCACTGTTTACGTCTTGACATCGTGACTTCTCGCTCTAACTAAACCTAAGCCCGTATATAGACGCGAGGGGAGACCATACCGTGGTCTTTACAGGTTAAAAACATAATTTTATTAAACCCAACTCTCAGATAAGATGACCTTTATTTGAGAGCAGCCATATTAATAGTAATATTGGTGTAGGAAATCGCGCTAGCAACTTACTTGATGCTGAATAATAGAACCGAAATCACTTGACAATAGATTTATTGCTTATACGTAATTAACGATTCTAATGATTCTGATGAGTGCGACACGGATGAACGCTGCTTGTGCACTGTCTTACGTAGATTCGCTTGGTCCAAGGTAGTAACCGTGCGACCTACATAAGACAAATCGCTGATGCTGCTGAGGTGTTCGAACAATTGGCTACATTCACCAACCCGCACCTGGCCAGCGCGTGGCGAATTAAGGGTTTAGACATGTAAAAATACTTGACGATATTTCAAATAATGATTATTGTTCGTTGCAGTACCGCGGCCGGCACTCGGTGTTCAGCTGTGACGTGATGATCCTGGGCCGGCAGAAGCTGGTGGAGCTGCGCGACCGCATCGTGTGCCGCAACGACCTGGACCTGCGCCTGGACATGTCCGAGCACCCAGAACTACCTAGTGCTGCTAGTTCCAAGGTACGTACGTCACCAATGAGAAATTATTACAGCATTTGGGGAGCAACTCGTCTATGGAACAACTCAGAGCTTAGCTCGTGTACATATCAACTTGCCTAAAACAACTGGATAACATGATTATTGGTCTATTTATTTTGTCTTATTTTGGCTAAGCTCGGAGTTGTTCCATAGACGAGTTGCTTTTCGACGAAATATAGGGGTGTTATAAGTTTCACGTGTCCGTTTGTCTGTCTAACATAACTCCCGATCGGATGAAGCGATTTAAATTAAGATTTTTTTGTATGAAAGGTGAGTTTCGCGCGGGTTTTCTTAGACGTTGATGTAAGATGAAAATCGCTTGACCCGTTAAAGTTATGATGGTAAATGTGGGGAAGAAAATCTGCAAATATCTCAAATGAAAGCGTATCACATGCACATTACAAAAACTCAATTTTAAATTTAAGATGAACCCCCTATTCTTATGCCTAAGTAAAACACCATAATATTTAGTAATGTGCACGCGATGCGCTTTCATTTGATACCCCACTCGAGTATATTTGCAGATTTTCTGTTTTCCTTCCCCACTCTCACCCTCTCAACTTCTAAACGGCACAACCGGTTTTCATGAAACAAGTCTAAGAACACTCGCGTCAAACTTACCTTTTATACAAAAAAAAACCCCGTTCGGGAGCTATGATGTCCCAGACAGACAGACAGACGCGTCAAACGGGGGTTTTGGAAACGGTTACTTTATTAATTTTAAATTTCGATTATTAATTTTGCGATATTACCTCTCGCAAACTTCTCGTTATCTCTCTTAGAATCCTCTTGTATTGCAGGAGTCGTTCCCATCCAACTTCATGTTCATAAACGGCACGTTCTACGTGGACTCGCGCGACGGCTGCCGCGACCTGACGCGCTGCCTGCGCGCCTTCGCGCTGGAGCGCGGCGTGGGCGACTTCCCCGTGCGCGACATGTGCCAAGTCACCATACAGGAGCTGAACGTGCGCCTCGCCAGCCCTGAGGTACGAAGGAGAAGGAATCACACATCAGAGACATCATCATTCTCTTGTCCTTATCCCACATTACGTGGGGTCGGCGCAACATGTTTTTTCCTTCCATTTTCCTCTGTCACTCGTCATCTCAACACTCACTCCTTTCTTACACATGTCATCCATCAGAGACAATTCTATTTAAAAGTAAGTTATGTCTTTACTGCCTCAGTGGCTCGGTGGGCGAAGGTCCGCTTGCAGCGCAAAAGGGTAGTGCGTTCGATTCCCGCCGAGGGGTCAAGTGCTCTGCGAGCACTTTCTCCTTGCTCTGGGTGTTTAATATGCATAATGCACGCCGCGTCTTTGCCGAACCGCAATCTCCACTCCAGGGAATACGTGAAATTTAATTATGCGAAACGCAGATTAAGCACAGACAGTAAACATCACCTTTTTTTAGCTGTGACCTCTACCACCATTATATTGGTAATTATTATAGTTTGAACCGCTGGTTCCGGCAGGTGTACGTGCACCAGGGCAACTGCGAGCACGTGTTCCAGTTCGCGGAGGTGCGCCTGCTGGGCTACGCGGACCCGCTGCAGGCCGGCAACTACCCGTGCCACGGCTCCTCGTCGCAGAACCAGACGCTGTACTGCAACACGTGCGCCGAGTTCTCCGCGCGCTGGATCGTCACCGGCTGCGGCCGCGTGCCCTTCGACCCGGCCTTCTTCTGCGACTCCTGCTTCCACAGCTACATGTACATCGACGGCCGCAAGGTGGGCGACTTCCACGCCTACCTGTACAAGGGCAACGAGATGAATATGATGCGGCCCAACATGGACATGGAGGGCCTGGAGGAGCCGAAGGCGTTGACGGTTCCGATGGGGGAGGTGAAGATTGATATTTAAGGTACCTGTTTTGTTTACTGACGTAGTTCTGCCTATTCGTTTATGTTTGAATGGTGTCCGAATACAAAAGTGAAAGGCTCAATAAATAGTAATTTGAATTTAAAAACTAAGGAATTCAGTCATTAGCTCCAGCCAAATTAGAAGTCGGTGAACAAAATGAGATGAATAGAAATGAATCTCCCTCATTGGGAGAGGAAGATAAAGGAATGTAACAGTCAATACGAGTTATTTTAACAATGTAGCATTTAAAAAGAGCTTGGCAGACCAAACTGCAACTTTGCGGCCGTCTGAGACCCTTATGGCCTAACCCTCATAGTTAGCTTTAGAATAAGCTAATTAACACAATAAGCCTAACTATGCCTGATTTTACGACTATTATAGAGATAAACTAGGATGAAAAGCTTTTATTTAACTGTTCGTAAACAGATTTGGTACTTATTTAGGTTTAAGAATAATAATGATATAACTCTTAATTACACACCGATATTTGTGTGCAAAAATTATTGGGACAAAAGGGATTGAAAGCTAAATAAAAAATGCGTAATGAACGGCCTTACTGCTTAAACTATCACAAACAACGCTTTTATCAAATATTATATTAACCTCCAATAAGCCTATAGCAAAAAGGTAAAAAAAAAAATGAATACGGGACTTACTATCTACGGTCGGCACAATCCAAGTCTTATTAAGTCCGAGCAAACGCATGAAACGGATAGCTCGATTAATTTTTTTTATAATATTGATAGGAATTAAAAGCTTTACGTCTATTGTAAGACTTTAACATGTATAATCTAGGAATCGAATGGAATTAGGACCAATTGTTTGTGCGTACCGGAGTGGGCGCAATAGACGAGACGACTACATAAAAAATAGGTATTCTACTTAGTTAAACGGGTCTGTTAGACTGTCTAAAATACTGGACACATATTTTTTTCTACAACAATTAAATAAAAATGATTATTATTTTTAGTCGTCTCGCTTATTATACAGAGGTTCTCAGGCATAGCTGCCAATGACAAAATTCAGAAACCTCGCGTAACCATAAAAATATTGAATATTGTCTCAAACTAAAAAACTTTTTTGTTTTTATCATTGAATGCGTAATTAAAAACAAAGTTATTGTTTCTACGATTACGAGAGTTTTTCCAATTAATTTGACATTTCGAACCTCACGCTACACCAGCGCCCCTGACGGCAAATTCACTCGTGGGATTTGGGGTGTGATTGTTTAGTACTGTGATTATGCTCGTATATAGTGACTAACTCTAAAATTATCTTGTGATATTATAATAAAAACTATTAAAATAACCGTAAGTTATTCAACCATCTAATGCAGGTAAACACATGATGGTTAGATTTGTGTAACTTGTGTATGAAAATCGATTTGTAATCGTGTCATTCGATTATTGTCTTCTCTACCTATAAGAAGGTATTTTATACATTTGTTTAAGTTAAGAATAGTGCTATTAGTTAATTTAGATTTTTTAGCACTGACGAAATAAAGTCTGTAAAATCTGGTTGTTGTGTCTTCTTTATCCTTTCTTTATTCCTTTTTCCCTTTTAAACCGACTACAATAAAGGAGGAAGTTTCTTAATTAGTCCGTACTAAGTTTTTTGGTGTTGCTGATTTTGTTTGAATCCCAAATCTGCGACAGATATATTTTTAACATTTCAGTAGCTCGTAAGTAATATTATATGTGCGAAAATTTGCTTTTTTGATTCCTGTTTATGCTTTATAGTACTATTCCTGTGGCATTTACGATGAATTACCATCTTCGTAATATCTAAATAAAATTATTTTCTTGATTTTATGCTTTTTATTGCAAAATATGTACAAACTGTACCCGGAACCCTAGATGTAGAAAGAGTCTAACTCATACTTATCAAAATTATTTGCTTTGCGTGTGTGCATCATAATAGTGTCATATTAAAGAACTATAAAATCTTTGAATTCCATCCTGCGTTTTATTGGTAAACTGCATGATGTAAGATTGTGATTGTCCCTAGATAGTAGTATCTTGATTTATATATCTTATGGTCGGTTCTCATGCGAACTTACTGCTATTTCTGAACTAGTCCTTGGATCAATCTTGCCTGATGTGTTCTATTTACGGGTGATAGGAGGTAATGGGAAAATATGGTTGGCCTTGTACGTCTGCCTTTGGAATTTGTATGGTTTTCGGATCTATTATATTAATTGATATAATCCTCATCGCTGATTGTTTTAATATGATAGTGTTTATACATCTAATTGTAGCTTGATATGAATTAAAATATACAAATTGACTAGCCTATTCATTGATTTAATTATAGATTGACTGCCTCAGTAGCGCGGTGGCCGAAGGTCCGTTTGCGGCGCAAGAGGTAGCGGGTTCGATTTCCGCCATGTAGTTGTCCTTGTCAGGCGCGTTTTGTAACCCCCTTCCCACAGAGCACAAACATTTCCTCTTAAAAATACTTACCTATTAGTACCTAAAGGTAACTTATAGCTCAAATGGTAGGAACACCACCCACCAACTCCAGATAATCTAAGATGGATCTGATCACCTTCGTTCCATCTCCATTAAGATCGGATGTGCATTTAGGTCTAGGACTGCTAACTGTTCAATCTAAAGGTGCAAAGTGCACAATGCTGTGGGATTGATGATTCTTATGGATATTTCTTAAGGAACCGGTAGGCGTAATAACATTCATGACTAAAAGTAGATTTATCGAAAAAGCATATGCACGAATTTTTTTACTGCTTTAATTTAAATGTTTCTAATAGTTGTTACATGTCTAAAAATATATAGCACATCCAAAATATAAACCATTACACAAAAAAATATATATTTTAATCACTATCCTTTCGGGCGACTTCAACGCGCCCATAATTGACAAGCGTCACATGTGTGACGTCAGTAACCAAGTTTTTGGTTAACAAACTCATCCCTGAAAGTTTGATAAAATCTGTTTATGGTATGGAAACCATTTTGGATTTTGACGTCACATGTAATTTCAGCCAAGCGATGCCCTTTTGAAATTTGCGAGGGAATATAAAAATAGGTATTTTTTTAAAATAAAGTTTCACTAAGAAGTTAAGATGATTTTAAAAATATTTAAGTGTTTATGAATATTTATGAAACAATAAAGATTACAAGAAAAAAAGAAACAGTCTAAAGCATATTCTCTTATATATTTTATAATATGTCATGTCCTTCAAAATCTTCCAACATGCCGGTTTCTTCACGATGTTTTGCGTTCAAATGCTAATGTTCAGCGCATATATTTTTTTTTAAGAAAAATAATTTGCGAAAGTCGTATAAAAAACATGGCTCCATAAAATACAGTAACTACCATAAACTACCATGCTGGCCGTAAGCGGAGCGGTGGGTCTGCCACCGGGCCAACGGTGACCAACTGTTACAACTACCTAGTAATGTCCAGTCTCAATACTAAAATCAATCAATGAAATGAAATGAAAATGAAATGAAATTTATTTACTGCTTGAACTATGGTTTACATAGGTGTCAGGTTATTTATACAGTTCTACATACTTCGTCAATTCAGATTTGACATGCAATGTCATTTATAATTAAAGAAAAAAATATATATATAAATAATAGAATGTCAAATATTTAGGAAGTTTATTTAATATCAATCATTTATTAAAAACCAAGTTAAGTATTGTTAAATTAAAAGGACAGTCATTGGTAAAAGCTGCGCCACGTTTTCTCTTACCAATAATTATTCGATACTAGTGGCCCGCCCCGTCTTCGCACGGGTTTTTCTTCAATTTTTAATCCCGTCAATTATTCGATTTTTTCTCGCCTTTTAAACCTTCCCTAGACCTCCGCGAACATATCAAGACTATGATAAGATAAATCCGTTCAGCCGTTCTCGAGTTTTAATCAGACTAACGAACAACAATTCATTTTTATCTATATAGATTATTCTCGCCGTTGAAATCATCCTTGAAATTCTACAAACATAAAAAAAAAAAATTGGCCATGTTGGTCCATTCGTTATGTATGATCGGTATGCGCTTGCCAAAACATTTTGCGATTATTTTTAATATTATAGATTTAAATACGGATAGCAACAAAATATAGTAAGTACGTAATACTAGGAATGTTGGCAACGAGGCAATATAACTGCAAGTGGTAAATTATCGCGTTATCACGTGACCTTCCGCGGGGGTGTATCCTTCGCTGTGCAATATCTGTTGCACTCATCGGGATTGGGATAAGGAACTATAAGGTACGGCGATGACTCGATCCGAAACGTGGTGCTTCACTATTGGTCTTAGTACTTTTTTTTTTTTTGGAGTTTACTCCTTAAGAAACGATTTGAGTTATAAGGCCCGGTACGGAAATTTTATGAGGAGTAAAATCAAGTGTTACACGAAAAGTTGAGGTGTTACGTAGAAAGAGACAAACATATATATCTGTAGGATTGAACGTGTAAAAGAATGAGATGGAATACATAACACAGCGTATCTCATTCTCGGGGTCTCCTCTTTGCGCGATACTTCGTAGTCTCACTGTATTTTATTTATATTATTTTGTAACATACTTTATGTAATACGCTTTATTGAAGTTATATAAATAATCCGAATAATTACAGATATATGTTTGTTTCTCTTATCATTTTAGCAGATGCGTTCATTTACCCTTTTTTTCTATTCGATATATATCATAATTATCGTTCGTAAGGAGTAAACTCCAATCGTGCGTCGTAGCTGACACACACACTTTTTTTTTATTAGCCTATGTTGTCCCACTGCTGGGCAAAGGCCTCCTCCAACTTCCTCCAACAATCCCTATCCAGAGCTGTTTGCCACCAACTTTTCCAAATAATAATAAATAAAATATGACAGGCATCTCAGTCCCATATAGACATTATACCTTTCAATATAACTTATGAAACTATCATAGTTATCAATACTATTTAGATTTATATCGGGATACTCGAAAGACAATCAATCATGGTAAATAAGACATTCACAGGTCGTGTCGCTCAGCGTGCTATGGTAAGGGCACGAGCTTTGGCTCGAGGTGCTCGAGGTTTCTTTACGGAATCGAACAGAAATAAAGAGATAAGTAAAAGAAACAGGATCACCGATAGCGAAATAAATTAGCTGTGGTGGCAGTTAATAAAAAAATTATGAACAGAGATGGACTAATACGCCAATTACAACAGTTTATACCTAAACTTATAATAAATAGAATGTAATAAACAGAAACCAAAAAAATATACACTTCTTTTACACTTTGGAAGTTTTCTCGCGCTTTAAGTTTCGGAAAAAAATATATTAGAAAACACAATATCTTTTTGAAGACCTATCTATAGATATTCCACACGTATGGGTTAAATAAAAGCAATGGCTGAACTTTATGTACCCTAGTGTGATGAGGAAAAGATGTTGGTTTCGCGTCAGATCGTGTAAAATAAGTAGACAGAAAATAAGAAGAAAAAGCCGTGTTGGCTAAAGTGGGAGGACACTCGACTTTCATTCCGAAGGTTGTGGGTTCAAACCCCGCCACGCACCTCTGGATTTTTCTTCTTGAGCAATTTATGTGCGCTTTAAACACGTGCTTTAACGGTGAAGGCAAACATCGTGAGGAAACCGGCATGTTCTGAGAGCTTTAAAAGAGTTTGAAGGGCATGTGACATTCACCAACCCGCACTTGGCCAGCGTGGTGAATTAAGGCCTAATCTCTCTCGCTAAGAGAGAAGTCCCTGTGACCCAGCAGTGGGAACGTTAATAGGGTGATGATGAAGTAGACAGTGGAAGAAGTGATGGTGTCGCGGCGCGGGCATAGTGCGGATATGATGATTTAATTCTTAAATTATTTATTGCATACAGAAACAAATACAAATCTAAGTTACAGCGTAGGTCAAATACAACGGCATGCTTAACCCTATTAAATTTATCTTACAGCAAACCTTAGGGTATGTAGTTCTGTAATGCATAAAATATGGATAGCGTGTACAAGTCAGACAGATTATCATAAAATATATTGATATTGCTACTACGTATATTGCTAAAATAATATATAATAAACATAACATATACTTATAGAATAATAATGTAATTCCATGCACAATACTTAGACAATGTAATGTTCAAGTTTTCACTTCTCGCAGTACAACCTGTTGTGTTTTTAGGGTGCCGTACCCAAAGGGTAAAAGGACCCTTACTAAGACCCCGTCCGTCTGTCACCAGGCTGCATCTGCCGTGATAGCTAGAGAGTTGACATTTTGAGGGATCTCATACTTTTCAAATTAATTTTACAATTATAAATAATTATTAGATAAATAATATTTCTGGACTTTCCACACAACAACATCTAGCCCCGTGGTAAGCTCTAAGCTTGTGGTACGGGTACTAGTCATCAGATATACTTTATATAATAGACATACATATAAAGATATTTTATTATACATATTAAACACCCAGACCAAGGAGAAAAAAACACTTGAACCCTCGGTGGGAATCGAACCCGCTACCTCTTGCGCCGCAAGCGGACCTTTGGCCACCGCGCCGGCGCCGCTGAGGCAGTCATTATTGTTACTAACGCTGAGTGTCTGTAACTGTATCAAGGCAATAACCTACAAGTGGTAAATTGTATCAGGCGGCGACGCAGGTGCCCTTCCGCGGGGGTGTATCCTCGGCTGCATCTGTGATTGCATCATGATTAGGACAAGGTACAAGGTGTTGCAGGTAATCTTAGTTTTCCTTGAAAATCGTCGGTTTTCGAACATTTCAGCTCCGTTTCCTAGTTCCTTACTGCCTTTGGATGGTAGTTACACGATAATTGTTATACTTTGTCTTTGCCACGGTCTGTGTCACCACTACACCACTGGGCTGCATAAGGTTATATCTATCAAACGGCGTTCGCTTCTACAACAAGATTCCAAATTTCCCATGGAGTTGCAACAGTTGTCTATCACTAATCTGAATAACCATAAAATTTCAAAAAAAAAACATTAAAAAATATTGTTAAATCCATCTTTGTAATAAAGCTTATTATGAAATATGTGAACCTTGAAGAAGAAACCGCTTGGGACGGAATCTGTTCCAACAAAGAATAAAAACAACTAATCAATAATTATTGTAAATATCAGAACAAAAATGAACTAGAGTTTCGAATCGTTTCTTTGCTCCAAATACGCTATAAAACAGCAAAGCGACCTGATACGATATAATTACCCATTTATTTCCTATTTATCTTTTGGTATGCTATATCCTCGTCGATTACCATCACAAGATTGTGAAAAAATAAATCCATCTCCCAAAAAAAAAATGTTTGGTTATTTGTGTTGATTTTTTAAATCAAACTATGGGGATAAATTATTTTGTATCTTGTATCTTTAAACAAGTAAATGCTAAGTATAGCAAAAGAAAAATGGAAGAAAGGCATTCATAGAAAAAAAAATATCACCGTGTTTAATTTGACACATCGTATCATATTTTCAAAAAGTCCGTTTTCGATTCCCGAGTAGTGTTCAATTATTTTCAAATGTATGCATGCTATTTTTATTTCACTTAAATGACATGGTTCCTAAATATTAGGTCCTTACATATGAAATTGGCGTTTTTCGTACTGGCCACTTTAATCACAAATTTCTCCTCTTTGGTAAGGAATTCCAAATTCAAATTTGTACAGCTATAGACTCATGTATTTGTGCTTCGATGATCGTCATTCATTTGTTTTTTTTCTTCTGTTTTTTTCTGTTTGCGTCACTCATTTTACAAAATGGAAAACTTAAAATATCGCATTATTTACGAGTACGAGTTCCGCCGTGGCACTAGTGCTGCGGAAACAACTCGAAGGGTGAATGATGTGTATGGCGGTCGTGTTGCAAAAGAAAACACAGTTCGTTTTTGGTTCCAACGTTTTCGTTCTGGAAATTTCGACTTGCAGAACAAGCCCCGTGGACGGCCTGAGACTCAAGTTGATAATGAAGAGTTGAAGGCTATTGTGGAAGCGGATCCATCGCAAACCACGTCCGAGTTAGCTGCAGGCTGCGGTGTTAGTGATAAAACTGTTTTAATTCACTTGAAGCAAATTGGGAAGATTAAAAAGCTTGAAAGGTGGGTACCTCACGAATTGACTGAAGCAAACCGGCAAACGCGCGTCGACTGCTGCGTTACATTACTAAACCGGCACAATAATGAAGGTATTTTAAACCGAATCATTACCTGTGATGAAAAATGGGTTCTTTACGATAATCGGAAGCGCTCAGCGCAATGGTTGGATCCTGGCCAGCCAGCCAAATCCTGCCCCAAGCGAAAATTAACCCCAAAAAAGTTACTTGTAAGCGTTTGGTGGACTAGTGCCGGTATTGTTCATTACAGTTTTCTCAAATCTGGCCAGACTATTACGGCTGATGTCTATTGTCAGCAATTGCAAACCATGATGGAAAAGCTAGCGGCTAAACAACCTAGGCTGGTCAATCGCTCCACGCCACTGCTGCTTCACGACAACGCTAGACCACACACTGCGCAACAGACGGCTACTAAATTAGAAGAGCTTCAATTGGAAAGTCTAAGACATCCTCCGTACTCCCCGGACCTTGCTCCAACAGATTACCATTTTTTTCGAAATTTGGATAACTTCTTGCAAGGGAAAAAATTCAACTCCGATGGGGCAGTCCAAATCGCCTTCAAAGATTTTATTGATTCCCGTCCGACTGGTTTTTTTAGTAAAGGGATCAATGAACTACCTATAAGATGGCAAAAGTGCATAGAAAATAATGGTTCATACTTTGATTAATTAAATATATTATATTAAAAAATATTCGACTTTTTGTTCCTCCCATACAAAACGCCAATTTCATATGTAAGGACCTAATATATTCCTATGTCTTATAGTTTCTGACCTTCCCATACTTACTTTGCTTGTATTATTTTGGAAGGGACAAGGTACTGTTGTTAGTAATCTAGGTAGAACTAACTTTATTTAACTATTTGTATTCTGTCTACAACAGTACTGCAACTTCTAAAGCAGTAAAATTACTATGTAAACAATGTGTATTATTACGAGGCGGGTTAAATTAACTTCAATTGTGAGGCAAGTAAATCTTGTTTATATGCAGTTTCAAAGTAGCGACAATCTATGAGCTCAAATTAATTCACAATGTAGAGTTCTCGTCTTTTATGAATATTGCTTATAAAGTTACGGGCAAATTACGCTTAGGTATTTCTTAGGCCGTTAGTTAGTTAGTTAGGGGAGCCCTGGTTTTCCGCAGTTAGGCTCAAGGTGGTCCATTGGTATATTTCTTTTTTTTATTCTGGATAAGCCTTCATTTTTCCACAATTGATCAATTGATGTAAAGTGACGATGTGGTATAAGATGGAACATCAGACCTAAAGGTCATGATCAGAGGCAGAGGTGATGGTCAGATGGCGGACCACATTACGAAATTCGAAAAAATCGCTTCACGCACTGGCCCAGCCCGGAGGGTGTGACAAGCCGCGGCCGAAGCCTACCACCAGAGACTTCTTAGCACCACCCGGAGGTCACGTGTAAGGATTCAGAGGGTTACCACTTACGGAAAAACCTCCCAAAGAACTATATTATATTGTTTATTGGTTAATTGGTAATTTATTCGTCGTAGGTAACAAACTGCACACTTGACTTCGTTTCAATCTATATACCTAAGTATACTTAGGTATGATTATATAAGGGAAAATACGTATTATCCCATATATAATCATAATTAAAAAAAAGGATTAAAAATAAGCAATTTACAAGTCGCAGACAACAGAGAGTATATAATCACTACGTTTCCAGACAAGACGTTAGTAATTTGTCATAGCATGAATTACAATAAAACATGTAGAAAGAAAGAATATTGATGTTGCTTTGAAGTGGCATTATCAAACTTAAATCAAATAAAGTGATACAAAAAAAATTATTAGGCATTGTCAAAGGAAGCTAAAATACAAATAAATCGAATTAAAATAATTTCATTGTGCGTGGAGATGGACGCTAGTGTAGCCAGCCTAACTCCGACCAAAAGCGCAGAAGCTTCTCAGGGTTCTTGCAGGCTTCTCGGAGTGACCTCGGGGTTCTTGAGGATTTCGCGTTTCTGGGCTCCTTATGTCTACTCCCTCGCATTCCAGGATAACGTGGCATTTTTTGGAACGTGATAAATAAGTATAATGTAGTATTATATTATTGATAACCATGATAGTTTCAAAAGTTATAGGTAGGAACAATGTAGTTATTTATATTGTATATTTATTTTAATGGGGTGGACCTGTATTGTAAGTTTTCAGGTACATCTATACTTAAATTAAATTCCCGTGATCCCGTCGCTTCTGTCGGTCGCTATGTTCGCGATAATCTCAAAACAACTTACTGTACGGATCTTTATGCAGTTTTCCGCCTTAGTAGAGTTATTCAAGATGAAGATTTTCGCATACAAGCAAAGCCGATCGGGACAGCTAGTGTAGATATTTTTTGTTTCTATATCGGATTGGAAAGCGCAGATTAAGTTATCAACAAACTGGATAGAGAACAGAACATTCGTGGATGCAAGTCATTTGCACAACAATAACTGCAAATCTTTATAGATTGCCCATGAGTGGACGTCCTGCGGCTTCAAACAATGATGATAACACTAAACGCTGGAGGTTTGGTCTGTTCACGTCCGTAATGGTAACCCTCTGAATCCTTACACGGTCACGTGTGTCCGGGTGGTGCTAAGAACTGTGTCTCTGGTGGTAGGCTTCGGCCGCGGCTTATCACCACCCTCCGGGCTGGGCCAGTGCGTGAAGCGATTTTTTCGTGTTTCGTATATATATCTGTGAGAAGCCATCTACCTTCTAGGTCTTCATGCTCCATATTAGACCACATCGTCACTTTACATCAGGTGTGATTGTGTCCAATGAAGGCTTAAATATCATTTAAAAAAACTGTTTAACACTAAACTGTGTATAGGGATAACTTTATTTCTTGTGTCATCGCTCGCATCATTCAGGCGCCTATAATTAACAGACCAGTGGCGGAGCTATCGACGAGCTAAGCGGGGCAGTGGCCGGAGCCCCCAGTCCCGGGGGCTCCTAAACCTTATTAGTAGTCCTGTTTATTGAACTGCCAAAAAATTCGCCGTTATTTTGCATATAAACAATATGTTGTTGCAACTTGCAATAAAAGAAAAACATATTATTTTAACATGCATTAGAAATGTTTTACTAACGCGGGAATTTAATAAAACGTAGGTCCAGAGCAACTTAATCTAGTTTTAAAATCCATAAAACGTAGGCGACGCCGCGTGGCGCCTCTTGTATGCCGATATGAAACTTTGACAGCATTAAACATTCGACTCGACGACCCGTTTGCGGTGCAAAAGGTAGCGAGTTCGATTCCCACCGAGGTGTCAAGTGTTTGTATGTTCTGCAATCACTTTCTCCTTGGTCTGGGTGTTTAATATATGAAACTTCCATGTCACAATGTTAATTACCGTACTCCTCCGAAACGGCTTTACCAATTTTAAAAATTTTATGCTTATTCAGTAGGTCTGAGAATCGGCTACTATCTATTTTTCATTTTGCAAAACAACGTTTGCTGGGGTCAGCTAGGTATGTATTATTAAAATATCTATAAATGTATTTCTATTATATTAAGTATATCAGATGTCTAGTACCTACCCGTAACACAAGCTTTAGAGCTTACCACGGTACTATATGTTGTGTGGATTGTCCGAAATATTTATTTTATTTATATTTACATTGAGCATGAGGGCTCAGCCGTATTCGCCCCGGGGCCCTTGATGGCTACGCCACTGAACCCAGACCCTTAAATTTTGAAACCATCCGTTCCCAGAATACCGCAATATTGAATCAATTATGCGCACATTAAGATAGCAGAATTGAACTGCAGTTATCTGTACCAATTAACTAGCCGTTAGTTTAATAGTGTTATCTGGAGTTATCTACAGCCTTGGGCGGGTATGGCTATGCGGTCATAGGAGAGTCCGCAATTGCGGATTTATTATCATCCTGTAGGGTATACAAACTTTGCGGTGCTTTCGATCGATGGGAGATAGTATTAATTAGCGATTGGGGAGATACGATATTATTCTCGGTGTACTCGAGTAAAATTTTCTTCAGCTGTCTTCCGATGCTGTAATGACGCTCAGTAGGACTCTCAGCTACTAACTGCAGGTGCAAAATCCTCTTAGGTATCATTTCTCTCAATTGTATTTCTGATATGACGGTGATGATGTCCTCCTAGCCGATTTCGGCTACGGTGTCATGATTTTTCTGCAATTTTTTTAAATAAAAAAACATGTTTACTCATAAATTTAACCTTATTTTTGCAATATAATTATAAGAAATGTAGGTTATAAGAGAATGAAGATATTTGTCCTTTGTTCGTCAAAGAGTTCCTTCCATTTATCTCTGTTCCGTCTGACCAAAATTTTATACTTTGTTCCATTAAGGGTTCTCATTCACGCATATTTTTATTCCATTCCATATTATTCCATATTTTCATGAAATAATGCAATTTTAAATCTCATAAAAGCCTTCTTGCACTAAGATTTATCCAAAAGTTTATTTACGTTACAATGTATCTTAATTACGCACCAAAGAGCACATCTGGGACCAGCAAGTCTGATGATGTCATTTGGGCCCGTCGGTGAGTGTGGGAAACTGATTTTGAAAATATTCGCAAATCAAATCTCTGGGACACGTTCATAAATTTGCATGTTTTATTTTGCAACATCAAATACCTACTAGTATTATGAACGCGAAAGTTTGTAAGGATAGGTGTAGTGTGTTTGTTACTCATTCACGCAAAAAATACTAAGTAAATGGATTTTGATTAACCTTCACAATATAATTATATTTGTTATGCGCCTGTGGCGCAGGAGGCTGCGGGTTCGATTCCCGCCGATTGACCAGATTTTGTACGATCTACAATTTTTGGTTTCTGGTCTGGGTGTTTTCTAAGTATCAAAGTCAAAAGGTTTATTTCCTTAGAAGCACATGGCCCACATGGACAGGTCATCTTAAAATTAATAAAACATATCATAATAAAGTACTTACAAAAAAAATATCTATGTAGTATATCAGTCACCTCTGCTTAGTTTGGGGTTAGGTGATGCTGTGTGAGTAGTCCGGAAATTTATTTATTTATATAGCTTACATATCCCAAAAACACAAAGACCCCTTTGCACCGCGGTTAAATACAACTTTTTGCGAGAATAAAACAATGATTGCGAGTAAAGCCCGAATTAGATCACATTTGGCACGTACATAGCTGTAGTCCCAATAAAGGACAAAGGCAAATTTGCGCCTCGGGAAAATCTCCTAACACGCGTTTTAATCGCGGCTTTAAGGAAAGCTAGTTCTAGATACAATTTTGCAGCGCGCTAAGATATTTACGCTGATAAGTGAATATCTAGACAAGTGGCCCAAAATGAGAGGCAATATTGACATAGCGCGGTGCATCGCTGTGCCAACAGGCGGCCGGCGCTCCTTGATTAGATCAACAAGGTTTGTGTGTGTTTATTCAGTCGTTGAAGGACTCTCGTTCTTAAACCAGGTCTATTCCTTATATTAAATAAATCAATATTTCCAGACAATCCCCACAACCACATCTAGCCCCGTGCTAAGCTCTAAGCTTGTGTTACGGGAACTAGACATCTGATATGCTAAATAAATCTTTCATACATAGATATAAGTGAAGATTTAACAAGTTATACCAAAGTGTCAGTTCCTTAGAGTATCTATAGTAAACAGAGCGCGCGTATCACTAAATCTTCATTGTGCAGAACGTAGACACCTATCATAGACAAACGAAAAAAAATTAATGACAGGTAGAGATGGGGCGTGCCGATGGGGAAAAAGCTATCGATAAATTACATTAATTAGGTTCTCTGTTAGGTAATTAGTTACACACTCATTATGTTATTTACTTGTTCTCTGGTTCATTATATAAAACATCTAGTAATTTACCCAATTATAATGATAGTTCTATCATTTACATAATCATTTTCTGGTTGTTTCAAGTGGTTACATTTATTATTATTATGAATACTTTATTGCACAAGAATATAAATAATTGTACTGTACGGTACGAAGGTACGAAAGGTGTGCTTAATTTAGGTGTTACATAGTAGTAAGATTCTGACATTACCGATAAAAATAAGAAGATAAAAATGTCCCGGTATTTTTTTTTATCTTATATAAATTATCGAAGAAAAACCCTTCTCCCAACTAACATATATATTTTTTAAAACATCGACTACAATCGATAGCATCCCATCACTATAGTTTTGACAGTCGGCGCGGTGCGCTCGATCCAAGACTGCGAAAGCTCGCTGCGCAAACGTCATGTTGTTCTTAGACGTGTCTAATGTTCGCAATTCAATAGGCTCACTCTATTCTTACTCTAGATAGATACTCTAAGGTCAGTTCTAAATGAAGTTTTAATTAGAAATGATCACTTACTTATGACGCGTTATTTGTTTTTTCCCTTCTAATAAGTATTATAGACATAAATACAATCAAAACTACAATCAGAATCAATACTACAATCGTCAGTAAATTTTAACCTCATTTATTGTATACATTATTTTGGATCCCTTTTTCATCAGTTTCTTTTGCTGTTTACTGTACAAAGGCGAGTTTAATAAAACAATCTTTGTAAAAAAGCTTATTATGAAATATCGGATTACCTCGACGACAAAACTGCTCCAACAATAGATCTTTATTTAAAGAAAAACTCCCAATGCCTTAATTTCCCTAAAAGTAATACACCATACTATTTAATAATGTGCACGCGATGCTCTTTCATTTGATTCCCCTCTCGAGTATTTTTGCAGATTTTCGGTTTTCCTTCCCCACTCTCACCACCATAACATATAAACGGCTCAACCGATTTTCATGAAACATGTCTAATAACACCCGGGCCGAACTCACCTTCCATACAAAAAAAAAATAAAAATTTAAATCGCTCCATCCGTTCGGGAGCTATGATGTCCCAGACAGACAGACAGTCACGACAAACTTATAACACCCCTCTTTAAGGACCTCTGTTATTTTTTTTTACGTTTTTACGTTTCTAAGATTTTTTAAAACCAAACGGAATATTCATCAATGATTGATGAACATAAATGGTTTTGTATCATAACGGAAATAAATGATTTTGTATCTTGTATCTTAACCCTATTAGAGTTTTCTTAGATCGATCTTTATATACCAGTAGCATAAACTACAGAAGGCATGTAACGTTCCTAGATTTATCTAATTTCTTATCCTTACGGGCCTTATTCAAATGTTTGCGAAGCCAAAAGACTATCCATCTTAGTTATCTCAGTGGCCCTTCGGTGTCACCTCTCTGTTCTCGTGACCAGGTAACCTGAATTTTCGTGTTTTTCGATGAAATTGCAAAATACGTTACTTTTTCAAAAAAATATGACACTGACTTAGCCTATAGCGTATAAGTATGAATTTATCTCGGAAATTTTATTTTCCCGCGGTTAACCAGCCTAATTTACTCCATAAAACATTACACACTTGCAGTGTGCAAGGCGACACCGCCGTGACAGATGATTCCATGGCACTGACACGATGATATTTTAGTATATAATGTATAAGATTTATATTTGTATGTATGCTAGTCCTTAAGGTATATGTTTATATGGGCCTGAGATGCCTGAAAAATGATTTATTATTATTAGCTATCTTCTCGTCAAAATCCTCGGTTTATGGATTTATTATGTACTCTCGCAAATAAACTTTTTCATTTCATTAAGATTGCTACACACTAATGTAGGTTCTTGATCGACGGTTTGGCAAAGAACAGTCTCTTGTTGACAAATACGTGTAAGTGTAGACTTGATACAAACTAAATATATTTTTTGAATGAATCGTTTTTGGAAATGAACTTACTTTGAGCAGTTGCCGTAAATATTTATATAATTAGTCACATGTGAATATTCGCGTCGACCCACTAGTGTAGTTATGCCGAACACATATGCCGCTGTGCCAGCATGAGATCATTGTGTGCTTAAGACTGTTTTCGAAATATGAAAATAGTCAGCACAGGTCATAAAGACACGCCTCTATCTTTTTTCTTTTTTATTATATTTGTTTCGGTATAGCAATTCCCCGCTTGTGTTACCTTGCTGTGTTACCCGCTGTAATGGATCCTGTGGATTTCACTGACTCATTTCCTGTGGCATTACATATTTCCCGCGGAAAAAGAGGTAGTCTATCTATGTCCTTCTTAGGCTCTAGATAATCTACATAAGCCACATAAGATCTAAACGCTCGTTATGACATAGCTAGAAAAAGGTCACTGTAGTCGAAATCGGCGAGGTGTATTATAAATCTAGAGAAGCTGTGTTCCAAGTTTAATTCATAATTATATTTATTCAGTAGTTTTTACATGAACGCTGGACAAAAAGCCAGAGTTACTTTCGCATTTATAATATTATTAATGATTTATCGATGACTAGTACCCGCGAAACAAACTTAGAGCTTACTATGGGGCTAGAAGTTGGTACGTGGATTATCCAGGAATATATATTATGTCTTATGTTCGTGCCGTGGAACACGATAGAGTAACGTTTAACAACAAACTTACATGCACTGTGGGCTTGAGTATACGTTTGCAACAAAAATACAAAACACGTGTACTATTTTCTTATATAACAAATAATATCTGTTACCTTTTCGCAATTATTGAGAAACTTTTCTGTAATTTAATCTATAACAATTTCAAAATCATCATTTACTAACATAATACAGACTGCGTATTAATTGATCGAATTTTGGAGTTACATAGCTGAATATCGGTGTACACAGGTGGTTAGAATTGAGTCATTATAGTCAGGGAGTTCATGGAACAGTCATCGCATTTTCAGTAAAATTTATTAAACAATAACTTTCGAGCTGATTTTCGATTTAAGTGTTTTGCGTATAACAACGAATTTTTAGGGTTCCGTAGCTAAATGGCAAAAATATCATGTCGGTCTGTATGTCACTATGGTCATACTCGGGGTTTCACTCGATAATACAAAGTGCAGAAAAAAAAAATCGTCTTATCACGCAATGACGCGTTGGTGTAATTGGTAGCGCGTCGGGGCGCTATCCCGGAGATGCAGGTTTTAATTATTTATTGTATAAAGTGTATAAACTTTACTCGGAACCCCAGGTGAAGTATGAGTCCATATCATTAGTTAATTTAATTTTAAGTCGTCAAATATTTTTTTTTTATTAGAACAAATCAATTTTTGTTTCTTATTCTAAACTGTTAGATATTAGAAAACTCCCTTTAGCTCTTGGCATGAAAATTTCTAAGTTCGTTCACCTTAGAACTGTTGGTAGAGCCATTCTTTGGCTCTACCGGCTCGTTGATAAAAGATTTATCACAATCTATCACACAGCTAATTAGGGTCGGTTGGTGACCTTCCGATGAACGATGGCTGCAGTTTACTGGCTCCTGAAAAAACATTGACGTCAATTGACTCATCGCTTCAGCATTTAGAGTGCTTGATGGGTTAACCACGGTGTATGTAGAAAGGGAGACAATATTTTTTTATTTATTTTATGTATTTCTCTTATGGAAACCATCAGCATATACAATATTAGCATGAAGGCTACTTATAGGAGGAGGATAACTTATAGTATATGGCTTATACGCTATCGATTTAATATTTTTGTTGGGTAATTGTTAATCGGGTTTTTAGTTTTAAAAAGTTGTGTTATCTGTATCAGTTATGTTCTAATTCATGTTGAACTGCTTCAGTGGCACAGTGGGCGAAGGTCCGGTTGCGACGCAAGAGGGAGCGAGTTCGATTCCTGCAGCCCCTCGGCAGTGTTAGTATGTTCTGCAAGCACTTTCTCCTTGGTCTGGGTGTTTAATACGAGTATGTATGGTAAAAAGTATCTAAATAATGTTAATCTATTATGGTATACCTTACTTACTTAAGTACATCAGATGTCTGGTACCCGTAACACTAGTTATATTTATTGCCTTTCCTTTATCTTTGGAATACTCGGTTTTAGAATAACACAAGATTTCCAATTTAATAAAACAATACAATACTCTTTATTGAACACACAAAAAAATACAACAACGAACAGTGAACAACGGGCGGCCTTATCACTACCAGCGATCTCTTCCAGGCAAACATGGGACCTTGGGACTTTTATTTAATCGATTCGTACCTAGTTCTAACTAAATAAGAACCTATTGGCCTTCGTCCTTTTTCATAGGACGCACCTTTATTTGACATTCGGGGAAATTGAAATTGTAGCTAAAATATAAATTTATATATTATATTTTATATAGTATTCATTTAAATGTCTTTGTAAGGTATTTTAAAAAAAAACTTTGTGATTTGCGGGGGGCTTTACTTTGCTGTAACACAGCTTCTAACTAGCACAGGAGGTTCAGTCCAAAAAACTGCGTTTATATAATACTTAACCTCTAATCAGTGTTAACTTTTACGCAAGTATTGTATTGCCCCAATGTAATAGTAAAACTTAATAAAATTTAAGTGCTTGTTAGCAAAATTCTCCAAGAATTGTATTTATTTATTTATCTTTTCGCACTATTCCTTTGCAGGTAGTTTTCTTTTGATTACAATTTTTTTGTTGCAAAATCATGTTATTGGCTTGGAAAAAGCAGGAAAAATTTGCTTTTGCTTATCGCGATCTATGTGCACTAAATACATTGCTGTCCAGCGTTTCATAAAGACAGTCAGTGTCCAGCCAGTGTAATAGTTGATGAATTAAATTATGGTGTGACTTGTATACCTACAGCTAATATTAAAAATGTATCTTTTACTAGAATCAACAATATTTTGTAGTCAATAAACTTTGCGTATTATCTCCTAAATTTTTGCGAAATTCAAACATTACGTTATAAACAAACTTATCTAATTTTCGCATATTTCTGCGCGCACGCATTCAGTTTCGCTCCTCGTCGGCGGGATTAGCGAGCGAGATAAGGATTGTTTCTATGGAGGCTTCATTGGAAAGTTTAAGTTTAATCAACTTGTTCTGGGTTGCACTAATGATCGTCCATTGTGTCTGCGTCCAATTAGCACAAATATATCTTACTAGCGGACGCCCGCGACTTCGTAAGCGTTGACCTACGTTGTAAAAGGAATACCTGTGCAAAATTTTATGTTTTCAACCATTATAGTTTTGGCCCTGCGTTGATATGTCAGTCAGTCAGTAAGCTTCTCCTTTTTAACCCCCGACCAAAAAAGAGGGGTGTTATAAGTTTTACTTGTCTGTCTGTCTGGGACATCATGACTCCCGAACAGATGGAGCGATTTCAATTTTTTTATGAGTGAAAGGTGTGACATACATTGACATAGGCTAAATTTTCATGAAAATCGGTTGTGCCGTTTAAAAGTTATGGGGGTGAGAGCGGGGAATGAAAACCGAAAATGTGCAAAGGTGCTCGAGTGGGCTATCAAATGAAAGCGCATCGCGTGCACATTATTAAATAGTATAGTTACAAAATATTATGGTGTTAAAATATTATACTATAAGGAAATTAGAAATTAAGGAATTGGAATCGGGGGTTTTCTTATATTTTAAATTTAGATTTTTATACATACTTATATGATATTTATGAACGCGAAATATGTAGGATGATTTATTTTACATAGTCCAAAATAAAACGGGTGTATTTGTGCATCGTTTCCAACCCTAATGTTATAGGATTTTTGACAAATTCAATGTTTTTGATTTCTATCACCAAACAGTTTTACGCAATGTTGTATTTAAAAAAAAACCCTGCATCATTAGTCGCCTAACTCCCCTAGAATAGTATTTATTTTTCATCAACATAGCTGAATAGTAGCTCATAATAATTAATTAATGTCATTCACTTCTATCATATCGTAGTGATACATTCTGACACAGCTAATTGCTAAGAGGATCGTTCACCGCGCGCGCGCAGTGTGTATACAGGCTGTTTGTGTTCGGTATCTAATCTGTGTTTGCAGCCTCCTTTCTGATGACCCAATTGTGAACCGGTGTTTCCATCTCGAGGAAAATTCGTCGCTTTTTGATAACCTAATTAGTGAAGTATTTTAGCGCCGTTTTTGAGAGATTGAAAGGAGTCCAAATAGAATGATCTTGCCAATGTTGTAAACGCGGAGTTTCGTATGGATGATGTGGATTTATCTTTGTGGGTTTCCACTTATGTTGCAATAAATGTAATTTTCTGCGCTCTTATAATTCAAACGAGACTGAAAGCTTGACCGAGAATACTCAATTAAGAGTGTATGTCTTCATATCTTTATTCTTTTGAATTTCTGTTTCACCACACTTAAAATTATACTGGTCACTTTGAATTATGTCATGAGCAGTCTCATATTTTGCACACTGCGATCACAATTACAATGTATTGTTGATAAGCAATGAATAAACTCGTTACACCTAGACAAAGCTCCAATTTGAAGCTGACAAATAAGCCTTTTCCAAATTTACCGGTCGCCCACGCGCACCCATAATCGGGCAAGTGAACCATTTGGAACACTAAAATGGGAGCTGTTGTGGGCACCCATCAATCTCCTGCCACTCTAATTGTTGCTTTCAATGGAAATCGTAAAGAATCTTAATAAATATGTCGTGGACTTGTGATGTAACAACCTAACCACAGTAGTCATATAGCCTTTTTGGACTCCTTATGGTCTTTTTGGACCGAGTACCGTTATTTTGAGATTAAAGTCATATTTAAGTTGGATAAAGGTATTTATTGCCAGACCTCACGTACGTGCCATTAGGCTAACAGCGCTTAGTGTTAAATTCCGTAGTTTAGTGTCATAAGTTTAGTATCCACGCCTGTGGGATCCTAATAATGCGCGTATCTTGAAATTTAGGACATGATACTATTTCATAGCCATTAAATTGTATAAACATTACTAGTGGCACAGTAAACTTGAATGCGTAATTTATCTGAAAAGGTTATATTAATGTTGTGTTAATTATTAAGGTTGAATAGGTTAATTGGCTAGGTTAATTATTTCAATTGAAGATTTACTATAAACTAGCGTATGGCTTCGGTTATGCTCGGGTGTAGTAAAAGTTTCGAGGGTGTTGTAAAATTTATTGCCTTTCGGGTCTTTAATAATGAGACCATAGATTTTTAAAGCTTAACAAACATCGTCAATCACCAAATTCATATAAACTCTAGTATTTATAATGATAGTACTTTTGGAAAATCGTCAACGGCTGTTGGAATGTATTATGTGTCGGTATTATGTACCGGTGTATTATTATATTAATGTGTCGGTATTATGTACCTTAATTTAACTTTCAGTTAATTGATCAACTGCCGGTACCAGGATGTGAATTGATCAATGGCATTATTCATATTGGTACAAACATAATCTATCGTACATCTTTATTCTATAATTTTCAACCAATCAGCGTCCACAGGTTCTTTTACGGAGAGAAGTCGTAAATTGATCAATTGCCTGAAATTAAAACGTAAAATGTGCATTAAGTTTTTTGTAGTACCTATTTACATCGCACCGACCTTCAAATTATTAAATACATAATTAAGTATGTAATTTATTTATTTATTTATTTATACTTTGTGCACAAAAAACAATGTACAGAGGAGGACTTAATGCTAGAAGCATTCTCTACCAGTCATCCTGGGCGTGCAAGGAAAACAAATCAGGCACTATAAATATAAAACTTATCTAAATATGTATAATATATAAAATGCTGAAGTATTAATAAATACATATATAATATATATATAAATATATACCTAAGGAATATTTATACATATATCAATATATAATTGTTTATGTTTCTTTTAAATAATCACTTATAAAGTCGAAATTATTTGTAGAAGTTAATTTATTTATTACTTTTAAGTTTCCGTTTTGAAGTTGGTTTTATTATGGCAGAATTTTATTTATATACAATCTAATACATAAAATTTCCATGTCACAATGTTAGTTACCGTACTCCTCCGAAACGGCTTTAACCGATTTTTATCAAATTTTAAATACGTATTCAGTAGGTCTGAGAATTGGCTACTATTTTTCATTAAGCACAACTACTTTTGCTGGGGTCAGCTAGTATATATATATTTTCTCGAGCTTATCTACTTCAACGCGGGAAATTCCTATAATAAAGTTTAACTATATATTATAAGTTATGTGTAGGTATATAAGTAAGAATCACCACCTCCCATAAAATCTCCGTAGAGACACCAACAGACTAGCAAATAATGTACCTTCCTGGTTGGATACTTGATTTGCAAATAATAAGGATTTGTATTAATCTGATGACATAAGAGACCTAAGGACATAAGGTCTATTTGTAGTGATGCCTGCATCTTACGTTTGTGAGAAATAAGGATTCATTTAAAGATTGTACAACTCGATGCAAAAAGACTTATCGAGTAAGACTTAGCTGTGATGGTTATACAAATCAATTCATTTATTAAAACAATAGGTAAAATATTATCTATATAAATAAAAATGAATTGTTGTTCGTTAGTCTGATTAAAACTCGAGAACGGCTGAACGGATTTATCTTATTATAGTCTTGAAATGTTCGTGGAGGTCTAGGGAAGGTTTAAAAGGCGAGAAAAAATCGAATAATTGCCGGGAAAAAAAATTGAATAAAAACCCGTGCGAAGCCGGGGCGGGCCACTAGTGTTAAATAAAAATAAAAAAGGCACATAGCAGAACACTTAGTTTTATGTTGCAATTATCGTATAAATGCCTATGTTTCTGCACTAGATATTTCTTAAACTTTGTAGTCTTATTCACAAAAGTCAAGAGATAATACGAAAACCTCTTTGTAAACTTTGACTTTTAAAGATGTCAGATATTTTTGTGTAATTTTTATTGACATAAGGAACACTAAACTGATTCTAAAGTTATTAAAATTCATTTCTAAGATAAAAAAAGATGATTTATAGCACCAATGTGGCTTTACACAGAAAAACACGTTTCGGTAAGAAATATTGTTTTCTCTTGACTAAAACTTCTACATCCAGACCAAACTATCTTTCACCTAAACAGATACTGCTGCGGTCCAAAAACAAGATACGGTCCAGTCCACTTCCTAACAAAACAACTCGAGGATTTGTCTAGCACTGTCCTACCCACTTGAACGTCCTCTGTCACTTTTGTGCCACAAAATTTTATGCCGACTTACGTCCATGGTACTAAAAGGCCACACGAGGTTTTAGCTCTTTTGGTTTCGGATTTATTTATTATCTATTATGCCAAGTTGCTACTGTCAATGTCAAATGTCATTGTCGATAATTATTCTACCAAATTCTAATTAGAAAAACCCATAACTGGCAACAACAATTACAAAAAAAAAAGTGAGAGAAATTTTCCGTGATTTTCCGATTTCCCGCAAGTTAATTTCTTTGTGATTTACTTGTGATATCTGTATTAAAAACAAAAAAAGGTTGAAAAAACTAGACTCCAACCCCGTTAAAACGGTACCAAAATAATAATTAAATATTCAGAGGAAGTATCCTACTACTATTATAAAGGCGAAAGTTTGTAAGTATGGATGTATGGATGTTTGTTACTCTTTCACGTAAAAACTACTGAACCGATTTAAATGAAATTACAAAGAATCTCTAGAGCCTGAAAAATAACATAGGCTACTTTTTACCGCGGGAAAATGTCATTCCGCGGGAAAATCCATTATAACGCGGGTAACACCGCGGGGCACAGCTAGTTTTAAATAAATTTATCAAAATAAGTCGTATTTTTTTACGGATAATGTCACACAGACAGTTTCTTTCCGATATATATAACAGAAGTTTGAATAAAGATTCAAACTCAACTAAAGTCAATATCTCTATCGATAGTTATACCCTTTTAATCAAAACATGGTCAGGCACGGGCCACAATTTATATGTCTATGTAAATTAAGTCATTTAATTATCAGTGGGGCGTCAATGGCGCGGCGCTATTAGGCGCATGCGCCGTGTGACTATTACTCATATAAACTATGTCATTTATAACCACATTGACAGGAATTCGGCCAATAATGTCATCAAATTCATCAGGTTCCTTTTTTTTAAATAAGCCACATTATTATTTAGACGTGATTAATAGTTAAATAAAAAAAAGCAATATTTATTGAAAAGATATTTCAATAAATATTGCTATTTTTTTTGTTCTAAAAATAATCTAAACTACATAGTGAAGGTCATATCGGTTATATATTTAGGGTTGATAGTTTATTCGTCTTTATTTATTATTTATATATATTATATTGTCTAACTGACTGTCAAATGATGATAATCACGTCAGATTGACCACAATCACAACACAATTGAAAATCTGCCTGCAATCTATCACTTTTCAATTGTGCACGCAATGAGTAAATAATAAAAAAAAAAGTAAGTTTTACCTAAATTATACTGACTAAAATCCGCGCTTTTATTAATTTACTGTAAATTGTATAGCTCTTATATTATAATGACAGTTAAACATTAATAATATGCTGAAATTTTAAGCCTAGTTTGTCACTGTGTACTGAGTGTATAATTTTGTGGTGTACAGTAAACTATCCATGTATGTATTAGTATAGTACCGATAAGGCCGATTACACTGATCCAGCATCTTATGTATCCAGCTTTATGAAGCTCATTATCAGCAGATCAAACAATGTAATTGTAAGTTGTAACGGCCGCAAAGCTCAGTCTTGTGCGCGCTCGCCGCGTGAGCACTTGTCAGTCCGCGCCGGCCTCCAGTGGCAGCCGAACAGCCAATCCTGTGGCATGCTCATTGTGTTGGATATTGTGACTGGATTTGGACTATCGGTATCGTATACTTTCTAAATTATATTGATATATAAAAAGATATTTATTTCAGTGTTATTTCGCGGTTCAAGTTTGCCATTTTTGCATTTACGGTGATTTTTTCATTGGTTTTTAAAAATTTTGAAATAAATTTAATATTTTACGTAATTATTGACGCGGATTTGGATTAAATTTAACAATATTTTACTATTTGATAAAATATTGTTGTTTGAATGCTGATGCATTCCTGTTTATTGTAGGGAGTTATTAATTTGCAAATTAGTTGAAGAGATTCTGGATCGTAATCGCTCTATAAAATTAATTGGACAGTAGATTTAGGATAGCTGTAAAGCAGCAAAATTAGGCGCATTGCAAAATTAAGACAGAACAAATTCGGACTGTAGTAAAACATGCATGTTATTTGCTATACGTTATTCTGTAAATAATGATATATCGGCCCACGTTGTCGCCCGTCGATCTTCGGCCATCCTCTTCCTGCCCAGCGCTCAACTTTGCGCTGATTATTATGTTCATAATAGTGCCAGGGTTAAATGTTGGTCAGTGGTCCCTTATCAGGAGGAACTGAAGGCTGCTTTGCGCAATCGTGTATCACGTCCGTGGCTAAATTCAAGCGTGTGGGAATCCTCATGTCCTTCATTGTGATCTATACACGTACTGCTTGTTGTTATCCCATTTAATTCTACACTTATTGTATTGTTTGATTCTGCTTCTTCATCATTTCAAAAAGGAATCCTCCCTGTATGTCCATTTATGTTTTGTATGAAAATATTTTGATGAAGGCAAACTTAGATAATAATTCTTCCTGCCCTCCCTTACCTCGTGATTTTCACAATACAAAATGTATATTTATAGTTATCTAATTTATCCTTTAATAAAGTTAAGCCTGTTAAAATTTTAGCGACATAATTGAAATCCCGGCCTCGAAATTACCCTGGTGTGGTATTTGTATAAATATGTTTTCATTCATCTTTCAGTAAAACTATTGTGATTAGATAACCTGTTGACACCGCGATCGCAACATTGCTTTACCTAACTGGCGTAAACTTCTACGGGATAACGAGATATGCTATTATAGACCCAATAACAATTTTCTTTTCGTTCTGCCCGGTAAAAGGCTTTGTGAAAAGATGCGTGCAAATTTTGCTAGAGCCGTAATTTGCTGTAATGTTGCAAGGGTCGTCAATTTGTTCGATCATTAACTTGTTGTTATGGGATAAAATCAATATTATATAGGAAAATATTCATCATTTTTATAACCTTTTACTCATCAGTTGATTGAAAAGAATACCCGCTATTATATGAAATAGCAATAAAACAAGCCAATTTTTTTGGCGTTAAATAAATCAACCAATTACCAAAGTAACCTAAAGTAAATATTTTCGGACAATCTACACAGCAACATCAAGCCCCGTGGTAAGCCCTAAGCTTGTGACACGGGTACTAGACATCTGATATACTTGATCTAATACATACGTAGATATCTTTAATTATATTTTTTATATTGAACACCCAGACCAAACAATTGGAAATCTTTGAGACTCGTTCAGCAATCGATGATGATGATGATGATGCAAAACTTGTACTGCTAGGTGACTAATTTACTACAAACACATCACTATCAAAACTTACGCAAGTAACATTATACATTTTAAGAACAGGTGTTTTTCAAAATGGGTATACATTCAATAATGATAACTATATGTCTATTTACCAAGCTACATGAGTACATCTATATTAATAGCCGCGGCAGTATCCACATGCAGACAGGTTTATACGTTTATTAAACAATTTATTATATCCAACGATCCTAGTCCCGGCCTGGAGGAGCGCGGCGGGAACACTGCTCTGTGATTAATTCCTGCTTTAAGACACCGTTATGATCAAAAATATTGGTATTACAAGCGCTGTTTGCGTGCATCGGTTTTGTTGTGGTTTATCTACTGCGTTTTGATTCTAGATTTTAATGGTAATAAAATTTAACGTTATGTATGATACTTCACTAGTTTAAATTGGTATACCAAATTAAACGCAAGAGTCATATACCGCTTCGAGGCTCTATTCCAAAGGTAATTTCCTCGCAATATAAAATATTGTATAATACGTCATTCAGATCTTATTTGCTTTTCCAGGTCTCTATTCCAAATTATTTAGGTCATCTTAGTGCAAATAAATGTATATATGTACACTGACAAAATTCATACAGTATTTGTGTCTAGAAAAAGTAATCCGACACTTTTTTTCTAGTAGAGTGTCCAGAGAACATTTTCTAGCCCGTATTGCTTCTGAAGTCCTTTGAGCTTTTAACTATGTCATTGTAACCGCCAAGACTTGTTTTACTGCAGTCCTCAGTAATAGAAATATTAGCACTGCGCCCGCGGTGACAGAGCGGTTGACATTGGCCCTATGGTCTTTTTGCATAGCTAACTAATTCCCTATTGTACGGCGACAGTTTATTGGTCGTTATGACTAATAGCCAATCTTTAAGTGTCGCTACAAACGCAATTGTCAGCAACGATAAAGTTTTAGGAGCTTGGGACTACAGCCTTTGGTCTCTTGCGTTCATAGATTTTAATGTGTGTATAATCAAATGTAATTTTGAGCGGGTTTCTTTAGATGTGTATGGTATGGGGTCATGGATTTGGTTCAATTTTGTGGCGTTGGAAGTAGTAGTTTTGTCGTAATGGATTTGCTTGTGCTGTCGAAATGCATGGACTTCATTATTGCTAATAGCGGTCTGTTGGGATCTTATTATTTATTTATAGATCTCAAATTGTGTCAACTAGAAGCGACTTACATGATTGATTTTTGTCTTTTTAGGCGCGTATTTTTATTGGTAGGTATACTATCTCCATCTACAGTGTCTATTCGAGAACTGGTAAAAGTCTAAACTTGTAATTTTTCAGGGTTTCGTAATGTTTTTAGGGTTTTATTAAAATATAATTTTTACGCATCATTAAATGGTTTGAGTTTGTTGTATCCCTAAAAGTTTCAGCAAATATTATGATAGGAAGAGTATGGCATTTAAAGTAAATTATAAAATTAAAGCTAAATTGACGAAACCCATGTTTTACTCTCACTTGGCAATTTAAACAGAAATTTCGTTTCAGATAATTTATTTTAATATAAATGTTTCTGGGTCTTGATATTATGCTTCTGGTATGTGTTTAATACAGGTTGCATGAAGCTATTTAAATATTCATATCAAAAGTTTGGTATTTCTTGTCTGAACAGTTGTTTTATCGTCTGCGTCTTACTGACATAGTTACTGCATGCGTCGTTTTAGGCATTGTGTTCCGCGATATGATTAAATGTATCTTATGATATATTTTGCTGATTCTTTGAAAACTTTTAATTTGGTTCCATTTAACTTTCCTATGGATCTGTTCAGTTGTCATCAATAATCTATACAGTCAATACTAATTATTATAAACGTGTAAATGAGTGAGGGTGTAAGTGCGTTTGTTGCTCTTTCACGCAAAAACTGCTTAATTTTTTTTGATGAAACTTTACCGTTAAATAGCTTACATATCAGAAAAACATATGCCACTTTTACCGCGGTAAAATACCACATTCCGCGGTAAAATCAATTAAGCCTCATCATCATCATCCTATTAACGTTCCCACTGCTGGGACTGTGGACTGTGGGACACAGGGACTTTTCTCTAGGCGAGAGAGAATTAAGCCTGATTTGGATCAAATATGACTTTGTCAATTAAGCCTGATATGGATCAAATATGACACGGACATTATTGTTGCCTCAATAAAAGACAAAAACTACTTTTTAGCGTGAAAAAATCAACAATTATGCTTAATCCACATTTTCTACAACCTAATTGTCATTTGAGTTTTGTTAAAAAAAATGTGTTATATTACAAAATGGCCAAAAGAAATGTATCTACATACATTCGTAGTAACTTTGATCAGTTTTCTTGCCAAGAGACCCGCGCGTCCCAACAAATGTTTGAAGTGAGATAACATAATGTTTACGGAGTCTTGATTCTGATAGAAATTGTGATTCTAACGTTTGTTCGGAGATAACGTACGCAATTAAATTATTTCGCAATGTGTCTATGTATGCCTTATCATACTGTTACTAGCGTAACGTTGAGTTCTGTATAATTGTTTGAATTCATATTTAAGGAAAGTATCATGTTGTGTTTCACACCTGAGCCGGAGGGTAATCAATCATACATATTTAATAATTTGAGAAAAAAATATAACCCGTATGCTTTATCCCGTAGGACTCATACATCAATATACATACACTCGATAAACAGTCCTCCTTTGACAGTCGGGTAAAAGTCTTTAATAGGTAATTCTTATGACCAGCAGGTGTCGAAAAATGAATGAGCACGGACATGCGGTTTATAACCGACCCCGAAAATTAGAGATTAAGAATAGTTTCATATCTTAATGAGATTAAAAAAATATTTTTTATCTTTCATTATTATGCATTTAATGTCTTTGCCTTTTAAACTTAGCACTATGTTATAACTATTACGTAACCAATTATGTTGAGCCTTCATTATTAAAACAATTAAAAACTATCTGAAATTAAATTGAAATTAAATAAATAAATATTTCCGCACAACCCTCACAACACAACAATATTTAGGCCCTCGGTATGCCCTAGGCCTGTGTTTCGGGTACTAGACATCTGATATACTTAGTAATAATAGACAGATACATATATAGATATTTTTTATGATAAATATTAAACACCCAAACCAAGGAGAAAGTACTTGTAGAACATACAAACACTTTTTGCCACACGACGGGAATCAAACCCGCTACCTATTGCGCCGCAAGCGGACCTTGGCCACCGCGCCACTGAGGCAGTCAAGTAATCCTTGTTTCCATACTAATCTTAATAAAGGAACTCTGTCGGTGTGCCCTCTTTTACGCTTTTAGCGTAAAAGAGGGCACTACTGAACCTATTTAATTGAAATTTGGTAAACAGATTCTCTACAGTTTTTGATTCTATTTTTTATTCCGTGGGAATCCAATATGACGCGCGTAACATCGCACGGCACTACAGTTTAGTTCAGTTAATTCATTAATAACATTCAGTTACATGTCAGAGTATACAAAGTTAGGACCTATAGTAATTTTTACAGAAGTATTTAAAATCAATACAATACACAATAAATTAAAACTATGATAAATTAATCATACACATTTTAAAGTCATAAATTCATTAATGTCATAGATAGATTGAGATATCAGCCATTTTTTCATTTTCCCTTTAAAAGATTGTAAGGATGAGGCGTCACTTTATATCTCTTAGTATTCTATTATATACGGCCGCTACTAGTACTAAATAAAGAGAAACACGGAAATTTTAATTAAAGGTTCAGTCCCAACTGCTCAGAACAACTAACAATTACTGTACATACCTAATTGGAAAATTAAAAGTTCTAACACTAAATTTCTAAGAGCAAACTGATACTTGGGCTGTTCAGTAAGCTCTTTGTTCTCAAGTACATAATGAACACCTTGGATCTAGACCAGTTAAAGCAAACACTAGATGGGAGTGCGTCGATTTGAGTGGCTCTTTGATCGCAGTGAAACGCACACCGCTTCCTGGTGGGTAATGCCCTCCTTATGCCAGGACTCTGATGCTTACGAAATGATAGCGAGCACTCAAACTGTGAAGATTCGTATTTTACTCAATTGATAGATAGAATGACGACCTCTGTGGCTCGATGGGCGGGTTCGAATCCCGTCGCGGCACTAGATTTTGTACCATCTACCATTTCTGGTTTCGGGTCTGGTGTTTTCTATGTATAAATGTATGTATTTACAAAAAAATATATATCTATGTTCCAGATAACCGAAATACCTTCTAGGTCTTCATGTCCCATCTTAGACCACATCGTCACTTTACATCAGGTGAGACCGTGGTCAGATGAAGACTTAACGAACATAAAAAAAAATGTAGTATATCAGTCACCTAACGCCCATAGTACGAGCTGTGCTTAGTTTGGGGTTAGATGATGCTGTGTGAGTAGTCCGGAAATATTGATAGATAGCCAATGCAACTATTACATATGCGTAACGGGCGGTCTTATTGCTGGAAGTAATTTCTTCCAGATAACCGAAAAAAAACAAAAGGCTGTAAATTATTAAAACATCATAAATACCTACCTAAATATTTGACCAAACCTAAAACTAGCCTATACTTTATTACATTGACCTATATGCTACAAGAGATGAAAGATGATACATCCATTAACAATTTTAATGCTATTTTATTTTAATAATTAATTTCTTAATTAGACTTGCAAAAGCTTTTGCTAGGGCGTCTTGTTCTGAATTGTAGCAAAATGTACAAAAGCTAGATAGAGTTAGATACATATGATTTAGATTATATTTTTGCAATTGATCTTAATCTAACAAGCTTTTACTGAAGCTGATTTCTTTTGTAAAAGATTGCTTTTTTTTTCTAAATTACGTGACGTAGAAACTGACGCAACATCAACAACAATGTTAATGAATTGTAGTTTTACAATCGATAGTTGTGAACTAAATTCATATGAATCCTTAGAAATTAAATCCGTGTCGGAAGTAGTTCACAGTCACACATCAGTGATAATGTAACCCAGTGATGTGGCTGAAGCTAGTAAGGTTTGATTTCCGGTTGTTGTTTTTACAGAAAATAAAAATGAAATAAGAAAATAATGGAACGTTTGAAGGAATAAATTTGTTTGTACATCTATAGATTACTAAACCACATGATATCCCACTATCTATTGGGGATTTTGCGGAAAAACCTGAAACACAAGACAACTCTATATCAATTTTAGTGTTTCTAAATTGGTTTAGAGATTACAGCATTACGAGATGAAAAATGGACAGAAAAAAACATTTGTTAGTATTGTGTTATCTGGGCTTGCCAACTTATAATGTAACCTTAATTACTAGAAAAACAAAATATGAATCATTATTTACTATATAGACCACCGATACCTACAATAGCACACAGTTTTTATGTAAGTTAACGAAATGCTTAATTATTCTGCATTCTATTTAAAACTACTTCACAATTATATTGGGTGTATTTTAATGAATCAAAGTTGTCATTTGATTTTGTTCTATAAAATGGCCTTGACCTACATTCAATAAACTGAGATATAATATGGGGTCAGTTTCGTCACTCCCTTACCTATATTTTGTAGCGTGACGAGATAACGCCTTGCGAAGTTTATCCGAAAATATATGACCCGTAACTTCTCTGTATCTCGCAAATATTCCTTATCTCTGGCAACAATCAAATTTACAGGGCTCTCGCTAGAGAATTTATAATGCCCGCCCTATTACTCTTCTTAATCATTTTATTACACAAGATACAATATAAGATGGTATGTCACATTATAAGTGTTATGCACACGTCTGTCATAATATTATTAAAATCCATGTTTTTTTTTTAAAAAAGGATCATCATCATCGCCCTATTAACGTTCCCACTGCTGGGACACAGGGACTTATCTCTTGACGCGAGAGATTAGGCCTTAATTCACCACACTGGCCAAGCGCGGGTTGGTGAATGTCACATGTCTTTCAAACTGTTTGAAGTTCTCAAAACATGCCGGTTTCGTCATGATGTTTGCCTTCACCGTTAAGGCGCTTGTTTTAAAGCGCACATACATTTTTCAAGAAGAAAAATCTAAAGATGCATGCGAGGTTTGAACCCACCACCTTCGGAATGAAAGTCGGGTGTGCTCCCATTTAGCCAACACGGCCTTTTAAAAAAGTTATTAGTAAGATTTAGATTTGATACTTTTCACCCTAAAGTCTATCGTTTCCGCAATATTGCTACAAGAAATTATGTACCTCATATTGTTCAGGTATGATATAGAAAGGAAGTCCTATAGGTGTGCCCTGAGGCATACTATTAACCCAACTCGAGATGAAAGTAGGCATCTTACGCTCGACGCAGACTTACATAGGTTATATGCTGCTAGCCTACTAATTACAGAACGGGGTCGACTGTCCTGTTACATTTTGTTTACCTCCAGTCGCATACAAGTTGATTGATGCTCGCGATGCGCTAATTATGTCTTGTAATCTAGTCTTATCGAGTTATATCTAGTCTTTCAAATCTTTATCCACACTTCAGTATGTTTGAGTATGACAAATTACACCATGTTTCCATTACAAACATTCAACAGCTACTAATGAGTAGATACTATTTGATAGATCTTTGATATCTAATAAACATTAACTTGTTAGCTAAAAGCTACTCGTCATTATTTCCAAACTCCCTAATTGATAAGCTTCAATGCGCCCTTTTACAGTTACATCTTTCACCGAAACTAGTTTGTTGAAGGGCTCATGGGATCTCGGTGCTTATCAATAGATCAATCATTAGCTGTCAATGTCATGTTTTGGCGCCTTGCTGTCTGCATTCAAGCGGTGCGGTCAATGACTTTAAATTCTATGGTATTGTCTGATTCGTTCTTGAAAATTCCTTAGTTGAGCTTGTTCTGAAAATTATATACATATATATTTTATGTGCTAATATATATTTTTTATTCATATTTATATATACATTTGAGACAAATACACCGAGACAAAGATTAAGACATTTTGGGTACCTATAAAAAGTGACCTTTTATGTGGACTAGTGCTACCTATTATTTAATTTAGAGCATAATGTGCATCACATATTATCTATTTTAAACATCTACATTTTGTATTTATTTTTCTAAGATCAGTATCGCACCTTATTTCATCTCCATGATCCTACTTCGAAATATTTTTAATTAATATCTCTCTGCAGCGATCAATGTTATTGTAACAAATAGAAAAATAAACCGCATTTGATTTATCGTTATAGAAATGTCTTACTTTCACATGTTAAACTAGCTGTCCGGAGTAATGTCTTGTTATGATTTAGTATTTCTCTTTGTGGTCTCGTATCGGCTCCCCATAGATGCGTTTAATGTTTGTTTATATTCATGGTTGTAGTAATTCCGGCGCAGGCGGTGTTAATAACTCTTCAATTGGGAACACTTACGATGCGGTTATGTTTTATGAGCGGTGGCGATTTGTTGTTGCTAGCTTTAGAGTTTTGCTTCATGAAAGCCTTGGGTATAAATTTGTGTAATAAATAGTTTCTATCTGGTAGAATATCTGGACCGCGGCGGTTCCTTTATTGTTTTCTTGATCTCTTTTGTTTAACCTGAATACCTCTAGAATTTCTTGCAGTTATGTATATTATGAGATGATTGTAGTCATCCATTGAAGGCGCGTGCGACCAGCACAATGAATCCTTTTTCTGTTAAGTCATAAATCCCTAGTTGAAAATCATCATGACTTGTCTTTTTGTCGTTGTAGTACTTTTTGTTGTTCTTATTTAGGCTGATAACTTTTATTTGGTTTAGGTTTTACGTCTGCCTTAATGTTTTCATATATCCGTTTTTTAGTTTCTTTTCATTCAGAGATATTTATGATTTAAATATTATGTATGTTATAGGTTCTGAGGGTTCGGTGAAAGCTCATTAGACTTCATTCATGTCAGGAGCTGTTGAAGGACTCCCGCTTTGATTGGAGTATTATAGTGGAACTAAATTATGGGTCAACTATGAAGATTGACCTTGCGTACACTGTACTTACATTCCAAGTAAACATTTACTGGTTTGGACTAAACCGTTAAGGCTTAGATAAGGTTTTGAGATTCGTATATAATGTCATGTTGGTATTTATATCGGCGCTAACGGGGATCCTAATAGTATGTGTAAAGGTGCGTTGTTTGTGTCTGTCTATCTGTTAATTCTTCTCATAGTAATTTGATATGCATTTATTAACCAGACTTTTTATGCTGCTGCATTTCTATCACGGAACCCGTTGGTGTTCGAATCTGACTCGTATTTTCGGATTTCTTTTTACTGACCCATCACTCTTTGGTTTACTCAAGGATCGTGAGCGTTGCACTTGAAATCTCAATTTGATAAGCAGTTACTACAGGAGCGATGGAGTAAGGAAGCGCCGTGGGCGGAGCATTCAGAGTCCGTGACTCACCGGCCCAGTGCTGTCATGCGGTTAAAAAAATATTATTGGTAATCAGGATTCACGTTAGGATACGTATCTCCACTTCAATGCACGACCGTCTTTGTTGTACTGGTGAGCTGGGAGATGGATGACACCGACTGTCTTGGCTGAGTGGTACACGATTCAATCAGTCATTAGATGAACTTTTTAGTTCTGTAAGCAGCAAAAAAAAAATGATGTGGCTTTAAACACGTGCTGTAACGGCGATTAATTTTCTTTGAAGATTTTGAAGGTGTGATACTTATATAATATTATTTTCAGTCCATGAGATATAGGCGTCTTCATTATAAAGGCTGTTTGTGATCTATGATCTGTCTTTTAGGGGTGAGTGTAATCTTAAATCATTCCTCACCCAGCACTGTTGGTTCTGCAGAATGTAGTCACGACTCCGCGGTCTATTAGGTCAGTGTGCTGCATTTCTGCTTGGATGATCGCTGTGTTCCTTATTTGCATTGTCGCGAGCTAATTTACTGTAAGCTGTAGTATATAATAGGCTTTGCATTGTTGTAATTATTTCATCGCCTATGTATATTCTTGGAGAATACGGCCTGTATTTTATTGGCTACTTTTTTATGCCCTTGTTGCGGCGAGTACAACGGTTCAAGAAACCTATGCACCCGATCGCCAAGCCAAGGGTCAGTGTAACAACGCCAAGCTTCGCGGTACGCTAGCTCAAAGCTGAAATTCAGTGCTACACGTGGCACTCGGCAAATCCGGTCTGCACCTGCTGTCCGGTGATGTGTCGAGGGGTGTGAAGTAGATGACTTTCAAGTAGCTGCGTTTAACAGCTACCCAGCGCTGTAGTGGGAAACCTCACTACCGTGACTTTCCTAGAGAAAATCTGAGAACTCACCAGAAATCCCAGGAGATGCAGTGAAAATCCAATGTTTTCAATAATGCGTTTATTAAACACACTCACAAACACTAGATTTATCTTTCAGTACTTAGCACTAAACACAAACACTAAGATCACAAATACACTGCAAACACTTTTCACAGAGCGGATCGGAACTTAATTCGCAACTTCACTTTTCACTTATGATCGTTATTTTCACCAAATAAAAAACTTGAACACACTACTTAAAAAACACACTACTTAAATAAAACACACCTCAACTGAGGATTAGTACGGGCATTTATACTACGGTCGTATCCCCACTTTAACTATGAATTTTCCAGAACAATAGTTCCGTCCCGCTCTTACACTATACGGCTTGTCAGCTATCTCGCTCTAAACTTTCTGCGGCGTTCTCGAATATACGGGGCGAAGTACAACAATATATTTCTATCTCGTTCATTAATCGAGAATAGTGCCGCTATCTCTGTTTTTCCTTTCGATTCCTACGCGAGGTTTCGAGAACATTCTTTGTAGGTTTTATACTAGCTAATGGAACGAAAACTTTCCATTACTTTCTACAACCTTCCATATGATTCTAGAATTTTCCACGGTTTTCCTATATAATCTACAAGGCTTCTATGGAATTCTAGAACATTCCAAAACATTCGATTTGTAGCTCGGAGGCTCTATATGTGAATATTAGTCTGACAAGGCGTATTTATAAAACTTAAACCTAGTTTAGCGTTCTTAACCTAGACTTAAGCTTATCGGTCGCCAACATCCTCCCCCTTTGTGTAACACACAATTACTTGCATTGGCGACTTGTCTGCCGTCGTGAAGTACTCGTTGCACCTCCGACGCGGCGTCGCGTGGCTCTCGCTGGGTGTTCCGCTGCGCAGTATCCACGTGGCCATCCTAGGGCTCCCCCTTCGTGGGAATCGCGGTGCTACCAACCTTCTGTATCTAGAAGAGCGCGCCCTCAGCCACTGTTCTTCTTTCTTCGTAGAACATTGTATGTTCTTGATCCATATATTGGAAGACTCTTCGAAGGTTCGAATGTCTTCTTTTGCTGGAGTTTCATTCCAGACGCTCGTTGGTGTGATTCGGCTCCACATGAGCGCCATGCCAGAGTTCATCTTAAAGCACTTAATGCCCTCTGGTGCAGTTGGAGAGGAAACACATTTCTCCCTTTTGGTGATGAACTGTATGTTCTTCGGTTCCTGGTTCGTCTGACATGAAGACTCGACATACAGAGTCATATTATCGGAGGCGGCATGTTGTCGCTGCCTGACCCGCTTCTCCCGGGTACGCTCTTTGATCACCCTTCCTGCTTGACTGATGACGGCATTTTCAATCGTTCCATCTGTCCTATCCTGTGGATAGCAACCAACTTCCGTATCCAACGGCGATCGGCAAGATCCTTTGTTCGGCGAATCGTTCTTGAATTTGTTTGAGGTTGGCTCATCTATTTCTTGGTCGCTGACGTTGACATAAGCGCATGTCTGACTGTTAGCAGTGAGAGATGCATCAACTCCGTGCAGCACCCAGCCCAATTTTGTCAGGGATGCCGCTGGTTGTCCTCTCTGACCTTTGCGCGTTGTCTGTGACACTATCAGCTCCCAGTTATCCTGTCCGATGAGCAGTTTCGGTACCTCCTCTTTGTAGTGCAACTTATTCGCGATTTTTCGCAAATGGCCATACTTATTCACCATCGTCTTGTCGATTTTCTGAGACTTTATGTGCAAAGCCTCCACCGTTTGAACTGCTTCTGCGGTTCTTCGCTGTCTTGTATGTAGGCCTCTTAACCGTAGATTGATCCTCATAGAATCTTCATACCTAACGGTACTCTTGCCTACTGTCTCAAGAGATAAGGTTTCTCTTGGACCTCTGAGTCCTATCTTTTCTGCCACCCTGCGGTCTAATAAACTAACCGTGGACCCTTCATCTAGAAGAGCTAGGATCTGTACCTTCCCTTTAGGTCCATAAACTTCCACTGGAACCATCTTTAGGTACGCTCTTCTTTGACCTTTTACGAAGCAATTGTTAGCTACCTCTTTCTTCTCTGATGTGCCTCTGGATTGCTGAAACGCGTTCTTTTGATCGTCGTGCAGCAGTCGATGATGCCCTCTGTGGCATCTTGCGCACGGTGCTTTCCGGCAGGTCGCTCTTCTGTGCCTACTCTGAAGACATTTGAAGCAGAGCCTCCTCTTCTTCACAATTTCCCATCGTGCTGACACTGAAGCCTTCAGGAAATCTTTGCAGTGATCAATGTAGTGGTCCTTATTGCAGTGCGGGCAACGAATACGCATTCCATTTTCCACCTCAGCTGTGACATGTGTAGCTTCATGCCTCACTGCCGGCGAACGATCAGCTTTCCGATTCAAAATCGGACAAGTGCGATACTTCTCGTTCTGACTATCATAAGTAGCGTGCGTGGCTTCGCGATGTACAGTTCGTTTGCGGATTGATGACAGGGCTGCGTATGGCCCGCATTGTTCCGCTTCTCTATTCAAGAACGTAGACATTAGCATCAGGTCAGGTTCTTCATACTTTGCAGCGAATTTAAACCAGCTAAACTTCAAGATATTTGGTAACTTCTCGATTATTTCTGTTATCATTTCCGGTGAATTCAAGTAGTGTGACTTCTTCAATCCTTTTATCGCAGCCACTGCATTATGGATCGTGTTAGCAAACACACAAATATCTTGTGGATCTTCAGTAAGCCTGGGTAGATTTTTCAGCTTCTCTAACTCAGTTAAAACAAGAAGTTCTGGTCTAGCGAATCTTCTTCGAAGTGATTCCATCACCTCCTCAGGATTACACTCTGAATACAAAATACTTTGCACAGCATCCAGAGCGGGTCCTTTTATGGCTTTTCGTAGCCGAGCCATGTTTTGTACGTTGCTGAAAAGTTCCTTTGTTTCTTCGTACACCGTCTTGAAAGCTAGCCACTCATTACATTTACCATTATAAGTTGGAAGATCGTTCATAAATGACGGTATACAACTTTGCGTTCGTGCTGAGTTAAAAGCTTTGACAATGGCATTGGCTATTGCATCTGAACTATTTTCTTTTATTTCTTCTCTGGACTCTACCTCTTTCTTTATTTTCGCAGATGGAGTTCGATATTTCGTACTATAATTTTCCTGAAGTCCCTTTGCTTCGAAAATCCTGTCATCATGTTCGTTCTCATCGGGTAACTGGATTTGAGACCTGACCCACCTTTTGACATCTTCTTCCCTACCTTCGGGCTCCTCTATAGCCGAGTTTTCAGTTTCAACGTTCAACTGAAACAATCCACTTTGTTCCTCGGCTAAAGCAATTTCTTCTCGTTCAATAGCCACTGCTTCTTGTTTAAGTATAATCGCCATTTTTTCCTGCTTAAGTTGAAGCTTAATTTTCATTTCTTCTTCTTTAAGCTTATAAGCCATTTCTTCTTGCTTCAAAGCTAACTCTTTTTTTCTTAGAGCGATTTTGTTTTCGCGAATTCTCGTACGGTGTTCTGCATCAAAGTCAGCCTTTGAAGAACACACTGACGTAGGACGAGTTATTTTCGGTTCCTTCCCAGTTTTATCTGCGAGCACTTCCAATGGTATGGCGGTACCGATTATATTGCCTGTCGTTACACCTGTGGGACCCGATGACTCATCAGTCGTTATCGGGATTCTCATGGCTTCCATGCCAGAGGGCTCCTCCTCAGGTACACGCCGAGACGTGTCTTTTCCACTTCTCGTCACAGGCATCATCAAAACTGTTCAAACTGCTTCGCTGTGCAGTACGTATATCCGCTTTCTCCTATTCACGGTAGTAACTACAGCTACCACCTGGACTCGTCACTAGTATCCAATGATGCAAATCCGGCTCGAAGGACCAGCTGTTGCGGCGAGTACAACGGTTCAAGAAACCTATGCACCCGATCGCCAAGCCAAGGGTCAGTGTAACAACGCCAAGCTTCGCGGTACGCTAGCTCAAAGCTGAAATTCAGTGCTACACGTGGCACTCGGCAAATCCGGTCTGCACCTGCTGTCCGGTGATGTGTCGAGGGGTGTGAAGTAGATGACTTTCAAGTAGCTGCGTTTAACAGCTACCCAGCGCTGTAGTGGGAAACCTCACTACCGTGACTTTCCTAGAGAAAATCTGAGAACTCACCAGAAATCCCAGGAGATGCAGTGAAAATCCAATGTTTTCAATAATGCGTTTATTAAACACACTCACAAACACTAGATTTATCTTTCAGTACTTAGCACTAAACACAAACACTAAGATCACAAATACACTGCAAACACTTTTCACAGAGCGGATCGGAACTTAATTCGCAACTTCACTTTTCACTTATGATCGTTATTTTCACCAAATAAAAAACTTGAACACACTACTTAAAAAACACACTACTTAAATAAAACACACCTCAACTGAGGATTAGTACGGGCATTTATACTACGGTCGTATCCCCACTTTAACTATGAATTTTCCAGAACAATAGTTCCGTCCCGCTCTTACACTATACGGCTTGTCAGCTATCTCGCTCTAAACTTTCTGCGGCGTTCTCGAATATACGGGGCGAAGTACAACAATATATTTCTATCTCGTTCATTAATCGAGAATAGTGCCGCTATCTCTGTTTTTCCTTTCGATTCCTACGCGAGGTTTCGAGAACATTCTTTGTAGGTTTTATACTAGCTAATGGAACGAAAACTTTCCATTACTTTCTACAACCTTCCATATGATTCTAGAATTTTCCACGGTTTTCCTATATAATCTACAAGGCTTCTATGGAATTCTAGAACATTCCAAAACATTCGATTTGTAGCTCGGAGGCTCTATATGTGAATATTAGTCTGACAAGGCGTATTTATAAAACTTAAACCTAGTTTAGCGTTCTTAACCTAGACTTAAGCTTATCGGTCGCCAACAGCCCTTATCCTACATTACGTGGGGTGGAACAACATAAATGGGTATTTTGGTTATCTCTATCACCCGTCTTCTTAACACACACATTTCATTTTTCAAATGGTTTAGTTAATTTAGTTTTAATTCTTCGGGATTGTGCTTGCTATTTTGTAATTTATGTTTGTGTACAACTTCTAGGGCTTGATTTCTTCGTTGTAAGAGGTTAAAAGATACTTGTATTTTGAATCTTATCATTAGAGTTGATTAACTTCCGTTGAAGAACTGCGCACGCGAACTTGAAGGAGACGGAGCTCTCGTTGTCGGTCGCTCAATCAAGAGTCCGAAATATTGACATTTCATATTTTTATTATAGTAAAACAAAATTTTAAAAAATCGCTTGAAATTTTCGCGTTATATCGGCTTAGCTTTGGTTTTCGTGCTTGTATTTTATTTTGTTTCGCTATGATGCTGAACGTACCGTTTATTTTGTAATCACAGAGTACTAATTATTTAAATAATTGTACATGTATAAATATGGTCTGTCATGACATGAGTATGAGAGATCTATTCCAAATATGAATGAATCCAAAATGGCGGCAATACAGAACCTTGTTTTTTTCGGCGGCCTTATTACCATACTGTTTCTTTCCGATTGTTTTCACTAATAATAGCGCTGCGGAGTGCAATAGTGGCGGGTCGACGGCCCTCGTTATCATTTCGGCACAGATTCCTTGACCCCCGCCCGCTGTATCTCTATACCCATCTCTGTCGTGCAGCTTTATGGCTGAAAACTTCTCTGCTTTTGAAGGTTGTACAGCTGATCTTATTTCCTATGTTAGTCCGTCCATATGTAAAGTTTACTTACGTAAGCTACGTACGATACATTTTCAAGTATAAACACTCTTTGTAAGGGGCTTACTGTAATTTCTTACTACTTTCGTAAATTGTAAAATTATGGGTCTAAAATAATACGAGATTGTTTACGGATGTTACTTGTCAAACCGAATTGATAAGCTGAGAAAATACGGCAACAATTTCCTCTTAATCAAATTGTTTTTACCTTTGTACCTCTACGTACGCGCAATTATTTATTTTATTTTATTTTATTTTATTTATTTGGGAAACAAAAAGCTTATAACTAAGATAAATTAATATGGATAAAGTGACTTCACTAAAGCTAAAAACAGTTTCCACATGTAGATACAAATTTATAAATGTGTAGTAACCATAAGTTGATTATCCTAACTTAAGCAATACAAAACTAAAACTGATAATAACTAGCCGAAACATTTACTTGTTCGGCTGCCTGTGTACGATTATATTTGTGTTAAGAGAAAGTAGAAATAATAAGAATATAATATACTTGTGCTGAAAAATACTAGGGTATATAAATATATTTATATGCATTTAGGAGAAGAAATGAAATTTTCATGAAATTTTGAATGAATTTTGTATGGAGATGATAAATCTATTTATCTAGGTTTCAATCAAATAAAATACTAAGCAATGCTCGGTCAACCAGGTTCCTATTACACACACAAACATTTTCTGTTGTTATAGGGTGATGGTGCCAAGATGACATGTTGGCGGATCCTGTGGGCGCTGCTGGTGCTGGGCGCTGCCGCAGAGCCGCGCTACCCCGCGCCCAGCACGCCGCGCGCGCCCTGGCCGCGCCAGCCGCGCACGCTCGACGACCGGCGCCCCGCGCACTTCGTAGGGTGAGCGCTTCTATACACTGTGTGTACTAACATGTTGCTGTGCTGGGCTGTGCTACCCCGCGCCCAGCACGCCGCGCGCGCCCTGGCCGCGCCAGCCGCGCACGCTCGACGACCGGCGCCCCGCGCACTTCGTAGGGTGAGCGCTTCTATACACTGTGTGTACTAACATGTTGCTGTGCTGGGCTGTGCTACCCCGCGCCCAGCACGCCGCGCGCGCCCTGGCCGCGCCAGCCGCGCACGCTCGACGACCGGCGCCCCGCGCACTTCGTAGGGTGAGCGCTTCTATACACTGTGTGTACTAACATGTTGCTGTGCTGGGCTGTGCTACCCCGCGCCCAGCACGCCGCGCGCGCCCTGGCCGCGCCAGCCGCGCACGCTCGACGACCGGCGCCCCGCGCACTTCGTAGGGTGAGCGCTTCTATACACTGTGTGTACTAACATGTTGCTGTGCTGGGCTGTGCTACCCCGCGCCCAGCACGCCGCGCGCGCCCTGGCCGCGCCAGCCGCGCACGCTCGACGACCGGCGCCCCGCGCACTTCGTAGGGTGAGCGCTTCTATACACTGTGTGTACTAACATGTTGCTGTGCTGGGCTGTGCTACCCCGCGCCCAGCACGCCGCGCGCGCCCTGGCCGCGCCAGCCGCGCACGCTCGACGACCGGCGCCCCGCGCACTTCGTAGGGTGAGCGCTTCTATACACTGTGTGTACTAACATGTTGCTGTGCTGGGCTGTGCTACCCCGCGCCCAGCACGCCGCGCGCGCCCTGGCCGCGCCAGCCGCGCACGCTCGACGACCGGCGCCCCGCGCACTTCGTAGGGTGAGCGCTTCTATACACTGTGTGTACTAACATGTTGCTGTGCTGGGCTGTGCTACCCCGCGCCCAGCACGCCGCGCGCGCCCTGGCCGCGCCAGCCGCGCACGCTCGACGACCGGCGCCCCGCGCACTTCGTAGGGTGAGCGCTTCTATACACTGTGTGTACTAACATGTTGCTGTGCTGGGCTGTGCTACCCCGCGCCCAGCACGCCGCGCGCGCCCTGGCCGCGCCAGCCGCGCACGCTCGACGACCGGCGCCCCGCGCACTTCGTAGGGTGAGCGCTTCTATACACTGTGTGTACTAACATGTTGCTGTGCTGGGCTGTGCTACCCCGCGCCCAGCACGCCGCGCGCGCCCTGGCCGCGCCAGCCGCGCACGCTCGACGACCGGCGCCTCGTGCACTTCGTGCGGTGAGCACTACTCTACACTGTGTATAGTATACAGACATGTTGCTGTGCTGGGCTGTGCTACCCTGCGCCGAGCACGCTTCTTACCGGCAGCCCGCGCACTTCGAGGGGTGAGCATTTCAATTCACTGCGTGTGAGTGACGCACGAAAGGTTAGCGATATCTCCAGCTCCGCCAGCGGACCACTTATTGTGATACCTGCCAAGCAACTTGGTTCCTGCCAGTGGAACCAACTAGTCATTGTTGTTGCTTAAACAACACCTAAACGCTCAATTTATTAATTTACTAGCGGCCCGCCCCGGCGTCGCACGGGTACAAAATTTTCCCGGAAATTATTAGAATTTTTCTCGCCGTAAAAACCATCCTATCTCTCAAGTTGGATCGAACTGCACGGTGTGCGAATTTTATTATAATCGGTAAAGTGGTTTAGAAGTCCATTGAGGACAAACATTGTGAAACGAGATCTAAAATATTAGGTCCTTACATATGAAATTGGCGTTTTTCGTACTGGCCACTTTAATCACAAATTTCTCCTCTTTGGTAAGGAATTCCAAATTCAAATTTGTACAGCTATAGACTCATGTATTTGTGCTTCGATGATCGTCATTCATTTGTTTTTTTTCTTCTGTTTTTTTCTGTTTGCGTCACTCATTTTACAAAATGGAAAACTTAAAATATCGCATTATTTACGAGTACGAGTTCCGCCGTGGCACTAGTGCTGCGGAAACAACTCGAAGGGTGAATGATGTGTATGGCGGTCGTGTTGCAAAAGAAAACACAGTTCGTTTTTGGTTCCAACGTTTTCGTTCTGGAAATTTCGACTTGCAGAACAAGCCCCGTGGACGGCCTGAGACTCAAGTTGATAATGAAGAGTTGAAGGCTATTGTGGAAGCGGATCCATCGCAAACCACGTCCGAGTTAGCTGCAGGCTGCGGTGTTAGTGATAAAACTGTTTTAATTCACTTGAAGCAAATTGGGAAGATTAAAAAGCTTGAAAGGTGGGTACCTCACGAATTGACTGAAGCAAACCGGCAAACGCGCGTCGACTGCTGCGTTACATTACTAAACCGGCACAATAATGAAGGTATTTTAAACCGAATCATTACCTGTGATGAAAAATGGGTTCTTTACGATAATCGGAAGCGCTCAGCGCAATGGTTGGATCCTGGCCAGCCAGCCAAATCCTGCCCCAAGCGAAAATTAACCCCAAAAAAGTTACTTGTAAGCGTTTGGTGGACTAGTGCCGGTATTGTTCATTACAGTTTTCTCAAATCTGGCCAGACTATTACGGCTGATGTCTATTGTCAGCAATTGCAAACCATGATGGAAAAGCTAGCGGCTAAACAACCTAGGCTGGTCAATCGCTCCACGCCACTGCTGCTTCACGACAACGCTAGACCACACACTGCGCAACAGACGGCTACTAAATTAGAAGAGCTTCAATTGGAAAGTCTAAGACATCCTCCGTACTCCCCGGACCTTGCTCCAACAGATTACCATTTTTTTCGAAATTTGGATAACTTCTTGCAAGGGAAAAAATTCAACTCCGATGGGGCAGTCCAAATCGCCTTCAAAGATTTTATTGATTCCCGTCCGACTGGTTTTTTTAGTAAAGGGATCAATGAACTACCTATAAGATGGCAAAAGTGCATAGAAAATAATGGTTCATACTTTGATTAATTAAATATATTATATTAAAAAATATTCGACTTTTTGTTCCTCCCATACAAAACGCCAATTTCATATGTAAGGACCTAATATATTAAGATTGATCTATTGATATAAAAAAACAAATTTCTCCGAATGCAAGAATCGAGTAAGAGTCGGCCCATATTATATTTAGATAGATGAAGCGTTTATTTGTACTCCAATCACACACATACAATAATCGGGCAAAAACAAAAGGATACAATATTAACTTAAAATTAGTTAAAAGTTAACATGATTGTGTGTGTGCGTTGCAGTAAGACAAAAGGGCCACAGCTCAGCGTAAAGTTGCTCATGGAGCAAACACTGATTTTCAGCTTTCAGCTTATGAGTTCAGATTTAACAGATTAAAGTTAAAAAAAGGTGAAAATTTATGCATGGCGTTAAAAGAAAATAATTACAAGCTTCGGGCGGGCCGTGTTTCTGTTGGCGTAGACACGTTTTGGAATGTAAACAAACACTAGATCCTATCGGAAGCAATTAGGAACATCTGTGCCAACATTAAACTAGCGAATACTCGATCTGAATATTTGTTGCCAAAAATTGCTGAAAAAATTGTAACACTAGTTTTTTGGCAAGTAATAGCAACAGCACTCTGTACTGATGCGGAAAAACGAAAAATTGTTGATGAACTGTGTGTTCTTTTCTGCGAATTTTTTTTCTTTTTACCCCCGACCAAAAAAGAGGGGTGCTATAAGTTTGACGGGTCAGTCTGTCTATCTATGTGTCTGACATCATAACTCCCGTACGGATGAAGCGATTTCAATTTAGTTTTTCTTTCTATGAAAGGTGAGTTTAGCGCGGGTGTTTTAAGACATGTTTCATGAAAATCGGTTGTGCCGTTTAAAAGTTATGGGGTGAGAGTGGGGAAGGAAAACCGATAATCTACAAATATCGCATTACAAAATATTATGGTGTTTTACTTTTACGGAAAATAATGCACTGGAATCAGGGGTTTTTCTAAAATTTTATTTTATTATTTATAAAGTTATTACAAAAAAAAGGAATGTATTAGAAAGGCATAAGAAATGATTCTTTACATGTATCGACAACCACTTCGCGATTATTCTATTCATTTATAATATATTCCTGATACGGCTTGTTATAATTCTCATGGTGGTTTTGTGGTGTGGCCCACAGAAAGAGGCGCCAAACTTCCTAATTGACAGTGTAGATACAGTCTACTTAGCACAAACCCGTTCCCTAAAGTTGAGAATGTGACTACTCGGATTGCCTTTTGAGGTCACTACTGTAAGTATTTTGGGATAGTCGTAATAGAGGCCTATATTTCCTTCTATTTATAATCTTTATTATTTTTATTAATTTGAGCCAACGCGTAAGGGTGTATGTACAAAAAGTCAAAGATAATATTATCAGTGTTAATTAACAACAAGATTAAATTTAAAAAACTCCCCACGCCTCAGGTCAAATTTATATTGAATTGACATATGTATTCCTCATATCTTTCAAATGACTAAACCAATTTTCATAAAAATTGCTGTTTTTGATTTATAAGTGATTATCATTCATTTGGTACACAGCACGGGAATATTTATGAATATTAGAGTTATCATTGCCACTTTAACTTTATATTTAAAACGGGTTAACCGATTTTTATGAAACATAGCTAAGAACACTCTCCGTTACCCTTTCCGTTATCTTTATGGCAAAAGAAACAGAATCGTAATATTCGTAATCGGTTCATCCATGTTTGAGAGCTACAGACACATGGACAGACCTATACACACACGTAAAATTTATAAATAATACCCTGTTTTGCGTCGGGGGTTGTAGCATTGTATCTGCTATTATCTAATATATAGAATTCTCGTGTCACAGTTTTCCTTGCCATACTCCTCCGATTCTCATGAAATTTTGTGAGCATATTCAGTAGGTCTGGGAATCGGCCAACATCTATTTTTCATTTTGCAAAACAACGTTTGCTGGGGTCAGCTAGTAAGTTATAAAGTTTTTTAGCATGCAAGCATTCCAGCTTATCGTTGAGCAGATCAGATATTTGGTTCAATTCACGCGACCTTGTAAAATAGTTAAAAATACAGATTCAGGCCGTCCTTGAAGAAAAACCTTAAACTGACCCTCTAGGCTATATTTATCAGCAGTTAACCTTTCATTAGCATTTTCGAAGCTTACAAAAGTCCTGCGATTTCCTCCAACAGCGTTTCGCGTGAAGTACAGCACGATTTGTATCAATGTATTCGACCCACGTCCGTTCCAGGGAGCGAGGAGCGATGCTCCCAGGATTACATTTACATTTCTAGCATTCTTATGCCTTCTCGATAGTTTTCCATTTCAAAAGGCAGCCTATTCGGCCAGCTATTTGAATCAATTGAACCTTTACGTAATCCGGGCGCCTATTGTAAAGAAACATTGGTTTCGTTTTGGAACGTTTCCGAAATGGGAGATATCCTCGTAAACTGAAGTTCCTAGGCTTTCCTGGCGGGCTTAACAAGGACTCAATTCTTTAGAAATGATAAAGAATTGAGGAGCCGCTGACGTTAGCATTTTAAATGTTGTAGTATACACAGTTTCTAACTAGCAAAGGAGGTAAAGTTCTAAATACCGATTTTATTGTTTGGTTTTTAATAATAATAAATGATTGATTGATTGAGTATCGTAGTATTTTTGATAATATTTAGATTTGTCATCCTCACTTTCAATCCTAAAACTTTGAAAAAAATGAACTATTATTTTATCGGTAACATTGGTCTCTTTTTAATAACTGAAATTAACTGAACTTAATGACTCAACATCGAAACAAAAGGTATGAAGGGAGACGATCGGTTTATTTTTATTGAAACCGGGTTTAATCAGCGAGCGGGTGAACTCAGCGGATGACGATTGCCGAACCGTGAGAACTCCCAGCACAAGGACACCCCACACGCGCCTCATCACTGCCCCAGTGAGCCTGTTCCGCCGGCGCTGGTCAACTGGATTAGGGCTATGAGCGTGACGGCCACCCACACGTGACTCCTAGCACGTGCTCGCGCCACTTGGCGACCAGTTAACCTGCCAAATTTATTTGTACTCTCTTAATCTTTTTGTGAAGGGATGGTTAAAGTGATTACACTAGACTTGTAAGAGAAAAACACGCCGCTCGATTAGGTACACACAACATATACAAATAACAACATGGTGTAATATTTCGGGAGCGATTTAATATGGTGAATAGATTACATACACCACCGCCTTGAAAATAATAGTGTCTTCTCGGTTTGAAATATAGTTGTTAATGAAATGTTGATTTCGTAGACACAAATAAAAAATTTCAAGTTACTACGCTTTCTTTTATGCTGCTTTCTGCTGTGTTTCTTTTAAACAGTCATGGGAAAATAATAGTCTAAGTGGAATAATTTGTGTTTATTTGCATGTATAACAAAATTCTGTATTTTGGTTCACCATCGAAAGTGCCCTATTCTGTGGGAATAGCGCAGTTCAGAGATTTGAAACCTGTTTTTAATGTAAATAATTGGAATAAACATGTTTATAGGTTCATGCAGATTGATAATTCCACAAAAATGTGTCAGTACGAAAATAAATCAGTGTTACGTCACGATAAGAATACGATTGACCCCGCGTTTTGAGTCACTTCACGATAAATATTGAGCACATCCATTCAATTGCATTTAGTCCACTATTTTGTACAAGGTCTGTTTAACTGCGGCTGAGGACGTGTGATACACTGTGACCCGGGGAATTAGTCTAGTTTCGAATGGGCGAATCCAATCGCGCTTAGATTCACTTGTTGCCAAGGTTGATAAGATACGGACCGGATAATATGCATTTAAAACCTCTTTTATGTAGAACTTTTTCTCATAATTAGGATGATTTATAATCATAGGCTCACCCTATGCTTGGTAGATAGTCTTGCCTCAAACTAAACTAATTCCAAATATGGATTCCATATGATCTAAGATTTGTAAAATCAAACAATTGAAATAAATATTGTACATATCTTTTATATCTTAATGCTTTATGGGCAAACCCGTCTCGGTGCTATCAGCGATGACTTTCTTTAGAAGATGAAATGTCATTCACGATTCTAAATAGTAATCACTTTATAACTCGCGTTCTCGTAAAGCGAACACGCCTCTACACAATAATGAAAGCCACCGTTTTTGTACTCACCAGTGGGCGTCATAGTAAAGTGTGGTCCACATTTATATTTAACGATCACAAACTTATTAAATTTATTTCAAGAAATAAGCTCACATTGCCCTAGAAACAATGTTATTTGACATTGCGGACCTTACGCGACACCATCGCCTCTAGCGACGAATTCGCGGTGGCCGACCGATCAGAAAAATGCACGATTGCCATCACGGATTTATGAACGGAAGCTCTGAGCGTGATGTTGCTTATGTAAATGTTGCCCGTGGCTGGGATTCTGATTATTTAATTATGAACTTTAGTTAAAACTACTCGTAGCTAAAATCATACTCATGGTCGGATTAGTTCATTGCTATGATTTATGTTACGTTTTACGTCATTTCTATCGTTGGCTTAAAGTTTATGAAATCGGCGGATGCCGGCTCGGATGCGATTTAATTGCTGTTTTCATACTGTGCGTAATAAAAGGTTATGGTTTGTTTGCTATATATTTACAGATTTATAAAATTTTTCATTACTTCTACTGAGATAGATCGGTTTGATGTTTTTTTATTTGTTTACTTGCCCTTTTCACGTCATCCATTTTCCTATTGTATCCTCCTATTGTGTCATTATATTTTTTATATTTCCTGACTACTCACACAGCATCACCTAACCCCAAACTAAGCAGAGCTTGTACTATGGGTGTTAGGTGACTGATATACTACATAGATACATTTTTTTTTGTAAATACATACATAATAATTATGTATGTATTTACAAAAAAATAATTAATTAATTATGATACATAGAAAACACCCATTGTTTAATGACTTGTTTAATAAGGTATATGCATTAATATTGTGAGTATATACTCACAATATTAATAAGTAAGTAGATCTTTAGTAAATTATTATAACTGGAATTTAACGACGTGGTGTGTCACCTTTTGAGGATTTGAGGCAACTCGTGTCGCGGGAAATACTTATTTATTCTACAAGATGAATGGCTCTTCCAAAATTTTGCTCTATCTTAGTTCCTGCATAAACCTTGGATTATTTATTTGCATGATATCGTCCGCCTATGTGATGATAGATTTTCAATTAAATCCAGTAATTTTAAACATTTTAAAGACCATTCTGTTGAATAATTTCTACTAAGGTGAATTTTTGTGTAGGTAAACCTTTATCACAATGAAAATCGACATTGATATCGTGCCGACTAAAAAGTTGTAAAGGTCGCGCGACCAAAGCTCGCGATGTGGTTTAGGTAAAAGTTGTTTAACGTGACATTATCTTTACATAATGCATTTTTCTTTGTAAAAGTTACCGTTATTGGAGTATAGCGGTGTGAACGGTGTATACAGAAATTCAGCTCAGAATGTTTCCTCAGATGAAATAATAAAAAAAAAGTGTGTGTGCGATTCACACACGATAGAAGTGAAACTTCAGTAAATCGACGAAAGAATAAGAAGAATAAAAAAAAGTGTGTGTGTGTCAGCTACGACGCACGATTGGAGTCTTACGAACTATAATTATGATATTATATCGAATAGAAAAAAAGGTCAATGAACGCATCTGCTAAAATGATAAGAGAAACAAACATATATCTGTAATTATTCGGATATATTACTTCAATAAAGCGTATTACATAAAGTATGTTACAAAAATAATATAAATAAAATACAGCAATACCTCTTTGCGCGATACTTCGTAGTCTCAACTACGAAGTATCGCGCAAAGAAATTTAAATAAAGCATTGTATTTGTGTCTCTTACCATTTCCGTTTCATCTTTTTGCATCCGGTTTGAAATCACTACGATTCTATAGAAGTTTCACTTCAAAAATAATAATTATTTATTTATTATTATTGTTCGCAGACCCCACGTGTGTCGGAGTAGGAACGGCACGCATTGCTGTCCGGGATGGACGTCGAGGCCCAACTCGCTACTTTGCATAGTCCGTAAGTATTCTCATCATACTTTTATGCTGAACAAAAAAATTCGCAAATTTTATTTTTAGTCTTAATGTTTAAATGAAAAGGAAAGGACAATGGTCTCTTAAAATGGAAGTTGAAAATAAAATCTTGGGAGCTATTTAATTTCAACATTTTCCTTGTATAAGTCTATCCTCAAGAGAGTTTCCGAAACTAAACCTTTAAGATTAAAGATTTTTTAGAAACGGAAAGGCAGATAAAGTTTGCTTAATTTTGCAAACGGCATTGCAAATAAGATAACACTTAAATAAAAAAATATTTCACGTGAAGCATAAACAAACTTACACAACAAACATGGAAGCGTTGGGCCTATTACAACAAAGTGTTTATAAACAAATACAATCTTAGGGGAATAAAGTCTAAAACTTCAAAACGTTAAAATGATCATATAATAGCTTTGTCTGATAAAATGTGGAGGGAAAAATGTGTCACTTCTTCTGTTCTGTTTGTAATTAGTATTTGTTTCGCAGCGCTGTGCCGACCCGACTGCGGCGGGCCCGGCTCGTGCGTGGCGCCCAACATGTGCCGCTGCCCGGGCGGCCTCGAGGCGCCCTCGTGCGGCGCCGGCCCGGCTTACCCTTATCCAGGTTATATCATACAAAACCTGCTGACTGTAGGGGAACTAGAACACTGACAGCTTTAAGACAATAAAGTGTAAAGTCGAGCATGATGGTGTACTCCTGATGATGCTTTGAAATATCGGAAAGCTCAAATTAGGAAAAAATAAGTGTGTGTGTGTCAGCAACGACGCACGATTGGAGTTTACTCCTTACGAACGATAATTATGATATTATATCAAATAGAAAAAAAGGGTAAATGAACGCATCTGCTAAAATGATAGGAAAAACAAACATATATCTGTAATTATTCGGATTATTTATATTACTTCAATAAAGCGTATTACATAAAGTATGTTACAAAATAATATAAATAAAATACAGCGAGACTACGAAGAATCGCGTAATGAGGAGACCCCGAGAATGAGATACGCTGTGTAATGTATTCCATCTCATTCTTTTACACGTTCAATCCTACAGATATATACAGTCGTGGTCAACTAATTAGGGACACTCTTTGGTTAAACCGAATTGTAAATTTATTTTTTATTTTCCAACGAGTCTAAAGCATATTCCATATCTCTTACATGTAAGTATAATTAGTAATTTATGTGCCCGATTATACAAACAATAACAACTTCTTAAACATTAAACCTCTTTACAGTATAGCTGATAGATTATCGTAGTGCTATTTGTTCAAATAATGCTGGCTGGCCATTTAATTAGGGACACTGAGATATTGCGTTCTATTTCCAAAATTTGAATCTCAATACTTTTTTACTTCTTCTCTTATTGTTTCGTGGTAGTTTTGGCGGCAATCCCGATATTTATTTTAAGTTTTGAAAAATATTTTGAAGAAAAATGGGTAAAAATAAAAGTTGCGATCCAACACTACGAAAAATTATCATGAAGTTTGTTGTCGAGCATGGTTGGCCATACCGAAGGATAGCAGAACATTTAAATTGTTCAAAAACTATGGTATACAATGCAGTGCAACATGTCAGACGCAATAACACAGATTTAAATGTGCCCAGAACAAAAAGATCGAGAAAAACAACTCCGCAAGAAGATAGAATGATAACCAGGTTAGCTAAGAAAGATCCGTTTCTAGGCTCTATTTTAATTAAACACGAAGTGTTTGGGACAGACGAAAGAGCTGGTGTCTCAGCGAGAACCGTTCGACGACGTCTGGTAGAAGCAGGGTTGTTCGGAAGAGTGGCTCGCAAAGTACCGTTGTTGAAGAAAGAACATAGAAATGCTCGTTTGGCGTTTGCACGTAAATATGGACATTGGACCTACGCCCAATGGCAACATGTATTATTCTCTGATGAGACCAAGGTTAATTTGATTTCTTCAGATGGAAGGCAATACGTAGGTACGGCGTCCAGTAAAAGCGGAAATGAATCCAAGATTCACAAAAAAGCAGGTGAAACATGGCGGTGGAAACATTAAAATGTGGGGTTCATTTTCTGGACGTGGAGTGGGACCTGTGAGGAAAGTTCAGGGTAACTTAGACCAACATCAATACAAGGCAATATTAGACGAAACGATGCTTCCCTATGCTGAGGAGCATCTCCCTATTATATGGACGTTTCAGCATGATAACGACCCGAAACATACCGCCCGTTCAGTCAAATCGTTTCTTACCAGTCAGTCAGTATCGGTGCTAGATTGGCCAGCAAATAGCCCGGACCTTAACCCAATCGAGCACCTTTGGTACGATCAAGAATCAAGAAAAAAGTAGCCACTTATCGTACCACAACTTTAGATGAACTTAATGAAGCTTTTTGTGAGGCATGGGCAAACATTCCTGTCGAAACATGCCAGAAACTGATAATGTCTATGCCACATCGGTGTCAAGCGGTAATTACTAACAAAGGTTTTGCTACTGGGTACTGATTTTACACGTAATAAAATGGAGCTGTTAAAGATATTATAATACTGCAGATTATTAGTTTTGTTTAACTCTATTTTTCATTATAGTTTACTGTCCTTAATTAAATGTCCAGCTACAGAATTATACCTTAAAATTGAATACATGGTCAACCTTTGATATTAAATACTTTTTTCTATTTATTTATTCTTTTATTTACAGCCATTTAAAGCATAATAATCGGACCAAATTATGCAAATAATAGTTACTGAGAAATCAATAGGGTTTTATATTTGTATGTACATAACCGGTTATTGTTCTTCACTATCTTGCATGTCCCTAATTAGTTGACCACGACTGTATGTTTGTCTCCTTCTACGTAACGCCTCAACTTTTCGTGTTACACTTGATTTTACTCCTCATAATTTCCGTACCGGGCCTTATAACTCAAATCGTTTCTTAAGGAGTAAACTCCAATAATAAATGTGGCAAAAAGCGACTGTTGTGATCATCCAGCATTATGCTGCGATTGAGCGAGTCTAACCACAGCGCTGTTCTTCCATGGTGAAATTCTGTGATCGCCAACCGGCCTGCCAAGTGTGGCGAGTATAGGCAAACTATTGTCAATAGGAATAATTCAATGAAAGGAAGGCTATGTCGAGATAGACAAAAAGCCATAAATATATGTTTTGTAATTTAAAAGTGTATGTTGATTTTGAGTCTGTATCATTTTTGTGTGTTCTAATAAAATTTTGTCTATGTCTAATACCAAGAATACTTGGTCCAATTTTAATCACTTTTATTATCTTATTGCTATAACAGCCACAGTAGTTTACGCTCCGCTTAGTTTGCTGTACGGTGATACTTTAAGAATATGATCCTGTAGTTAATTAATGATTAATCTCTTAACATTGTCTCATGTTATTTGTGTGTAGTGCGGACCCCGGGCGGCTGCAAGCGTATCTGCATGAACGGCGGCACGTGCAGCCTCGGGGCCTGCGCGTGCGCGCCCGGCTGGAGCGGCGAGTTCTGCACTGAACGTGAGTAGCCCATAACTTATGCCCTGAGAAAGCTTATGGGCCATAAGCTCTCTCAGGGCATAGCTACATTTTTTGAGGTGTTTTTCTTGACTTAGAAGTGGTTATTAGTTGTCTAAGTTGGGATTTATCTTTTGACTTTGTTTGCGATTCATCTGTCGCTTTAAAAATGGAGAAACCGCTGATTGTCAAAGTGGCGCAGTGTCTAACAGACCTACGGACGGGAACAGACGGAGTAAACGGAATACCTATTTTTATTGAATAAATAAAATTAATTTATTTCGTTACAAACGTACAACGTTACAAATTAAAAAATACGTACAGTGCATAGAGTGTGCATTTTGTAGTAAGCTTTAAGCCTCTTTTGTATTGATTTAAATATTGATGTGTAATAAATAAAGAGTATATTATTATCATTATTAAGTTGAGATCCATATCAATGAGAATTTTTTTATGTAGTCATAATACACAATTTAATGTAGTCGGTAGAATATTCAAAGTCAAAACGTTTATATATTGAAGAATTACATAAACGAAAAAAAATATCAAGGAATAACATTGTCTTGACAGTTCGCTTAATTTTTTTACACTGAGTTGAGAAGCGAATAGAACAACACAGCTTTATCAGTTTTGACAATTTAGTAGTTATTAGTTTGTAGTATTTTGGAGTTCTTATACATATTGGTACCTACAGATTCTGTATTATAAATTCAACATTTACTATGACATAATGAGTTTCATGAATGTGCATTTAATTTCCAGCGATTTGCCAGCAGCCATGCCTGCACGGCGGCAGGTGCATCGCGCCCGACCGCTGCGTCTGCTTCCACGGCCTGTCGGGGACGCGCTGCGAGATCGATAGGAGAACTGGTCAGTGCTAACGATTATTATTTATTGTGGTGTAGTAGTTTGAGTGACGTGTGCGGTGGAGATGGAATAAATCTACAAATATGAAACAACTTACCACTCACTGATTAATCACGAAATCTCAAAAGATTCTTATATTTAAAGTGATTTTATTTGATTGTTTTTCAAAACCGGGTATATATTATATATATTTCTATAGGGTTAAACTGGAGTTGTAAGTTTGTGTGAAAGTCCTATTTTTTTAATTTGGTAAATACCTATTACGTCCATACCCTATAAGCCTTCCTATAGACCTGCTTTATAGGGTGTGACGACCGCTAATAAAGGATTATCCGAAACGAACAAAGGGGGTTAAACAGGAATTTCCAACGCCCGCTTTTATGAAACAACTATGTTTTTGGAGAACGATACTTATAATTTGGCAGCTAAGTTCTTTATCGGGTGTAAGCATTCGCTTAAGAACGGATTTTATGTCTGACATAACCTTGTCACAGTTCACGTGAGAATACCTCTTTTAAAAAAAAGACCTGAACTAAAGAAATTTGTGTACTTATTAACTCTACATATTTAGCGGTTAGATGTTCACTCCGCGTTTAGAACGGCAACGCCTGTCTAAAAATACCCTTAGCGTTGATGGACATGACTATGTCTAGGTCCATGCTACACGGAGCGTCGCGGCGCGCTCTGCACCGGCGCCCTGGAAGGCGTGGTGTGCACGCGACAGCTGTGCTGCGCCACCGTGGGGCTCGCCTGGGGACACCCCTGCGAGCGCTGCTCCGACCTCGACTGTCAGACCGGACACCTGCGCAACCTCGCCACCAAGGAGTGCCAGGTACCGTACTCTACTGCGCACCGTGGGGCTCGCCTGGGGACACCCCTGCGAGCGCTGCTCCGACCTCGACTGTCAGACCGGACACCTGCGCAACCTCGCCACCAAGGAGTGCCAGGTACCGTACTCTACTGCGCACCGTGGGGCTCGCCTGGGGACACCCCTGCGAGCGCTGCTCCGACCTCGACTGTCAGACCGGACACCTGCGCAACCTCGCCACCAAGGAGTGCCAGGTACCGTACTCTACTGCGCACCGTGGGGCTCGCCTGGGGACACCCCTGCGAGCGCTGCTCCGACCTCGACTGTCAGACCGGACACCTGCGCAACCTCGCCACCAAGGAGTGCCAGGTACCGTACTCTACTGCGCACCGTGGGGCTCGCCTGGGGACACCCCTGCGAGCGCTGCTCCGACCTCGACTGTCAGACCGGACACCTGCGCAACCTCGCCACCAAGGAGTGCCAGGTACCGTACTCTACTGCGCACCGTGGGGCTCGCCTGGGGACACCCCTGCGAGCGCTGCTCCGACCTCGACTGTCAGACCGGACACCTGCGCAACCTCGCCACCAAGGAGTGCCAGGTACCGTACTCTACAAGTAGGAATGTAGGAGCTCAAGGGCTTTGTTGTGAATGCCGTAATGCTTTAATTTATTTATAAGTGTTAACATGCGGCATTTGTGCGCGGCGGCCGTCCATACACAGCGCGGAATAGTGCCTCTCACAATAATTGTCTCCCTGTGTGTGGACATGCCATAAGGCAAGGGTAAGCTTTAGGTGCGGGCTGTCACGCTTAGCACTAGACGGGTAAACAAGAGAATGCCTTCAATTCCATCATATACCATTATGGTCACTTAGCATCTGATAAGTGACTGCTAGCACGAAGGCAGTTGCTAAAAAAAAACTTTAATAAGATTTTTTATAATAATTAGAGCAATGGGGACTATAACATAAGTAAACCTTATTTTATTGTATTAAAAATAATTTGTTTGTGTCTTTTAGGATATTGACGAGTGCGCAGCCATCCCGGGGCTGTGTTCGGGCGGCAAGTGCATCAACTCCATCGGTTCGTTCTCCTGCGAGTGCCCGCCCGGCCAGCGCCGCCACCGCGTCTCCAACAACTGCGAGGACATCGACGAGTGCGAGGACCCCGACATCTGTCCGGTACGCAACTCCCACTGTCCACTTTAAGCTAACAATCCGATCCCCAGGTAAAGGAAATCGAAACAACACTAACTGGTCACTGGTCTTACTTTGCAATTCATTTACGCTTTTATCACTTGGCTCATCTACGATTACAAATAAGGAACACTATAGGGCCAAGTGAAGCACTTGTGCGATACTTTTTTTATATCCTGCACTTTCTGAGTTTAGAGCATTACAAGAACTCCTAAATAATCATGACATTCATCAGTGAACCTCTCTTAAATATTTGTACTTAACAGCTGTTAACACATGCCATTTATTGCCAAGGTTTAACTAACCGTAACGACGTCTAAAAATTCAATAAAGTCAAAGAATATCATAAATTTATCACATAATTATATTTTTTATGTTTTCTACGATATTTATTTTTTCCTATACAGTCACTTTGTCTTACAGGTTCTGATAACATCATAATATTTTAGATTGTTGTATTCCAAATGTTTTGTTAATTTAAAATTATTATGCTGCTTGGAATTGACCGTTAGAAAAGGTGTTCTACAGAAGTAAGTGTTGGTGTGTGATTTTGAACCGTAGGCTATTGTGGTAAGGTTTGTTTTTACTTGAGTTTTAAATTAACATATTTATGTTTGCAGAACGGAAAATGTGTGAATACGGAAGGCGATTACTACTGTCTGTGCAATCCTCACTTCATCCCTAGTCCTGACAAGAAGTTTTGTATTGGTGAGTTAACTTTCGAAAATTATTTAAGGACAAATATTATAACGACAGGTCGGGATAACACCAACTGGTGAAACATGTTGAAACTGTATAAATAACAAACAATATCCTGTATACACATGTTTTTTGGCAAATAAATTATTCTATTCTATTCTATTCTATTCTATTCTATAAAATGTCCTCAATTACCAGAAGCTTTGATGGGTTGATTTTAAGGTTTGTTTAAGCGTTGATCCTGAAGTCTCCATTTTAGTTAATGCAGAATAGCTGTGAACTTCTTGATATTGCCTTTGGATTTTTTCAGTAGGTCAGTATTCCTTTGCGTTTCAAGGTCTACTAAAAAAAAATGTCCTGCAATGGTTTCGTACGTGATTTTAATCGGTTTGAAGGAACACGGCATTTATAATCATATAGTTGTCTCTTTCTAGACGGACGAGTAGGCAGCTGCTACACGTACCTGAGCGAGACGGGCGAGTGCTCCGACAAGCTGTCCGTGCCGCTGTCCAACAGGGACTGCTGCTGCGGGTACAACATGGGCCGCGCCTGGGGGGACATGTGCACCCCTTGTCCCCCTCGGGGTGCAAGTGAGTAGCTTAGATCATTAGTGAAACTTCAGATACAATTGTTTTTTTTTCTTAAATTAACTTGTAATAGTAATTTAGGCAACTCATATTGAATCAAGGGTTTTAATGAACCTGAGTCCGTTCTTGTGAGACGAGTCGCAATGCGTCTTTTACGATTAGTCGTGAATGTGTGTTTTAAGGCGTAGTTATACAGTTGCGATCAAAACTTAATCATTATTTATTGTTGGTAAAACTGTTCGTACTTTACAAACAAGATTTAAAGATATTAAACTAATCAAAAAAACTTTTTGTCATGTTTTTAATTACCTAGTAACAACTAACAGTAATCCAAAATGCTAACTTACGACTTAATTCTAGCCGAGTGGACTCACCTATGCGGCGGAGGGTCAATCCCCCCCGACTGGCGCCGCAACAACACGAACGGCGGCTCCGGAGGCTCCGGTGGGAACGGGGGGGACGGGGACAACTGGGGAGGAGGGGGGCTCGAGCCTCCCCCCGCCATCGTGAAGATCAACGAGTGCATGCTGCGGACGGGCATCTGCGGCCTGGGGAACTGCGTCGATAAGGATATTGGGTGAGTGATATATTTGTTGTCAGAAGTTTTTGATGTTGGGTGAGGGTTTTATATTACATGATTCACTCGATTAGCTCATTGGCAAATAGAAGTGGGCAGGCCATAGCGCGTAAAACAGATGGAGACATTGTGACCGTTAAGTTTACGAATGGAGACCGCAGTTTGACTATTGCATCGAATTACGTCTGCCAACTTAATGGCAAGCTTCCTCCAACCGAAATAAGAAATCGGGAGACCACCAATGGACGTCTACGATGGAAATGATTATGATTATCACAAAAACGAATAGAAACCCAATATTTGCTCCTTATCTGGAACTGGATGTTGAAATGAAACCGTTTAGTAATCAGAGTAGTTGTGGATGTGATGAGATCTGATGACGAGTCGTAAGGCGTGCGTGCGCGGCGGCGGGCCCGCGCCGACAGCTGTTCGAGGTGCGCCCGCTCGCGGCCGCGCACTACGCTCACTGACGATATGGCAATCTGATCCACTCAAAGAAATAGTTATAAAGACTTGAAATTAAAGATTTAAGAAGGTCGGTTAAAAAAGCTTTATTTCAAATTGTGATTATAAAAAAAACACAATTTTTATAAGAAATTACAAAATGAACAATACTTATAATAAATCAGTCATTTCAGGTATCTCAGGACCAAATAAACAAATCTTACAGACTAACTTACATACAGTATAAATCTTATATACTAAAATATGATCATGTGAATGATGATGTCCCAGCTATGTGTATATGCATGTGTCTTTAGGTACCAGTGCGAGTGCTGGGCGGGCGCCGAGGCGGCGGAGGTGGACGGCAACCCCACCTGCATCGACGTCGACGAGTGCGCGCTGCAGTACTGCAACGGCGGCACCTGCATCAACAAGCCCGGCGGCTTCGACTGCAGGTTACACTCAAGCAGATTCTAACTAGTCTATAAGAATGGTGTGGACGTAACGTGTACGAGGGGTACGTGGGACGGAGGTCAACGAGAAGGTGGATGGACTGTTTGAGGGATGATAAAAAAACACGTTTTTTAAGATACATTATTTTCAATAAAGTCGTTATAAAATAATAACATTTTCAAAAGGGTTTGAACATTTTTGTATGGAGCCTGGCAAAACTACTAGTACGCCATTTTGAAAAAAAAATTAACTAACCGAAATGATAATTCATGACCTCACGTTATTTGGGAAAAGGCCAAGAGTATTAATTAGACTAACTGTTTTGGATTAGGCTACGGGACTAAGATAAACTATATAAAATGTAGCTATATTACGTTAAACATCCGTTACATTAAATATCCAGGATCTCACATTTTATGGATTTCAGAGAATAATAATTCAGGCTCAGAAGTCGGTTTGTAGTTTTTTTTTATCCTCAAAATGTTCTAATGTTGATATTGTATTTTTTACAGATGTCCGCCAGGGTTCGACCCCGTGGAGAACGGTCTGCGCTGCAGTGACACGAATGAATGTGAACTCACCGACGGCGAGATGTGCACCAACGGAGTTTGTACTAACATCGACGGAGGGTAAAATAAAATAAATTAAATCTATTTGTTTGTATTGTAATATTAGATTTTGGAATGGCCTTTTTCCCCGCCGTAACAAGTAGCCTATCTGTTGATATTTCAATAATTGTATATTCCAAGTTCAGTCCGATCTGCTGTTTGAGTTAGTCGCAAAAATCGATTTTCCCAAACTTTCGCAAAATGTAATGACTCACTTAAGTTTTTAATAAGGGATAGAGTTATCCAAGTGGAAGGGTTGCAATTTTTCTTTTTTGTGGCCGAACCGAACCGAACGAAAATACGTTTGCCTGGTACGTGACATTCACACCATCTCTGCTTTATATTCCAACTTTTAAACACATTGTATGTGTCATAAAGAGGCTTTTCAAAAGAGTGTCTCTGGGTTCATTTGATTTATATCTATATAAGTCCCTGTATACTACGTCTCTTTAATCGGGATAATTCTATGCTCCCCGATGTTGTGCCACCGCTTAGTTGTTGATGATGAGGATCTTTGACCGTCTCCAGGTACGAGTGCACGTGCAACGCCGGCTACCTCGCGTCCGCGTCGGGCGCGCTGTGCGTGGACGTGGACGAGTGCGGCGACAACCCGCGCGTGTGCCGCCGCGGCCGCTGCCGCAACACGCCCGGCGCCTACGAGTGCCTCTGCGACCCCGGCTTCAGCTACTCCGCGCGCGGCTACTGCATCGACGTCGACGAGTGCGCCGACAAGTCCGTCTGCAAGGTGACTCATGCAACGACACTTGTTAACTAACATTTATTTTTTTATCGAAAGATTCTAGGTTGCGACAGTGATAAAAGTCAGAGAGCCATATATTTTTATGATCTTTGGTGAAGCTTATGGTTCAGTACATTTATTGCTCAAATCTTGTGTAGTGCAAATTTAAAATTTCAGAATTTAAAAAGCATATATGAAAATTCTACGATTAATCTGTACAATGTTTCTGTTTTGAATTAACACGCTCATACACGGTAATCCAATTATTAACTAACAAAAAATCGTACAATGATACTTAGGGTGTCAGGCAAGGTTCACCAATTGGACCATATCTATTCATTACTTCTCGTTTTCATAGCTACTACATTGTGTTGTTTGTCGATAAGCGTTGAGGCTGGCACTGAAGTAACGCTATTTCGCAGGGCGGTCGCTGCGTGAACAGCGAGGGCTCGTTCCAGTGCGTGTGCGAGTCGGGGTACCGCGGCACGGCGGCGCGCGGCGCCTGCGTCGACGTCGACGAGTGCTCGGAGCAGAACGTGTGCCGCAACGGGCGCTGCCACAACACGCCCGGCTCCTTCCGCTGCGAGTGCCGCGCCGGCTTCACGCTCTCCAACGACGGCCGGACTTGTATAGGTAACTAGTGAGCGGAGTCAGTCTGTGTCGCGGAGACAGACGAGTGCTCGGAGCAGAACGTGTGCCGCAACGGGCGCTGCCACAACACGCCCGGCTCCTTCCGCTGCGAGTGCCGCGCCGGCTTCACGCTCTCCAACGACGGCCGGACTTGTATAGGTAACTAGTGAGTGGAGTCAGTCTGTGTCGCGGAGACAGACGAGTGCTCGGAGCAGAACGTGTGCCGCAACGGGCGCTGCCACAACACGCCCGGCTCCTTCCGCTGCGAGTGCCGCGCCGGCTTCACGCTCTCCAACGACGGCCGGACTTGTATAGGTAACTAGTAAGCGGAGTCAGTCTGTGTCGCGGAGACAGACGACTGGGACTAGCGGCTCTTGTAGTAGTTATATGAGGTGCTGCGGAGACAAAGGCCAGTGTGGGTTGCCGCGGCATTATGCATAGACGTAACGAACGATTTGTGATCCATACTCCTCCACATGGATCCATACAATGTGAGATTGCGGTCGAACCAAGATCTATTTCCAATAGAGTACAGTTTCTATATTAACAATCATATTTTCAGACGAAGTCCAAGATCTGTGCTACGAAAAATTCGAGGAGGGCCACTGCACGGGGCCCGGACAGAACCCGGTCACGAGGTCGCAGTGCTGCTGCAGTTCCACTAAAGGTACAACTTCCACCGATGATTTACGTAATGCTCTGGGTACTCTGCGTTTTTAGAAGTAAAGTGTGTGTCGAACGATACAGGCCTGTCGCTGGGCTGGGGCGTGAGCTGCAAGGCGTGCCCCGCGGCGGGCAGCGCGGAGCACGCGGCCCTCTGCGCCGAGGGCCCGGGCCGCGACAACGGCGGCGCCGACATCAACGAGTGCACCGCCGTGCCCGGCGTCTGCGCGCACGGCACCTGCGAGAACCTGGAGCCCGGCTACCGCTGCATCTGCGACCCCGGCTTCCACCTCACCAGCCACACCGTCTGCAAGGACGTGGACGAGTGCGAGATGCAGCAGTCGGTGAGTGGCCCCGTGCGACCCGAGCCGGTCGGTACCGGGTGACGGGTACTCCGTCCGAGTACCGTTGATGCGGTATCGAATGATACATTAAGGATTGTGATGTTATTGTTAAGTATTAAAATGAACTCACGAAAGTTTTGAAAATATTAGTAATATATTACAGAAATATAAAAAAAAACATTTCGCAGTTGATAATGTAATGGTAAATAATAGGTGGCAGAAAATTAAGAATGATGCTACGGTGACATCACTGTCTTTATCATAAATAACATACTATGTTATGACGACCTCTGTGGTTCGGTGGGTAAACGTCCGCCTGAGGCGCAGGAGGTTGCGGGTTCGATTCCCACCGGGGGACCAGATTTTGAACCATCTACAATTTCTGGTTTCGGGTCTGGGTGTTTTCTATGTATCATATGTACGTATTTACAAAAAAAAATGTTTGGGGTTAGGTGATGCTATGCGAGTAGTCTGGAAATATTTAATTTTTATTTTATTTCTGTGGTATGTGGTCCAGCTATGCGGCGGCGGGCAGTGCCGCAACACGCTGGGCAGCTTCACGTGCGTGTGCCCGAGCGGCACGCGCTACGACGCGGCGGCGGCGCTCTGCCGCGACGTGGACGAGTGCGCCGGTGAGGCTACCCCCTTCCACAGCGCCCGCGGCGACATCCCGCTCACGATATACCGCACAGGTTACACACGCCGGCTTCTTACAGCCGATATACGCTAAGCGAGGCAATGCTCGCGGCTCCTCATCACGCGCACTTGATGCAGGCGATGTTCATGTGCACTCATTAACAACACGCGTGTCACACACACGCAGTTCATGCGCTCACTCATCGTACATCTGACTGAACAACACACACACGCGCGCACTAAATATTACCTACACACATTGCCACTAAAAGTCTACGTGCTTGCGTCAGTTCTGACGTAGACCAGCGTTCACACACCCATCCCTCTTAGGTAAAATGGTCGACACTGTTTCAAATTATAATGTACGTGAGCAAATATATTCATGGGTGCACGCATTCTTACTTAGAGCAAACATCTGACTAAAATAAATAGCCATACCGGTACATAACATTACATAACTCAGGAAGAGAAGGTACGTCAAATATATTTTTCTTGAAACATTTTGTGATCAACTCATAATATTCGCTTATCGACACATACATTTTGCGCTATCCCACTGCGCACAGACTATTATTATTCCTATTTACACAGAAATGGAGAAACTAGTTGAGATTTTAAGAGACTACTTAATGTTGTGACCCATTTATGCTTAGAGCAGCTTAGCTTCAAATAAGCATGGTAGGTAGTTTGGTGAGCATGACGGAGGAGGTATTATTATAACTAGTATTAATAACCATGGCTAAATAATTATGTAATAACATTAAAAATGCACGCAATCAAAGTCATTACACTGCTCTGTTTCGATAAAATTTAACAAAGTATTTTCTAAGATGTAACTTAAATAAATCTTACCTAAAGGTCTATTCAATTCAAACTAAGATATAATAAATATAAAAAGGTGCATTAACACCCGTTGAAAGTTAGAACGTGCGTTAGTGTACATATTTTTTTTATTATAAGCCAATTCTGAATACATAATATTTTAACAATTTTTCATCTAGTTTCAGACTTTGTTTGTCATGTATATCCTTTGCCGAAACGGCGTGTCGTTGTTAGGTTAGTTAGTGGCAAGTTGTCGTATGTTTCCAGAGCTGTCGAACCCGTGCGACAACGGGCGCTGCATCAACACGCACGGCGGCTACGAGTGCGAGTGCGAGCACGGCTTCGTGCTGGATCCTACGCAGCAACATTGTATCGGTAAGAATTTCGTATCTTTCTCTGAAACCATGATTTTTCATAATCTCTCCGTACATCTTCAACTTATCTATGTCACCATCGAACTTACCTGAAAGTTTATGATATGTCAAACAACTTGCTGACGGACAGACCGACGACGGCGAAGTCTTAGTGCTATATTTATTATTCTTTAGTAATAGGGTCCCATCGTTAACCTTAAATTCTTCGCACAATGCTCAGTTGATGTATAAATATTTAAACATAGCGCATAGGACCCACTGATAAGTGACATAGTAAGTGCTGATATAATTTGCCCCTGACTTGCTTGTACATTAAGCAAGCAATACTCTTTGTTAAGTCTCAACCTGAGTTCTTTAAAACAAACCAAGAGGTTAAAATAATACAAAGAAGCAAAGAAGGCCGCGAAAGAGAATTAAGAAATAAAACCTGTAACGAGCTTTATTGTCCTGGATTCAACTTGTCGATAAGTTGAAAGAATGCCTTTTGCATGTGCATTAAAATTTTTAACGCTCTACCCAAAACATTTAATGATCTACCATTGAGTAAGCTTAAATCAAAGTTGCATCATTGGTTACTTGACTGCTGTTTTTACACAATGAATGAATACTTTGACCATTGTAAGAAACATAATGTTTAAGGATAGATTAAGAATAAAATGACATTATTAATTAATTCACTAAAATTTTTATTGACATGTTTTGTATAACTTATAACCAAATTACATTTCTAATTTATCCATTTTAAATTTGTAAATTATTGTTAAGATTTTGCATGCCAAATGAATGTGGTAGAACATAATGTATCTATAACTATTTTAAGACCTTACTTTTTTTACTTATGTTCGTGCAAATAAAGGAATTTGAATTTGAATAATTAAGTAAACAGGTAATATTTCTTTTGTAAAATATACATAATCACATAAGTGACAAAAATGCATTGTGCCCTCTCAAATTTGCGCGCCAGTAATGGCAAAATATGTTTAACAAATTCACCACCATGTTTTATGCAAATAAATGATTCTTATTCTTATTCTTGAGTGTTGGATTCGTCTAAACTCTCTCTCTTAGTAAATTGTAGTGCCATAGTAATGTTTGTATCCAGACAACCGGCGCGGGTCGTGCTGGCGGCGCGTGGTGGACGGGCAGTGCGAGGCGGCGGGCGGGGCGCCCCTGCTGCGCCAGGAGTGCTGCTGCAGCCTCGGCCTGGCCTGGGGCTCCCCCTGCGAGCCCTGCGAGCCCGACCACTGCCCCTGCGCCAAGGGATTCGCTAAGGTATACACGTGTCACACGGTATGTTCGCCGAATATTGTCTGAAGGGTGATGTACTAAAACATCACCATCGTAGTCTTTTTGGACCACAACAACAAATGATACTCCCCTGCGAGATTTTGGACTGCCTTTGCGCTAAATGTTTCTGTAAGGTAAACCTATGATCCCCAATTGAGCTCTTACTGCGCCACCTGTGCTGCTTTAGCCTGGGCCAACATTTTGGGTGTATGATTATTGAGGATATTACTTACAAAATGTACAATAAATTAAGCTATATTCTCCGCACAATTTTCTCCTGAATAAATTTTATACCGTAAATTTTCTTTAGTACAGTTTACACATACTGAAACTCCTTCAATATCCATTTATATTATTGATAATTCTTATTTGTAGCCTTAATTAAATACCTACAATCTTTTTGACGTACCATTCAAATATTTCAGTTGGACGGATCAAGTTGTCGCGACGTAGACGAGTGCCTGCTGGACCCCGACATCTGCCTCGGCGGCGCCTGCGTCAACACGGACGGCTCCTACCGCTGTGAATGTCCACCCGGACTCACTCTCGATACTACTGGTAAGTTTACTGCATAGGCTGCCTTTGGACAGGGTGACCCACGGCCATAGCACGTGGAGGGTGTTGGTTACCTTAAATATTGTAGATAGAGCCATTTTCTGAAAGATGACATTCGATTTCGCTGCCGTCGCTTGCTGTGGCTATCATTTAAAAAAGGACTAGAATAATCATTATCTTATCTTATATTATATTGCTTAGCTATTTTTATTATTCATATAAAGGGCTTGTTTCACATAAAATCCGAGTAAACAAAGCAATGGTTAGTTACGTCAATAATACTTGTCAATGGTTAATTACGTCAAAAATACGTGTCAATGGTTAGTTACGTCAATAATACGTGTCAATGGTTAGTTACGTCAATAATACGTGTCAATGATTAATTACGTCAATAATATGTGTAATTGGTTAGTTACGTCAATAATACGTGTCAATGGTTAATTACGTCAATAATACGTGTCAATGGTTAGTTACGTCAATAATACGTGTCAATGGTTAATTACGTCAATAATACGTGTAATTGGTTAGTTACGTCAATGATACGTGTCAATGGTTAGTTACGTCAATAATACGTGTCAATGGTTTAGTTACGTCAATAATACTTGTCAATGGTTAATTACGTCAATAATACGTGTTAATGGTTGGTTACGTCAATAATACGTGTCAATGGTTAGTTACGTCAAGAGGTACCTCGCTTTGTCACATGTAACTGAGCGAAATAGCTCCATATTTTAACCTCTGTATAAAATTAACTCTCTGAACAGGCCCCAAGTGTATTTTCTAGACGGAGGTTCGAATAAACGAGTCCCCACCCCGCAGGTAACAGATGCGTAGACCGGCGCCGCGCGCAGTGCTACACGGAGTTCGCGGGCGGGCGCTGCGCCGGCGCGCTGCACGCCGACGTGCTGCGCGCCGTCTGCTGCTGCAGCGCGCTCGGCCGCGCCTGGGGCGCCGACCGCTGCGAGGCCTGTCCCGGCAAGGGTGAGCGGCCATTACCATCACAGCAGTTAGTAGGTCGCGGGCGGGCGCTGCGCCGGCGCGCTGCACGCCGACGTGCTGCGCGCCGTCTGCTGCTGCAGCGCGCTCGGCCGCGCCTGGGGCGCCGACCGCTGCGAGGCCTGTCCCGGCAAGGGTGAGCGGCCATTACCATCACAGCAGTTAGTAGGTCGCGGGCGGGCGCTGCGCCGGCGCGCTGCACGCCGTCTGCTGCTGCAGCGCGCTCGGCCGCGCCTGGGGCGCCGACCGCTGCGAGGCCTGTCCCGGCAAGGGTGAGCGGCCATTACCATCACAGCAGTTAGTAGGTCGCGGGCGGGCGCTGCGCCGGCGCGCTGCACGCCGTCTGCTGCTGCAGCGCGCTCGGCCGCGCCTGGGGCGCCGACCGCTGCGAGGCCTGTCCCGGCAAGGGTGAGCGGCCATTACCATCACAGCAGTTAGTAGGTCGCGGGCGGGCGCTGCGCCGGCGCGCTGCACGCCGTCTGCTGCTGCAGCGCGCTCGGCCGCGCCTGGGGCGCCGACCGCTGCGAGGCCTGTCCCGGCAAGGGTGAGCGGCCATTACCATCACAGCAGTTAGTAGGTCGCGGGCGGGCGCTGCGCCGGCGCGCTGCACGCCGTCTGCTGCTGCAGCGCGCTCGGCCGCGCCTGGGGCGCCGACCGCTGCGAGGCCTGTCCCGGCAAGGGTGAGCGGCCATTACCATCACAGCAGTTAGTAGGTCGCGGGCGGGCGCTGCGCCGGCGTGCTGCGCGCCGTCTGCTGCTGCAGCGCGCTCGGCCGCGCCTGGGGCGCCGACCGCTGCGAGGCCTGTCCCGGCAAGGGTGAGCGGCCATTACCATCACAGCAGTTAGTAGGTCGCGGGCGGGCGCTGCGCCGGCGCGCTGCACGCCGTCTGCTGCTGCAGCGCGCTCGGCCGCGCCTGGGGCGCCGACCGCTGCGAGGCCTGTCCCGGCAAGGGTGAGCGGCCATTACCATCACAGCAGTTAGTAGGTCGCGGGCGGGCGCTGCGCCGGCGCGCTGCACGCCGACGTGCTGCGCGCCGTCTGCTGCTGCAGCGCGCTCGGCCGCGCCTGGGGCGCCGACCGCTGCGAGGCCTGTCCCGGCAAGGGTGAGCGGCCATTACCATCACAGCAGTTAGTAGGTCGCGGGCGGGCGCTGCGCCGGCGCGCTGCACGCCGACGTGCTGCGCGCCGTCTGCTGCTGCAGCGCGCTCGGCCGCGCCTGGGGCGCCGACCGCTGCGAGGCCTGTCCCGGCAAGGGTGAGCGACCATTACCATCACAGCAGTTAGTAGGTCGCGGGCATAACTACTGGGTCCACTCGGCAGCCATAATTCAAGACACAACCACACAATCATCCTTTATCCGTAGATAACAGATGCACATGCCGTCTTTCACGCAGTCCATCCATCTTTTCTATAAAATAAGCGTCTTAACTTTGACTTTCACCTACAGGTACGGACGCGTACCGCAACCTGTGCGTATCGGAGGTGAACGTGGCCCCCGGAGTGTGGGACCGCCCGGGAGTGCACGGGAACGGCTCCGACATCTGGTCGCAGACCGGCGACGGCGGCGACTCCGGGAACAACTGGGGCAATGGCGGGTAAGGCTTGCTGATTCTCACTCTTCTACTCCTGTAACACCATGTATTTGTATAAGTTTTACTATACAGGGTTTCGAGCATAGGCCCCGGTTGTGAGCTCTGGGAAATGTTACGAGTGAAGACTATAGAGTCTTCAGATAATTCAACTCACTCGCTCTGTACGTGGACCAGCACGGAAACTGCGTGCGACCCTATGCTCGTGTACACGGCTCATGCTGTGTGAGGCTACTGAGATCTATGGCTATTCGTTAGATAGCGAGTGAGTTGATAAGATGTTGGTTATTTGCAGCGGGAACGCGGACGGCTCCTGGGGCGGTGGTAAAGACGGGGGCGCGAGCGGAGGGGGCGGCCTCGTGCCCGGGCAGATGGAGGTGAACGAGTGCGCCGCCTTCCCCGGCCTGTGCGGCCGCGGCCGCTGCCGCAACCAGCCCGGCGGCTTCCACTGCGACTGCTACCCGGGATACGAGCGGGTCAGATCTACATTTATGATAATATATTATGCTTGTTATTAATATTAAGCATTTCAATTTATTTATTTGCCATAACGTTATATTACATAACATGCAAGTCAATTATACAGCATAAATACATGAATACTTACATTTAGTTATCTATAGAGTACCACTATACAATACTTATAGACACAATATTTGGCTAAGTTGGCTACTGGAAAATAAACACCTCATGCATGCAGCAACGATAAAAAAGGATGTGATTATAAAAACAATCATTTATGTTTGAATGTTTGTCAGGGAAGTTGAATTATTTCAAACGGCAACATGTTGTACATGGCTAGTTTTAAAGGTTTACCTTGTTCATAATTTTTTTCGTGGCTTGATTTTGGTAAAGCTCCAGCTTCCTTCGGATTCAGTTGGCATTGGAACGAATACGACGTAAGGCAGGCGTTGTGAACAACGCACTTTCGACGCGATGCGACCAGAAGTGTGTAATCCGCAGTTTTAGCACCCTGTTCCAATGTTTGACCATTCATCATGCAAGCTAGTCGTGTACTAGCAGTCGCTGCTGTCTCACACCCGCGCCTCGACTGAGTCAGAGCGGCCTATGATACGTGATTAAAAACCCTCACCACAAACAGCTCACTCCGCGATCCTACATCTAATTCTTACCACACAGGATTGTCTGGATTGTCCGGAAATATTAATTTATAAATTTATTATTTTAAATTGAGCCCTTTCTGTGCAGGATTCTTCAAACCACACGTGCGTAGACGTAAACGAGTGCGAGATCGTGGACGGCGTGTGCGGGGAGGGCGAGTGCCGCAACAAGGAGGGCTCCTTCTCTTGCCTCTGCAAGCCGGGCCACAAGGCCGACGACTTCTCTAAGGTCTGCCAAGGTAAGGTGTTTATATTATCAGAATTGTGCATATTACAATTTTTCTTTATCACTTCGCCAAGGCACAACCCTGTGTCGTGAGTGATAGAGGCTATGACTTTTTGTAACAGAGCTTCTATTACCATACTATTGAGGGTCTCGACTGACTGGTAGTGGTTATACAATCAAAAGTTTTTTAAAGATAAAGATAAAAGATATTTATTTTCGTATTCTCTATGTGTACTGTTCTTGAAACTTGAATGCCTGACGGCTCTGTATCTGACAAGACCCTGAGGCATTTAAAACTATAATTACTACAGGTTAAATTAATTTACTTACTCATGGTTAATACTGTGCCACGAGCTCTTGAAAAGAAACATCTCAAAGATCCCTGTATGATATTTCAGATATTGACGAATGCGCGGAAGACCCGACGCTCTGCCGCGGCGGGCGCTGCGTCAACACGCCCGGCTCCTTCAAGTGCGCCTGCGGCAGCGGCATGGAGCTCTCCCCGGACCGCCTCTCCTGCAAGGATGTGGATGAATGCTCCATCACCTCAGGTAGCATTCACTCTCTTGTCTTCCGTAGAACATCTCATCGATATTTTCAGGGGCGTTGCTAATACACGCCACTCTTGTCGAACGGTTGGAACGCAGTAATTGGAGTCGTGTTCCAAGAAGACGCCGCTGCCCATATCGCGTGTCCAAGCATAGCGCAGATGCAGCTCGCGTGACTAATGTAGACATACCAGAAATGTGTTAATCAACTCCGTAATTCCATCCCCGGTGCTGCAGGTATATGCAGCAACGGCGCGTGCGAGAACCAGATGGGCACCTACCAGTGCGTGTGCGACGAGGGCTACGCGCAGTCCTCCGTGAAGTCCCACTGCGAGGACATCGACGAGTGCGCCGAGGACCCCACGCGCTGCCAGCACGACTGCGTCAACACGCCCGGCTCCTACTACTGCACGTGCAAGTGAGATCTCTGGCGACGTACCGGTGCGCGTGTGCACTGTGTGTACCGCCGCATAATGTGCTATCTCTCTGGTGCAGACTAGGGATAATATTGATCTAGCTAACAACAGGTCCAGTTGTGTTTCTTTTACATGTCATTAAAATTTTAGTTAAATTTTCAGTCAATTGTAGGAGACGTACTTAAGTTAAATTTCTGTTGTTTTCCTAGGACCCAGAATGGATCCTTTTCTTAGACCTGTTGTGTTTTTTGGCGATGTCATTGAACTTTTAGGTGAATTTTACGATAGATACTCACAATAGATAATTTTACAATGATCATGCAGTATAATCATTTAAGCATTTGTTATTCTTATCTGCTTACTAAGTAAAATCGTAAATTTTACTAATCATTGAAATTAAGTTTCCTAAATCTAAAGCTACTGAGGAGTCCATATTAACTTTACATCATGAGCGATGAGATACTCCACTTTGCACTTTGCACTGAAAGTCGTACTTCGTAGATGAGTTGCACACGAGGCGAGCGCGAGTTATGCGCGACACCTGATGGCGGCTGTACACATTCGCTGAGACCCTCTCGGCCGATAAGGCTTTCACCAAGTGCATATCTGTACACACTCGTTCTGTTAGTCGTACTGAACACTTCCGCGATAATAGACATAGACGTTAGACCACATTTTGATACATCTGCACCTAAACACAGTCAGCGGGCAAATGAATGAAACGAGTGTGACATGTTCGCTCTCGTTTTCCTCGCGAGAGCCAACGAGACCCGTTGACTCGGGCGCAAAAACCGACAAGTGATCGAGACCGACCGGTGTGGGTGAAGGGTGAGCGAGACGAGACGAGAGCGCAATCTACACACTCGCTCTCGCCCGGTCTCGGGGTGTCTCGGCGAGTGTGTACAGCCGCCATAACCGCGATATGTGTGCAGGGAGGGGTGGCACCTGCGCGCGGACGGGCGCACGTGCCGCGACGTGGACGAGTGCGCGCGCGGCGCGCGGCCGTGCGGCGGCGGGCGCTGCGCCAACACGCCGGGCGGCTACGACTGCCACTGCGGCGAGGGGCTCGTGCCCGCGCCCAAGGACAGGAAGCCCACCTGTATCGACATCGACGAGTGCGCCGACGTGAGTTCAACTTTAAGTTTGAAAATCTATATTTCTCACTAGTGGCCCGCCCCGGCTCTGCACGGGTTTTTATTCAAAAAAAAATCCCGGCAATTATTCGATTTTTTCTCGCCTTTTAAACCTTCCCTAGACCTCCACGAACATTTCAAGACTATGATATGATAAATCCGTTCAGCCGTTCTCGAGTTTTAATCAGACTAACGAACAACAATTCATTTTTATTTATATAGATTAAGAATTTACAATAATTCGCTTACATGAGAAACCAACATAAAACTATATAGTTTTACGTACAGTAGCGTGTAGATTTAATTTAAGTGATCATCAGCATAGTGTAAAGTATGATGTTTATAAATATTATAAATGACAGCAACAGAATCAAAACAATGAAAGAAAAGCACAAAATTACAATAACAAGTAAATTTTTATCTTTTTTTATAGTGCAAGGGGGTAGGTACATAAATTAGTTCGTTCGGACTGTGCGCAGTTACAATGAGATACCAAACATGGAGTACAATTTATGGATGCGTGACGTGTTAGTTCGTGATCGTGATGGTTGTCTAAAAAGAGCGCGAATGGGAAGGGCGAGTATTCGAGCATATAGTATTGACGTATAGAGAATATTCACGAGACTTTTAAATTTTCTGTTTCTTTTTCTTATCTGTATTGTTACAAAAACAGTCTTAAGTATTGATTTTTAAAATTTATTATAATAATTATTCCCTCGTAAATTTACAAAAAGCATATCTCGGTCGAAATAGGATGTTTGGTGTTTAGGGGCCTCGGACATTCCGTAAGCCCTCTCAATAATTGCATAAATAAATAAAATATATCTGGTCGAATGTAATAGATCCAAAATGTATGGTGCCTTCTGAGTCTGTCAAGTCAAAACGTTTATTTCCTTAGAGGCACAGGGCCTACATGGACAGTCCAACTTACAATTAATAAAACTAAATCGTTTAAACAAAAATTATCAAGGAAATAACATTGTTTTGACATTTCGCTTTAATGTTTTATACTGAGTTGAGAAGCGAATGGAACAACACAGTTTATCAGTTATTACATTATTGTATTTTGTGTGCGTCTCCGTGGTTATTAAAAGTACGTGTGCGTGTAGATCCCGGAGCTGTGCGGCGCGGGCGAGTGCCGCAACACGATCGGCGGCTTCGTGTGCCGCTGCCCCGACGGCTACAGCGTGAAGCCGGAGCTGGGCCCGGCCTGCACCGACGACGACGAGTGCGAGCTCGGCACCTGCGACTGCCACCCCGCCGCCGACTGCATCAACCTGCCGGTGCGACCGCCAACATACTATACACGCGAGCTTCTATTGACTACATGTTACGACAAAAAAATCTTCTCTTCTCTCTTACAACCCAAAATATAGTGCAAAGTTTCAAGTCAATAGGAAACGCAATTCAACACCGCTCCTGTTCATTTTGGCGTGTCTCCACAGGATTCAGGTCAAGCCGCCGCTTTGCCCGCGCAATAATAATTTCCCGTGGTGAAAGTAGCTTTCCTTAACTAGGGAAATGCCGAATTTGATTCAAATCAGGCTTTGGTCGCAATAATTGATTTTCCCGCGAAATGTGGTATTATACCGCCGTAAAAATATGTAATCGTGTGTCATTGTGAAGTTTCATCAAAATCCATTCGGTAGTTTTTGCGTAAAATATCAACAAACACTCACTCACTTTGCACTTACATCCTAACAAACTTTCGCGTATCTAATGTTACTAGAATCACCTGACTTTTGTCCGTGCGCATTGACGGACTCTTTGTCAATCGATACGGAGTCGTTCTTAGATATAGAATTAATTGATATCCCACATTCCATTAAGGGTTCATTCCAATGCCGCTGCCGCGACGGGTGGCGCGGCGACGGCGCGGAGTGCGAGGACGTGGACGAGTGCGTCACCAACAACGGCGGCTGCCACCCGCGCGCCTCCTGCATCAACACCGACGGCTCCTTCAGCTGCCTCTGCGACACCGGCTACAAGGGAGACGGGTGAGTGCGAGGACGTGGACGAGTGCGTCACCAACAACGGCGGCTGCCACCCGCGCGCCTCCTGCATCAACACCGACGGCTCCTTCAGCTGCCTCTACGACACCGGCTACAAGGGAGACGGGTGAGTGCGAGGACGTGGACGAGTGCGTCACCAACAACGGCGGCTGCCACCCGCGCGCCTCCTGCATCAACACCGACGGCTCCTTCAGCTGCCTCTGCGACACCGGCTACAAGGGAGACGGGTGAGTGCGAGGACGTGGACGAGTGCGTCACCAACAACGGCGGCTGCCACCCGCGCGCCTCCTGCATCAACACCGACGGCTCCTTCAGCTGCCTCTGCGACACCGGCTACAAGGGAGACGGGTGAGTGCGAGGACGTGGACGAGTGCGTCACCAACAACGGCGGCTGCCACCCGCGCGCCTCCTGCATCAACACCGACGGCTCCTTCAGCTGCCTCTGCGACACCGGCTACAAGGGAGACGGGTGAGTGCGAGGACGTGGACGAGTGCGTCACCAACAACGGCGGCTGCCACCCGCGCGCCTCCTGCATCAACACCGACGGCTCCTTCAGCTGCCTCTGCGACACCGGCTACAAGGGAGACGGGTGAGTGCGAGGACGTGGACGAGTGCGTCACCAACAACGGCGGCTGCCACCCGCGCGCCTCCTGCATCAACACCGACGGCTCCTTCAGCTGCCTCTGCGACACCGGCTACAAGGGAGACGGGTGAGTGCGAGGACGTGGACGAGTGCGTCACCAACAACGTCGGCTGCCACCCGCGCGCCTCCTGCATCAACACCGACGGCTCCTTCAGCTGCCTCTGCGACACCGGCTACAAGGGAGACGGGTGAGTGCGAGGACGTGGACGAGTGCGTCACCAACAACGGCGGCTGCCACCCGCGCGCCTCCTGCATCAACACCGACGGCTCCTTCAGCTGCCTCTGCGACACCGGCTACAAGGGAGACGGGTGAGTGCGAGGACGTGGACGAGTGCGTCACCAACAACGGCGGCTGCCACCCGCGCGCCTCCTGCATCAACACCGACGGCTCCTTCAGCTGCCTCTGCGACACCGGCTACAAGGGAGACGGGTGAGTGCGAGGACGTGGACGAGTGCGTCACCAACAACGGCGGCTGCCACCCGCGCGCCTCCTGCATCAACACCGACGGCTCCTTCAGCTGCCTCTGCGACACCGGCTACAAGGGAGACGGGTGAGTGCGAGGACGTGGACGAGTGCGTCACCAACAACGGCGGCTGCCACCCGCGCGCCTCCTGCATCAACACCGACGGCTCCTTCAGCTGCCTCTGCGACACCGGCTACAAGGGAGACGGGTGAGTGCGAGGACGTGGACGAGTGCGTCACCAACAACGGCGGCTGCCACCCGCGCGCCTCCTGCATCAACACCGACGGCTCCTTCAGCTGCCTCTGCGACACCGGCTACAAGGGAGACGGGTGAGTGCGAGGACGTGGACGAGTGCGTCACCAACAACGGCGGCTGCCACCCGCGCGCCTCCTGCATCAACACCGACGGCTCCTTCAGCTGCCTCTGCGACACCGGCTACAAGGGAGACGGGTGATTCTATCTATATTGCCTATTCATTCGACCTTCTCCTGTAAGTCTACGGCACGTACAGCCGAGAGAAGTCCACAAGAAGATACAACCTGTTGGACATCGACACCCAATTCTGCGTTCACCAGCTCGCCTGCAAAGCGCTGAGAGTTGATAGTAAGGTGTACGTGGTTTGCAAGGCATTACCTTGCTATAACAGTTACTATCTAGCAAGTCCTATAGACTGCGTTAATTATGTAATACCTTTTTGGTTATTAATATAATGATTCATTGATAGATTTGATTACTTAAAACATCAACATCTTCAAACATGTTTTGCGAAAGCTTTCGATTAATAAGTATTTTAATCTGCCATGTTAATTGTCACTTACGTTCAATTTTAAATTTATTCGACTTCTAAACAAATATGATTTTACAAATAAATGAAACTGATTTTAACTGATATTAAAGGCATCTCGCAAGGCGCACTATTTGGTCCCCTAATGTTGCTATATGTTTGTTTTAATTCATAGGTTAAAGTAAGATCTTGGTTACAGCTACTCATGCGTAGACATAGACGAGTGCGCGAACGACCCGACTTTGTGCGAGAACGGGCACTGCAGTAACACGGCTGGGGGGTACGAGTGTGACTGCGATGTGGGATTCACCAAATCTCCGAACGGCAAGCAATGTCTCGGTGAGAACCTACTTAATCTTTATAAAAATAGATTAGTATGTTTAAAGGGCTAAGCAGGCGATATAGCATGTAGAACAGACTGTTGTGGCTAAATATAGATGTGAATATAGATTAGAGCGCAAACGGCCCGACCTAGGGCGCAGTACTACCGCTGGAGGTAAACCAAGGCTTCAAAAACACTTGTACCTGCCTCTTGTCTTTGTAATGAATATGTGTAATAAAAATATCCAAAGTATATCAGATGTCTAGTACGCGTAACACAAGCTTAGGGCTTACCACGAGGCTAGATGTTGTTGTGTGGATTGTCCGGATACTTATTTAATATTTATTTATTTAGTTAACTTTTATTTTAAACGGATTATTGCAAATAAATGTCTTGGAGATGGCGGCATGAACTTGAAACCCTAGATAAAAATATTGGGTTAAAAAGCTTATATTATCTAGCACGAATGGAAAGATGCCGTGGTCCAGCGATAAATGTGAAAAATAATAAATGACTAGGTACAATACAGTCTGTCAATCTTATATCTTAAAGGAATATTTAAATAATCGGTACATACGTTTCAGACATGGACGAGTGCGCGACGTTCGACAACGTGTGCGTGTTCGGGCGCTGCGTCAACACGTACGGCATGTTCAAGTGCATCTGCGACAAGGGCTACCAGTCCGACAGCATCGACGACTGTGAGTACTTTCTATGTATATACATAACACGGCATAAGCACGCGCATAAAAAATCTCACGTCTGGGACACAGGGACTCTTGACTAGAGAGATTAGGCCTTGTTTGACCACGCTGGTTATGTGCGGGTAATTTATGTACTAAAACTTTATAATTAACCTAGATTTGACGGGTTTTGAGTATTCCGATATTCCAACGTTTTTGCAAGCGCTATGTTGAAGTTACTAGTGGAGATATTTGAAGAATGACAAACAAAAAAATCTAACTCAATCAATCAAACATTTATTAACCATGAAATTATAACATAATTAACGCAGTATTCAATCCTGTGCCATTCAGAAACTGTCATGTGTACCTCTTGTCCGGAGGTAAAGTCCTGAAGCTATCTCTTTATAATGCCACGCTCGCTATGTTTTTATTTATTAAGAAAGTACACCTAAAACAAAGTAACGCGTAACATAAACATGACTAAAATTAAGTGCGATGAGTTCTCGTAATAACAGGGCATCACATAGAGTACAATATAAAATGGCAACAGACATTGAAATAACATAAGCTTGCTCGCCTTGCGAGTTTTGAATGTACAAAATAACACTTCGTCAAAGACAAAATTCAAGATTTCATCAAATTTAATTGCCTAAATCATGAAATTTGCAATTCTTCGACCGCAACATATCAGATGTAACTTTCGTTAAATTGATTAAACTATAAAAGCCTTTCTTTAAATCAGTTCCGGTTGAATAGCCGCGAGTCATAACTGCACGGTCCATCGCGCGTTGCGACATAGTTGTGTTAGTTTAGTTAACGACGCGTGACAAATATACTCGACCAACGCACGCGTACTCAGTGCCTCTTAACATTTCGCTACGATCGAGCCTAGCTTCTAAACTTTAAATGTTCTTATTACACGCTGAGCAATTAATATATATTAATAAAAAAATATCCGTATTAAAAAAAAACGTTTACTGCTTGTAATTTATTTGTGGTGTACAATAAAAAGTTATCTAAAATATTTTAGATTTCATTAAACTTCTTTGAAAAGTCAGGTTATATTTCAATGTACAAAGACTTACCGTGCATTTAGTGTTACTGAACACAATTGTGATGTTTTAAGTGACATATCTTCAAACTTAATTATTTTTATACGGTTTCTATTAATTTACTGCGCCGTTATCAATGCCACTTTGTGGAAATCAGTAGCGCGATTGCACTTCCAGTGACTACAACATTTCAGCTTTTAACAAACGTCTGTTTGAATTCTGAAATGAGAATTGTCACTGAATACTGTGTTATAAAGGATCTGACTGTTATCTATCATTGACGTATAAAACTCTGGATCTCATACTTCATCATTTGAGCCGCAGGACGTCCACTGCTGGATATAGGCCTCCCTTTATAACTACCACTTATACCGATCGGAAGCGACATGCAACTTTGCACCAATTTTACTCAACAAACTTTATTTCGATCAAATGATCGATTGGTAAATTAATCTTATCATGCTAAAGTGAGTCTAAGTGAACTTCTGAAAGTGTTATCTCATGAACACCGATGGGTTTTGGCCTGACTTTGATTGTTTGGATTTCGGTCGGCTGCGTTGATTGTCGTTCGCTTCGTCCCGGTTTTGGATCTGAGGGTACTTACTAGTTTAAACTACTTTACACGCTACGGTGTTGCCAGTGTTTTTGGATTTTTAAAGCCGCGGTTAAAGTAACACATAGCTTTCCTCGATAAATAAGGCTATCTAACACTGAAATAATATTTTTTTAATTATGTTACTGTGGAAGTTTTATTGGTTTTTGTTAGTTTAAGTTTATTTTTTAAAGGTGTAAATTATGTAGGTCCTACATTATGCACTGTTGGTTTATCGAATAAATCAAAAACAAATCGGCCCAGCAGTTCCTGAGATAAGCGCGTTCAAACAAACAATCATATTCATATTCATTTATTCGTTGTTTCATGTGGTTACATAATTTAGGTGTAAAGTTTTATATATACCCTTACATGAGCCCCGTTGGGACATTAGAACTATAAAATAGATTTAGACTATATTAGGTAACTTATTACATAATCAAATATTTAATTTTGTTAATCAAACTATGAATCAAACTCTACAGATTTATAATATTAAAGGTACAACTCTCCGATCTGCCTGTACCTGTAATGTTGTATCTCGTTGTTGCAGTGATGCCCGGGTTCAACTGCACGGACGTAGACGAGTGCAAGTCCCCGCAGTCGTGCCAGTACGGGCGCTGCCACAACACGCAGGGCTCCTACGAGTGCCGCTGCCCGCCCAACTACGACCTGGTGTCCGACGGCACCGCCTGCTTCGGTGAGTGTCACCCTGCTTTAGCTGGTGCTCTGGGACGGGCTGCTCTCATAGCAACTTGACTGCTGAAATGCCGCCATAAACCAGAGTTTATACGAAGTCCTGCAGACGAGCCAGCGTCGGACTGCCCTTGGTGTTTGGACGTGGCCATTCAATCACGGATTTTTCTTCTGGAGTGTGCATGATTTATGTAAAAATAATGATTTTTGAGCAGTCTGTTGAAAATGAAATGACTGATTGGCGTGATGCGTGTCACGTGATACACGTGTCGGCAAAGCTGTCGCGGGGTATGCGGGCGGAGGTCCCTGGTTTGAAGATAAATCTAAATTTAAAATTTAAGAAAAACCCCCGATTCTAATGCCATAATTTCCTTAATCGTAAAACAACATAATATTTTGTAATGTGGACGCGATGCGCTTTCATTTGATACCCCACACTAGTATATTTGCAGATTTTCGGTTTTCCTTACCCACTCTCATCCCCATAACTTTTAAACGGCACAACCGATTTTCATGAAACATGTCTAAGAACACTCGCGCCAGACTCACCTTTCATACAAAAAAAAACTAACTTGAAATCACTCCATGCGTTCGGGAGCTATGGTGACACAGACAGACAGACAGACAGACACGTCAAACTTATAACACCCCTCTTTTTTGGTCGGGGGTTAAAAAGGCGGTCGCTCTATTCTCGCTAGCGTTTGTAGCCAGCGCTGACTGCCAACGATGGCCTCGTGTAAACCAGGCATACTACTAGAACACCTGCTGGCGACCCCCGCGCGCCGCTCTCGCCCTCCGCGAGCGTGTCCTTCGAACCAACTTGTATTTTGTACTGTATGGATTGCCCAACAATACTTATTTATTTATGTTTGTCTCAGATTCTCGACGCGCGCGCTGCTTCGGCCACGTGGACCTGCGCTCGGGCGCCGAGTACTGCCGAGATAACGACGAGCTCTCCGAGGACGGCACTATGGCCGCCTGCTGCTGTTCTGTGGGTTAGTCACGCGGACATTATTTACATAATTATTTAGTCTCAATTGCTATACAATGGCGTCCCTCGAAATATAAGGTACACAATTATATATTGTCTTTATCCATTGTCTATATACTATTTAGATTTATTACGGGATATTTACCATGATTGATTGTCTTTCGAGTTTCCCTATATTTCGGCACAGTTACATGCGCCATGACACTAGAAAGACGATCAATCATGGTAAATATCCCCTTATAAATCTAAATAGTATTGATAACCATGATAGTTTCAAAAGTTATATCATTGTCTATATGTTTATATACATAGGTAAGTTTATAGTGATAATCTTGGCTGTTGATTTTCCTTTAAATAAATAAATAAAATGTATGCTGAGGTCTTATAAATTACACAAAGAATTGTACTTTAGGTTAGTTTTGATAGAGCGTTTCAAGAGGAAGGTTTACATATATGCATATTTTTTTATTTATACATAATGTGTTTGATCTGCAGGCGCGGCGTGGGGCAACTACTGCGACGTCTGCCCCGAGCCCGGCTCCGAGGCCTACAGGCAGCTCTGCCCCGGCGGACCCGGCTACCAACCAGTACTCGAACCGGTATGTTAACATACTTACGGCCTCTTTTACTATTCCTGAGTTATGTTACACAATGGTTCAAATATAGAGCTATTTCGCTCAGTCACATGAAAATATGTACATAACTCACCATCGCTTAGTTTACTCAGATTTTGTGAAACAAGTGCTTAGTCAAAAACGGGATATCTGAATGATCACCTTTTAATGACTTAAAACGGGTAACATACCATGATTGACGCTTTTTGAGTTTTCCGATATTTCGACGCTCTTGCAAGCGCCATGATCACGGAAACAACTGAATTGTCTTTATAGACGTCACCACAGAATTCAGATAATAGATCACCTTTTTGTCACATCTATTATTGTTTTTTGTTTTCAATAAGGTATATTTCGTTTTTATTTTGTGACAAATAAACATTTCTCTCTTCCTATATGCACCAGGCATATAGAAAGAATGAAAGAATTTCTTATTTTTGAGTTTTCCGATATTTCAAAGCATTATCAGGAGTACACCATCATGCTCGACTTTACACTGCATTATATTTAACTTTAGCCACTAAAACGCACAGGAAGTCCCCACAGGTACTCGGCCAGGCTCACCTCAGCTCGCATATTCAGTTCCCGCTGTACCGTTTCAGCCGTCGTACGTGGTGACGCTGGCCGACATCGACGAGTGCGCGGCGCACCCCGCGCTCTGCTCGCACGGCACGTGCACCAACACCTTCGGCTCCTTCGTGTGCACCTGCGGCGACGGCTGGGCGCTGGCGCCCGACGAGCTGGCCTGCGCCGACGTGGACGAGTGTGCGCAGGACGTCTGCGGGCCCGGCGTCTGCCGCAACCTGCCCGGCTCCTACGTCTGCCTCTGCCCCGAGGGCTACGTGGCGATGCCCAACGGGAGTGAGTGCTGCGCGTGTCTGTATGCGAGTGCGCAACGCGGGTGTTCGGCCGTTATGTAACGTGATCTCTGTTGCAGAGGAGTGCGTGGACGTGCGGCAGCGGCAGTGCTACATGGAGTGGGACGGGGCGGAGTGCGGCGGCGCGGTGGGCGTCCCGCAGACGCGCTACCTGTGCTGCTGCTCCGTGGGCCGCGCCTGGGGCGCGCCCTGCGAGGCCTGTCCCGACAAGGGCTCTCAGGTAAATGGGACTACTTCGGACGTTTAACCCGACCAAAAGTCGCGCGCTCATAGAGCAACGGCCGGTGGCAAGTCTCGCAACCCGTGAATTTCTCGTGAACTCTCCTCATAAAGCTTATGTAAATCTTTTACAGGAACACATAGCACTATGCGGCGAGAAGCCCGGCGAGTACATCAACCCGATGACGAACGAAACCAAGCAGATCAACGAGTGCGACATCATGCCGACGCTCTGCAAGCCCGGCGTCTGCCACGACACGCCCTCGGGCTTCCAGTGCGGCTGCGACCATGGGTAACTGACCTGCGATATACTGCCCCTAGCATAGTTCCCTGATACCAAGCTGTCAACGTGTGCGACATCATGCCGAGCCTCGAGCCTCGAGCGTCTACAGCAAGGAGTTGCCGGACTAGAAGAGTATAGTCCGGCAACTCCCTGGTGTAGTAGACCTTTTGGCGTCGTGTAGAATCTTTTCACCTTTTCCGGGGGTATGTCGTGAGCACTAACTCACCAGCCGGTCCCCCTGCAGATTCGAGCACGACACGCTGTCGCACGCGTGCCGCGACGTGGACGAGTGCGCGGGCGGGCGCGGCGCGTGCCGCGGCCTGGCCGCGTGCGTGAACCTGCCCGGCGCCTACGAGTGCCGCTGCCCCGCCGGCTACGAGCTGGCCGACTCGCTGGACGACTGCCGCGACGTCGACGAGTGCGGCGACGCCTCCATCTGCGAGCACGGCGACTGCCGCAACACTATCGGATCCTACAGGTGTGTGAATGACAACTTATACTAACGTAGAACAACGCATATCTGCTCTTGGACTCAAATTATTTATTTATTTATTTGCTGACATGTAAATTTATACGTTTTGTAACAATGGATGGAGGTCTCCAAGATACAAGTTTTTCCTAGTTTGGAGGCCATAGATCTAAGAAACTATGTATGTACTTTTTAGACCAATAAATTTATTCTTATTTATTTATTTAAATACTTTATTTGCACAAAGTTGAATTGTGTACTAAAAGGTAGGCTTAATGCCTAGGCATTTTGTACATGCGAACCTGTAATGGTTGGTAACAATGTTTTCAAAAATACATATATTTATAGGTTGTATACATATCTGATGTCAATATGTACATTCAACCCAGAGAGGCATAGTAAATAGGTTTTCGTCAAATTACAGTAAATACAAACAAAAATTCATACAATATACTCTTATGTAATTATAACTTTAAATTAATTAAATTAAAAATTAAATTAAATATTGCCACACGGTTCACCTGTATAACTGTTGCGATGTTTCCAGATGTGAATGCAAACCCGGCTACACGGTGCGGGACAACGTCTGCCGCGACGTGGACGAGTGCTCGCGCCCGCGGCCGCTGTGCCGCAACGGGACCTGCGAGAACACGCCCGGCGGGTACACCTGCCACTGCGACGCCGGCTTCAAGCCCGGCGCCAACAACGACTGCGTCGGTGAGTGTGTCGCCTATTTGTTTGCAACCCAGAACAAAAATAGGAAACAGATATTTAAAAACCGGCTATTGTTAGAGTCAAGTGCGAAATTGCTCACGTCGCCTTTGCCGCACCCCGTTACTATAGGTGTAAGTACTGGTTCACGCTTAAAAGCCTTTTGTGAGCTTCCTAATCGTGGCTCTTAGCACATTCTTTGGTTTTTAAATAAATGATTGATCGTTATCTGCAGGTCATGCGTATTCAGATGACACCCTAACTCAGGCTGCCTCAAATCATACGACCATTTTGATAAAATGTAGAAGCTTTTAAAGTGTTTGACAATTGGCGATGCAAAGATTATCCGCACGCCTCTAGCGGCGAAATTTAGAAACTCTCTAAGAATGACACTTTGTTTGTTTAAATCTGTCATATTATTTATGTTTTTCCCTAACGTTAATTGAACGAAAACTGCCCAAGTGTCGTTCTTAGACAGCTTTACAATTTTGACACTAGAGGCGCTAGCTAGAATCTTTGCATCGCCAATAGCCGTTCTCAAATGACCGTCCTCATAATCGCCAATTGTCGCATAGTATTAAGAATATTATTGTAATGTTTGTGCTATAAATTATGTGCGCAATGAAGAATAATTATAATTATAATTGCAGATATAAACGAGTGTCGCGAGGGCGGCATGGTGTGCCGCAACGGGCGCTGCCGCAACACGGCCGGCTCGTTCCGCTGCGAGTGCGCGGCCGGCTACGCGCTCACCGCCGACGGCCGCAACTGCCGCGACGTGGACGAGTGCACCGAGCACGACCACCCGTGCGGCCGCGACGGCTCGCCCGCTTGCACTAACACCAACGGAGGGTGAGTACCCATTATTATTTCTTCTACGGGTATTATGGTAGCTCCCCCCGGTCAGTTTTCTGAGGATTATCACGCACAGCCGACGATCACGGACATGACATTTGTGACCATCCGTGAAGATCTGTAATTAGCTTTCTGTTGCTACTAGGTTGGTTATAGTGATAATCTTGGCAGTTGATTTTACTTTAAATAAATAAATAAACGACTCCTTCAGCGGCGCGTGACGGTCACAACATTTTACACGTTGTACGTGACCCTTCCCACTGTGCGACGTGCAAGTTCGTCCGCGGAAATCTACTAGTGCTATAATAATTGAAAAGTGAGAGTATTTCACAAAAGTATGCACACCAAAATGTATGTATACCATAAATTTCTAAGAGTATGGTTCAAGGCTTGTCCCAGAGCCCGTTTTTATTCCCTCTGTATATGACTGATTGTATATTGGCAGGTTCGAGTGTTCCTGCGGCGCCGGCTACAGGCTGGTGGGCAAGCGCTGCGTGGACCGCGACGAGTGCAAGGAGATACCGCATGTCTGCTCCGGAGGTGACTGCCGGAACTTCAACGGAGGGTCAGTTACCAACTAATCAATAAATATTGGTGGACAATCCACACAGCAACATCTAGCCTCGTTATCTTTACGCTCGTGTTTTGGGTATGAGACTTCTGATACGATACGTGACTGATTAATGTAAAGTTAGCATTTAAATTTCTTGACGGTGCGGTACACGTGATTCGGACTTCGCAAGTCTGGCAGTCTCACATCGCTTTGTACGGAGAGCAATACAAACAGTAATTATTCAAATTGCAGAACATGAATACGGGTACAGATTTTGTAATTGGCATGCAATGTAACATTAAAGAAGCTTTTCATAAGTGTGGATGCTGGGTCGCGCGGCGAACAGTGCAGACACACACAACCCGTCCATACTTGCGCTTTTTGAAAGCGCGTATTTTCCTTTAGTAATTTATAACATTCGTTCCATAGTTTCACTTGCGAGTGTCCCACGGGCTGGGTGTTCGACTCGGCCACGTCCATGTGTGCGGACGAGCGGCGCGAGCTGTGCTACGACACGTGGGACGGCGGCCGCTGCCACCGCGCGCGCCCGCTGCAGCTCTCCCGCCCCGAGTGCTGCTGCTCCGAAGGTACACCCGCCGTCTTATACAGCTTGCGAGAGTCCCACGGGCTGGGTGTTCGACTCGGCCACGTCCATGTGCGCGGACGAGCGGCGCGAGCTGTGCTACGACACGTGGGACGGCGGCCGCTGCCACCGCGCGCGCCCGCTGCAGCTCTCCCGCCCCGAGTGCTGCTGCTCCGAAGGTACACCCGCCGTCTTATACAGCTTGCGAGAGTCCCACGGGCTGGGTGTTCGACTCGGCCACGTCCATGTGCGCGGACGAGCGGCGCGAGCTGTGCTACGACACGTGGGACGGCGGCCGCTGCCACCGCGCGCGCCCGCTGCAGCTCTCCCGCCCCGAGTGCTGCTGCTCCGAAGGTACACCCGCCGTCTTATACAGCTTGCGAGAGTCCCACGGGCTGGGTGTTCGACTCGGCCACGTCCATGTGCGCGGACCGAGTGCTGCTGCTCCGAAGGTACACCCGCCGTCTTATACAGCTTGCGAGAGTCCCACGGGCTGGGTGTTCGACTCGGCCACGTCCATGTCGACGAGCGGCGCGAGCTGTGCTACGACACGTGGGACGGCGGCCGCTGCCACCGCGCGCGCCCGCTGCAGCTCTCCCGCCCCGAGTGCTGCTGCTCCGAAGGTACACCCGCCGTCTTATACAGCTTGCGAGAGTCCCACGGGCTGGGTGTTCGACTCGGCCACGTCCATGTGCGCGGACCGAGTGCTGCTGCTCCGAAGGTACACCCGCCGTCTTATACAGCTTGCGAGAGTCCCACGGGCTGGGTGTTCGACTCGGCCACGTCCATGTGCGCGGACGAGCGGCGCGAGCTGTGCTACGACACGTGGGACGGCGGCCGCTGCCACCGCGCGCGCCCGCTGCAGCTCTCCCGCCCCGAGTGCTGCTGCTCCGAAGGTACACCCGCCGTCTTATACAGCTTGCGAGAGTCCCACGGGCTGGGTGTTCGACTCGGCCACGTCCATGTGCGCGGACCGAGTGCTGCTGCTCCGATGTTACACCCGCCGTCTTATACAGCTTACTGCTGGAGGACGTGAGACATTCACCAAACCGAACTTTGTAAGCGTGGTGAATTAGGGCTTATCTGTCTCGTCAAAAGAGAAGTCCCTGTGGTGGACTAAGTTACGTGACTACAATAGACGATCGCGGCGTCGAGATGGAGTGGGTGCGCCGGCGAACCGGTCCACGATAGGTAACGAAGGAAGCCCAGCGTATCCGAACGCGCCCGGAGTCAAACGACGAGTAACGGGAACTAGCAACAGGTCTGCTAGAGATTTGCTTGTTTTCGACCTGAAGGATGAATCATACCTTGTTTACGACTCTAGAAGCGTAATTAGATTGTAAATCAACATTTTTGTACAACCTAAATATTTGTTAAAATTGATTTATTTTGTAGGTGCCGCGTGGGGAAGATATTGCGAACGCTGCCCTCTGCCTGATTCTGCGGAGTTCCTACAAATCTGCCAAGGTGGAATGGGAAGACCTAATTTGACTCAAGTAAGTTACTTTTCAGTGACAAGTGTCCTACGTATAATTGAGAAAATCTTCCTCATATGTAAAGTCGCTTAGAAATAAGTAGATACTTACCTACCGCTTATGATAATATGCTGTCGCCTAGGATCTGGACGAGTGCGTGGTGCGTCCCGACGTGTGCCGCGGCGGGCGCTGCGTGAACACGGACGGCTCGTTCCGCTGCGTGTGCCCCGCGGGCTACGAGCTGGACGCGGCCGGCGTGCGCTGCGTCGACCGCGACGAGTGCGCCGCCAACGCGCGCGTCTGCGGCAACGGCACCTGCGCCAACACGCCCGGCGGCTACGAGTGCACCTGCAACCGGGGCTTCACGCAGGGGCCCGAGCAGGTACGCCTCCGACTGTCCGGTATCGGACTCGAGTCTCACATTGTCCAGTACTGGTGAAGCGATCCTCGATCGACGTTATCCCCGCAGACGTGCGTGGACATCGACGAGTGCCGCGAGGGCCGGCACGCGTGCACGTTCCGCTGCCACAACACGCCCGGCTCCTTCCGCTGCACCTGCCCCTACGGCTACGACGTGGCGGCCGACGGCGCGCACTGCGTCGACCTGGACGAGTGCGCGCGCGCCGGCGTCTGCCCGCACGACTGCGAGAACGTCGTCGGCTCCTACGTCTGCAAGTGTCCCGAGGGTGAGTGCGCGTACCGGCGTGGACGATGTTCGGCGTGGCCAGAAAATTCTGAGGCGACGTAATTGTAGTCGCACGATCGCGTCGCTTCAGAATCTTCTACTGCATCACTTCTTGGGCTCTCGCTAACCTATAACGTATAATTGACAGGCTACAAGCGGACTTCAGCCCCCCACGACTCGCAGGACGCGTGCGAGGACATCGACGAGTGCTCGGAGCGGCCGGACCGCTGCTCCCCGGGAGTCTGCATCAACACGGACGGCGGCTTCCAGTGCGACTGCGACCCGGGCTACGAGCCCAGCGACGACGGCACGGAGTGCATTGGTGGGTTAGCGAGGGTTTAAGTGGCGGCCGCAGTTGAGCAAACGTTTCAGCTAATTAGGCAGCTAGGCGTCCGCCGCTGTCGACGTGTGTCCCCGGCGGTCGTTTTAGTTTAAGGCGGTATTTTGTGCGCACATACGTGTTGGACGGGCAATTCTCAGCCGATATTATTACGAATTCGATATATAGTATTAAGTCGGTAGATTTTGTCTTACGAATTCTATCGAATCGTAGGCGAGCAAGAAAACAAATTGTTAGTAGGTTAATTCTACAGACTTTAGATTATAACTGTATCGAATTCGTTGTAATATAATTGACGGGAGAATTGCCTTCCCGTTTTTTTTTTTTTTTTTTTTTTCTTTACTTAAAGAGCTTTGTCACAAAGTGATAATGTAGCTCTAGTAAGGTAACAAAATAAACTTAAAATAATTATTATAACAAAACAAACTTATTCAATACAACACTTTACATAGAAAATAAAATTAAATACGAGATTACCTTAAATAATGAAGTTTGACTCGGATAGCGAACGAGGAGGTTCCAGTTACTCAGGTGACTACTGACTGGACTGATTTGAGTAAAATCTGATTTTATATAGTTTGATTAGGCACTTCATCTGGTCGCTTTCGAGATAAAGATAAAAAAGATAAAGATAAAAGATACTTTATTTGCAAAAAACATGTGTAACATAAGATGACAAAATAAAATAACATATAATTCAGACATGTTTGACCATTATTAGGTGTGCAAATGTTTTTAAAATAATAACATGCTACTAAAGAAAATTAACAATTAAAAAATGAAGCTATTATATTAATTTAATTAGAACTAAATTTATCATTTAAAAATTCGTCAATATTATAGTAACACTTGTCAACAAGCATCTGTTTAAGTTTCTTTTTGAACAAGTTAATATTAGATTGTTTATATGTCATGAGTCCAGACAAACTTACATTTACATCACTAAATTGCTTTTAGAAATATTTACAATGTTGGGTTCGGAAGGGTTCGGCCCGCGCGCACTCCGCCAGCACGTGCAGCACGTCCTCGGGCGCGCCGCACGCGTCGCAGTTCGGGGAGGGAACTTTCCCCATGAGGAACGCGAACTTGTTGCCCGGAATGTGCCCGGTTCGAAGCCTAGCGATGACGACTATATCTTGCCTCGGCAAGTCATTATTATTAATCCATGGAATTCTAAGGGGTTGCGGCTGGACCGTTTTGTACCAGATTCCTACTTCTTTTGAACGTAAATCAAAATATTCCCTCCATAAATCTTCGCATTGACTTTTAATTAAATAAATACAATCAGTATAGTATGGAAGAATTTCGTAGTGTATGCCTTCGCTTGTAGCTTGTCTCGCTAATAGGTCCACTCTCTCATTATTATCTATTCCACAATGCGAAGGAATCCATTGCAGTATAATAGTTTTTGATTGAGATATTAAATCGACTATAGCATTGAGCACGGTGTAGGCGACCGGCGAGCCGCGGAGCCCGGCGGTGCAGCGCGCCACGTGCTGGAGCGCGCTGCGCGAGTCCGTGAATATTACTATACTACTTTCTTCTAATGACTTTGCGTATGACAGAGCCTCACTAATAGCGATCAGCTCGGCTTCCATTATACACATGTTTAACGAACTTATACTAAATTGTTGATGAAGGTTGACTTGAGGATCTAAAAATGCTGCGCCTATTCCGGTAGCATCCTTAGATCCATCTGTAAATAGTTTATAATAAAATGCATACTGTTTATTAATAAAATTCTGGCAAACTAATTTTAGATTAAAACTATTGTAACTGCGTTTAGGTTCAGATATGTTGGGTATATTACAACAAACTATTTTATCAAGATCTAAACTCGTCACCCATGTACTCATGGAATACAACTCGAGCTGCCGGCTCGCGTAAACGCGCGTGTCAGCAAGATGCGCGTACGACGATAAGATTAATGGCTTTCTTTTGTTTCGCCAATACCTACTGTCCTCGCATAGTGATAACTGATGAACGAGAGTATTTGTTATATTATTTTCTCTAGATTTAGCTTTCAACATAAATTTGCCTGCTAAGTATAACCTTCATACATGCAATGGAGGTAAACAGAGTTCACTTTCCATTGCGTGAATTGGAGTAGTTTTTATGAAGCCACCGACCGATAACTCGTAATGATTGATTTTGTAACTTATCAATTTTATAAACAAAATTTTTACTGCAAGTACTATACAAAAAACTTCCATAATCTATTCTACTTCTAATAATAGATATATACAATTTTCTGAGATGTTTGGGATGAACTCCCCAACCAGAACCTGACAGAATTTTGAAAATATTTAAAAATTTTGTAACTTTTTGTATTAACTCAGTAATGTGTTTGTTCCATTTTAAAGAGCGATCCAACCACATCCCCAGATATTTCACGTAGGGAACTACTTCGACAGGAGTTTCCCGAATGTTAAGCTGAATAGGACATCTATTAATACCTTTCTTAAATATGCATATTTTAGTTTTAGAAGGAGATATCTGTAAACCTAAATGAGAAAGCAAGTTACTTAAGTTATTCAAAGCAATTTGTAGTTCTTTTGAAGCATCGTTTACTGTTTTACCTGTGATATACAAGGCGTAGTCGTCTGCATATTGCGATATCTCAACGTTATTAATTTCTTTACATATCCGGTAGGTCGCGATATTAAACAATAAAGGAGATAAAGGATCTCCTTGGGCTAATCCTCTTCCCGTACATCTTGAAATAACTTTATTTCCCACTCGAACAGTTAAATATCTTTCTTTCAAAAACGACCACAAATAAGAACATATTTTATTTCCCACACCCAACGAATCCAAAATTGAAAGCATGACCGTAGTATCAACATTATTATATGCGTCCTGTATATCAACAAAACAGCCTAAAGTTATTAGATTTTTTGAAAAACCCAACTGTATCCTACTTATTAAATTTGTCAAATTATCCAAACATGATCTTGTTTTTCTAAATCCCGTTGTCTCTTCGTTGAAGAGGTTTTAGTGCTCCATAAACCACTCTAATATTTTTGTAATCATAAGATGAAACATTTTACAAAGACAAGACATAAGAGCAATGGGTCGCAGTGATGATGCAGCCATTGTGTCGCGTCCTGGCTTAGGGATAGGTAAAATTGTAATTTCGCGCCATTGATGTGGAACAAAAGAGTAGAACTTATTAAACAGCGTTAGTAGGTAAATAAAAGCATTTTCAGGAAGGTTCTTGATCATTGAATATGAAATACAGTCGGCACCAGGAGACGTGTATTTTGATTTAAGGCATTTTTTCAATTCACACAATAAAAACGGGGATTCTAATTGACTATTACGGGATGTAAATATGGGATTTCTTGGGCAAACAAAGTCTGGTGTCAGGTTATGTAACAGTTCAGAAGCCATCGATTCACCTACATAAGAATATGTGAATAGGCGATTTGTAACCTTTTAGGTTACAAATCGCCTCATCGATAGAGGTACAGAAGTTGGTGAAGCCTGTACGTTTGGCTTTTCTGATAAGAAATTGCGAGTTTCTAATCTTCTCATTAAGTACATCCAAATTATCGGGGGTAGAATTTTTCCTAAATAATGTGAGGGCCAGACGTCTTTCTGCGACAGCTTTTGATATTTCGGAATCCCAGTAGTGTTTAGGTTTGAAACTTTGAGAAGGACCGAGACTAATTTTATTGGAGGGGATATGCACATCAGCAGCCTCATTAATAATTTTCAGGAAATTATCGTAGCTTTCTTGCAAGTTGTCACCGACCGGGTAGTTATTTAATATGCCAATTTCTACGAGATCTCTATAATCTAACCAGTTAGCTTTTTTAAAATTTCTTTTAATAGTTTGTTGTGAGTTCTGATTACTGTATGACGATTTAACTGTAACAATCAAATGATCGCTTCCCAAAGTTTCATTTGTAACATTCCAATCAAAATACAACGCAATGTCTGAAGATGCTATTGAAATATCTGGGGATATCTCCTGTAGAATTCCATTCACATACTTTACACGAGTAGCTCGACCATCATTTAATGAAACATAGTCATTTTCCATAAGGGAGTCAAAAATGTTATTTCCCGTTAGGTCAGATTTACACGACCAACTAGGGTGATGCCCATTAAAATCACCGAGAACTAAAGTTTTACTATTTTTGAAAGAGAAAACCTCATTCCAGTCTGATAAAGACGTTCTAATCGACGGCGGACAATACACACTCATTATATATTCGATATAGGGACAATTAAATAATTTAACACAAATGATTTCTATACCCCGATTACTCAAATTAAAAGGAATAGGTTGGACCTTTACACCGATTTATGAACTAAAATTGCCACCCCGCCATACGAATCAGCTCGATCACAACGATAAATGTTGTAGCCGCTTATTTTAAAATCCATCTCACTATCTAACCACGTCTCGCATAGGGCGGCGACATGAATTTTTTCACTACAAAGTAATTGTTCGAATTCTGCACGTTTTGGCCGGACACTCTGTGAATTCCACTGTAAAATGTTTATTTTGTACTTAAAATCCATTAAAAACTAAAAATGTTTTTAAAAGGCAGATCCCACAAGTACTGACCCGCCACTGATACTAGCCACTCAAAACAAATCGATACAACTTTACTAATTTTACCTTTGATGCCCTCCTCACACTCGGAAATAACTATTCCTCGTATCTTAGCGATAAGCTGGATAAAAGTCATAGTAGGTGTACTTCTCTGTCTCGTTGTCTTAGCTTCGTTGTCCGATTTATCTGAAGGTAAATAAATCTCTTGCTCCGACTCAGATGAAACATCCCAATCGTATACTTGTCGACTATTTAACCTCCTATTTCTATTCTTCTTCTTTTTCTTTTCTTCGTTTTTGGATTGAGTAGGTTGCGAGTCATTATTGACCGGAGTCGAATGTGTAGGCACATCCCTAGCGCGCTCAGCTGGCGCGGGCGCACGAAGCAACTTCACGGCGCTTGCGTAGGACTGGTTTGGAGTGCTTTGTGTTGTTATCAGCGACGCCTGCGTTGAGGCAGGGCCGGACTCAGGCAAAATTCTTGAACTTTCAGGCATTATGGGGAAATCTGAGTTAATTATTTCTGGAGGTTTATAGAACTGTAATGAATTTCGATATGAACAGTTTTTCTCTGCCATAATGACCCTTAATCTTTTTTCTTTTCTAAATGTGGGACACGCCCTATCCAGCGATATGTGATTGCCAGCACAATTTATACATTTGTATGTTATCGACTCACAGTTAGCGTGACTTTTGCTGCATTTGGGGCATGTAATCTTTTTTGATGGACACATACGCAATGTGTGCCCAAACCTCCAACACCTCGAGCACTGGGTTACGGGAAACACGTATGGTTCTACGTTAATGCACATTCCATAAATGTAGACGGCTGAAGGCAGAATAGGTCCTAGGAATGCCAGTCTTACGGATTCGCTGTCTTCCCAGCTGAGCCCGTCCTGAGTACGTCTCCTCAACCTCCTCGCGGCTACTATCGCAATGTCACTGGAAATTAGGTTTAACATTTCCTTTTCTTCTATGTCCATATCTATATTTTTGATTACTCCATACGAGTTTACGACCTCATATGGTTTATGGATCCGCCATCCTAAATTTATTAAATCTTTGCAGTTAATCAGTTTCTCCGAGTTATCGGTACCATCAATTTGAATAAAGACTTTGAAAGGACTTAAGTATTTAACTTTTACAACCTTTTCAATATTATGCGACTTAAGTATCTTGGCTAGCGCAAATTGCTTAGGTAATTTATCTTGGCAACTTAAGTAAATGTCTACTTTTTCTGTCAACTTCGCGCTTTTACGAGTGACAGGAATCCAAACTTCTTCTTCTGATCCACGGCCTCGTTTCCCTGGTCTAGACACCACCACTTCAGCTATGTCATCCAGCGGCACGTCCGCGTCCATCTCCTGCGACAAGCCCTCCAGCTCCGCTAGCTCCACACTGCATTCCTCGTTTATTGTATTCACAACATTATCCATTAGACCTTCCTCCATGGTGCATAAGGTGCACAATCGTGCGCACCGGAGAAGGTAATAATAATTAGCGTAAACTGATAAGCGCGCTCGACCGTTCAGTACCGTAGCTAACAGCGAACTGCCTTCCCGTTGTTTCGCACAAAATGTTCGCGAACAAATTTACTGCACCTTTTTGATTTATGAATCGTACCTGAAGATTGTATGTGTAGTGATTTATATGTGAATGCGTGTATATGGTTGCAGACAAGCGCACGGGGCTGTGCCACCGCTCTCTGGTGGCGGGGCGCTGCGTGGCGGAGCCCTGGCCGCGCGCGCCGCTCGCCGCGCCGGCGCCGCACGAGCTCACCAAGTCAGTGCGACACATCTTCTCCAAAATATATTTATTCAGTACCTTCACATAAACACAGACACAAATTTACAATAAATGCAACAATAATAAACGGAACATTAAAAGGAAATCCTACAAAATATCAAATTGCAGTTACAAATTTTAAAGACATCATAATTTTGTACAAAACAAAGAAAATAAAAATTAAAAGGGTATTTCCTTAGCACTATGCTGTACAGGGCAAAGCTGATTTTCAGGTCATCTAATGATAAGTTTAAGCTTTTTACAGTCAACAGTAAAAGTAGGTAACTAAATTAAAGTTTCAAAACATCTTTTAGCGTGAGGTGCCAAATCCAACCAGTTACCAAAAGAACTTCTCATAATAACACCCAGGATCCAGCTAAATATGATCACCTAACTTATTTACGTTAGTTAGTTAGTTAAGGAACAAATAAAGGGTAGAAGACCCTTTATTGTTCCTTTACTAATAAAAAACTACAATAGTCTGTCAATTTTTACTTAATTTATTGCCAATTATTTTGGGACCCTAAAATCATCAATTTATTTTATTATTGACTGTACAAATCGAAGCTTAAATGCCTAGGTAGATATTCGAGTGTTGTTCTAAATGCTTTTCAGTCGAAACAAATCTGGACTAAATCATTTTTTGGTTAATCTCTTTAAGCAATAAATTTAAGGTCTGGTAGTCTAGTTGCGCAAGGAGTATCTTTTTGTTAGGGAAACAGTGTGTTCATACCTGCTTGCTATATTCCAGGGCTCAATGTTGCTGCACCCTCGGAATGGCGTGGGGTCCGGAGTGCGAGCTCTGCCCTGTCCCCGGCAGCCAGGAGCGCCTCGACCTCTGCACCCAGTCCAACCTGGGGGGCCGGCCGGGGGGGCCCGGAGGGCCGGGGGGCCTAGGCCCCTGGGGCGGCGGCGGGCCGGGCGGAGATGGAGGGTTGGGCCAGGCGCTGGATATCTACGGGGATGTGGACGAGTGCGCGGCCATGCCCGAGCTCTGTGCGCCGGGAAGATGTATTAATACTATCGGAAGGTACGAATATACTAATAACTATTTGCCTTCACAGTTTAAGCACGTGTTTTAACGCACGCCCGTCTACATAGTTATTCCAAATTGATAGTTGACGGTTGTATATTTTGTACAGTTTCCGCTGCGTGTGTGGGCGGGGATACAAGTCCGCGGGAGGCGTCTGCAGCGACGTGGACGAGTGCGCCGTGCGGCCGCCGCCCTGCGAGCATCTCTGCAAAAACACTGAAGGTAATATCACTTCCGCATCTGAAAATATCCCATATTTGTAATTCTTATTAGGGAACAAAGATCTGCACTGCCATCTCGCGTAGGTTGTGCATTATCCTCCTGTCTAACCAGGCCCCGACCAGCCCAACTCCCCGATGTAGCGGTGTAGCACCCTCGGGGTCGTAATTAGTTGCTTAAGCAAGTCCGAGGGTGTAGATGGGGTCTTCGCATCCATAAGACTCCTCAACCCCATCTCCTTTCCGATGTAGCTTGAAGCTTTGCAGTGGATCAATACATGCATTTTATATATGCAATGATAAGATCAGAAAAGCCGTGTTGGCTAAGTGGGAGGACACTCGACTTTCATTCCGATGGTCGTGGGTTCAAACCTCGCCGCGCACCTCTGGATTTTTCTTCTTGAGAAATTTATGTGCGCTTTAAACACGTGCTTTAACGGTGATGGCAAACATCGTGAGGAAACCGGCATGTTCTGAGAACTTTAAAAGAGTTTGAAGGACATGTGACATTCACCAACCCGCACTTGGCCAGCGTGGTGAATTAAGGCCAAATCTCTCTCGTCAAGAGAGAAGTCCCTGTGTCCCTGCAGTGGGAACGTTAATAGGGTGATGATGATGAAGATCATAAATAACCACGTGCTGGTTCAATCGAACGCTGTACGCAAGCATAATTTTTGACACGGTCTGTCTCAATTGCCTGTCTGTCTCGGCTTCTTAACTCAGTGGAGCTACTTAGCAGAAATATAGCCCATACAAACATTAGATGAGATAGAGATGGTAACCTCATGGGACGGTACCCCGCAGGGTCTTACGAGTGCCTCTGCCGCTCCGGCTACGAGGTGGACGAGGACGGCGCCAACTGCCGCGACGTGGACGAGTGCGCGCGCGGCTCGCACACCTGCCACCAGCTCTGCACCAACACGGACGGCTCCTACGAGTGCCACTGCAGCGAGGGCTACGAGCGACGCGGCGACGCCTGCCAAGGTCAGTGACGATGCCCTAGGGCCCGAGTGCTTATAAACCAGACAGGATAAGGTCAAAGTTGCTCACATTACGAGACCAATGTGATTATGGTCGTTAGACGACTCACTCCATATGTTTTACTTAAAAATAATTCGTATTTTTTCATGAATTTTATTTTATGTCCTAATAAATTTAATTTCAGAAATCGATTATTGTAACTTATTTGTTAAATTGATTGTTCGGGTCGTGCTCATTAATTCAATGAATAAACACTCAAACCTCCTCGGTGGTCGGCCTCAATGCAAACCAAGGGGAGAGATCACCGCTGGCCGACTCTAAACTGCATGTAACGCAGCATTAATTCGACAGATATAAACGAGTGCCACGAGGAAGGCATCTGCCCGACGCCCGGGCGCTGCGTGAACCTGCTGGGCTCGTACCGCTGCGTGTGCCCGCGCGGGTTCCGCCTCGACCTCAGCGGCGCGCGCTGCCTCGACAACGACGAGTGCGCCGACGGCCGCTGCCAGGCGCCCTGCCGCAACCGCGCCGGCGGCTTCCGCTGCGAGTGTCCGCTCGGTGAGCATACCCTACTCCAACTGTTACTGGTAACCGACCGGTCCATGTTGCCATGTTATAAATAGGTATAGGTTCTCCACGCGAAGTCAGGAGACTGTCCGCGCCGTGAACCCTCAAAGTTCTAAAGCCTTATAGACTTCAGCTTTTTGTTCTGTAGCCCTTACGTATGTAGGTGCCATCCTACCAGATAAAAAGCGAAAACTGACGTTAGAATGTTGCTCCTCATATCCTCCAGTGGATCCGTAAGTCGCAGCTGACATCTGTGGATACATCAAGTGGGCATTTTAGCGGTTTCTGTCGATCGTAAAGTAATCCGGCCTAAGCGTACTTATCCCAATCCTTGTGCCGCAGTCGAAAAGCGTATAGTTGAATCCGTTCTGATGGCAGTGTTCCTTCCAGGCTCGGTGCGCGGGGCGGGCGGCGCGTGCGTGCAGCAGGACGCGTGCGGCGCGGCGCCGTGCGGCGGCTCCCCGTGCTTCGCCGTGGGCGCCGCCTACCGCTGCGGCTGCCCCGCCGGCTACGGCTGGGACGCCCAGCACGCGGTGTGCCTGCAGGTATGCAGCATTTCCCCAGGCTCGGTGCGCGGGGCGGGCGGCGCGTGCGTGCAGCAGGACGCGTGCGGCGCGGCGCCGTGCGGTGGCTCCCCGTGCTTCGCCGTGGGCGCCGCCTACCGCTGCGGCTGCCCCGCCGGCTACGGCTGGGACGCCCAGCACGCGGTGTGCCTGCAGGTATGCAGCATTTCCCCAGGCTCGGTGCGCGGGGCGGGCGGCGCGTGCGTGCAGCAGGACGCGTGCGGCGCGGCGCCGTGCGGCGGCTCCCCGTGCTTCGCCGTGGGCGCCGCCTACCGCTGCGGCTGCCCCGCCGGCTACGGCTGGGACGCCCAGCACGCGGTGTGCCTGCAGGTATGCAGCATTTCCCCAGGCTCGGTGCGCGGGGCGGGCGGCGCGTGCGTGCAGCAGGACGCGTGCGGCGCGGCGCCGTGCGGCGGCTCCCCGTGCTTCGCCGTGGGCGCCGCCTACCGCTGCGGCTGCCCCGCCGGCTACGGCTGGGACGCCCAGCACGCGGTGTGCCTGCAGGTATGCAGCATTTCCCCAGGCTCGGTGCGCGGGGCGGGCGGCGCGTGCGTGCAGCAGGACGCGTGCGGCGCGGCGCCGTGCGGCGGCTCCCCGTGCTTCGCCGTGGGCGCCGCCTACCGCTGCGGCTGCCCCGCCGGCTACGGCTGGGACGCCCAGCACGCGGTGTGCCTGCAGGTATGCAGCATTTCAGCTCGGACAGTGACGGATCAGCTTCCAACACACAATATTGAACCATTACCCTGAACGATTCTGTATCGGGTGCAGGATTCGAACTTGTTTCTCTGACGAGATTTTACAGTGCCTACTAAATCTTGGTGACATTTATTACTTTAGAATTTATAATTTCCATTCGTATCATAATTTAGTATGCCTCAGTGGCGCGGGTGGTCAAGGGTTCGTATTCTTCGCAAGCACCGTATCCATGGTCTAAGTGTTTAATATTTATAATTAAAAAATATCTATATAATATGTCTATTACATCTATTACTTTAAGTATATCAGATGTCTAGTACCCGTGACACAAGCTTAGAACTTACCACGGAGCTAGATGTTACTGTGCGGATTGTCCGGAAATGTCTATTAATTTATAGTCCGATGAAGTTGATTGAGTTAAGCGTACGTTACATGTGCTGGTAGCCCGCCACGATATTAATAGAGTAATAAGTATGTATGCTTTTAATAAGCTATGCAGGCATCCTGATCCATCCATTGCTGGCTTGGATCTGTTTACTTCGGGAGTCAACTCGATCGGGCAGCGACTAGCTTAATAGTTATTTTATTGATAGTATATTATGTAGGTAGTTTTATGTTTTTTTGTACGTTATAATATTGTAATGTTCATTGTGCCCATCTAGGTGTGTTCACTTTTTAATGTTTAATATGTGACCATCCATTTTTAATTTGTATTATTTATTATTTAATGTAAAAATTATTAACAATGGTCTAATACATTTTTAAAATTAGTAAATAAATATATACATATATATATATATAATAAAAATTAAATTGCTGATATAACTTTTCTACATAAAATAACCTCGAATTTAATTGGCTATCTGGAACTACTTAGTAAGATTCTTATTCATGCTCCATCCAAGGTAACTAGGCAAAATATTATTCTTCACACCCCTGTTGTCGGTACGAACTATAGGCAAAATGCATTTTTATGGCGAACTAGTGACGCTTTTAATAAGCTATGCAGGCATCCTGATCTGTCCATTAATGGATTGGATCTGTTTACTTCGGGAGTCAACTCGATCGGGCAGCGACTAACTAGCTAATAGTTATTTTATTGATAGTATATAGGTAGTTTTATAGGTTTTTGTTATTTTTTGTATGTTATAATTTTGTAATGTTCATTGTGCCCATCTAGGTGTGTTCACTTTTTGATGTTTAATATGTGACCATCCGCGAAGATCTGTAATTAGCTTTCTGTTGCTACTAGGTTAGTTATAGTGATAATCTTGGCTGTTGATTTTCCTTACAAATAACTAACTAAGTATGTATGTGTGGGCACAGCTGGGCGGCGGATGCGCGGGCGCGTCGTGCCTGTTCGGGTGCGAGGCGGTGGGCGCGTCGTACGCGTGCGGCTGCCCGGCCGGCTACGCGCTGGTGGGCGCGGGCCACTGCCTCACGGCGCTGGACGCCGCGCTGCCGCCCGACGACATCGGCGCCGCGCCCGTCTTCCCGCTCCGGGACCAGTACCGCACCGCCCAGGGCCAGTCTGACCTGCTGTCCACGGAGGGCTGCTTCAGCTGCAAGGTAAACCCTGACCTCAGCAGGCTCCACTGGGCCCGGTGCAGCCCTCGGTCACCTTACCTCACTAGGTAAGGTGACCGAGGGCTGCACCGGGACCCTTTCGCTTCGTCGCTTGTCTGCCTGTCCGTCGTTATCTTTTGCCACTATAACAACGAATACTAAAGAGACCAAATTAAAGTATAAATATTAAACGAATGAGATTTTATTAAGTTGGCAACGTTGCGCGCGGTCGGTACTTGGATGGGTGACCGCTGTTTGCTCCCTTTTAAATCATTTTTGCACTTTTTATCTATGTGTTTTTAGTGTTGAATGTGTAAACATTGTAAAATTACATAAGCTCATCTCATACATAACGAATATATTTCATCAGTTCTTTGCCCTCATCTAAAAAAACTGTTTGCAGGTGAACGGCAGAAGACGGCGCGCGCCGAACGAGGCGGTCATCTTCGCGAACGGAACCACGATCATGAGGAAACGCAAGCGACGCAGCAGACGTAAGCATAGATTATTATCTCTCTCAGTTTTTAATATTAGATATCTGTCAGATATCCAGTTATTCCACCGTTTTGTCAAAGGATGTTGCGTTTAGCGAGCGCGGGCGTGCATTAAGTTAAACACTAACGCAGCGACAGATTTAAGTCTTTTACAAACATTTAATATTATCTTTTTTAACTCTAACTGTTTAAGAAATCAAATCAAAAAGTTTATTTGTATCTAAAACATTATACATATTCAATAAATGGAAAAATAAAAAAAAACAAGACTTCACCCATCCACAATATAGTTAACCGCTTTAGATTTGAGGACGTCTGTTTGTTTTCAGTAATCATTATGTGACGTGTTATTTTCTGATTAAAACAGAATAATTAATTTCCAAAAATAATATGGTAACTGCGGTTTAGTGTAAATATGGTTCACTTACTTTCATCTGACTTACCGTGAGGATCCCTCGGATTTTATGAAAACACAATAAGAATAGCATCTATTCTAGTAGGCATAAATCCATAGGTCGCTGGCTGGTACAAGTCCGGTTCGAGGGGCTATGTTGGAAAACATTGCTGCTAATTTTTAGAGCCGCAATCACTTGACAATAGATTTATTGCTTATACGTAATTTACGACTCTAATGATAGTAAGTGTCACGCGGATGAACGCTCATTAAGCACTGTCTTCGTAGATTCGCTCGGTACAAGGTAATAACCGTGCTGATTTAGTGATGTACGGTTTAATTAGAATGAAGTGCTCACAGCATAGAAAAACGAATCCCTCAGTGAAGAGTAGCTTAGCTGTATTCATTCATCATCACCCTAACGTTCCACCAGTGGGTGGGACACAGGGACTTCTCTATTGGCGAGAGACGTTAGGCCTTAACTCACCACGCTGGTCAAGTGCAGGTTGGGTTAGGTAACAATTATTAAATTTAATTTTCAATCTTCTTCTTCAATGACATTTTATATGTTTCACTTATGTTTTGTGGAAACGAATGCCTCGATTTTAACTATCATCGATAATGATAAGCGAACTGGCGACATTCCTCGCAGTTGACCGCTAGCACTGACCGCGCACACTTGCAGGGCGTCGCTCCGTGCTGCAGCCGTCGTCGGAGCTGGTGGTGGTGCGCGCCACGCCCGCGCAGACCTGGCACCGCCGCGCGCTGCTGCGGCTGCTGCCCGCCGAGGGCGGCGCGCGCCCGCACTACCGCCTCGTCTACGGCGACCGCGCCCGGGACTTCGTGCTCAACAAGCGCGACGGCGTCTGGGCCCTGAGGCTGCGCCGGCATCTCGGCCCCCGGGCGGAGATGGAGCGACAGCTGGAGCTGGAGGCCAGGTGAGACGCACGCCGAGCGTTATAGGTGCTGCGGTCGCGGAGAGAGAACAAGGGGTGAAAGCAGGGCGGAAATGCAGCGACAGCTGTGGAGCTGGAAGCCAGGTGAGATATACACTTGGCATTACAGGTACTTACTGATAGGACGCACTGCGGTCTTGTGTGCGGTGATGAGAACCAGGACTTCATGCTGAGCGAGAGACGCAGGGTTTGTGACTGTGAAAGCATCTACCTAAAGTCCCGCGCGGATGGAACGACAGTTGGAGCTGGAAGCCGGATGAGACTGTACACTGAGCTTTCTAGATATCGATATATGATATCTGGCCTGGTGAGAAGTGTGATGTCCCCGCGGCAGTAGGGCGACCGAGGGGTTTGTGCTTATTTGATAGTGAATCAGGGCAGCGGAAACATAGCTGAAACCAAAAAATAATAAGAATCGTGCGAGTGTGTCCCGGCAGCGGAGTGCCGGAAACCCTGGTCAAAATTTGATGACCGTGATAACGTTAAAATTAAATAAAACTGACACGAGTAAACATAATTTCAATGCGGTGTATTATTTAACGGGTACCATTTCTACGTAAAAGAATACACTTAGGTTGGTAGAAACGGACCAACCTAAGTGTATTCTTATAGTATGATTTTATGTATCGTCAGTTGATCAATTGACTTAAAGTTCTTGAGTAAAATAATACATAATTTATTTTTATTTTCCGGTGCAATATCCATTACCTTCATCCACCGAGAAATTCTCATTGGCGTCCGGTATTGGATTCCCTTAAGATTTTCGGAAGAGAATTTAGAACTAGTACTCGTTCGCAGATTCGTGCCGGTGCCGGAACCGGGCGCGGGCCGGCGCCGCCGCCGCCACCTCGCCACCGCCGCGCCCCCGCCCGTGCGCTTCTACGTCTCCATCAGCATCGCGCCCCGCAAGGACTAGCCGGGACTTACCGACTGCACGAGTACCCTGTGGCCGCCTTCTGGAATGCCGCGAACGAAATCTATATGTATCCATTAGTATACATAAAAACTTTTATGGGGATAGTACACTTTGAGAAAGGGATGCTATGATGTCTCTCTCAGTTTTCACTCCGATGTATCTTCTGAAGATTGGCGTCCCGTCCGGGTGCCAGTTATGCATAATACTCCTGAGTATATTTATTATTCCATAATATACACACATTGGGGTAAAGTTGTTTGAGCGAGAAAAATAGACTCCCTTCTATCAGTTCCGCAAATTTATTTTACTTCTTTTTGTTATTTTATACACGATTGAATCGGATGAATGCGTTCTATAGCGATCCTTTAGTTATTAAAAGTATTTCAAAGGTTATTTCTGTAAAATTCCTCAAGCGCATCTTTTACTCAATTAAATTAATAATGACATTAAGGCAAGGAAAAATATCTTTCAAATTTACACAACAGTTTGTCCTTAAACTCCCCTTCATCGACTTGAATTATCGTCGAAAGTCTATTCAAATTAAAATCATTTTATTTCAGACAACATTAATTGACTGGGAATACAAATTAAATGTCCATATTAAATTAAAACGCATTAAGAATAAATTATATTGAAATAATAAATTATGAGCAGTGTAATACGTACACGGATGAAATGATTTAAACGCTGTTGGTGAAATTGTGCGGTTGAGGAAGCTTATTCGGCGTCAGCTCGACGTGTCACTGTTGACTTCGTCGAAATTACGAGTCACTGCCATTATTATGTTCAGTCAATATTGCGAGTGAGTAGTCATTTTGACGAGTGCCTTAGAAGCGTTTGGAGAACGCTGCGTCTTAGATATAAGGTTTAAATTGCAATAACTCTAGTGATAAGTCACCAGTCTCGATGAATGTTTTGTGCGACAAAATATTGACTCTGCGACGGTTTTTTTTTTACGTTTTTATTTGGTTAAATAAGTTGTATACTGTTGGTTTTTGTGAATATTGTCACAAGGCCGGTCGCGAGTGAGCCAGTATTAACACGATAGGGATGTCCCACCCTCGACATCGACAACCATGAAACAGTACATCACTAGTTTTACCATAGACTAAAGCCAGTACCAGATGTATATTAACTAACTTTTAATATAGACTAAGAGATATTATTTATTTTGATTTCAAATGTTAAGTTTTAGCATCTTTTTGAACTAATCTACTTATTTTTGTGAGATATTTTGAGTTAAACTTTCGGCATTTAAAATTAAGTCTAAAGTACAAAAGTCGATGCAATAATCTTTTTGTAAATATGTGTATACAAGTGAATGTTAATATTATCATAGAGCTTAGATTTACAAGTAAAACTATTGTAATGTAGATTGTAAGACAAAAAGATGAAATCGAAATTACCTAATAAATAAATAAAAATCGTTTACAACTTTTCTTTTATTTCAGTCCTTAGAATGTAAATAGTATGGTGGATTTGAAAGGGTTTTATTTTGATGGACTGATCTTGTTTTACAGTGTGATGTGAGCGAACTATAAAATCAGAGCCTTTGTGATTTCTGGACGAATAGGTTCTTGATATAATTTTGTTGACCATAGTTTATCTTTAAGCATTATTTATCTAGAAATGCATTAGGTACTCTGTGGGCTATTTATTGTTATTTAGTTTTGTTCGACTATTGTTTGTTATATAAAATGAATGGAGGTAAAATCGTAAAAACGTTTCGTTTAATTTGCGAAATAATTAATTGACATTATTAAAAAAAATCTTGTGAATTTAAGTATGAATATTCCTAACTATTTTCAAAAGGTGAGTATTATTATATTTTGGGAAATTAAGAAAACATGGTATATCTTATCTTGATGGAACACACGAATGCTATATCAATCTAAATATTTTCTCAACTCACCTTCTCAACAATGGACAGTAAAATTACGTACTGATTTTTTAAAAGTTTTAATAGTAAATTTTTATCGTATATTACGATAAGAATTTAATGCTATCAATAATTGTAAGGCTGTTTTTAAAACTTTTGAAAAGCACTGTTTTGTACAAAACACCCGTTCACTCTCTGACAACCAGCAATTTTGTCGTAAAATGAAAGTTGCAAGCATTATAAAATTAAAGAAATTCGAAGTTCTGTCGTGATTTATAACATTAGCTAAGTATTAGTATTTAATTGAATCTCTTCATCTGAATAGTATCTCACAAAACATGATCTATTTCTGAAGTTCCTGAAAACTTTCTGAAGTTAGATTATAAATAACAGCTGGTCATTATTCATTACTAGCTGACCCTGCGAACTTTGTTCCGCTTTAGACGCCATAAATGAGCAGATTTTTGATTTTATGTTAGTCTACCCAAACTTACCAAAATTCCATATTAAATTGAACTTTTAATATTAAGCCTGATGGCACTAAAGTAACCGTCATGTGAACTAAGAAAATCAGGTTTCTTAGATCCTTTAAATTAATTATTTTAAATGTATTGTTTATCAATAAAATAAGATTGACAGAAGAATCCGTTTTAAACGTCATTTTTTCATCTTTTTTCATCCTTGGTCCATAATCCTATCCAATTTCTCCTTTCCCTGACATAAGCGTGCTAGTGTCACTGTCATGCGCTGGCGCGACAAGAGGAAGAAAAATGGCAATGGAAGAACACGGCTTGACCGTTCGGCAGTCGCGTGGAGTGGACGCTGATCGATAGCGTGATCGATTTTCATCTCCAAATTCCCGCCATATGGAACATTATAATTCCGCTGTTTGATTTCGCCGTTATATCATTGTGATCTTGGAAGTAATATTTGGTCTTCTACCGCTCAGTTTATGCGAGACGATATAGCCGTGTGTGGTGACAGTGTGGATGTGCTTGAGGGCGCCCTGAGTTGCTGGGCTGCCCCACCCCCGCAAGGAACGTGGAACCTGGCTAGAAGTCCTTCGCTTGCAGGTCAGTGCACGCTTTCCCTTCCATCCTTATTATTTCTACCCTTCTGTTATTTCCCAAGGCGGCCCTGTGGTATCGAAGGCACAGGGCTTCTCGCGCGTCTCCAATCCTCTTAGACTATTCTTCTTCTTCTTCTTTTAATAGATGGCGTTCGTGACCTCTTAGACTATATTTGCAGCACGCATTCAGTCAATTCTATATCAAATGTCTTAAGTTTCATTAAAAAAGTTTAATAATTTTATATGGTGGTTAAGTAATGTTAAATTTTCTGATTTTCCGCGCTATATCCTCAATTTTTTCTTTCATAAGAACCTTCTCCTGATAATAACGAACAGAACAAAAAAAGAATTAGCGAAATCGGTCCAGCCGTTCAAGCGTGATGCCGTGACCAAGGGAAATAGGGATTCATTTTTATATATATAGATTTCATTATTATTAATATTTTCATTTATTTTCGTTGTTGACTCTAGACATATTAATGTGATACCTGTCTCTCTTTAGTAACATTATGAATAGGTAGGAGAGTACCACCCTAACGATGGGTTCCAATCGGGCAGAAGGCAGGACATTAAAGCATGGAAACGAATGTTCATTTTGGCTGTAAAGATCACGAATGGAGACAGCGTATTGGGAAAAGCAGAATCGGAGTCGACCGACAAAATTAAGTGGGTCACGGTGATTAGAACACCGACAAAAATAACTTAAAATCTCAATGAATTTAACAGGGCTATGTTCAGTAGTCTACGACAAAATTCACAAAATCAAAGAGAATATAAATCACTACAATTAAAAGTCCTGCCTCTTCATATATTTGGAACGTCATTTAGAGCACAAAGCATTAACTTAAATCTAAATTTAAAATTTAAGAAAAAACCCCGATTCAAATGCCTTATTTCCCTTAAAATTAAAACACCATAATATTTAACTTTTTAAATTATCATGGTTTTTAACAATTTTATGATTTAAAACGGGTAACATACCATCCTGTAGTGCGGTTATGCAAAACTCAAACATATGTAACACCGGTTATTCGCCAAGACACGGTCAGTGTAGTGTGTCGTGATCGAGTTGCGTTCGAGAATGAAACAAGTGGTAGTAGCACTAGTGAGTGTCAACCTCGCAATAAAAGACTCAGAAAGAGGGTAGACCGGTTCGTTTGTGAATAACCGTCTGCCCAAATCGCAAAGACAATGACAATTCAGTTGTTTCCGTGATCATGGCGCTTGCAACAGCGTCGAAATATCGGAAAACTCAAAAACCGTCAAATCATGGTATGTTACCCGTTTTAAATCATAATACCATAATATTTAGTAATGTGCAAGCGATGCTCTTTCATTTGATACCCCACTAGAGTATATTTGCAGATTTTCGGTTTTCCTTCCCCACTCTCATCCCAAAAACTTAAACGGCTTAACGGATTTTTATGAAACATGTCTAAGAACACCCGGACCACCTTTCATACAAAAAAAATAAATTGAAATCGCTTCATCCGTTCGGGAGCTATGATGTCACAGACAGATACAACACAAATTTACGTTACGTTAACAATATACCTAGGGATGTATCTCGTAGTTTGTGATTGAATCGCTTCGATCAATAATTACCAGTGGCATCGTAGGTTCCTTCTATCACATAGCTAAAATAATAAACGCATGTAACATCATAAAATGTCAAAATTGTGGATTTGCATTTTATTCATAAAAATATGTAAGTATATTGTCGAAACAGGTCTAATTTGTACCCCACCAAAATAAAAATAAAATAAATAAAAATCATTTATTCACATAGAGTTTGAAAAACATAACATTTTTGGAACTCTGTCACCTGTGGTAGCTAAAGCTGTGTTACAGATGAAAACTCTTTATACACACTTAATTTTTCCATAATCCAAACCGGCACAAAATATTTTTCCATATTTCATACCGGCTGAGCAATATTATTGTCTGCAGACGTACAAGGATACAATATTATGGTAATTTAATTTTACATGGGCTTCATCCAAATGGAATTTCGTCAATATCCTTTACTAGCGTTTCACGCCACACCGTTGCCCGTGCTTAATGGAATTTCCTGCGGAACGTCTTATTGTCCCGCGGCATCCTATAGCCTTCCTCGATAAATCTCTCGATAGGCTATCTAATAGTGAAACAATGATTTAAATCAAACAAACAAACAAACTCTTCAGCTTATTAGTATAAATATAAATAATATGTATAAATATTTCTTATATACAATTATTATTATTATTATTTTTTTATGTTAGATAAGCCTTCATTTGACCACAATCTCACCTGATGTAAAATGACGATGTGGTCTAAGATGGAGCATGAAGACCTAGAAGATGGCTTACGAAACACGAAAAAATCTATACGATATAGTTGGTGCTTTTTATGTAGGAAATCACATACAAACATGTTTTAAAAGTTTCTCACAGTACCTTTAAGCACAAAATTGTGATCATGTTGGATTTGGAATGATATAGCCGTTAACTGAAGCACTAAGAGTTTACTGTCAGAGAGTATTGCTCACTGACATTAGAAATAACACAAACAAAGAGTAATAAAGAGACAAAACTAAACTCAACGTTGTCTGGTAGCATAATTTACTCTATGCCGAAATACCTAGCTAAACTTGAGAAAGACCCTGTGACAATATAAATTTCATCTTTCAAATTGATTGACACAATAAGCTAAATAGTGTCACCCGCGCTATCAATCGACACCATCTAACGAGAAAAGAATGGCCAGGATTTTTGTAAATTACGCATCTACATCGCTTTAAAAGCCAACCGTCCGTTGCCGCGATCTTTTGATCACCTCTTGAAGGTATCAGGAGTCACAGTGAGCAGACGCCATGGCTTCTCCGCCCAAGGAGCAGTTCTCGTGCGAGATGTACAGCACCAAGTTCTTCATGCTGTGCGCGGCGGGGGGCGGCGTGGCGTGCGGCTCCACGCACACGTTCGTGACTCCGCTGGACCTGGTGAAGTGCCGCCTGCAGGTGGACCCCGCCAAGTACCGGTCCATCTTCAACGGGTTCCGCGTGTCCGTCGCCGAGGGCGGCCTGCGCAACCTCGTCAAGGGCTGGGCGCCCACGTTCATCGGCTACTCGATGCAGGGCTCCGCCAAGTTCTCCGGCTACGAGTACTTCAAGTACCGCTTCGCCAAGATGTGCGACGAGGAGACCGCTTTCGTGTACCGCACCTTTCTGTACCTGGCCGCGGCCGCCTCCGCCGAGCTGATCGCGGACATGTTCCTGGCGCCCTTCGAGGCCACCAAGGTGCGCATGCAGACCACGCCGGGCTACACGTCGCGAATGCGCCTCGCTATGCCGCACATGCTGGCCACCGAGGGCTTCGGCGTGTTCTACCGCGGGCTGGTGCCGTTGTGGGGCCGGCAGGTGCCCTACACCATGATGAAGTTCGCGTCGTTCGAGGCCACGCTAGAGTACCTGTACGCGAACGTGGTGCCGAAGGCGCGCGAGAAGTGCTCCAAGGGCGAGCAGCTGATCGTGACGTTCGCGGCGGGCTACATCGCCGGCGTGCTGTGCGCCGTCGTGAGCCACCCGTCCGACACGATCGTGTCCAAGCTGAACAAGGACCCGTCCTCCACGATCGGCGGCATCATCGGCGAGGTGGGCATGGCGGGCATCTGGCGCGGGCTGGGGGCGCGCATCATCATGATCGGCACGCTGACGGGGCTGCAGTGGTTCATATACGACGCGTTCAAGGTGTACACGGGCATGCCGCGCCCGCCGCCCGCCAAGATGCCGGAGTCGCTCAGGAAAAAGATTGAGGCTGCGGAGAAATCGGCGAAAAAGTAGGTGATCGTCTGATGGATATGGATAAGCTTGATGTAAAACTACCAAGTATATCTAAAGTTTTAGTTTTCAAATCTTTGTTTCATTCTGATATTGTGTATTTGTGAGTGCGTGTGTCATTGATTTAATTAATTACCAACTAACGAAGCCAAAATCCAAACAAAAGTAATTTTCAATACCTATAACATCTGAAATACGATACGAGCGCCCGTATTACAGTAAATGTGGAGGCAGAACGCGAGCGTGACTTAAGAGAAGAAAATTGAGGGTAAAATCCCAGTAGCACTCGCAGTTACATAACTACATCATTTTCCTTTCTGAGCCATCCGAGTGGCGCCCGAATAGGGCTATAAAATATCACAAAACACGCTTCTTCTGCAACAATAATGTATATTGAAAAATACTATCGGAAAAACCGGTTATAATAGTGGAAAGCGGTCGTATACAAAAGAGTTCGGGCGGGAGGGATCGGACCTTCTAGGCCATAACAGTAATATAGGGATTTGTCCGAGTGGCGTGGCCCACTTACCGGCTTTGGAAGGGCAGCGTGACCTCCCCGGCCGTAAGTGGAGGGATCAGGACCACCATTTACCATAATCTTGGATCTGCTGTTCGCGGGACATCTTATTTGTTTTATGGAACGGACGGTACTCGAGATTTGTCCTTCTTTATGACTGGTGCTCCGACTCAATAGCCTGTTCTTACAGGGTGCTTATTCCAATTTATGAAAACTGTATAGTTTCAAATAAAACTTGGCTACTGTTATCTTTACGTTAAGTCATGATGGCAGTGGTACCTTGAAATAAACTGTAACTAAGTTATTATGATCGTTATAATTTTACTGATTGGCCACGATCACATCTTCCCTACTAAATTGATGTTTAAAAGTCATGTGTTCTGTAATAACTTGGAAGACATAGCTCTTGCACAAATGTCGACTCTACATCGCCCGCATAAGGTTAAAAGGTGAATGTTTACACGGTAGGTATTCCGGCCACGCCGCGAGGTGGGTGCGGCGACAACTTGCAAACTCCGATAAAGTTCAGAGCGTTTCACAGAAGTTACCAAATCGAATTTTTGTTGAGACCCGTTCCAAAGATATTTTTAATATCGACGAAATATTTAAAGCGGAGAATGTGGCTTGAATATGATTTTCTAAAAGATAAGTTGCCAATGCACGAGCTAGCGCACGGCATTCTTCAGCAAACTTGAATATTAACTTGTTCTTTCGTCTGAATGTGCCGAGATGGATTAATCTCGAGAAAACAAGGGGGAACCACGCCTTATTATAACTTAGTCCGAGTGCAAATCTAGTTAGATCACAAACGACGGCAATAATAGTCTTTGCTCTTTTGTTAGGCATCTCATCTAAAAGCTCAGCGAGTTAAGCAACTTTGCATAGCATTCCGGAACTTGCAAATCAAATAAGTTGGAAGAAATCGAATCCAGTAAACTACAAGTAGAATAATTGAAAAAGTTGAGTTTTAAACGGTCTCGCGGAGTGAACAACAGTTTAAGGCAAGTTTATCGTCTGCGGATCTGCAGCGGTCGCGCCGACAGGAGAACTGAATTAAGACAGCTCACAGTAGCGAGTTTGGAACTGGCGGTGGCTGGAAGCGTCCCGCGGCGCGACTTGCAGTCTCTTCAACACTGACCCTTCTCTAACTTTGCTAATCCCATTCAAAGTGATCCTTTACTTTAGATGAGATTAGCTGCTAAGTTTGTCTTCCACATTAACTGCATGACATGCAAACTATATTCCTCCATTTTAATCCCCGACCAAAAAAGTGGGGTGTTACAAGTTTGACGTGTCTGTCTATCTGGGACCTGGGACATCATAGCTCCCGAACGGATGGAGCGATTTCAATTTAGTTTTTTTTCGTATGAAAGTGAGTCTTATAATATTAGTATAACTACAAAAAATAGAAGCGAGACATTTTGACCACCCGCTGTGCACGTCCCAATCTGCGCGCGCCGCGGTTTCACTCGCTATATTTTAAACACAACGTTATACATACAACGGTCCTGCGTTCGTGTTGTTTTGTGTTACCATTCAACAATCCAGAAGATCACAAAACCAGTAATGGAAGTCAATGTTAACCGGAAGCTAGACGTGAGTGATTCTCCTAAAGAACTGCAGCCTAGACAAGCCAATGTGCAGTCATTGAGGTAAGTCTTAGTGTTTGGTTGTTTACTACTGTACCGATTTGAATAATTCTATCACTGTTGGATAGGCTATTAATCGAGGAAGCCTAAAGGTTAGCCAGCTTTTTACCGCGGAAAAATACGTCGTTCCATGTAAATCCATAAAACACGGGCAAAGCCGTGGCGCGAATAGCTAGTAATAAGATTAATTCAGTTTGAAGACTGAAACAACTAGGGCTATAATAATAATAATCATTTATTTCAGGCATCTAAGGCCCATATAAACATATACCTTATAGACTAACATGCATAAGAATATAAATCTTATAAACTAAAGTGTCAGAATCGTGGATCATCTGTAACGGCGGTGTCGCCTTGCAGTGTAGGCGACCGATGAACCGGTGTTAATAGGTACTATCTTTTCACGACACAATATAGATCGTGTTTTATATTATTTCCACGCAGCACGTTGCATCTGTGTATATTTTCTGTGTTATAGCTAATCTGCCCAATCTGGAATCTGCCCAACAACGAACAAAGGGCAGGTATGCTGTCAGTGCAAATCAGAGTCATCCTGTATTTTAACGGTCTGTAAGTAAATATGAAATCTGTTATAAATTATTTAAACTTTCTTACGATTCAATTCCCTAGTTCTATACTAAACAACAATGTTTAAAAGCGATAGGTAGTTACAATCAAAAGGCAAGTCTCTTATCTCGTCACATCCAGCACTCTTACATCTCGGTAGCAAAAGTTATCCTACGTAGGAACGCGGGTAAGTTTCCATTGTCAGTCGCTCACAATACTGGCAGGGGTAAACGGTTGCAGCCTACACAGTACACAGTCACCAGAGACACTCGCTCGTTTAACACTTTGCACACATGCTGCAGCTAGAAAGCTAGATTTAACTATTTTAAGGCTTAAAATAACTAATATTAAAGATTTTGTCAAGAAAAAATGTTTTTTGATCTCTTTAGCCTTCAGTCAGAATTAAGTCGTATAGACTTAACCTATGAAATATCGGGTGCACATACTTATTATCAAACTATCAAAGTGATTAAACAACAGCCCACATTGAACATTCCAGCTCTAAGCTCCAGCAGCCATCGCATACCGATGATCAAATTTACCGAGACGGAGTTTGCAAATGTCACAATGCGATTCTCGAATGTTCAGCGGTGAAATTCGATTTGAAAGTAGCATCTCGTGAGTGCCGCCGCCGCGGCGGGAGCGCGCCTGTTTGAGGCGCGGATGTCGGTCACCGCTCGGCTCGAACCGCACAGAAACCTACTCCACAAAACTTACTCCGACAATTCGCTTTTATTAGACAGCTATAGCATCTTGATACGATATCAAGATAAAATCTACTTATTCAAACAGGAAAATCCACGTAGCAGAACCTATAAAAACAACCTTATCGTTAAACAAATAAAATATGGCTTAGGTGTAATATTTTCCGGCAGTCGATCTGTCGAGAGGGCCCTCGAGTTGTCCGTCTGTGGATTCCATTTGGAATAAAGTCGTTCCCGACAGGATCCGGGCTGTGAATAATGACCGGGAATTATACTGTGTTTTATGTTTGCCTGGTACCGCGGCCGGGAACTCCGGAGGTAAATTTTAACGAATTACCCGAAGATTCAGATTTTCACCCCGAAAGAATTGGTGTGTGAAATTAGATTGTTTCGCACTGTCTGTAGGTATAAGAATGGAGTGAGATGATAAGGAGATAATAACACGCCGTCTGGAGAAAATGAGATAGATAATGCGATTTTTTTTAAATTGGATTTTGATTTGCGTTTTATCGTTTTGTAAGTAGCCGATTGATATACTGGTACTTAGCACTGATACACTAGTGCTTAGTAGTAGAACTTATTCAACTAATTACTATTATTATAATGACCTTCCAACTTCGCTCATTTGGGGTGCCCGCGTAGGTGCAAGTATCTAACCATCAATTTTAGCGGAACCTTTCCGCAAGCATCGCATAACTAATAAATCTCTTAATGTCCTTAATGTTTCCCAGTGAATCATCTTTCAAGTGACCTCGGAAAATTCCTTCATAAATAAGTAATTAGGTTTATGTTTCATGAAGTTATCTGAAAGACTCTAGAAGCGGCACTGCCTCAATGAGATAGCAATTAGCAAATGGGATTTTTATCTGTCTCTCGCATTTATAAATTCATTACTTTAGATAATGTTTTATGGGCCGTCTGATTTTGAGATTCCTTTCTCGCTGAAATAAACTCTAGTGAAATATATTATCTGTTGACTCTATCTACGATAAACCAAATCATTGTATGTACAATTGAAGACATTAGTTTTATAAAATAGCAAATAATAAATGGGAGAGACGGGCTGTTCAAAAGAATCCGGCGAAGCAGTGCGCGATACATCATGCATTGCATTATGCGACGTCGCTAGTATTTTATCCCGTCGCATTTCCGGACGTCCTCTATGCTGAACACTATTCCGAAACTTCTCCCCGCGAGCAAGTCGACCAACCTGCACTCCACAGCGGAACATTGCGAACCTTATACCCCAGTAATAAGAGTCACCATCACGACCCGGAAACTGGCGAAGGTATAACAAGTTAGTCCGAGGTTTCCCTCAACAAATTCAGAGTCCAACTGTCGCAATCGTCGGAATTATATTTCTACGAAATGTTTTTAAAATTATAGATTTTGTTTTTTAACTCGCTCCGGGAAAGTTCACAAAACTCGCAAATGCTGCTACTTTATAAGCAGTAGCAGTGTTTCCTTGTAAGTTTCAACATTTTTGTTGGCGTTTTAAGAGGAGTTGCTTTTAGTAAATTTTAATAGAGTGTTTCATCCCGGCGCGTTTATAAAGATTCATGTTGGGAAGAATCGTCGTAACAAGGGTATTTCATTATAAATTTAAAGGTTGGGGAAATTCTGTGAAACAGTTTATCTCGGCGGGGAGATGGGGCTATCGGCGGAGACCGTCCTGGACGGTTCCTTTATTGTTATCCAGGTTAATAAGCCTCAGTGGTGAGTTGGTGTTTGGCCGCTCGCCAGGCGGCCACGACTGACTCTTACAAATAAAACGTTATTTCTCGGAGACCGTCTCGGCCGCCGAGGTGAACCTAACGCAAGGTTCCTTGTGGCAAACCTATATGTAAAATTTACATCATAAGTTTACATCTAAACTGAGTCGAAACAATAACGAATACCTATATCTCTCTCTAAATTTATATCAAAGATACTCCGTAACAAAATACTGTTATTAAAAACTCTAACTATCTACATTTTTAAGTTAAACATTAATAGCCAGGGACTTAAACTAAATCCTAGTAAAGCGCCAACTGCAAGTCTTGATAGAGTAAAAATCTGAGCACTTATCATTCCATTCCCAGTCAGGTAGCTTCCTTTGTTCTGCGGCTTACAATTTATCGCACCAATCTGTGTCAGCCAAGCCATATTGATGTCTGTTCATTATCTATCTGAAATGTTAATATTAGCAGTGGCATGATTAGGGCCAGAGCTAGTGGAGTGCGCGTGCAAAGCCCGGGGATGTTATGAATCAGGAATTATATTGCTAATTTGGCGCGGATCTCATTACCGATATCTGAGTTTATGAAACGACCCGTAACGAGGTAATAGTAACGTGAATTACTTATTTGTTTGTACTCTGCACTATTCCATTATACCTACGGGTAGATTGGTTGATAACTCGTAGAAGTTAGACTAAGCGAAAGTAAATTTAGTTTGGGGGTACACTACTTGTATTGAACAAAAAAAAAGTACTACATAAAGTAAAATCACCTAACAACCAAGGAATGTAAAACAAGAATACCTACAACTCCGTTTTTATATATTGATCATCAAAATCAAAAATTGACAACTTTGTCAATTTCTTAATTTAAAAATATTGTAACATTAACATATAATGATTGTAAAAGTTTCAATACAAAAATGAGCTAGAGTTTCTTATCGCTTCTTTGCTCTAGTGTAAAAAAAGTAAAGCGACCAGATACGATATATTTATTTCTTTACTCCTATGTTTTTCTTTTGTTTTTCTCTTTGATTATTTTATTTTTGACGTTTCTAAGATTTTTAAAACCAAACAATGGAAATAAATGATTTTGTATCTTGTATCTCAAAATGTACCAACGTACCTAAGGTCAACGGGGAATTGGTGTACTCAAAGAAAATATTCTCAAGAGAAAAATATAAAGAGAACTTAAAAATACGACCGCAATATTTTCTCAAAGTCCCCTCTGCTTTAAAAATCATAAAATCTCCACAAGTGCAATTATCCCGTAAATAAAGCAATGAAAATATTTTACGATTGTAAGTTGGACGGAAAGCAAGCTAGTTCCGTGATTTGACCTAACTTGATTCTTATCGAACAGCGAGAATTAAACCCACTCTCGATCACTTCACTTTAAAATAACTACTTTTAGTTTAAATGTGAAAACTGCTCAAAAGGTCTCCATTGGGTCCGTTTCGGAAGTTTTCAACGCTTATAACTTTTTCTGGGAAAGGTTGGAGTGAGTTAGTTATGGTAAAAAGTAATATAAAGTTGTGTAACTGTGACAAGATCCTGGAGACTTGTGTGTGTGAGTGAGTGGTGTGTGAATGTGCGGTGCATAACGTGTTGGATGGGCTCCAAGTGAGAGCAATCTCGACTGAGTGTTCACCGCATTACACTAACACTTCCGGCGACTTCCAGCTCAATGTTGTAAAAATCTGATCTAAGTATTACAGCTTACTCTTGGAAGTCTTTGTTTTAAAGGAATAGTTTAACGAGTAGAGAATTTACAAAATTTATGAAGAAGGCACTACTGTTATGCAAAGTCATTCAAATTTGAATTAATAAAGAATGTTAGACAACTACACTGCAAATACTCCTGAAGGTTGACCTCGAGTTAACTCAATAATGCCTATGTTCGAACTAAACTAAAGTAAAAGTCGGTTGTTTTTTTTAAATATTCTGGTATTTTGTATTGTGGTGTTATATAAAGTGTTATGTATCTATGAAACATAATTCTATACGAAACTAATATCATACCATACTGATTTTGTCCAACATAAGTAAATGTAAACCTACAGTCCCATGACAGATGTACAACAAATAGAAATTCAATAATACACCTAACAAGCAGAAGTTTAATAGAATTTGTTCCACGTGCTTCAAGCGTGGCCAGGTGAAAGGACCGCCGTCCGCCGTCCACCGCCGCCCACCGCCGTCCACCACAGTCCATTGCATCAGAATTGTCTCAGCGCTATCATAATAAGATCCGTGGCTCTTGACCCAAAACTGCACACGCTACATTTACCTCCTCAGCCGAACCCACCCCTATTGCTGAAGCAAATCCTACCCTATGTCTAGCGATACAAGGTTTAGGGTAAGGGTACGCGTTGTGTGATTTTTCGCAAATGTCATTTTCGTCATTTACATGTCGCGTTATCGTGTGTCGCATTCGCGTCTATCGGGGGAATGAAAATGATATTTTTTCACGTTATTAGACAGGCTTTCGGTTAAGTTAGAGGGGAGATTGATAGAATGCTGACGTCTCGCGAACAGGTGGATTGCCATTGGTGGTTTTCCAACTCCTTGGATAATGAAATACACGATGGGTAAATAAGGCGCGGGTAAACATTTATTTTTTGTTGGTGAGAAACGTTTTCGAGAATTCATTTGATTTGATTTGACAACAGATTAGGAATTATGCTGACAATTTAATTTTATAAATAAACCACATGAGTTGTATGACGCCTGTCAAACTTGATAGGTGATAAGGTCAAGGTGATTCACTAATTGTGTTTCATATTGGCATAAGCAAGTTTTTTATTTATAACTAGTTTTTCACGGCGCGGCGTTACACTTGTTATGTGAATATTCCCGCGGTAAAATAGCTTCTAGTCTTCTCGTCAAATACGCGTTGTATCGGACCAGTAGTTCCTAAGATAAGCACGTTCAAACAAACTAACTCTTGAACGCAGTTATACACACACGCACTTTATTCTATCTAAAATTGAAACCGTTTGAATAGTTTTTAGTTATCCGATCTAATAGTTTTTGTGATTTATGGAAACTTAAAGGCCTGGAGACCATGTTATCTCTATGTTCTCATAACAGGATAAAATAGGTTTGCAATGATATCTATTTATAATTTAGTGCGAATCTGCTCGCGGTGTCGGAGAGTTGTTACAACAAATAGGCCTCTGGGGCCGCCCGCCCGCCCGCCCGCGTGGGCGGCTGCAGAGAGCTCACTTAGCCAAACTAACTCTACTTCCGATCACTATTAAAATGACATTTTTTATGGTTAGTTGCATTGTGATCCTGATATTGTACCGGAGTAGAAAGTTCTTTATATCGGGGAAATGCTCAAATCATTGTAAATAAAAATAGTTGAAAATTCAAACTCTTTAAAGTTCTCAGAACATGCCGGTGTCCTCACGATGTTTGCCTTCACTGTTAAAGCACGTGTTTAAAGGGCACATAAATGTCTCAAGGAGAAAAATAATCCAGAGGTGCGTGGCGGGGTTTGAACCCACGACCTTCAGAATGAAAGTCGAATATCCTTCCACTTAGCCAATACGGACGTATCGAACAACTACTATTTCTTTCTTGCAATGAGCTATCTGGCTCGCAAGCGTCAGTCGTCGCCGCCCGTGACAGAGGTGTCTTCGGGCGATTGCTTCGTAAATCAGCCGCCGCCCCCGGGACCGCCGCACTTTGTCTTCCATCCAGCCCTCAGATATATCTCCCACTCCACAAATATTGCAATACTATAAACTTATATATTTCCTTGTTCGGACAAAGGTGTCTGTAAAATAATGAGTTGCTGTAAGTTTATGGAACAAAAGATACCTTAGCTAAGGTATAAAGTTGCTGCAGACTTTTCACAGTGTTTTATTTGGTTGGTGAGTAATCGTTTTAGAAGCTTTTCTTTACTTCAACGTCACAAATATTGCAATACTACAATCGTATATATTTCCTTGTTCGGACAAACGTGCAAGAATGTGCCTTATTTGTCAATTATATTATCTGATATAATTTGCTGCATTCAGTTAACGCTTGAGTTGCTCTTTAGACATTTCAGTAAACATTTTACAAGAATACTTGAACTACAAGTAAACCGTATTTAAAAACTAAAAAATCATGATTCACTGTTTCTTGAATTTCCAGATATTTCCGTGCAGTTTTATGAAAATGGTGTCGTAGCGTCATTTACGCAATATTTTCGCGCTTTTTAATAGAACACTAATACTATGCATTTTATAGATATAAGATTATATGCTATTTATCATATGCAAAATGTTTACCTATTGTAATTTAACTAAAACACTTACACAGACTCACATAAACTGATATTTCATATGAAAGCTATCCATACCATTTCCATCATTTTGATAGCTTCATTTCCTTACAAACTATGAGGATTTCAGAGTGTTACACGAGGTACAGTCAGATCGTTCAATTTGAATTGGATCCCGCAGCTTACGTCCCTAGTTAGCAGATACCAGGGCGCAGTGCACTTAGCAGTAAAAACTGCGCACCGTTCTAAATAAATTGTTCTATGAAAACAAACTGGTGTTTTATGTCCGCGGATCTTCGGAAGAGACTCTTATCTCGAAAACTTTTATTAAGTTAAAATCTACTTGAAGATGTCGCTGTAAAATCTGGGACTGATGGGATTGGCTCAGATCCATCTGTTTTGATTAAGCGGGTTTGACTTTGTCAATATAAAAGTACGGAAATATAATATTTATTATTATGAGGGAAACGGATTCTGCCTATAAATGACTGGTGGAGCGGTGGACGAATGCTCGCTTACGGCGTCAAAGGGTTCGATTCCCGCCCCCATTGGCGGGATTCGAAGGTGCTTGTATGTTCTGCTAGCGCTTTCACCTTGGTCTGGTAGTTACATATGTATAGTAAAAAATATCTAGTATGTCTATTATATTAAGTACATCCGATGTCTAGTACCAAGCTAAGAGCTCGCCACGGGGCTAAATGTTGTTGTGTGATTGTACAGAAATATTAATTACTAGTGGCCCGCCCAGGCTTCGCACGGGTTTTTATTCAATTTTTTTCTCGTCAATTATTCGAATTTTTCTCACCTTTTAAACCTTCCCTAGACCTCCACGATCATTTCAAGACTAAGATAAGATAAATCCGTTCAGCCTTTCTCGAGTTTTAGTGAGACTAACGAACAGCAATACATTTTTTATATATATAGATTTATTTATTTAATTGTTTTTAACAATTTTACATATTTACATATAAAAGAGTATTCAACCGAAATCTTGATTACTAATTTTCCTTCGTTCATAACGGGGGCATACTGAAGTATGCTGCTACAGTATATTATTAAAGTGTGACTAAAGATATGTCAGAATTATAAAATATAACAATCAAGTAAAAGTAAACAGTAACTCGTAACAATGAAAGTTTTTCATAAGAAGGATATACATATCTCGATTTTAGAAGCATTATGTCAGATGTGTGTTTTGCTAAGTTTTCAGGAGAGCAAAATAAAATTCTTACTTTAATAACATAAAATAACTAATTATTTAATAAAAAATCATCATCGTAAAAGTGGCGCTAGCTCAAGGGACACAATTAATCAAAGAACAAGCACAAATCCTGTTCTTGCAAAACAAGATAATAAAACTAAATTCTTAGAAACTTCTAAGTATTTAAAGCAATTACTTAAAACAAGTTCATAAACTTTATCTCAGCATCTTTTGTTAACTAATTTTATCTTTATGCCTTGTAAAGATCGGTTTAAAGCCAGACTGGAGGTGTACTTAGCCTGCAAGAGTTGTTTCTAAGTAGGCTAAGTTGGCGCTAAGTTCCCGTGGAAAGATTTGCGCTCTTGTTGGAGCCGCCGCGTCAGTTTGCATGAACTAAGTTGCAGACAGCTGAGCAGGCAGTTGAGTACACCGCTGCTCGCTTTGAGAAAAACTAAGTTCATATGAGAGGTTTGTGATTAGATACCTTGTCTGAGGGTGAAAAACAAGCATTTTGCTAGTTTTAAAGTTGGAACAAACAATTTAGTTTATATATGTTGATAAAAATATTTACATTGAAGGTATAAAATTAAATAAACGAGCATCTAACAAGCTTTCGCAGACTGTTTGCTCAACAGATTTTCAAACGGTGTTAAGCAGTAGAAAGAGTGTAATATATTTATAATTTTCATCCCGTGTGAAGTCGAAGGCATCGCTTTTTAACACATTATTTTGAAATATTAAACCCCAAACCAATCGCTGATTTCCTGAATAAATATTATTATTAATAATAGGAACAGAATAGGTTCAATCCTGTATTTTCATATTTTATAAGTACAATCCAATTATCATGATTATCCAATAGGAAGATATGTTTTTTTTTATACTAGTTAAGTAGATAGAGAGATATCTCTTTATACACTACAAATATAATTCAAACCGTAAACAGTAACAAAACAATACATCACAATCAGAGTACAAAGGGCGGCCTTATCGCTGTGAGCGATCTCTTACAGGCAACCTTTGGATGGGCAGGAAAAAAATAGAACGACATAGACAGTGGTATAACGTCAAGAAGATATTATAAAAAGGAGAAGAAATAAGTACGAAATAAACTATGTATTGTAAAACTATTTACAGATAAAATGGAAATGTCAGCAGTGTTTTATAAACAAAAAGACGGTTCAATTTATGAACAAAAATATTTCGTTTTAATTTATCTAAAGTTGTATCCTACACCGGTGAATTGCTCGGAATGCTCGGTGTACAAGCCCAATTTAATTATATTCCAAAAGAATTTCAAAGTCCTCCAGCAGTAGAGATAAAGTTGAATTTCCCAAAAAATTCAGCATAATTACAAAACCATAGTCCAAACAAACCAGGAAATACAAAGGTTATATTTGATCCGGCGAAATGAAAGCAATCAATTACGTGCCCGCTCTTAGAAAAACTCTTTTTAATTAGGTCCGTCCCATTACAGGCCATCGTTTGAGCATCAGTTACAGCGGCAGTTGGGACGTCGCTGGCTGGTGGGGTAGCTACTGCGAGTAATATATGGCATGACCGCGTACTGAAACAGTACCCAGTACCTGATATAGCCTAGGATATTATGGCTTGACGACATTCTTATGCTCTGTTTTTGAAATAAGTTCAAATCAAATGAAAATGTTCGTAGAAAACATCATAACTTCCTATGCATATGCGGTCATACCTTATTACGCACCGAAATAGTTTATACCTGAAAAACTTATGAAAAGTTATGGAATGGGACATGGCAATACGCCATGCTCTGATTTTTGAAATGCTCTAATTCGACGGCTATGCTTCAACTGTTAAAATATGGCCCATTAGACCCTCAGAACAATCAGTACATACCACATAAAAGTAACAGCGGTATAGCATAGCATGACATGTCATATGACGTGCTTCGAAAAGCTATGCATTGTACACAACAGAGTACTGTTTTGTGCATATCTACTGACTGGATTTAAATGTAAAAGCTCGACCGTGCGCTGAGATTACGCGCTGTGGGGTTCACATGTATTTATTTATTTATTATTACATATTTATTATTACGTATTTATTTATTATTAAAATTTCATCATACTAATATTCACGCCTTGTCTTCACACTTACTTACTTCCATATATCTACTTTTCACATTTACTTTCAGTTCATACTTAGGTTCATACTTCTATACATCCAATCTTTATTCTAACCTACAGTTCATACACTCACACTATGTTCTTACTTTCGCCTCTTAGATAGTTTATTCTTCTACCCTCAACTTCACTTATTTAATTCTCAACGGAATTCGAAAACAAAGGACAGTCGTATGGAACCTTCCTACCGCGCACTACTTACTTTCGCTGTTATTACCGTTAACAAAAGATATTGCAAATCTGTTGGTGTTAAACTATCTTCTCGCTCTGTGTAACGTTTATCTTCTGTCCGTGTTAATTGTTTACCGTAACTTTCATTTTGCTGTGCCTTCCGCTCCTTCTTATAAAACTATAGTGTTTGCTGTGATAAATACAGTGTGTGAAACCTAACGGACTTATTTTTCACCTGAACCTACCACAGCTACAGGTACGAACTTACTACCTACCTATCAACTACACGCGCTAACGTCCGTAATGCCTACAGAATACCTGCCAAATACCTGCACAGCATTCTGCCGTTTTAAAATGTTTATTTCGTTTACGCAGCTTGATGTTATTGAATTGGAGGTTCGAACTGCGAAGTGCACTGACATCTCTCTTCAGCTTTGAGATGTCTACTTCTGGACTAGGTACTACAATCATTGGGGTACTGCCATGCCCGCCAGGCTTGGATGGCGAGGCGAGCGACATATTTGATGTTGTGTATGAAGAAGATGATGTTGCCTTCTGGTGAGTCGTAGCAATCTATAAAGGAATTTTTTATTTTTTTATTTGACAGAGTACAGCCCAATACAAAAACGCTTTATAGTACATAACACGTAAAACTATAAACAAAGCAAGTGGTACAATGGGCAGCCTTATCGCTAAAAAGCTATCTTCGGCTGGGACTTGTCGCATTGATTTTCATTACCTTATACTACAGATATGTAATTATAGGTTTTCGAAGGTAAGCCAAGCCGATAAGTCAATTGAATCGGATGTTCCTTGGGTCGGGCGGGGGTAGGCGCGGACAAAAAGCGCGGTCGCGGCGACGCGTAAATCAAGCGCGCCCGAACGCGCACACTAATTTATTTTTTGTCCGAACCAAGAGCGAACGGGACCGACCCAGATGTTTTTATAAGGCAAACATTCTTTTCAGGCTAATATATATAAAAAAATCGGCTAAAGCTTCATTGGAATTTTAATAACACTAAATTAAAACCGAAATTATCAATACTTTATAAAATTGTGTTTAGTTAGAGTTTCGTTTTGGACCTAATGAGATTTTTTAGGCTGTTCAATATTGGTTTTTACTAATTGCTATTATGTTAAAGAACCTTACGGCTATGGCCTCATTGAGTTCAAAGGGAGCGTCTGACTGACTGCGTGTACCATCGAAGTCGAGAGGTTCTTGTGCCGCCCACTGAATGAAATGAAAGCGAAATGCCAGGAACAGAACGTGCTGCATGAGTGGAAATACTCAATTTAAAGTATAGAGCCACTTTATAGAGGGCGTACTAGATGATAGCAGGATGCTCATTATAAACTTACTTATAATGAGATTTATCTTAGTATAATTTGAGAACGGAATTTCATTCGGAATTATAATTTCTAAATATTGATAAAGAGCTCCTCGTTTTAAAATTTGCAACTAGAGAAATACGAGTTCTAAATTGACTTATTCAAAAGTACCTTGTAATTAAAAACATGACATTCATATAAGGTTTTAAATTATTGTGGTTTTTTAACAATATACCTTACATATAATGGCTTACATACCAAATCATCAATGCGCTAAAAAAGAGATGAATAACAGACAACTAAGTTATTTAAATATGGTTTAGAAACTCAATAGAATAATATAACAGCCATCAATAGATAATGGAATTTCCAGTTTATCCAAGTTTCTTCGATCTCTAAGTTCGAGTTCTCGAGTCGCCCCCGCCGCCCCAGCTTTCCGCCCGCCCATGATTCATGTGTTGTGTTCTCACTTATGGCTATTAGATCCACTTACTTATCAGCTCTCGATCGAATAAATCGGCTCTGGGCGGTTCCGAAATATGAGATAGACGAATAGAGAAATATGAACACTATCAAAGGTATGATACTATTAGATTTTATAAATGATAAAAAATTACAATTGAGTATTTATTCGCATACTGTTAAATTTACTGAATTTGAAATGAAATATATTTATTTTGGTACATAAACAAACAACAACACAGTAGACAGCATAAACAGACAGAAATGAAATGAAACAAGAAATATAATAATATGATAACATATCATAGAAAGAGCATAAAAAAACACAATTCGATAATTAGCTGCCAGGCTATGCTGTCATGCACCAATAAAGCAGCAGTATCAGCTTAATGCCACTATAAAACATGACATTTTTATGCTAGGAGCTAAATACTTTGTATTTCAATAGGGTAATTCAAGAAGATAATAGCAGAGGATCCACCGCCTCCGATAGCGCGCGGCAGGAGCGATCCAAACAACGCACACAATCCACGATTCGTGATTGTGGATCGTGGAATAATATATGTCATGTTTTTGGTTATAATAAGGATGGTCCACATCAAACAATCCATTTTGGATCGACAATCCTTTTTTATCTTGTATCATTTTGAATCGACAATCCTTTTTTATCAATTACATTTTTATCTATTTTTGTTTTCTAAGCCTATCTTCTATAATATAAAAATGAATCGCAAAATGTGTTGGTAAGCGCATAACTCAACAACGCCTGGACCAATTTGGCCAAATCTTTTTTTAGAATTATTGCTGGAAAACCCCTAAAAATAGCCCTTTTCTTTTTCCCATACAAATGATTTGTAACTAAAACGTAGTCAATTTGAGCTTTATTGCTATGGTATAAAGTTCATATTAAATTACAAGCACTCACTGTTGTCTAAGCAATGTAGGTGTGTTCCTAACGTCAAAGATCATATCTATCAAATGTCACAATGTTAGTTACCGTACTCCTCCGAAACTGCTTTACCGATTTTTACCAAATTTTATATGCGTATACAGTAGGTCTGGAGAAGTAGGTTTTCATTTTGCAAAACAACGTTTGCTGGGGTCAGCTAGTACTATTATAAATGTGAATGTAAGTTTGTTTGTTACGCTATCACGCAAAAACTACTCAACCGAACATCATGAAACTTTGTACACTGAATCTCTAGAGCCTCAGAAAGGACATAGGCTACTTTAAACCGCGGGAAAGTGTACATTCCGCGGGCAAATTAATTAAAACGCGGGTAACACCGCGGGGCACTACTAGTAATTTCATAAAAGTAGCTTTTCAATTGAATTAAATTCAATAGACACTACCTGCTTATTCCGCATACGTAGTATTAATGTTCTTGCTGAAAAACACTCTAAGCTCTAAGCGGTAATCGAAATCCCTACCTTTGTGCCGCTCGCAGATCTTCGCCCCCTGTGCCACTGAATCAGTCAGCTTATTAAATACCTATCTTTTTCTCTACTAATATTAATTAGGCAAGACAACTGGGAATTAGAATGAAGTCGGGCTAGTTGAGAGGGGTCAGAGTAATGAATGCTTAGCGATGGACAATTAAAGAGAGCCGTTCCAACCGCCAGAAATGTCAGAGCTTTAAGCTCTGTCCATAAAGTGTACCTACAATACTGGTTGGTATGCTACGTGGTTAATAAATGTCTATGAAATGAGATGTGTTTAATAATAATAAGAAGTTATTTTAAATACCTGCAGAATTGTGAAAAAAATCTTGCAAACGGAATCGCCAAATGAAACTCTTCCCACTGAAACACACTTGGCCTAAGCCTGTCCGTTTTTGTAATTAACTTTGTGTAAAAAACGCATACCGAATAAGTGGAGATTATCCCTAAAAAACACCCTGATCCTATCAATACGACATGATAGTGCAAGTTCATCGGTTTAATAATCTGTGTAAGAGGTATAAATAAAGCAGACTAGTTAAATTTATATACACATGAAGTAAGCGGCTAGTTAACCGATTCATACAAGCATTACGTCAACTAGGCCCGAATGGGTCAAGCGGGCCCAGTCTACTAAAGAGACAAATAAACAGCAATATTAAAGTCAGGTACTATTTGAATGCATTCCTGGTTTGAATTGCTTTTCACATTATCACAAAATATATAAATATTTCCTCGAAAAGCAACTCAAACCGGTGAAAATGAGCATCTGTGTTTTCCGGAACCGCCAGTACCTTCTCATGTTTGCGCTTCACTTTGTTTCCCATTTGGTTTACAACTCAATTGATCTTGAAGTTCTTCTGTCGTAAACCATCTTCGGAGATTTCCGCACAAAACAGGGATCTTCTAAATTGAACTAAAAATCAATGACGTAAGGCTTAATTTGCGTCAGGAGAGGCGGCATTATGCCGCGGCACGGCTTCAAAGCAACATCTATTATGATTTAATTTCCTCCCCGACGATCTTCAAAGCTTGCTCTTCAAAACAGGACCTTTCACGTAACTGGATAAAGTTTATATTACAACTAGCTGGGTGGTTATTGACTTTCTTATTGCTCTTTGCAATTTTGAAAACAACATCTGATGAGTTGATAATAAGATTAGGAGAATTTATCTAGGTATTTAATGGAGCTGTAATTAAGATAGATGAGGGACAAGCGTCTGACCTGAGGTACTACGAGTATATCAATAAACAATTAATATTTTTGGCTACCGCTATGTCCGCTAAGACATAGCGGGTTCGATTTCCGCCCAGGAGTCAAGTTTTTGTATGTTATGCAAGCCCTTTTTCCTTGGTACTTATAATATGTATACCTATTATATTTTGTTTATCAGATGTGTAGCTCACCTGGGGCTAGATGTTGGTGTGTGGATTTTGCGGAAATATTGAGCCTACTATGCCTTGCACCACAATCGGGCCTTCACTACTGAGTCTATCATAAGCCCAATCAATCATTCATTTATTAAAAACACAAAGTTAGTATTACTTAAGTAACGAAGTCAAACGTATATTTTCTCTCTCACCAAGAGAAGTCCCTGTGTCCCAGCAGTGGGAACGTTAATAAGGATGATGATGACGAAACGTATATTGTTAAAAACTTGATAATTTTAAACTTGATTGTGTAACAGTATCAACTTTCTGAATCAGGTTAGCTCACTCGCTTAATTTCTATAGCTTTTCTAATAAATATATCTAATTGATAGCGTCCTTGAAGTCTGATCTCGTTTTGCGCTAAAAGGGCTGTTTTATCTGTTTCTCGTGTCGACTGACACATCCGTCTGATGGATGGAGACGGATGCTGTTTGCAGCCACTTCCGGTCAAGCGAGGGCCTTTTTATAAACCACGAGACGAGTTTACGTTATTAACTTGGAGATAAAACCGATGTCATTATGAGAAAAGTTGTAGACTTTTTGGTTTTAAATATACAGTTGTTGAAATGTTTTTCGATTAAAAATATTAGTGTTAATTTTAGCGAACAATAGACACACATCAAATTGTTGCGGAATATTGAAATCGAAATATGATGGAAAGTCGATATTATTTTGGTATTAGGGACAAATAATGAAAACCAACAACTAAACAAAAAAAACACTTAATTATCTGAGTTATGTTTAAAATGTGTCAAAATGAGAACAACATTTCCTCTGAAGTCGGTATAAAAACCTTTAACACGCTTATAAAGTATATTCCAATGGTTCTCTTATTTCCATTTCTATCAAAGTTTATAACTGAAAGTAAAGATATATAATGTTTAAGCCTGACGCGTTATAAGCACTTAGAGCAGTGAACGAAGACTAAGTTTCGCACATAAAGTTATAGTGCTTTCGGCGCTCCATTCCACTCAAGAACATTGAACTCAGAGCTATATCACTCACTAATAGCGGTGTATTATTCAAAATGACCGTTAACAAGTTATTTTCTACAGCCTTTTATGCTATTTTATGCCTTTTCACCGGCGCGAAGTGAAAACGCCTAGCGCCGGCGGTCGGACTGCGAGCGGGCTTCAAGGAGCCTAATGATTTCATATATCAGTTCAGTTTAGTAAATTTTATTTCAACGTTTATTATAACTAGATTTTAACCCCGCGTTTTATAAAACTTTCTGTAACATCTCTAAAACATATTACTGATGGTTATCAGAATACTGAATTTAAAACCAATTAATTTTATACAATTAAATTATGAAATTATATATCAATCAGGACACTATCTGGAAAGTTTGGTGTTTGTTTCTTTCAGCCATACATCAACCGCTATAAATGCGTCTCTCTCAATAATTTCCAAAAGCCTAAAAGAAGCTTATAGAGCGATATTAAGAGGTTGATTATAGTTTATAATTATTAGTGAAGAACCACATTTTACATTCCAGCGATAAAGATTAGCCTGGGCTATGTAGCACTGAAATATTTTTTCGAACCGGACCAATAGTACCTGAGCCTAGCACGTTCAAACAAACAAATTCTTCAGCTTTCCAATCCCTTAATTTCCTTAAAAGTAAAACATCGTAATATTAGGTCCTTACATATGAAATTGGCGTTTTGTATGGGAGGAACAAAAAGTCGAATATTTTTTAATATAATATATTTAATTAATCAAAGTATGAACCATTATTTTCTATGCACTTTTGCCATCTTATAGGTAGTTCATTGATCCCTTTACTAAAAAAACCAGTCGGACGGGAATCAATAAAATCTTTGAAGGCGATTTGGACTGCCCCATCGGAGTTGAATTTTTTCCCTTGCAAGAAGTTATCCAAATTTCGAAAAAAATGGTAATCTGTTGGAGCAAGGTCCGGGGAGTACGGAGGATGTCTTAGACTTTCCAATTGAAGCTCTTCTAATTTAGTAGCCGTCTGTTGCGCAGTGTGTGGTCTAGCGTTGTCGTGAAGCAGCAGTGGCGTGGAGCGATTGACCAGCCTAGGTTGTTTAGCCGCTAGCTTTTCCATAATGGTTTGCAATTGCTGACAATAGACATCAGCCGTAATAGTCTGGCCAGATTTGAGAAAACTGTAATGAACAATACCGGCACTAGTCCACCAAACGCTTACAAGTAACTTTTTTGGGGTTAATTTTCGCTTGGGGCAGGATTTGGCTGGCTGGCCAGGATCCAACCATTGCGCTGAGCGCTTCCGCTTATCGTAAAGAACCCATTTTTCATCACAGGTAATGATTCGGTTTAAAATACCTTCATTATTGTGCCGGTTTAGTAATGTAACGCAGCAGTCGACGCGCGTTTGCCGGTTTGCTTCAGTCAATTCGTGAGGTACCCACCTTTCAAGCTTTTTAATCTTCCCAATTTGCTTCAAGTGAATTAAAACAGTTTTATCACTAACACCGCAGCCTGCAGCTAACTCGGACGTGGTTTGCGATGGATCCGCTTCCACAATAGCCTTCAACTCTTCATTATCAACTTGAGTCTCAGGCCGTCCACGGGGCTTGTTCTGCAAGTCGAAATTTCCAGAACGAAAACGTTGGAACCAAAAACGAACTGTGTTTTCTTTTGCAACACGACCGCCATACACATCATTCACCCTTCGAGTTGTTTCCGCAGCACTAGTGCCACGGCGGAACTCGTACTCGTAAATAATGCGATATTTTAAGTTTTCCATTTTGTAAAATGAGTGACGCAAACAGAAAAAAACAGAAGAAAAAAAACAAATGAATGACGATCATCGAAGCACAAATACATGAGTCTATAGCTGTACAAATTTGAATTTGGAATTCCTTACCAAAGAGGAGAAATTTGTGATTAAAGTGGCCAGTACGAAAAACGCCAATTTCATATGTAAGGACCTAATATTTTGTAATGTGCACGCGATGCGCTTTCATTTGCTTTCACTCTCAACCCCATAACTTTTAAACGACAAAACCAATTTTCATGAAACATGTCTAAGAACACTCGCGCCAAAATCACCTTTCATAAAAAAAACTAAACTGAAATCGCTCCATCCGTTCCGGAGCTATGATGTCCCAGACAGACAGACACATCAAACTTATAACACCCCTCTTTTTTGGTCGGAAAATTAAGTATAGATTTTCTTCCTTCCCGCTCGCAGTGTAACCCTCTTCACTTCAAACCTCGCTTTTTAACAGTTTAATGGCTCCAAATGGCACTATCGCCGGCTCGTCGTTAATCCTTCTACGGCTCCGAGCACCTGTCCCGTTTCTACGTATATGCATGTACAGAGACATTATACGTGCGAAGACAAGCTTAAAGTTTAATAATACTTGCAAGATATCTCGGTATGAGTTTTTAAGCCTAGTTTAGTGTTGTGGTTTTGTTGGGGGTATCAGATTTTCACGTTTAATTGATAAAATTGACAGTTTCAGATGTTACTTGCGGAAATTCTTCCTATATAGAACCTTATAGAGAAACAAATGTTTTTGTATTCATTCATACTTTTCTCTGGAATGATTCTACGAAATGAACACGTGTTTTTTTACGATAAGATATTTTCACCGGTTAAAGGAATTCATGGCTTTTCAATAATTCAGAGAAGTCGACAGATGTTACCTAGTTCCACTTTCAGAGGTTCTAATAATTCTGTTTACCAGGACTGATGTGCTCATGTTATAATAGCTTCCTGATATGAAAAGCATTTTTTTATAAATGTTTAATCTATATAAATAAAAATGAATTGTTGTTCGTTAGTCTGATTAAAACTCGAGAACGGCTGAACGGATTTATCTTATCTTAGTCCTGAAATGTTCGTGGAGGTCTAGGGAAGGTTTAAAAGGCGAGAAAAAATCTAATAATTGCCGGGAACTTTGTTTACCCGTGCGACGCCGGGGCGGCCCGCTAATTGATAATAAAGACATAAAAATAAAAAATATTGGTTATGTATGTAGTATTTAAGTATTCATAAGTATCTGGAAGGTGCTGAATAAAATAGTAAACTAGCATTTCATCATCTTACACACTTAATTTTAAGTTGTAAGCGATTACAACTTAAAATTAAGCGTAAACAAAAGACACCATTGTAACACCAAAGTGATCTCATTTCCCACCTACCGTCCACTCACATCAAAACTACCTACATCATATTTTCTTCTTGCTTTCATAAATTTACTTGAAAGTTTTACAGCAGTAACGTAGTTTGCGAGAACCGCCCAAGCCGCCGCCCTGGGCGCTGGGGCGTAACTTGTTGCCGCCCTGCATCAGCACACCGAACTATCCGCAACTTGCAACCTGGAGCCTTGAGGTTTTTACTTGCACTACAAACTTTCAAGATCTCTTGTGGTGTTGGAAGTTAGAGAAAGTTCGAAATCAGGGTGTTAGTTGTATTACAAAAGTGGGTATGCAATTCCGCCTAAACAATAAATGTGGCGAGAGTAAATTTAAATATTTACTAATACATGCAACTCGTTCGGATTTCTTATATATGACGGCGTGACGTCCTGGTTCTTCATTGTAGTGCGTTTGTAGTAGCATAGAATCAACTTAAAATGTCCGATGGCGTGAGCGAGGCGCTCACGCCACTCGATCGCGCGATGTTTACCTGCGGCCGGTACCGGTCTGTGCCAGCCGACCGGTCTAACAGCCAATCGGGTGGCCGCAGGTAGAGGGGTTGTTTACGAGTTGCACTGCTATTTAAAGTACCGTTCCAATAGTCCGGGGGTCATTCTTTCTTTGGCTTCTGCTCTGTGCAAACGCTCTCAGAATTACTAGTTGACTTTATCTATATCTTTGTTAAACTGAGCCTCAGATTATTTGTGTGATTGATATTGTTCGATTAATCCCGTAATGAATTACTATTCAATGATATAATCTGTTTAAATCACTATGTCAAACCTTTCACCTACATATACATATATTTTGTGCTGCTAACTGTCAGCATACACACAGACTAAATTGTACGTATCAAAAAAATAAATGTAGTTGTGTATTTAAAGGAAGATGATCTGGAAATATTGTTTTCGGGCATTTTATTAGAATATTTAATATTTTTAAATGTCAACATAGGAACCTAGTAGCTTAGCACATACGCTTTTATCCGAGGCTTCACCGCGTGAATTACAGTGCAAAAATATGCAGATATATTGAATATATCGAATATCCCACGGGAACAGTGCGTTTTTCGGGATGAATGGTAAAAAATAAAGCCTCTGCACATCTCTATACTCCTAACTACACATATCTATACTAATATGTATTATAAAGCTGAAGAGTTTGTTTGTTTGTTTGTTTGTTTGAACGCGCTAATCTCCGAAACTACTGGTTCGAATTGAATAATTCTTTTTGTGTTGGATAGTCCAGTTATCGAGGAAGGCTATAGGCTATATAACATCACGCTACGATCAATAGGAGCAAAGATATAGTGGTAAATGTGTAAAAAACGGGAGAAATTATTTCATCTTTGAAGCCTTCCGTTGCGTGCGCCGTGAAAACGGTTCAAGATACACAAAAAATATGTATTAAAGAATAATAGCTCTTTTAATGATCTAAAAAACAGTCCGTGATAGTATATGTCTATCTTTTAAGATTAACTCAAAAATCCGTTTTTATGGTACCTAATTTGGTCGAAATAATTTGTTTAAGTTGTATCAACATAATTATATTAATCTTTATTCAAATAAATATGCTGTTGGTTAAGAGTACTTCATTGTGAATAAAATTGTCTTTGACATAACTTAATTTCAACAAAAAACTATAAAAAATACCGGGTTTTTTTTTTTACTTGTGCGACGCCGGGGCGGGCTGCTAGTATATAATATATAAATATTTCCGGACAATCTATACAACATCTAGCCCCGTGGTAAGCTCTAAGCTTGTGTTACGGCACTAGATATCTGATATACTTAATATAATATACATACAAATATAGATATTTTTATTATACATATTAAACACCCAGACCAAGGAGAAAAGTGCTTGCAGAACATACAAACAATTTTACCCTCGGCGGGAATCGAACCATTCGCACGGGTTAAAAAAGTTCCCGGCAATTTTTCCTTATTTGCTCACCGTTTAGACCTACCCTGGACTACGACAAACATTTTAAAACTGTTCTCGAGTTATAATCAGACTAACGAACAACAATTCATTTTTATTATATAGATAGATATCAGATGTCTAGAACCCGCAATACAAGCTAAGAGCTTACCACGGGGCTAGATGGATTGTTCGAAAATATTTATTTATTTTTATACTTTGGGATTAATTATGAGTTAACCAAGCATATTTATCGAATCACATCCACGGTAGTAAAAACAGTCCTTCAAATAAAATATGTTCTAGCATAATAACATAAGTAGGTCGGCTTAAGAGATTCCAGGTATCGCTCTCAGAAGCGCTTTCCTATAAACTTCCCAGAATTCTAAGCATGTGAAAAATACGTTGTGTTTTCGTTTCCCATTCCGACCTAAATACGAGCAAATAAGCTCGGAACAATAGCGAATTCCGTACAATTGCCAGGACCAGACGCCGCGCCGTTCTGAGAGCTGTGCTAAGTTGTGCTCACAGTGAGGGGAACTCAGAATATCAACTGACCACGCGTTGGCTTTCCGCTTGCCAGTATGTGATGCTATTTTGATGAGTTAGGTAAGTGAGAAGATATTGTGCTTGTGAAACTTATGCAGTATTTTGGAAAAATAGGATTGTGCTTGTTAAGCATTGCAGTCCTCATCTATATTAGAATATTCCTGTTTTTTACCTTGATACTAAAATTTGACTCTTGTAGACCTTGATTTCCGGGGTTGATCACCAAAGTTTTCAATGGCGTAGATGGCTAAAAATATAAGGCCGTCAGTTAGATTATTCAAAAAAATGCCAGCCGTAGGACGTCCACTGCTGAACATAGGCCTCCCACAAAGATTTACAGTTATTTTTGCGCTTGAATCCACCGTGGGCCCGCAGCCTATGTCCGTCCATCTAGTTGGTGGACATCCTACGGCACGATGAAAATTACTAAAAATCTGTGTGAGAACCTATGTCTGTCTAAAAATTTGATATTTTTTGCTGTTGTGCGCTGTTGTAACCAATACAAATGTATTCTATTACTATCTTCCGGAAATCTCAGCCGCCTAGTTCGTGGCGTTCTAAGCCAAATCAGACTTCCGGCTCTGAATGCATAGTGCATGAGTGGCACTGAGACCCTGAGACCTGCTTACGAGTCCCGGACAAGGACAAGTGGCTTACAAGCTGCTCTGAGCCTCTCGGACAGACTGCATTAACCTACCGTAATCTATAGTCTGATGAGAGGCCGGATTTGGGGGACAATCTATTGAATCACGTCCAGTCTAGAGGTATATTCTGAGCTAGATATAAGAACTTTATATAAATGTGTGCCTTCGCATTTCTTCATAATAATCATTTCAGAGGTAGGAACTCTATTTCTACCTTTCAATCACAGATTTCCAGTTTTCCGTATTTTTGGTTGGAAGATATCAACATCCACAGTTAGCCACAGTAATCTCGTTGATGGACGATGCCACTAGGTAGGTTTTGTAATTAATATACTAATATATTTTTTTAATTTATTAATATTGACTAGACAATATTAAAAGTAAACCATCCGTTTATGTACGCACTCATTGGAAACCTGACATCTTAATCTAAGACATTTTCAAGCAATTTATATAAATTCAATAACATCCTACAACAGTCATACAATATCTAAGATTAATTTGTTAAAGGGGTTCTAACATTTTAACAATACTACTCGTCCGCCATTTTTAAAAAATGTGATTTTACAGCCAGACAAATGACAGAGATGACATCCATGTCAATTGATAAGTCCACCCATGTCAAAGAGAAAATACTTGCAAACAAAAAGTGTTAAGGAATCAAAATTTTATCGTATATATCGGATATGGTTTCTGATATATTACTCTGTCGATTGACATGCATTTCATCACTGGCCGCAAAATTATTTATTTTTTTAAATGGCGGACTAGTAGGTTTGCCTTGCTTCCTCCTGGTTGGACAATACCGGTGTAGACATGTAACGCGTCTACACCGGTATTGTCCAACCAGGATATTGCATTTATCCTGGTTGGACAATACCGGTGTTAGTCGTCATTGTTGCAAACTTGCGGGACGGCACGCGCCGAGGGTTCTCGGGAATTATTTAAACAAATACTGTCTGGTTCGCACCGGCCTCTAAAAATAGGTAGCCAGCGCATTGAGTGTCCTCACCAACATTTTGTGAGAATTATTACCTTTTATATATAACTAAATATTAACTACAATAAATATTATTAGCTTAGTAAAATATACCGCCATATCGTTAAGAATTAAAGTAACCGAAATTATCAGAAAATATAGTAATTCCAAATAATAAAATTTGAAGATATCTTTATGTAACCATTAGAAAGTAGATATAAAGAAATCATTTAGATACATATCGTAAACTTGAAAAAGGTCGTTAAGTAGGTACATAATAGTAGCATTTTATTCTAGGTGTTATGTGAGTAATAAATAATCATCGTACCTGTTTTTATTTATTGAGAAAGATCTGAAAAAAGTAAAATTAGACATTTGGTTTTCTGGCGAGAATCTAACCCGTCACCTCTGCTTTTTCCCACTGGTCCACAGAAGAACTCATGAATTTTATTTCAACATCATTCATTTATCTACCGCGTTCTTTGTTGCTATTTAAATATATTTTTTTCAAATTAGTGTAAATTTAAAAGTTCTTTAATAAAATGTGTAGTCTCAGCATTATATTTCAAAAGCTATATAATTAATTAATTATAAGTATGTATTTACAAAAATAAAAACTATGTAGTATATCAGTCACCTAACACCCATAACAAGCTCTGCTTAATTTGATGATGTGTGATTAGTACGGAAATATTTATTTATTTATGATTTCGTTGTGAATTGAACTGTATCTGGACACAGTGCATTTTGATTTATAATATTATGAAATAAAATGGTAAAAAATAACTCATTATGAAACATTATGTTTAAAAGGTCGATTTTGGACTCGAAGTCGGAACTACTGTTGAAACTAGGTACTAAGTAGGTACATGCATTCTGTGTCATTAAGATTTTCACACAAAAATAAATTAAAAACAATAAATTTAATAAAAACTTGTTACTACAATAAGGTATTTAAACTATTGAAATACACAAAACATTGGTGTATGAGTCCAACTCGTTTTACTCAATTTCATCCGACAGTTTTGATCCACTACTGTTAGCTTATTCCGTTGTTATTTAAACCACTTTAATTTAATATAAGGCAATCTAATATCTATCAGAGCATTGAACAGGAAAAACTTTCACAATAAATATGAACGTGCAAACACCTCTCCAGCGTAATACGTTTATTGAACAAACTCCAGTTGAAGAGTCACCACCAGGGCTCGGCTACAAACTTTCAAACACGGGTGGTGTTTCAAACAAGGCTTTTTCAATCTTATACTCGTCTACCGAAAGCCTATAATCTCCTAGACATGTCCAAAGGTGAGTAGCAATGCCCAATAGCATAATAAATAAATAGTTGGGGGTTGAAAGTTGCGTCCGTCGAAGTTCTGTACTTTTTCCGATTCTTCTTTTACTTCCTGAATAATTCACGGTATATTTTCTTTGTTTCGATAGTTGCCGAGTTAGCTCTCGAAATATCTGTCGACAGTGGCAGACTTTTTCACTATGAATACATTTTTATTCGAGATAAGGGTTTTGCCCGATTTTCGTTACTGTTTTGTTGTATTGTTATCGATGGTGAATAAGTGACAACGACGCGGTTTATACATATATAAGTGATTCTGAATAAACAAATCAGAAAATTGGTTTCAAATAAAATGTTAAAATTGTGACTCAATAATTAAATTTGTTTAACTCTGTTTACTATTTGATTTTGGCAGCAATATCTAATTAACCTTATAAGGTACAGAATATATGGTGCGGTGTTAAAAAAAAAATAAGTTGAATCATAGATTTCAAATCTTAGTTTTTATGAAAAACACTTGAAACTCTTCCATCTCACTAAAATTTAAGCGCTTTCCTCGCAACTTCGCCAGACTCATAATCGACGCAGAAATTGACCGCACAAGACTTTTTCATTAGTTTCCTGATAGCTTCGGTTCCAATCTAATTCATAATTTCATACCTTGCCACTAGGGGGACCAGAAAATAACCAAAAACATGTTTATACGCAATGTGATTTCCCGGCAATCTGGAAATACCCGTATTTATTCCCCGGCTCATTATCGGAGGGTCCAATCGGGATCGACGCCTCCGATGGTTCCCTGGCGAGGACTGGGAGTCACCAGCCTAGGCTGGCACGCGCTGCAGTCGCCTTCCTTCAAGTCGTTAGCTCAACTTACATTGCTTAGGGTTATGATGCTAACTTCATCAACCAGATCTCGAAGAGCTGTGCTGTTAAAGAATGTTGTCTGGTGGATGGGTCTGTGGTATTGGCGGGGTAATATGACGCTATATTGCTTTTATTAGGGGCGTGATCGAGGCGTCTGAAATAGTTGCGCCGCTTCGTTAGACGCGAGGGGAGGAAAGTGAATTTGTTTGTTGCAAATTAGAATGGAATTGCGGGGGACTGACGATATGTGGCGCTGCGGGCGACCTCTGATTAATAGATTGAGATGCAATTGGAAATACATTATCGATTCCGTCTTAATAGTGTTTGTGAGGAACAATCTTTTTATTTTGTTAACGGAAATTACGAACGTATATACAATAAAATGAATAGTGTAACTTGTGTTAGTTTTTAAAGGAACATGTGTGGATATGTTGATTCGTGTTTTGATATTGTTACTCTGCCATGGTGTCTCAAAAAGTAGTGGTTTTGTAAATTGCATAACTAATTTCAAAGCGAGGGTTCTAATGCCTTACTTTCTTAGTTAAATTATGAACTTTATCAAAGCTACACTAACTACACACACAAACGCAATGCGTGTATTCCCAAAAATACTTAACTTTTTATATGCCACTTCTTCTTCTTCGTCGGTTACACTCTTGACAATCTCCGTAGGTTGTTGGGGCAAGCTTCACAACACGCCGCCACTCTTCTCTGATAGCCGCCTTCCTGGGGCATTTATGCAGTGATGATGAGCCATTTATCGCCGCTTTTATCTGGTCGTTCCATCTCACAGGGGATCTTCCTCGTGGCCTGGTGCCCTCAACCTTCCCCTGGACCACAAGTCGCTCGATAGCCACCTCCCCTTAGTATTTGCCACTTACAGGAGGTTAAACGAACGTTTGATATTCACAAACCTAAATCTGCTTAATAATAAACCCTTGTTTATCTCTTTAAAAGGCTTATTGTGTGGCATCAATAGGCTTATTGGTTATTAGCCAATTCAGTTATATCAGCCGGACATAGCAGTTTTACGTTTACAAAAATACTTAAATGATGTTTTCACGCCAACGCGTTGCCTGTGTTTTATCGAGTTACCCGCGGGAACGACGTATTGCCTCGCGGTAAGCCTATATAGCATTATTGGTAACTTATTCGTCATAGGTAAGCGCGTTCAAACAAACCAACTCGGCAGCTATTTAATAGGATAAGCAGCAAGTGGGGTACCAATTTTATAAAGAAGAAGAAGATGTGATACTTACAAAAAAAAAATTATAACTTCGTGTCAAATGTCATGTCTGACGTTACTATTTTTTTCTTATCTTATGAAATTTGTATATACGCAAAATGGCGTTCAACTGAGAAACATCTCTTACACTTTATAATTTTATTTAACTCGACACTGGCAAATTGTCGCTTCAAGCGCAGAGTCTAATTATAAGGAATTGAATTGAATTCTGTGATTGAATTGAATTGAAATTTGTATTGAGCAATTCAACAGAAGCATCATCAGCATCACCCATCTGCTCTGACATAATTGGTTATACTCGTTTAGCTGATGACATGAATGCTGATGACATGAGCAAGATTCGAAGGATTTAAACGGTAAAATAAATAAAAATAATTAATTCAATAAATAATTTAGTAATTTATTATTCTATGCCAAGGTATAAATATTGATGAATACCTAAACTGTATTCTTCAACTTCATATTTTCATTTAAACATAGAATAAGGATTTTCAAAACGATTTCTAAAAAAAATGTTGTGAAATACGAGTATGAATATATGGGGTCATTAAATGGGGTTGGCACTACACAATCTTGAATCATATTTTTTCTTCCATTTCCTCCGTCCGACATTATCCCATCCCTCAGTCAGATCATTAATCAGGATCATATCGCATTATAATATTGTTCATTGTATGTATATACCTTCTTTGTAGGTGGTATTTTGTAATTACCCCAGAGATCGCAAATAGAGCTTATTTGTATTATGTTTAAAAATATTTTTAAACACATTTGATAGATTTGTTTTAGGTCATTTATTTTGGATGGTAAGGCTTACAAGTTCACGATGTCAATAATAAAATTTTAACTGCTAAAAAGCACGAATAAAAAAAGCCACTGTTTTTAAAAAAAATCTCATTCATGATTGTTTTGCCATATACGCTATGCAAATTTGACTGCTACCGTCAGATGCCATGGATAAATAAATAAACAAAACTTTCGAGCTAAATTCTTGATTTTCCCGACTTTTTCAACACTTACCATCTGCTCTACTGATTTTTACAGATTCATATAAAAATACTAGCGGCTAGCAGAGATTTATATATATTAAGATTTATATATATTAAGATAATCCAAAACCTTCCTCTTGAAAATCTTTATTGTAAAAACCTGCATGAAGATCCGTTTTTTAGTTTTAAATATATCCCGAACATAAAGCTGTGCATTTTCCTCGCCATCCAAAGGTTGTCTGAAAGAAATTGCTTTAAGCAATAAAGCCGCCTATTACTCATTTTGGATTTAGCATTAAGTCCCTTTTGTATTGTTTTATTTTTGGTTTAATAAAGAGTTATATTATTATTATTATGCAGACAGACAGACGCGGCGCGACTTTTACCTATAACTAGCGGTCCGCCCCCTAGTTGACGTATCTATTGTGAATCTATACCACACACACACACACAATTTAATCAAAATCGGTCCAACCTTAGAAGGAATTCAATAACTAACACACGCACCAGAAGATTTATATTAATATATAAAGATACCTATGCATAGAAGATTTAAATAAAAGGTAATTCTTTAAATATCGGTTCGAGTAACTTGTGATACGAGTACAAAAACGTAAACACAACTCACGTCTCCGTCAAAACATCAAGCAACTGAATCTAATAAGTTCCTTAACATAATAAACATAATTTTTTAAGGCAGTTCCCAACAAATGCAGCAAACTTGTTATTAAACCGTTATTTAGGATGGCTCCTCCCTCGATAACGTTACACCTAATAGTCCAACTTCGGCCGTTTACTTTTTGATTTTTCACCTCGAGCCATCGCCGGATCAAAGTTTTCTCTCCAAGTTCCGTGGAAATAGCTTGGAACACCTTACGCTCTTGTTTTACAAAAGAGACACATTTTGATAGGTTGATCTCTTGTGAGCCTGTGAGTATTTATAAGTATTCATAAATTGATGAATTTTGTGCGACAGTTCGTGCGCCTTTTGTAATTTTTGTCTCCATCCACGGATGTCCGGAAGAAATTGCTTTAAGCAATAAGACCGCCAATTAGGTACACATTCTAGGTTTAGTTTTAAAGTTTCTAAAAGGTAATAAATAATTATGTTTCTATATTTAAACAGTATGAAAGTATCTCGTAGTAATTTCTATTGTGAATTTTATCAAAATTGGTTCATCGGTTAAATGGTAAATAAGTCCAGTTCAGCGTTTTAAAAAAAAATCTGTCGTGACGATCCTATTTCAATTATCTTTTGATTTTCTATGGAAACGAATGTCGACATTTCAAGAAGTACCTAGGTATCTACATGGACAAAGATACAAAAAACTTTAATTCTATTATATTAGTCATGATATTCTGGAATTAATTCAGTAGATAAAAACTAAATGAAAATATTGGCAAAAGAGTATTTCATCATAACTAATGCAATTATTCTCTATTAAATATTAATGAAGTTGTGTGAAACAACTTTAACTTGTTTTAATTAGAACTTTCAAGCGAACACTTAAAGAATAAATTAATATCCCACTTGAAGACAACTCTCGTGTTATTAATAGTTTCGTCGCAGTACATTTTATTTAAATTATGTCTATTCTTTCTTTATTCACTGTGAACGTGACATGGTTGCGAACGTGGACTAATTGAACAAATGAGTGCGACAATGGGCAAGATGATATCATTTAAAAAAAATTTAGTCTCTGTTAGTCCGTCCAATAATACTAGACACCAATTTTTGCTTTCTCAATTTAATAAGAAAGTTCAAAGATACAGAGAGAGATGAGTTCAAATTGGTCGAAAGCGTCACGTCACATGAAACTTCAATGCACTATACCTTTCATGTTTGCAAGAAAGTCAAATATTTTAATTAATCAACATAGCGGCCTATTTTTTTAGGCCATTTTCCCTATTTAGTTGGCGCAAAATCCATCGTAGGTATATTTGCAACGCAATTACATTCGAACCATTGATCGTAATTACATGAAACGAAGAAAGTTTGTAGACACTGTCGTTAGAATTTATAAGATCGATGGCTAACAAAAGTAGGTTAGTCTTTTTAGAAATATACCTACCTATACACTTTTGTGAAACTTTGTATTAAAACGTCTAAATTTCTAAAGTCGTCGAAAAGATCTCAGTTATATAAGTACGCGTCATAGACAAAAAAACTATTATAAATTTTATGTTTTAGGCGTAAAACTAGTATTATTTTGGCGGAAGTTTGTATAGATGTAAGTCACTGATCTGTCACATTTTTAAGCTATTGATGGCTATATTTATAACAATTGAACGGGCTTCAAATTTTCGGAATTTCGGAAATTCATATACAAAGAAATAAAATAATATTCCCGGGCAAAAGAATTTTGTGGGGAGCCATTCTTTCTCCTGTGGGCGCCGTATTACCCGGCCAAGGGTGAACTAAAAGGTTGGCAGAGTATTCCTGGAACACGACAAAAGATTATAATACTGCGCGCCCACATCCACACTTGAAGTATTGTGGTCTAAAGCTGTATGTGCTCATTATATCCTACTTAACTCCCTGTTTTGAGCCTTAAATAACTTTACCTAATTAAGAACAGATCTGAGAATGTATTTATGCTGCTTTCTAATAATAGCTATCATGTCGAAAAAACTATAATTTTTGTAACTATATAATGTAACTACAATCATATTTAATTAATTAATTTCTGACATGTAATAATGGTATTTTGAATAAATTATGTATTCTGTTAAGTACGTACGCCATACCAAACCATTTACATTTATATTTACAGAATAAAGTCTTATTATTTTAATAAGGAATTAGGACAAAATTAAATGACATACCTTTCATTATTTTCCCAATATTTAGAGTAGTTATAATCTCCATGATCACAGCTCAACTGATGCCATTTGCAAGAACGAATTCTATTTTACAATCAGACCTTAGTATGTTGCCTGTTTTGATATTTGGATTTACTTTAATTTGCTTTATTTTTTTATGGGTTTGTACTTTTGACCATACAGTCTAGCCAGAAGGCAGAGACGAGGTCAACGATGGAACAAGTTCGCCGAGAAAAACCCTATTAAAAGCATAGAGCAAATAACTCACTAGAAAAGCAAAAGACCAACCGACAAAAGTCACAAAAACTTAGCAGAAGCTTACAAAATTAAGCGGATAAAAACAAATGTATACTTATCTCCGGAATTGACAGTAAACGCCCTCATCGCGGCCGAAGTTGACAAAGTAAGTGATCCGTGTGACGTGAACAAATTAAGAAGTTACGTGTCGGGGCGAGGGGGGTGGGGTACGAGGGAGAGGGGTGCTCTGTATTTATGAAAGGTGTCGCCGTGCGTGGGTCACGTGCCGAGGCGCGGGACTGTTGGGATTCGCACTGGGAGAATAAACGAGATGTTTTTAGGTGAATCAATTTGATTGAGGGTCAAAATAGTACTAGTATTTGTGGTATTGCATGTTGGAAATCAGACTTGATTAGACGGATGACTTGTTCAAACTTGCTGGCTCACGGAGGATGCAAGTAGCGACCGATCGGAATTATTGGTCGGCTTATGTCCAGCAGTAGGCGTCTAATGGTTGAAATAATGATGATGATGTTGTAAATAGAAATGGACCATTATCTATTTAATGTATGGCAAAAGAGCAAAAAAGAAGTAAGTCTTCTTCTATTTATTTTATTGAATTTTAGAAAATTAGACTACAGTTAGGACTTGGGCCTCCCTCACGAATTTTTTTGAGAGATCATCTTAATACGGAAAAACTAACTAGATAGCTGCAGTGCAGTTTTATTTATTATTATATTGTTATTTATCTGACGATTTGTTAAAAAAGTTTTTTGATTTCAACACCTCACAGAAGCAATCTATGGCGAATGTTTATGTTCAGTGTTGATTATAAACTGCCTTATTACGGATGGCATCTCCGATGATCTGAATTTGTGTTTACCGTCCGACTAGCAATGCAGTAGGATGCGCAGCTGTATTATTGTGCCTACGGGTGACTCATCGCACAATATCTAAAAAAGTTTCTAATTTTTTATAAAGTTAATGAGTAGGTACTTGAATTATGATGATAAATGTATCTAAATTTTTTATGCTGACATCTTTAATATAAATTCGACAAAATATTTGCACGCCTGCTTGCAGGCTGCATACATTGACATAAACTATTACTTAAGATCTGACATTTTTATTAATTATCATGTTTTCTCGCAAATAAACAATTTCAATTTCAATTACAAACTGATGAGAACCGCCCGAGTAGCGATGCAGTGCGTGCCCCAGGTGCTGCGCTGCTCCAATAAGCTCAGTATTACTGTGCCTGCGTGCGACTCGCCACACAATTGTATCTATAAACTAATAAACACACTTCCTTCGAACCGAATCAGAGTTTCGTCTTGAATAAAAATATGCTTGAATCAGCGTTTGTTTTGAATGTGACTGATTGTGATACAAAGCAATTCTAAGTCTCGGGAGAGAAGAAGAAATTGTATGAATAAATTATGGTTGTCTTATCTGTATTTGTTACGTCATCATGCTTATAACTAAATAGCTTTACTAGCCACTGCGTTGTTCTCGTTTTTTTTTTTTTTCCTGATGAAACAAGGTATATTCCCACGGTAAAGCGTATTCTAGTGCCTTCCTCGATAAATGGGATATCTTACACTGAAATAACTTTTCACATCGGACCAGTATTTCCTGTTCAAACAAACAAACTCTTCAACTTTTGGTATAATCTTATATAATATAATTTTCATGTCACAATGTTAGTTACCGTACTCCTCCGAAACGTCTTAACCGTTTTTTACCAAATTTTATATGCATATTCAGTAGGTGAGAGAATCGTCTACTATCTATTTTTCATTTTCCCAAACAACGTTTTCAGCTAGTATAAGTATAGATTTTGAATAATTAAAATAAAACGAACTATGAATACATGGTATGCTTGTTTTCAGCCATTCCTCTTGCAAAACCGCGAAGTTTAGTTGAAATAGCAAGGAAGTAATAGCTAAGATATGCATGTACCCGTACCGCGAGTTGCCACTTACGACTGTGGAGATTACAACGTGCTGCAATCCCATGCATTTGACAGATTTTTCACAACTAAAATATTATCTTTATCTGTCAAATGTATTTGATTACAACATGTTGTGATCTTCAACAGTCGTGGTAGGGGTACAGGACACGTCGCAGGCGCGTGCCGCCGCGGCGCGGCGCGGATAATTGTACTTTAATGAGTTCTCGGCAGGTGGCGCTAGTAAACTTGTGTTACAACCACACGGGAAACGTTCAACTCCAAACATTTTTGGTAGTTTTTAAAAAATAAAGAGATTTAAATTCTTCCGTTTGCGGCGCAAGAGGTAGCGGGTTGGATTTCGCCGAGGGGTCAAGTGTTTGTATGTTCTGCAAGCACTTTTGTCCAATCTGGGTATTTAATATATATAACAAAAAATATCTATATTATGTATGTCTATTATATAATGTATATCACATGTCTAGTACCCATAACACAAGCTTAGCTACATGGTTAGATGTTGTTGTCCGGAAATATATATTTATTGCCATTGTTATTTTATAACTTTGTTCTTTGTTTGAAGTTTCTTTCTTATAATAAGACCAATTTTAAATTACCGATTAAACGATTAAGACTAGGTGATTTAACTTTTTATATTTTGCTTAAGTCAAATGTTCGCTCTTCAAGCTAAGAGAGTAAAACTTATTAGATTTTGTTTATAATTGTTAATTAAGTATTTATGATAAAAAAGTGTACCATTTCTAGAGCTCGTGCTAAAAGTTTAAACTGACCACGGGGCTTTATAATTATTGATGTGTAGATTTTCTAATAATAATTTTATTTATTTTCCGATTCATTAGTTATAATTAAGTATTTGTGAGATCTGAACTTTTAGTCCTCATCATCATCACCCTATTTACGTTCCCACTGCTGGGACACAGGGACTTCTCCCTGTACGAGAGGAATTAGGCCTTAATTCTTTACGCTGGCTAAGTGCGGGTTGGTAAAAGTCACAAGTCTTTCAAACTCTTCAAAGTTTGTCTCTTTGAAGAGTTTGAACTCTTCAAAAAGTCTCTTCGATGTTTGCCTTCACCGTTAAAGCATTTAAACTTTTAGTACAATAACATAAAAAAAAAATAAGCAGACACAGTCTACATGATTTCATTTATTTTCCGACTTATTAGTTTTTATTAGGTATTTGCTAGATTTAAACGTTTTAGTATAAATAATATTATAAAAAATAAGGAGATACAGTCTACAATAGTTAATAACATTGTACACCTGTTTGGGCGGGCGGCTGATGCAGGGCTGCTAGTTAAGATTGTTAGTACTCCTGAGGGACGGGGGGTACTCTGTAAGTGTGGTTTACTCGAGAGATCTCCTGTCGGATTCAAACTGTCGCAACGTTTCAAAGTTATGCTAAAACACCTACTGTAATAGTTATAAAATACTATACCTACATACTATTATATTATTAATGCGAAAATAGTCAGTGTTTGTTCCTTTTTCACGTTAAAACTACTGAACTAATTGAAATGAAATTTGACTCATGGATTCTCTAGAGCCATGAAAGGACATAGGCTTTCTTCTTTTTACTTTTTATGGAAAATCCATATACCGCGGGCATCACCGCGGGGCACTACTAGCTTGTATATAAAGTCTATCGTAAACGAGGACTCTAGTTGTATTGATACATGTAATCGCCGCGCTTGGCAGGCGGGTTGGCGTCCTACCACTTTTTTTTTAATTTATTTTTTTATTCTTTTATTTGACCACAATCTCACCTGATGTAAAGTGACGGTCTAAGATGGGGCATGAAAACCTAGAAGATAGATGGCTTCTCCGGACCACATTACGAAACACGAAAATATCGCTTCACGCACTGGCCCAGCCCGGAGGGTGGTGACAAGCCGCGGCCGAAGCCTACCACCAGAGACTGTTCTTAGCACCACCCCGAGGTCACTTGAAATATATTTGTAGTAAATCACATTTAAATTTACAATTATATCTTTGTGGGCAGTCCAGTAATATGAAATGAACTTGTTTATTTGCGAGTAGTATTTGGAAGATGCGAAGTCATATATTTTAGTGAAAGGTGTAGCCGTAATTATTTATGCAGTTCATTAAATTTCGTTGTGTAATTTTTTTATTGATTTATTTTAATCGGAAATAATTTATTTTAACAAACCTTCAAACAAAAAGGTGAGCTAAATATAATATGACTGGGCATTTTCTACCAGCTAACCTGTACCTATTATACAATTGATATTATTATGAACTAGCATTTCGCCCGCGGCTTTTCCTCGTAATTATGGAATTCCCTTCGTTATAAAGTAGTTTTTGTTCTTTACTGGGACAACAGCTATGTCAAATTTGATCCAAATCGGGCTTCGCTTCGCGCGAAATGTGTAATTTTACCGCCTTAAAAAGTGACCTTTGTTATTCTGATATGTAAGCTATTACCACAGATTATATAATATGATTTTTGCCGTAGAGTTTAATATAAATCCATTCAGTAGTTTTTGCGTGATAGTGAAACAAACACACGCTTACACACATCCTTTCAAACTTTCGAATCTATAATATTAGCAGAACTCAAAAACTATCAAAAATGTTGACTTGTCTAACTCTAAGTGCTTAAAATAAGTTTACCGATTAATAGATGACTTTTATTACTAATAAAAGTCACAATAGTTAGAAGGACTAGTTGTATTAAAGTACTTTTACATACAATCAAAATAATATTCAATATCGTTAAATGTTTGTCTGAGTAGCGCCACACGCTGGCCGCCTCAGTTCGTTGGCCCAACACTAACTCCTCTAGGATTATGACGAGCGACAGACAACCGTACCTACAACGAAACAATGATATTTATTAATTTAATAACTAGTACAGATATATCCAATTAAACTAAAAGCATAATGTTTGCAGATAATTGAAACGAATGAACCGATGAAACTTTAAAATCCATATTTATTTAACGATATTTTTTTTTACGGGCCACATGGTAGGCAGGCATCTGGTGGAAGGCTTCGGCCGCGGCTTGTCACCGCCCTCCGGGCTGGGCCAGTGCGTGAAGCGATTTTTTCGTGTTTCGTAATGTGGCCCGGAGAAGCCATCTACCTTATAGGTCTTCATGTCCCATCTTAGACCACATCGTCACTTTACATCAGGTGAGATTGTGGTCAAATGAAGGCTTATCCAGAATAAAAAAAAAAAAAAAAAAAAAAGAGTATACAGCCCTAACGGCCATCTGTTCTACATGCTATAATGGTCTATTTCAGTTTCTTTACTGCATAAACATGACAAACCTTTATAAGGTCTCTGTATATAGGGCATAGCAAAATTTACTTACATACTAATTAAAACTAAGTATACATTAAAGAAGTACCTACATAAATAACAATTATAAGTCATCAATACAAATGTATTTTTGATCTGACTACTGCTACGATAAGTTAATCCGCTGCCGGTTCAACCCGTTCTTTACATACATTTCTCCTCATGTCTGATTTGATGTCGTTATGGATTCCCTTTCACAGCTCGTTAAGCGACGCCGAACATATTCATAAAGCCTTCATAAATAACCACGTTTCTATTCACACACTAATTCAATGGCTATTTGTTCGCAATAAACTCAAAAAATAAAAAGCGGATCGCTATGTGGTTTTCATTAATAGATAGTGTGATTCATGATGTAGATACTTGCATCCAAGCAAAGCCGCAAGAGGCCTGTTAGTAAATATATTTACTAGCTTTTTGGATTTAACCGCGGAAACAACTTATTTTCCCGCGGTTAGCCTTAGCCTCTCCCGATAAATGAACTATCTAACACTGAAATATATTTTTTTATCGGACCGTAGTCCAACCGAGCACAATACAATACACAATACAATACTCTTTATTTAACACAACATAATAAAACACAAAAAAAACATAAAAGTGTACAAAAATTGTGAATCAATGGGCGGCCTTATCGCTGATAGCGAGTAGATCCTGAGATTAGCGCGATCAAAACAAACAAACTCCTTAGTTTTTTAATATTATTATAGAATATTGTGTTGCATTATTAATATTGATTGAAAGAAAAAAAAAATCGCGGGGAAATATAACAAGAGCAACAATGCTGAGAATAAATTCTTAATAATTTATAAAGTCACGATTTCATTCAATATAATTATCAATTCAAGGCAGCTACGTATATATACTTAGGTAAAGTCACTTGCAGAATCTAGTACCAACCATTTGTTTAAAATGAAGGATTCCGTGAAGTTTTTCGGCATTCCCAGACTGACTATCGCTATCTGAGAGCTTAGGGATGCTGCAGATATTTGGCAGAGGAATCTGTAGGCTGGAAGATCTCTGAGAGTTCTTTAAGATAACGACACGATTTTATGAATTATGTTAAATTTCTTTATGAAATCCTATGCCATGCTTTAATATAAAACAATTGTATACACAGCAATGATGTTTTATTTAGAAGTGGTACCTGTAACAATAAAACTGAAACAGGTTTCTGCATTAAATGCCCTAAGCGCTGCCACCGCCCCACAGCTCCTTTTTATTTTATTTTTTTTTATGATAGATAAGCCTTCATTTGACTACAATCTCAAGTTCTCAACTGACGACCTTACGAAACACGAAAAAATCGCTTCACGCACTGGCCCAGCCCGGAGGGTGGTGCCAAGCCGCGGCCGAAGCCTACCACCAGAGACTGTTCTTAGCACCACCCGGAGGTCACGTGTGAGGATTCAGAGGGTTACCACTTACGGACGTGAACAGACAAAATCCCCACTATACACACGGGCTGCCACCGCACCGTCAAGACCCAATTTTACCGATCCACTGTCCGGCTGTTAGGAATACGTTGCTAGCTACAAGCCTGATACTGTATTTAAATTAATTGGATGCATTGTCTTTTCTGTCAAAGATTGGTTGCTATAAACTAGCTTAACATTTTAATGCTGCAACCGGCAGGTCTATTACGTAAAACCTTGCAGTAGCGACAGCAACAGCAAAGTGGCAGCGACCGTTACGCGATTGGTTGCAAATTGTTTCTAGCCCGTTTCTGATCTGTTTCAACCAATCGCGTAGCGATCGCTGTCGCTTTGCTGTTGCTGTCGCTACTGCAAAGTTTTACGTAATAGACCTACCGGTTGTTTAGTTAGACTTCTCATGCGTCAAGTGAAATCTGTTACTATCATATCGTATCGTTTTTTATAAAAATACTCCGTAGGCAGACATGAGCAAACAGTGAGGTCGGTGGCCTCTCAAATAACGACATACAGTTTTATTAAACTCGCTAGTTAGTCCCAGTTCGGCGTCAGCTGTGCAGATGAATTAACTATGATTTTAAGTTACCTTAAGGCCTGCCATACACGGTCTGCTTGAAGCAGTCAGGATCGTTTGTTGAGGATGGCTCATGTTATTTCTGCATAATCTAATTATATATTTTGTTTTAGATTAAATTGACTCAATGAAATTATTGCTATTTATCATTATTAGTTATGTATTAGTTTTTATTACAATTTGTATAATAGGCCTAGCCGTTAAAATTATTTATTAAGGATTAAACTGCTTCGGGTGGTCATGCGGTAAAACAGTCGCCAGGCCTACAATGCTCGAGCAGTTATCAATGGCAGCCTTACGCTTACTGCTAGAACCGTGTATGGCCCGCCTTAGTTGGACTTTAATTTACTCACTATATGGAATAATATATAGGTAAATAATAATACCACTTTAGAAATGATTTGGGCAGAAAATATATCTAACTATAATTTTTTTAAATATGTTCACACCACAGTGTTCCTCTCTTGTTCATGGATTAACAATCCTCCTTGTTAATTTTGTTGGGATAGTAACAATATTTTGCCGTTAAAAGATAGCTTTCCTGATTTATTTATTTATATAAATCACATACAACTTACAGATTACTTATAATCCAAAACGTTATTATGTGGCACAAAAATTCTATTAACATTTAACAATATCTTATTTAATATAAATATTTTTTGTATTACAGAACTTGAGATCAGTTTATATATATAACTACTAATATCTTCAACCTGAGTATCTTCAAGTCAAGAGTGAATAGGTACCATCTAGATCCTTGTGATCCATCCTCGTCTTCATTGATCAGGTGAAATTGTGGATACACTAAGATTTATCGTGTATAAAAAAGGCTTTTTTTATTAATTACTTTTTTATTACAAATATACAAAAACACCACCAATACAAAACAATAGTTACCAACTTCACATAAGAGGAAAAAGTACAAAGGGAGGCCTTTTCGCCGATAGAGAGAATTAAATTACAAATTAAACAGGGGTATATTAACATTGATAATTAATTGTTCATAATGTATTAATTTGTATGATTTGCATGCAGCTAGTTTAATAATGTATAAATATTTAATTGAAATATTTGAGGACACTCCACTCTACTTCTCTACGGCTAGCACCTGTCACATGTAATGTACCAAACGCCCCAGGCTACACACAATCTTATAAGTTGCGGTGTAGACATGCACACTTAATTATAATCTGAATAGAACAAGACCTTCAAATATCTCACTAAGTACGTTAATTTACAATTCACGAAACCTAAAATACTGCAGAAGACGCAAGAAGCAAAAACAGCAAAGTTAAACTGTACAACGAACAGCCGAGGTATAAACTTGCTCTGTCTACTGCCTGGCCTCGTCTACTCCACCAAAATACTGAACTAATGCAAGCTACTTACCACTTATTAAGCCCGTCTCAGCGTTTTAGACCTGCGCGAGTTTATGAAAGTTCATACAGCCTCACATCGTCGTAAACTCCAAACTTAAGTCACAAAACTGAATTCTACCCACTTTGGAAGTTTACTTAGCCGATTCCAGTTCGTAACTGATAAAATCTTGTTCAAATACTTACCTAAACAAGCCGATCCCAACAAAAGTACTGGTACTTAAGTCTTATTGCTCCAACTGGAATACTTAAGACCAAGCTTGTCTGGGAAGCTAATATTTGGTAACTAATTTGCACCTTTGAACAGATGTTACCTGCGTGTAGCGGAGTCTTAACGCCGTTCTGAAGAGAGCTTTTGTAATAAAAATGTTCATGCAACTCTAATGCTCAGTGGCACCAAGTATTTATAAACTTTTTGAAGTAAGGAAAGTTTAGAAATGGACGAAAATATTTCATTTAAAAATATTCTTATAGTTCAAGTCAATTTTGTAGAGCGCGAGACAAGTCTTAATTTACTGACAAATTCAATCAGCAAGTACACTTATCTTATCCGGGATTTTAAAAACCAAATGTTTTCTATTATTATACTTGCGTCGTCGCGTTGGCGCGCTGATAATAATAACATAATTTACGGCCTAACGCGATGTTCTTGGCTACATTTAGCGAGCAACGATTTGTCCGTTCATCCATAATAAATAGAGAGAATCAAGACATAAAAAAATGATTTGCACAAATGGGATAGGTCACCGATTTTTTTAGCATTTATTCTAAAATGATTTGTTAGTTACTGTCCAGCCCAGCTGTACAGTCCAGCCCACAAAAAGTCCAATTTTATATTTTTACTCTCGCTAAATAACTGAATCAGGTTTATTTATATTTGTACAATAAAACAGTTGGGTATTCGGCTTCCCAGTACTCATTTTAAAATTATCTGCACATTTACGTAATTCAGAGCTCACCACGGAGTTAGATGTTGCTGGGCAATCCTCACAGTTACTGTCCGCAATATATTTGTTCTCTTGAGAATATAACGAGTTCCATCGCATTTTCCTACCGTACATTTTATACAGCGCGTTTTATAAATTGTCTGAAGATAACTCAAAACTACTGTAAAATTATTTAACAAAATTATATACCACTAGTAGTGTAACGCGGTGCTACCCGCGTTATAATGTATTTTCTTTTTTAATGACATATTTTCTCGCGGTAAGAGTAGCCTATGCCTCTTCTTAGGCTTTATAGAATCTGTGTGCTAAATTACATTTAAGCAGATCAGCTGATCCAAAGATTACCCCCACAACGTCTCAAACAAACATTACCTCTTTATAATATTAGTATTAAAAACAAATCACTATCTACAGTTATAGAGGCAGTTAGAAGGCATGATAAAGAATGTTTGTATTAAATGGCAGTTGGGACCGAAATCCGAAATCGGTCTCGAATGGAAACCGTATATCAAGCTCAGCGTCGAGCGTCCACTAGCTAGATGGATGAATGATTCGTAGGTAATAGTCACGGGTCTGAAGCTAGTCGCTTTAAATGAATAACTGGAAAACTATGAGGGGGACTATAACCTATAATTTATTTTAAATAAAAAAAAACCGATTCCAAACTCAATTTATAAACTGATTTGTAATGTGCACGTGATGTGCTTTCTTTGAGACCACACTCGAGTATATTTGCAGATATTTGGTTCTTCATCAAACATATCGAAGAACATTCGCGCAAAACTCACCTTTCATACAAACAAAACCTCAATTAAAATCGCTTCATCCGTTCGGGAGCTACGATGACAGACAGATACTCAACACCCCTCTTTTTCGGTTGGGGATTTAGAATAGTATGTTTCTGAGTGGTTAGCTAGCTCCGTAGCCCGTAGCAGTTCGTAGCAGTCCGTAGACGTGCTACGGTATCGTAGCCACATTCGGACGCTCCCCCGCGATGTCTTTACCCGCACTTTATATCTGTCACGTCGCTTTAAAATGCAACATTTATTTAAAACCGTATTTTGCGGAAAGTTTTTTGCAGTGATTCATTGTACTTGCATCTGATTTCAACTGGAATGGTAATAAATTTAAGTGGATTGTATTGTATCTGTATTTTGGGTGTTTTAATTCTGGATGCAATTAAGGCGGGTTAGGGCGCAATAGAGCGGCCACTCGGCGGAATAAATTGTACAAAGTGTCAAACAAGGGGCAAGTTCCGCACCTGGCGAGCGGAGCGGCGCGCGCGAGGAGCGGGGGCGGGGCTAGTTTCACTTACAGCTCGGAAAACATTGAGGAGGGCTACGAGCTGGGTTTCTTTGCGGGATCGAATCAACAATGGACCGCCAACATAGCGAAATGGATAAGCACATAAGAACACAAATGAATATATAACACGTAGTACCGATGGCTTTTGAGTCTGAACATTTCTGAAATGGAGAAAGATGATAGACAGCGTTGAATTTCAACCTACTAGATGGAAGGATGGCTCGGTAAAGACCTCAGTTTCACGGTGGACGCAGGCCACTATTTTTATGTTAGATAATGAAGGCGCATTGGATTACAATCTCACCTGATGTAAAATGACGATGTTGTCTAAGATGGGGCATAAATACCTAGAACGCTTCTCCGGACCACTTCCACCGAAATAAGGACCACATTGTTACGCCTGTGCACAAAATCTGATTCCATAACGGGACGAACAGATAGTCAATACATGTTAATAAATATACCATAAATATAACATGTTAACTGAAGATTCTACAACGCTCAGCTCACAACTTGCACGGTGACCAGTAGTTTAAAAACACCTTAGCTCGGCGTAGACAAACTTGACTCGGTCGGACCCTCGGCTGCCTGCTCTGCACGACGCCGACTGTTCAACAAACACAAACAAATTATGTATATACATTATGCATTACGCTTATAATATACCATCATTTGGAATACACCAATTCGAAGTTTTATGCCAGTACAACATTAGAAGGTGATTAATAGAGTGATGTTGGTGGACTTTAAAACTTTTGTTATCCCCTACGTGATTTTACGTGAATATCTATATAAATAAAAATGAATTGTTGTTCGTTAGTCTGATTAAAACTCGAGAACGGCTAAACGGATTTATCTTATCATAGTATTGAAATATTCGTGGAGGTCTAAGGAAGGTTCAAAAGGCGAGAAAAAATCAAATAATTGCCGGGAAAAAAAATTGAATAAAAACCCGTGCGAAGCCGGAGCGGGCCACTAGTAAATGATAAATTTAAGTTACGCTTGCATAGCCTTTTCGTGAAATTTGTACGATTTTTCGCAACTAATCTTACTCTTACTCTACTTACTCTGGAACTTTGATGCTGTGTTTCTCATGCCTTATAACATTTTATTGTAGATACACAGTTAGTCTAGTAGTAGATACAAGCACCATGTCTGTTTTTGTTTTAATCCACACAACAACATCTAGTCCCGTGGTATGCTTGTACCCGTAGTACTAGACATCTGATAAACTTAATATAATAGACACAATAACAATAACTCTTTATTAGACACCAAGATAAAACAATACAAAACACATACATACATTAATTATATATATTTAACACTCGGACCACTCAGCGGGAATCGAACACGCTACCTCTTGCGCCGTAAGCGGACCTCCGCCCACCGCGCCACTGAGACAGTAGATCATGTGGTTTTGTCTTCAAATAAGTGTTACACACTCACGCAACAGTAAATTATAATATGTCTAATAATAATTCACCATCATAATTCTTTAAAACTCAAAAACATTATAAAATTTCCAATCAAGGGCATTTTAAAAGTCATTAGACGTTATCGGGGTCCCGCAGGCGGCTATAAATCACCCAGAGCAAAGAACAACTTGCCAACGTTTAATTGGGTTCCGTACCTTGTATCTATGGAGGTATTGCTTGACCGTGCCGTCTATATATATTGTGTCACTTGGTTGATAACCTGTACTGTTGTAAAGAGTGTGTTTGCTTGGTTAAATGTACGAAAATACTTACATATCCACTGTAACGTCCAGCGCCCGCGGCGTAACTAGGGACTAACGTCCCAGCCCGCGTTACGCGAGCGGTGCGTGACACGCTGCGCGGATTTTCCGTTAAAACTATTTATCACATAAAAAGTACTAAACCTATTTCAAAACCAAAAATGTATTTATTTTCTTTATTATAATTATATAAACTTGAATAATAATACGAATCATCGTACCTACATCTTCATTTACTAAAAAAATATCAAAAATAGGATGGTAGCATTTTTAGACTGATTTGGAGACCTATTTTGATAAATTTATTTAAAATACCTCCTCTGAACATTTAATTATTATTTTGGTACCGTTTTAACGGGGTTGGAGTCTAGTTTTTTCAATAACATATTTAATTTTAATACAGATATCACAAGTAAATCATAAAGAAATTAACTTGCGAAAAATAGGAAAATGGCGGAAAATTTCTCTCACTTTATTGACAAAATATTTTTTTTTTCATAATTTTTGTTGCCAGGTATGGGTTTTTCTAATTAGAATTTAGTAGAATAATTATTGACAATGACATCTGACATTGACACTAGCAACTTGTCTTATTAGAAAATAAAGAAAATCCGAAATAAAAAAACCATAAACTCGTGTGGCACTCTAGTACCATGGACGTTAGTCGGCATAAAGTTTTGTGGCACTACAGTACCACTGGACGTTCAAGTGGATATGTGTCGTAAATCTATAGGTACTAATATTATAAAGAGATAAAGTTTGTGAGACTTTGTGTTCGTAACATTGCAGTTAGTAATCTCTAGATCTACTGAACCGATTGAAATTGATTGGAATGTTAAATTATAAGTTTGACCACTGTTTTGTTAGTAATTATTATTATAATACTGAATGAGATAACATTGCATTTTGACGAAATATTTAAGTAAATGAACTTTAATAAATTAAAAAATATATATTCGACAACTGGGTTTCCAAATTGAAAAATCGTAGATCAATAAATACTCGTCATGAGCTCACCTATCAAACCGCTTCAGCTTTAAATAACAATATTGAAACAACCTGTGTATGGCTGCAGATTCAGTTCAACCGTGATCATGGCGCATGTAACTGTGCCGAAATATCGGGAAACTCGAAAGACAATCAATCATGGTATATATCCCGTTATAAATCTAAATAGGATTGATAACCATGATAGTTTCAAAAGTTATATGATATGATTTATTTAATACTATTGATCTACCCGGCATAGCATGGGTACTGCGCACATGTATTGCCCTGCTACAAAAAAAATTGAAAAATATTTTTTACCAATACACACATTACAATTTCACTTAGCAGCGGCGTAGTTGTAGTAGATAGCCTGTATCGCGGCAGACCTGTTACAATTAGGTTTAACCGGGTATAGAAAACAGAGCACGAAAAAAAAAAGTGACAATATAGGACAATAAAATAAATCGAAATTTAAAATTTAAGAAAAACCCCCGATTCTAATGCCTTTATTTCCTTATTAGTAAAACACCATAATATTTAGTAGTTAGGGCACGCGATGCTCTTTCATTTGATACCCCACTCGTGTATATTTGTAGATTTTCGGTTTTCCTTCCCCACTCTCACCCCCATAACTTGAACGGCTCAACCGATTTTCATGATGTTTCATGGTCTAAGAACACCCGTGCCAAACTCACCTTTCATACAAAAAAAGTAAATTGAAATAGCTCCATCCGATCGGGAGCTATGATACCACAGACAGACAGACAGACACACAGACAGACAGACAGACACGTCAAACTTATAACACCCCTCTTTTTTGGTCGGGGGTTAATTACGTAGTTTATATTTGCAATAACATCAACAACATTTTTTTTTTATAGAATAAAATAAATAAATCGTATTGTTCTTCACTCCATTTTAATAAAGTAATGTAAATGTAATCGAATCAGAAATCTTTTTGTTGCATTAGATATCTAAATGCTCGTAAAGGAAGTGGGGGTAAGCATTAGATTTGATTCACATGAAAAACTGATTACAAAAAATACATTTTATAAAACAATCCATACCATGGTGTTGGGCAAAAAAGTTCACATCAAAATTTTATATTGTATCGCACTTAACTCACGCCTTCAACAGGAGTGGATAAAGTTGGAGAATATGATTTAAGTATTGATATTGTTGAGAGATTATATAATTAGAAGTGTACATCTCATGGTTGTAAAGATGAACCCCAATCAAGAATTGAGCCTCACGGCTCTCTCAAAAATTCAAGGAGCTATCGATAGTTCAATAAAACTAAGTAAACAAAAAGTCATTTAAATCTAATTTTACCCAAAAATAATTCCAGTCATGTTTTATCCCTTAACTGCAGGGAATCCATCTGCACCGCGATACTAACACCCACCATAACCAGACCTGTGAATTCACCCATACCTCCCCTCAAAGCTCGCAAGCTACATCCTACGAGAGAAGCAGGGTAGGTCTTGTTAGCTGGTTTATTACCGTCACCCATTTTATCAAGACCTTCGAATTCTCTTACAATTTCATCTTGAAGTAGGTAAGTGGGATGATGTGAGGGGAGTGAGGAAGGTCTGGTTTGATGGTTATTTGTGATACAATGCATCGTCTTCGGGCGTTTAGGCACGCGGCTGATGTATGGCCGGGACACATTGCAACTCAGTTATGGAGAATGCAACTATGTGTGTGCTGAGGTTTTCGAGAATTTCCTGAAAATTCTGTTAAAGCCATAAGTTATATGGATTGCAATATATTTTGACTGCCTCAGTGGTGCGGTGGTCGTGGGGTGTTTGTATGTTCTGCAAGCATTTTCTCCTTGGTCTGGGTGTTTATATGTATAATAAAAAAATATTTGTATTTATGTTTATTATATTACGAATATCAGATGTCTAGTACCCGTAACACAAGCTAAGACCGTACCACGGGGCTAGATGTTGTTGTGTGGATTGTTCAGATATATATATGTATTTGTATCGCAAAGGGAAAGGTTCAGGTTGGCTTAACAAAACCTAATTCTTTACTTAACAGACAGTTTACAATTAGTCGTAATAGAAGTTTATTACGTGTAACATGACAAACAGCAGCTCGGACGAAACTGTTTGGAAGAGTTTAAAATGGCGTCCCGTTATTAGGCTCTTATAATAAATACCAGGAATCTTAAACGGTACTTGGTACGGGTTCCAACTAAACATCTGTCGACGTTCCTGAATAAGCAGTTTTGGCCGCAAGGGGTCAAGTTTCGACGGTTCATCGGTCGCCTACACTGCAAGGCGACACCGCCGTAACAGATGATCCACGATGATGACACGTTAGTTTATAAGATTTATATTTTTTATGTATGTTAGTCTATAAGGTATATGTTTATATGGGCCTTAGATGCCTGAAATAAATGATTTATTATTATTATTATTTATTATTATTATTATTAAACATTTTATCCACTAGCAGTGCACCGAGCCGCGGTTATAAATGTTCGTGTATTCCCACGGTTTAAAGCTTCCTATGTAATTATCCAATGTTCCAAGATTCTTATGTCCAAACCTATCACCATACCAAACTTCATTCCAATCAATTCAGCCATTATGCAGTGAAAGACGGAAAAATAAACACACATACACTTTCCCATTTATTATATTAAAATAGATGTATTAGTGATGGTAAAACAGGCCGTAAGTCATTAACAGAACTTAACGACATCGGAATATTTCATATAACGAATATAACTTCAAATAGTGTGTATTCACGAGATATCTTTATTCAGGGGCAAATATAATAAACCTGAGCGAATGACAGCTTTTTTTGCAGATAAAATTGCATTTTTCCAATACGTCCTCAAATAATTGAGCTGCGAAAATATCTCGAAAAGGTCCATGTTTCCAATATCACACGTTTAATTAACCGCACTGGATTGCGATGGAAAAATAACTTTATTTTATAAGGAGCAAGGTTTCATTTATACGGATGTTTTTATTTGTACTGAAAGGACTTTAGTAGATAGTATTCGAAAGTACTGGCTCAATTTTTCAAGGGAAAAATGGCACAAAATGATTTGACAGTTTTGTCTCACAATTTTCAAAGGGAAAAAAATACCATTTCGCCTACCTGGTCGGCTAAAAAAAAAAAAAAAAAAGTTTGGTGTCAAATTGGGGGTTTCGGCACATTCCCAATCGATTGCAAGCATCCATTTTAACGTATCTCAAGCCATTCAAAAGTTACTAAAACCCATTAAGCATCCTTTACATCCGACTGATAACAGAATAGATTACTAATGAGGTCTTAACAATGAGCTCAGGTGGTGAATCATTAGGTGGGTATGTAATAAAGACTAGTCATAATTTCATTACATTTTATTTATTATCTATAAAACATTTTTTGAACAGTGCACATAATATTTCATCGTTACTTATAGTACTGTCTCCGAATAGTTGCTGAAAATCTTTCAATGTTTCACCATGATACTTATAATACAGATATAATAAGCAATACTCTCCACAAACTGTAGTGAAATCGTTTTGGATTCGGTTAATATTGTAATTCCACATTCTAGAATTCCTTTCTAAAAACATGCGGTGATATCCTTGTGGTGAACGTCCGTAAGAGTCAAAGTACTGTCCAAAACCATTTGCATCTATGTGCATGGCGATCCAATGTGAACCTGGTTTGTTATCGCTATCCAAGTTACTTATGATGTACGCAGGTATACCTGTATATATTGGCAAACGGTTGGCAGCATACACATTGCATTCAATTTTTGAATCAAGTTTTCTTAAGTAGTACTGTATATCTAGTGTATTCATGCTAATTAGGTACTGAGTCTGATGGTTCTTAACCACAAGTTTAAACAAGTAATGAACCTCGATGGATTTGACACAAGATTATAAATGAATTATACACTCAAATAATAATTTATTCATGACATTCGTTTATGACTAAAAAAGTTTGTTATCTTAGTGGAGTTGTAAGGGAAGATAAAATAAAATAACTAGGTATCCTTAGAAATATTTTTTTATTGAAAAAGAGTTAATAGTACAAACTAAATATAAACCCACTTAAAACTATTGCTTAACTTAGACATTATTCCTTAACTACTATAATCTACTGAAATGTTACGGTTTTTATCTATTTCAATGACATTATCGAACTCTGCATAAACCACACAATTAATAGTTTGCGTTAGCGCTTCTTCAAAACGTACTTCTAACCTTACACTACCATGTTTTATAAGATTCCAATGATTTGCAGAGTTCGCAGATAAGTCAGGAGTCAAATCAAAAGCTAGGAGGCAATATCCTTTTGCATATTGCTCTCTGGATATCCCATTACCTTCATTAAGAAAATGCATGCCTGTTCCCGAAAATAATGTATGGTAAGCCAAAGTATAAATATTACTTTCAAACGATGGTTGTAAAGCTTTTGATGGTATTTGATGACCATCTATATACAAACAAAAAGTATTCATATCATAATTCTGAAAGTCGAATGGGTTTTTAGTCAGACTCCCATTGAATGCAGCATTATTCACAAAACCAACTATACATCTTTTAGGTACTTGGCCTAGAAATATGTTATCAAGGGTTTTTCCTTGAATACCAGATGGAATAGTCAAAACTTTAACTTCAGCACGTGTGATGGGATACTTTGCTGCTGTAGATGCTAATACTTTTTGATGTGCAAGTAACACGGTGGGATTAATTCTGGCTCGACGAATAATCAGGGTTGCATCGGTAATACTGACTTTAAATTTATGATCAACTGAAGAAGCCATAAGATTAAAATTTTCTCTTGAGCGTATTAGTTTAACACACATATCAACTCCATTAATCAGAAATTTTTCCTGGTTGAATATATCCCCATGTAAGTGCCCAATCATTTCAATTTCTTTACTTTCACTTGCAAACTCTTGTCTTTTTAGAAATCCAGTATTACCTTCATCTGTGGAATTCATTTTTCCAGCAACATCTTCATACCAAAGTCCACATGTCAAATGAGATTTTTTTGCTGGAGATGCATAGTTTAACAAATTTTCAATGTAAGCTCTATAAGCGTATGTGTTATTAGGAGGTGATATGAGTTTTTGATTTAAATAAACATCGAGTTGATTGAAAAGTGAATGTAACCAATTATTTACTGGAGCTACAACTGTAGATGCAACCAGCTTAGTGTTATCCTGGTTCGATATTTTTGCTTTGATATGAATAAGAGTATGAGACAAATCAATGTAGTCATCTCCTGCTCCTGGTACTTGAAATTCTAACGGTCCATCATCAGCAAGAGAAGAAATCGGTTTATAATGGATCCATAATCCACTTTCTATGCTTGTTTGAGTAGAAGGTAATGCAAACAAATCCAGTTCCGATTTTATACATTCACAAGAATGACTATGTAAGAAAGACATTTTTAAGTTGAAAATATATCCTTGATTTGTTTCTTTTTATTTTTGGACTTTTTAATAGCACTCCCTTTCGCAATCAAAGATGGACTGAGTATAGATGCTAGTTTCCGTTTGGTTATATATCCGGACCCAGACATGTTGATTCTATCAATCCTGTCATCTGCTTTTCGTTTCAGGTTTGTCCCCACTTCTTTAAGCCGTGATTTTATTGAATCTTCCATCGGGCGTGCATTTACCATATCCGACAATAGACCCACACCAGCAGTTAGTGCTTCCTTACCAACGGCTTTAGCACCACTAGACAGTAATGGTAGAACTGACCTAAACAACCCCCCTAAAAAACTTCCAATCCCATGACCCCTTTGATAAGGTGCACCTTTGTAAACAACCCCGATACCTGATCCAGCTTGATGAGCATAGTAATGTTCATAAGGACATGTAATATTATTTCGTGGAGAATACATTATATTTTTCTAAAATGTAGTTTAATACACACAGTCCCAAATTGGAATGGTACTTTTTGACCTGTGCTTTGTCTTATATCCATTTCAATAATATCGAATTCTCTTCGCATGACCGGTAAATAATGAGGTGGTGAAAAGACATGCATTTTGTTTGCTCCATAGATGTATTTTGAGGGATCTAATGGTATTATTCTCAGAAGAGCAGCCATAACATCCCCCACTATTTGAGGTTCTACTATATCACAATATAGGAATAGTTGGGATGGTAAACCTAGATGTAAATTAGCTGGGCATTTTCCCAAATTCTTCTCAATGAGGTTTCTATTAGGTTCAAACCCCAATTGTAGAGCTAATTTCGGTGATAATGTAACAGAGATTATGGTTTCGTCAGCTGCAGAAAACGATACAAACTTGGATATTTTATCATAACGAAACTTAAACTTTTCCTTTATGTTATTTAATGCAAATAAAATATGTTCAATATCATCATAGCTTGTTGCCGGTATGTGAGTCTTATAGTAAACCGTAGATGGATTGTTCTCGTTAGGCATCCTCATTTTTTTTTTTATGTACACAATGTTCTCATGTTCTTGTACAGTAAACATAGTACAAGGATATTGAAATTCAACCACGCCAACACACCATTCACCTTCCAGTATGATAGGTTTAGATAATTTTGTTGTAAAATTTGTGGTCTTGTTGTCTGGAAAATACTCCATTGAACTGTTGCTAATTAAAGTCAAATAAAAACTTTCCTTAAAACTCATATTTCTTTTAAATTAGATGCTGAAATCCAAGAATTAAATTTATTCGGATAACCTTTCCACTTCACTAACACTTCTTGTCTGTTGTTAGCATAGCGAGAGCGAATTATTTTATCTATTTTATACTCAATGGTGGGGTCGTAATTGACTTTTTGTAATTCTCGTTCATAAAAGGTTCCTGTTATTTCTTCACCCTGTAAATCTTTAATAGTGTATACAAGTCTTGGAGTCCGAAAAATCACCGAAGAAACTACAAATATTTCATCGCTCCAATTGGATTCATAACCTTTTTGAAAAATATGTTTGTATTTTGTTATTCTTACATGATCACCTACATTAAATTTAGGATTTAATACAACAGATTTTTTTTCATTTTTAGTCCTTTCATACAAGTTATTCCACACCGTCATAATATTACTAGAATTTACATCACAAGGACACATTCTAATGCTAGAATGGAAGGTGTGATTGTATGAATATATCAAATCTTGCAGAATATCAATATATTTATGAGTATTTTTATGTGTAAAGTAACGCCACATTTTCATTTTGAGAGTTCTTTGAAATCTTTCTACAATACTTGCTTTTATATCAGGGTTGTTAGTAGTATAGTAATTGATATTTTTTGATTTGAGGTATAGTTGAACATCCTTGGAAACAAATTCAGTGCCTTTATCAGATTGTATGTGTGTTGGGGTGGTGTTAGCTTCATTAAAAATACTTTCAAAACTTTCCTTAATTGTTTTTGAATTCTTTTTTTGTATTGATCTTGCATAAGCATACTTACTAAAAACATCAATAACACAGAGAATATAGTTGAAACCACTATTTTCATTAGAGTAACTTCTCATATCACTTAGGTCAGCTTGCCACAGCTCGTTTACATTAGATAAAATATATTTATTTCTTGGAAATTTTCTCTGGACAGGCTTGTGTAATGTATACGTTTCTTGAGACTGCAACCATTTCTTAACATTATCTCTGTTCATTTTTCCACTCATAGCCTTCGTTAATTTATCAAGACTACTATAACCAGCAGGATTAGCTGGATCATAATAGATTTTGTTTATTTCTAATAAGGGGTCCATTTCTCCCATTCAAGTTTTTGTTTAATTTTTTTAACAAAGTTCTTACTGTTTACTGGAGTATAGAATATTTCTTCAGCCGAAGTATTATTTTCAATTTCAGGTTTTTTGGATTGTAACCCAATTATGAATTCCTGACGTTTCGGGTTACCTATATAAGTAAGTGGTACTTTTATATCCTTTAAAGTTGCAGCGAAAGTTTCCCACCCAATAGGTTCACTTTTTTTGAGTGGTCTCAGTGAATCATTCACTAAATCCACAATATTGCTACCAACAATTTTTTTGTTGTCTACAAATATGGTACCAGTTTCATCCCATATAATTTTGTTTTTGTTCGTTGAAATCAAGTTCAGTAATAGCTCACCCTTCTTTGTATATGTTTTGGGTATTAGACTCAGTATATGATTTGTTGTATAAAACGATTTTGAAGTTTCATTTATATTTTCTTCATCTCTTACTTCTTTCGTCGACGCTTCACAAGAGACTGCATCAATTGCATTATTTTTTTCATTTTTAATGTCTATTTTGGAGTCACTTTCAATACTTTCTTTTTCAGTAGTGCTTATAATGGGTATATGAAGAGGTTGGCGATCCTCTTTAGCATAATTTAAATATCTTTGAAGCGTTTGTAAATATAAAATACACTTCTTCCGATCCTCCATATCACTGTTTAATATGTTTTGCATTTCGGAATCTAGGCGTGAAAGTGGAGTATCAATTGTTTTAGATTGTTTCAATTTTTCAAGTATATTGGGTTCTATAAGCAACATTTTTTTTGCATTTTCCATTTTTAAACAATTGAGCTTACCAATCCACTCAAAACAGAACCTAATATTATTGGTAAAAATGAACCACCTTTTTGTAGTATAATTTTCTTTCTGATTTGGTTAGTTCCTTTGCGAAGTAATTTGCGCAATGTGTTTTTGTATTTTTTCAACTTTTTTTTCTCTCCTTCGTTTAAATCAACTTTACCTTGTAAAACATTGTGAATGCATTCACAAATACAATTTATGGCTTTATCATCACAAGTTTCTAAAAGGGCTTTTCGATATTTCGGTTTAAGGACATGCAGCGCATTTAGCAAATCTTTATACGTCTTCAAACGTCGCAACATCATTCGTGAATGATGGAAATTAGTTGAAGCTTGTCATATTTAAACCCCTTAGAAGGTACATACACAGCACAATACTTATCTACAAAAGGAAATATTTTTGTTTTTATGCGACACACATCATTAGTGTTCTGTTTCAAATCTACTACTAAGTAACCATGAGCTTCTTTTGTTGCATCCTTATAAGCATCTTCCAAATATTTTGGTTGTTCTGGATAAACTTGTCGTGCTAAATATCTAATCTGTGTTTTATCACGAGGGTTTTTAAAAAATATGATGTAACTTGAATTCAATGAGATATCTCGTTGTCCCTTTCCTTGATGAAACAAGTTTTGAGTTATATAAAATACACTCAAATTCCTGTGGTGACTTCCTTTTGTAAATATGTCAACGATACGCCCATCGGACTCTCTCATTAGATCATCAATAATTATCAGTTGTGGTTTCTCTCCATCAAACATACTAAGATCAGGTATGCCTCGGTGGTAAGTAACTTGTTTAAGGTTGTATAATGGCTGCATTTCATCATAGCACCAAGTTATTTGATCAAAATTTGTGTTGCAAATTTCACTCATGTATTTTATAAAGTTTGTCACAAAAACTGATTTTCCACAACCACTTGGGCCAGCAACAATAGCAGTAAATGGATGATAAAAGTGAATCATTTTATTATTTAAACTTTCATACGTCTATTTGTCAAAAAGTTTGCCTTTATAATGAAACAACTTTGTAAAGTTAAAGGTATTATAATTTTATTTACAATCTTTCATGTATTTGTACAGTACCTAAATATTTCACAATACGACTAGCTTACCTTTAAAATTTACTTATAATAGAAACATGCAGTGCTTAATACTAACACGATCATATTAATCAAACAACATGAGTAAATATTTTTATTATTTATACAATTAATTACAATCTAATTACATAGCTTATCTTAAATTATAAAGAAACCAATTAATACATTATGAATTATATAACCTACACAATTTTAACAATTTACCTCAGTTTGTAATGACCCCAAGCTAATGTATCAACCCCATTTTCTTGAATACATCGCTTTGTATCATTGTAAGTTAAACATGTTTTGTTTATTTTTTGGGTGAATATTACATGTTTCAGCGACTTAAATCGAAGCATGCTACAAAATTGTATGTTTTTATCAAACAAACAAGACTTAAAATTTTCTATTTTCATTTTTTTTGTAACACTTTTATTTACCCCTTTAGCTTTTGCAGTAAATTTATCGTCAACTTCGAACGCATACATCTTTGAACGCAACCCTACGAATTCGCTCATAACTTTTCCATTATTTTCATCTTTGAAAAATCCCAACTTCTTTTTATTTAATTTTTGATAACCATAAACGTTTTCTGGTGCGTAATCCGATGTATCGAAGTGTAATGAAAGATCGGGTTTTATGTCTTCATAGAAGTCATCAGTGAAAATTTGATAGATTAAACTGTCAGTATCTGTATATAATAGCTTTATATTTTGATTAAATTTTTTAATCATGTAGTTGTAATGAAAGTCATACATAAGAGTTTTAGATATATCTAATATACTAAATCCTAAATAAAACGGTTTATCAAACAATAATCTTGTTCTTCGCAGTTGTACTGCCACTAAATTTTCTGAAAAAATGGCTAAGCTGTGAAATTCAGGTTTCGCTATTAAATCTTGGGCACCAAGAGATTTACCTCTGTTTGCCCAATGAGTTACCAATTTAACGTTGACTCGTTTTTCAATATTTTCCATAGTTTTTCCGAATACGGAATTATTCATTAATTTGAAGAAATCCTTTTCAAAATCAGATTTAGCTAGCGTTCTCAAATTTGTATTTAAATCTATGTATTTTTTTAACCAAGCACTTTGTGAAAACTTCAGTATTCTATGTACTTTAACTAATTTCATGCCCATTTGAATACATTGTTTCAGATTTCTGTAGTGAATTACATATTTGCATTTATTGTTTAAATTTGGTACTAATTTGTTTTCTTTGGTATTTCCCACACATATATTTTCAGGACATAATGGAAAATCAGAATGAAAATCATGGATATCATCAGGATATTCCAAATCAACTTCTAATATAAAACCAATATCAGATGTATCCGACACATTGAAATTGGTATCTGAATTGACCCATTGAAAGTCTCCTGTGGGAAGAAATTGAGACATTGCCCAACCGTAAAGGTTGTTTGCATCAAGATATGTAAGATATGAACTCGGTTTTTCTTTGTCATAGTCTTCCATGAATTTATTATTAGCTTTGGCATAACGATTGCTACATTGAGAAACACCTCCTCTAATACCCGATTTAATAAAAGCGACTTGATCATAATCAGTTAGTAGTTCTAATTCAACTTTAGTATGTTTAAGCATTGCATCCCAACTTAACCCCGGTGCTGTGTAGTAATGAGCAGGATCTAACTTGTATGTAGAAATACAAAGATTTCTAAAATTTTCAAATATATCAGTAAGAAGCAATACATCAGTCTTTAGATATAAGTCAGAGTAATCTGACATTGTGCGACAATTGAAATGATTCCAAACATTTATGGCATGGTTATAATCATCATCTGTCACATTTGAATCTGTGAGCGAGCTAAAGAAAGCATTTTTTTCAGGAAGAGTTGTTTGTTTTAGACATTCAAATGAGGTCATTGATTCATAAGGATATATACCTTTGCGACGTAAGCGTATAAAATCACTATTATTAGGGAAGTTTCTTTTTAATTCAATAAATTGATGATCATTAAGATTTTTAGCTAACTGATCTAAACTACACGATAAGAATTTCAATGAATCTATAAATCTTAAGTTCACAATTTGTTCATTTACATTTAACTTTTTTGAAAATGAAATGTATCTCTCTTTGTTTTGTGGGATCACCTCAATAGCACCATTGTCAAAATTAAGCGCTTGCACAATAAAATGTGCATCATAATTACTTAGATTGTGTAAAATAACCGGAACATGACGAGGAATTCTAAACTTAGATCTGCATATTCCATGTGCTATGCCTTTAAAAAGACCTGTATTTGCATCACAAACATTAAATGCATCTCCATTTAACTCAGTTTCACAAACATAGCAAAGAGTACTGATTGATAAATGATTATTTGCGGCTGAAACAGGGTTTTTTATTATATTGTTTCTACAAATTGATTCAAGATCTGTTTTTAAACGTTCCATAAATACTTGTGCACAATTCTGACCACTGTATGTTTCATATTTAGATAAACTATCATTATACGAACATTTGATATAATAACCAAAACTATACACCTCATGTTTTTGAACGTTGTTTGTGTATGATTTTGAAGGATCATTAGAACATGTAGTTATTGGATTCAGAAACGCTTCGAAGTCAGCATAGATAACAAAAGGTATCTTTAGTTTTTTCTGATAATTTTCAAATTTTAGCTTATCATTTGGTGTTGGGTGATCAAACCAATCCCTTTTAGTTTTATCTCCGTTAGGCAAATTTGTGCAGATGTGAGCACAGTCATGACTTTTATGGTTATTCAATCTTTCCTGACTCGGAAAGTGAAGTAAACATGAATTACAAATATAAATTGCACTAAGATGATTTGAAATTTGTTTACTTACTAAACGTGATAAGTTTTTTATGTAACAATAATGACTCCTATTTCCTTCGGTTACAAATAGTAAATTAATATGAACAGATTTTTCTGATTTTGTCAAATGTAAAGGACCGACTACACTAAAACTTTTAGTGTTTTTATCATTTTCTAGTCCAAAGATATTGATGATTAAATTATTTAATTTTTCAACTTTAGATATGTCTGCTAGTTTAACTGGAAACGAAATCCCATCAAACTTTAATTTATCTGAGTGCATACTATATGATGATACTCGGTCAGAATTTTTTCTCACCGGATATAACGCGGAAAGTAATGCCCATTTGAAACAAAAGTTATCTAAATTTTTTATATTTATGACGGCCTTTTTATTTCTGATACCTTGTGGTAGATCAATAAATGAAGTACCACGCAAGGGATTGAATTTATTTATATTAATTTCTATTGATGTTATTTTTTTTAAACTCCAACCACTATCCTTTTTTTCAAAAGTGCTGATTTTATGTTTAAAAGTGTCACACAAAGATGAAAATAAAATATTCAAATCATCACCTTTTAGTACTATGTCGTTTGGTGTTTGGAAATCAAAAGAATTGTATAGATCTTTTGATTGTTGAATAAAATCTGCATGCAAAACAAAATTTACTTTGAACACTGTATGTTGTTGAATAGATTCAATAATTAAAATTAACATTTCGTTTTTAATAGAATTTAGAAACAATTCTGGTGTTTCAAAATTTGATTCTTCGTTAGAGCTACGAATCTTATATGTTATGATTCTATTACCAAACGCTGTTTCAACCACTGATACATTGCTCAATGTATTATGCAATTTGCTTACATTATTTTTATGAAGATTACTTTTTAAATGGTTTGCAAAATACCTTTTTTTAACTTCTATAAGACACGTACTGCAGGTGATCACTTCACTTACACTCACAACAGCAGGCTCAATCGAGGAAGTTGATGTAGGTGGTACATCTCTGTATTCCTCTCTAGCAGTTCCCATTGAAGAAGTGGATGGTTCATCTTCGTAACGTACTCTTTTAGCAGATATCTGAATGGTGTCGTCATCAATGTTCCTCTTTAGGGCCCCTCCAGATTGTTGATTGGCAGAGCTAAAATATTTTTTTTGTTATTTACGTAGATCAAAAAAATGTTAAAATTATCATACTTGTAAGAAAAATACTTACATAGAATCTTTTTCAACTTGAAGACAGATATCGTAGAGTTCCTTATTGTATTCACTCTCAAATAACGATCCAGGAGCATCAATAACATCCTCCATTTGTTCACAAATCTTTGTGAGTTGATCATCGATATCTTCATTAAAAAAACAGCTTAAAACTTCATCTTTGTTTGCCATGTTTCAAAGCTTACGGAGTTCACAATTAAACTGTGTTTAAGAAATGTAAAAGTAGGGTATATATAGTGGAGAACACAATACCACAACAAGGTAGGTAAGGCTTTTTAAGAATAAGTGGAATTTTATAATTAACTAATGAGCCCAGTCACTTAGTTAATTCCATCTAATTTAACATTATTGTTAAAAGAATATTTTTGAATGTATCTTTTCCAACTATTTCTCTTGTTATATTCATTAGTATTTTCATTGTTGCTTCATATCGATAAGTGAGTAGTATTTAAGTCGGTAATCAACATGTTTCCAATGATCTTCTGTAGGTACATAACACAACTATTCTAAATCATAAATACTATTTTAATTTCTATTACTTTATGCATTCTACTTCATTTGCCATCATTTTTAAATGAGTATTTTTTAGATGATTCTTTCCCAGCTATTTCTTTTGTTATATTCATTAAAATTTTCTTTGTTGCTTCATATGGATAAGTGTTTGACATTGTGTAGTATTTAAGTCGATAATCAGCACGTTTCCAATGTTCTTGTGGTGGTACATCGTGCAATTTTGCTAAATCATAAATTTCAATCTTTACCAAATGTGTAGAATTTTTTCCTTCATCATTATTAGATGAAATTATGATATTGCCCTCTGGACCGGCTCTGGTTACAGTAGATGATAGTTTATTTTTCTTTGGTGGGGCCTTCTCAAATAATTTGTCTAAGCTATCACCACTCTCACTGGATTTTCTTTTTTTGATTGACTTTGAAGAAATGTCATCCTGGCTTTCATCAGAAACTGCATAGTAGAAATTCTTGAATGTATTTTCTTCAAATATGTTCTAAAACAATTAAATTCTAATCAATTTTAAGTTGTTCTATTAAGTTTACAATTTACAATACCATATTGAAAATTATAGAAAATAAAATAAACTTACCGTCATCACAACGTTGAATACTAGCACTGTTGCACAAAAACTGTTAAATTGTATTTGACAATACTACGACAAGCACTGCACGGAACTGTAGAAGGGAAAGAACTTTTTTTGAATTTATACCAAAACTTATTCTCATTATCAGCTTCCACATTAGTAGTTATCTGGTTTTCAAATAGCGTAGGACCATTAGGACAACATTCCTTTTGTATCTAATCTAAACTTGTTTAGCTGTTGCAACAATGACATTCCTTGTTAAAACAAATTTGATGGATTATTAATGGGGTTCATCCTGTTTTCTAGGCCAAGTACCTAAAAACAATGAGCTCAGGTGGTGAATCATTAGGTGGGTATACAATAAAGAATAGTCATAATTTTAGAATGGAAGGTGTGATTGTATGAATATATCAAATCTTGCAGAATATCAATATATTCATGAGTATTTTTATCCCATCACACGTGCTGAAGTTAAAGTTTTGACTATTCCATCTGGTATTCAAGGAAAAACCCTTGATAACATATTTCTAGGCCAAGTACCTAAAAGATGTATAGTTGGTTTTGTGAATAATGCTGCATTCAATGGGAGTCTGACTAAAAACCCATTCGACTTTCAGAATTATGATATGAATACTTTTTGTTTGTATATAGATGGTCATCAAATACCATCAAAAGCTTTACAACCATCGTTTGAAAGTAATATTTATACTTTGGCTTACCATACATTATTTTCGGGAACAGGCATGCATTTTCTTAATGAAGGTAATGGGATATCCAGAGAGCAATATGCAAAAGGATATTGCCTCCTAGCTTTTGATTTGACTCCTGACTTATCTGCGAACTCTGCAAATCATTGGAATCTTATAAAACATGGTAGTGTAAGGTTAGAAGTACGTTTTGAAGAAGCGCTAACGCAAACTATTAATTGTGTGGTTTATGCAGAGTTCGATAATGTCATTGAAATAGATAAAAACCGTAACATTTCAGTAGATTATAGTAGTTAAGGAATAATGTCTAAGTTAAGCAATAGTTTTAAGTGGGTTTATATTTAGTTTGTACTATTAACTCTTTTTCAATAAAAAAATATTTCTAAGGATACCTAGTTATTTTATTTTATCTTCCCTTACAACTCCACTAAGATAACAAACTTTTTTAGTCATAAACGAATGTCATGAATAAATTATTATTTGAGTGTATAATTCATTTATAATCTTGTGTCAAATCCATCGAGGTTCATTACTTGTTTAAACTTGTGGTTAAGAACCATCAGACTCAGTACCTAATTAGCATGAATACACTAGATATACAGTACTACTTAAGAAAACTTGATTCAAAAATTGAATGCAATGTGTATGCTGCCAACCGTTTGCCAATATATACAGGTATACCTGCGTACATCATAAGTAACTTGGATAGCGATAACAAACCAGGTTCACATTGGATCGCCATGCACATAGATGCAAATGGTTTTGGACAGTACTTTGACTCTTACGGACGTTCACCACAAGGATATCACCGCATGTTTTTAGAAAGGAATTCTAGAATGTGGAATTACAATATTAACCGAATCCAAAACGATTTCACTACAGTTTGTGGAGAGTATTGCTTATTATATCTGTATTATAAGTATCATGGTGAAACATTGAAAGATTTTCAGCAACTATTCGGAGACAGTACTATAAGTAACGATGAAATATTATGTGCACTGTTCAAAAAATGTTTTATAGATAATAAATAAAATGTAATGAAATTATGACTAGTCTTTATTACATACCCACCTAATGATTCACCACCTGAGCTCATTGTTAAGACCTCATTAGTAATCTATTCTGTTATCAGTCGGATGTAAAGGATGCTTAATGGGTTTTAGTAACTTTTGAATGGCTTGAGATACGTTAAAATGGATGCTTGCAATCGATTGGGAATGTGCCGAAACCCCCAATTTGACACCAAACTTTTTTTTTTTTTTTTTTAGCCGACCAGGTAGGCGAAATGGTATTTTTTTCCCTTTGAAAATTGTGAGACAAAACTGTCAAATCATTTTGTGCCATTTTTCCCTTGAAAAATTGAGCCAGTACTTTCGAATACTATCTACTGACTTTTATGCTTAAAAATATTATACATTTTAAATTTTATAAAAACTGAGAAAAGCTTACCCTAAAAAATAAATTCAAAGGTATGTTTTTATAAAACAAAGGAAATTCTATTTATATTAGTTTTAGTACAATTCTATATGGCGTAAAATGACATTATCCCGCGAAAAATACATAAAACATAGACAATGCTTTGACGGTAGAAAGGTAGTACAAAAGTATAAAGACATAAAGAGTATATATTTATCGTTTGTAGCATAACGACTGCGTTAATTATGTAACTAAAGAATAATTAAGATAATAAATAGAACAGGTAGGATAGAATCGGCTAGTGGTCAGTAAGTAGCATATCATTTAAGGTAGACTAATATCATCATTTATATACCGTCATTAAGATTTAAAAACAAGTTGTATAAGTGTTTTCTCTTTTTTCTTGTAAATATAAAATCGAAAGTGTAGTATAAAACACTAAAGTATATTTCATTTTCATTTATTTCAATTATTTATTTCCCAAACAATTGACATTGTAACTTTTGAAACTACCATGGTTATCAATACTATTTAGATTTATAACGGGATATTTACCATGATTGATTGTCTTTCGAGTTTCCCGATATTTCGGCACAGTTACATGCGCCATGATCACGGTTGAACTGAGTTCAATAATCATGGTAAATATCCCGTAATAAATCTAAATAATAATTTACATTGAGTCGGAAAATCATACTTATATAGCGATTTCATTATGTACTCTTCATGCCTATGAACCTAAAAACTTAATTTAAACACACAACAGAATTAATATTTTAACAAACTCAGCAGAAATTTGTCGAAATGTCCTATTCTACCTCCCCTAAAAATTTTACACTAAATACCGACTCATGAAATCTTTTCCTGAGCAAAGACATGCCCAAAATAGAAGAATTATATTCATAAACAGATACAGGTTCAGATTCAGCTCGTAACTAAGCTAATGATTGGGCCGATTTCATCATAGCCTGGGAGCCCAGGACAAACGAACCTGTGTTATTTTAATGCAGCTGAAACTTTTTCTGGGCATGTCCCAAACACAGGGAAAAAGCCCGATGGTACCGTGGGTTACGGATTATGTAACCAAGATATGCGATTTTTCTTATTTTTATGGTCCGGAGTATTCTTGCCCATTCGCTTAAGTACCTCAACGTTGGAAATGTGGTCCATCCAGCTTATTAGCAGCATTCTCCACCTTCGAACACTTAACATTCTGCTTATTACAGCGAGATAAAAATCATGATTTGAAACGGGTAACATACCATGATTTGAAGGTTTTTGAGTTTTCCGATATTGCGACGCTGTTGCAAGCGCCATGATCACGGAAACAACTGCATTGTCATTGTCTTTGCGATTATTCACAACAAAAGTGTGTCCTTTGCTCTTTCTCTATTCCAGTGACTTGAGTCCGCGTCTTCGGCAAAAAGTGGCGTGTTCAGTTTATCCAGTTTTTGTGAGACATTAATTGGCGATTCTCGGTTCCGGATAATTGCAGTTTTTGCGATAGTCACTGCTCGAGTGCAGTCGCTCGATTGCAAATGAGGTTTGATTGTTGCCCTCCGACGGGTTATCGGGAGTTGATTGTGCATATTGTTCAAATTTCAATTGTGCATATCGGTTGATGGAAAATACATATATAAGGCTGAACTGAAGCAATTGTCGACGCTACAACGTTAAAATCGGATATGTAGGATTGACCTACTAAGTTATTTGAATAAGTTTAGTTATAGTATGATTTATAGGGTCGATTTCACCTTGTTTTATCATAAAATTTAATCTAGTAATGTTTTGCCGTGTTAAACTTAGAGTCTTTGTTTATAGTTAATTTAATTTAATGAACAATGCTTTCACATCTTATAATTATAGATTTTCAAATATTTATGACTGTTCCTGTTATTAATGACTGGTTATCAAACAATGCATTGCCTTTACTTGCATTTTTTTATCGTTGTTTTCGAAATGAACTACTTGTTAAAATAATAAAATTATATAGGTATATTTTTTAATATTAATTTTTATTTATTTTAATTAGCGATCATCGGTTCTCTAAGTCGATTGCAGTCGCTAAATTGCAAATATGGTTTGATTGTAGCCCTCCCAGGTTATCGAGAGCTGATTGTGCATATTGTTCAAATTTCAATTCTGCATATAGGTTGATGTTTAACAAGGGATTTTGAATTGCAACTAAAAACTTTAGTGATTTGCTATGGCCGTAAAGCTTTAAAAGGCTTTAAAGTATTTTTTTGTCTTTAGTCAAGGTATTGTACGTTTTGCAACAAATAAAAATATCAATCAATGGTTTTATAGGGCCGTGGTAACCGCGAAATGAATATTCAAACCATACAAATCTGAATAAAATAGAGCTTGTAGGCGTAAAGTCATGAAAACACAATTCAGGTATCGCATCGGGTGTTTAGTCGTTTCGCACCACGCTGTGAGCCGTTAATACCAATATGAATCGACCTAGCGGTATTTTGAATGGGTCGTTTCGCACTGTAATGATTGTAGCGGTGCGAAGTGCCTTAGGTATATTTAAGAAATTTAAATTTATAAATCTAAATTTAAAATTTAAGAAAATTTCCCGATTCTAATGCCTTTATTTGCGCCTTTTTTTTAAATGCGCCTCTTTTCTCTGTTGGAGGTCATCCTGCTTAACAGTCCCTCCTACGGTAGTTTTTATTTGGTCAGTCCAACTGTTCATAGTGCAACTTCCACGCCGATTTGTGCCCTCTACCTTTCCTTGAACAACAAGACGTTTGATGAACTGATTGTCGCGTCGAGAGACGTGTCCGAAGAACAAAAGTATGCGAGACTGTACTACTAAACACTTTATTTTACACCAAACCAAAACAAAACCATAGCTACAAAATTCACAAAAGAGGAATAATTATGTAGTCGTAACAATAGTTACTAATCAACAATAGATGGTTTAATTCGTCCTGCGATCGGTCCCGTATTGGTTAGTATAGGATTGGTCCTTTACTATTTTGATTTTTTTATTTATTTATTTATTATTTAATAAATTTTATAAAAAGGCCTGCATCGGAGGTCCGAACAGACAAAGTCAGTGTTGTGTGTCAGTCAGAAGTGAAACAGGTCCCAACTATAGTGATGCATCGTCTCGTAATAAAAAACTGAGAAAGAGGGTAGATCGCTTCGTCTGGGAATTAGGAAACTCGAAAGACAATCGATCATGGTAAATATCCCCTTATACATCTAAATAGTTATTAGACGAAATCAATATATTTACTCAGGAATGTTGTAGCTTACAACATTCAATTCTAACAGAAAGCTTTATTACTCGTATAAAGTAAATAATTAAAAATTACACAATTAATACGTTTGCTACAACGAGATGTGTTGTGCGCCTTTGCCCAGCAATGGGACGATATGAGCTTAAAAATAATAATTATAATTAAGTTTCCCAACCACCATTTTCACTCGAACTATAAATAAAACCCATAATGAGGCAGAAACAAAGAGTCGCATTACGCCGGTCGTTGAATTAAACTGTGATAAATAACGAAGTTGTGAGCCGGTCGTCTAAAGTTATTTAATAAGCGAGTAGCCACCCTAATCTGCCGCGATAGTTCCAATGGTAATTACTTTCAGAAGGATCTGAATTGAAAATTACTTTTTGAAGTAGATAGTGCCAATGGAATATAATGTTATCCCTTTTTGCGGTCACGCATGGATTGGTTGTAGGGTAGCATTTTGGACCTATTTTTATTACGGTTAATAAATTGCGCTGACTTTGAAAGTACGTCGCTGTATCGTATTTAGGAGATTGTGAGAGAGCTTTTAAGATTTTTAGTCTGATTTATACATTGCTGGCTGGGATTTGTTATGTTCAAGTTACAACTCAGCCAGGCAGCGACTATCTAATAGTTTTTTTTATATTAAACAGGTTTTTAATTTATGTAGTGTATTATTTTAGTGCATTGTTCATTGTATCATTAATATTGTTTAGATAAGTTTATATTGTAAATCTTAGTTGTTGATTTTCCTACTAATAAATAAAAAGAATCGTCTTTTATGTGCTGTATCTGTACAGTGATACATGAGTAATTTTACTTGTAACAGGGCAATTAGCTACTTGAGTAGATGTGACAGCCTGATTGAACAAAATGGGGTTTTAGGTATGGCATATTAAAGAACTATTGCGCGAGCGCATGTGATGTGTGTAAGACCGATATAATAAAGACCAAAAACCCTGGCACAGCAAAATGTCACGGGTAAATGCGTTGAATTAAAAAACTTAATGTCATTGTAATTATTTCGTTTTTAATCTAATTCAATGCTTTAGACTTATCACCGAACACTCTGACCTTAAAAATATATTTATCTATACAAGTAAGTCTATTATATTAAGTATATCAGATATCTACTACCTTATTACAAGCTTATAGCTTGCCAAGGGGCTAGATGTTGTTGTGTGGATTGTCCGAATATATTTATTTTTTTATGTTATGATATTGACTTTATTTATTAAAATTTTACTTAGGTCAGAATCGACAAGAGTATTCTAAGCACTAGTTTTCCTGCACTGTTCAATATACATTCTAAAGCACGCGAAAACACAAAAGTCTAGTTTTAGAAAAGAGATTTCTATTCGAATTTAGAATTCATCGCCAAAATACGAACTCAAATCGCGTGCACTAAACCGCACGAGCTCGCGAAGTCTTCCCTAAACCATATTGACATGGCGTTGCTTGAGCAGTTTAACTTTTCGTGGAACGAGTGTTAAGTTACCAACATTTATCTCTTTAGAAATCAGGCAATAAATAGCTCAGCTTCGTGCTGTGGCAGTTATCTGAGCGGTCTGAAAACAAGAGCTATATTGAGCTAATGACCGCCCTCTGATTATTTACAGCAATCCGATACGATTGAATAAGCGATTCAGTCAGATGCTAGTTTATGAATTTTGTTGCTTATAATTTAAGTAAGTACTTTGTACGATTGTACTCAGATATGTCACAGCGCTGTATACCAACGCCATTTTGAAAAAATATAGCTTTTTGAGTCACGTGATTGAAGACCGAAGGGATAAATATCGTCTATATGTTTAAATATTGTGTTTGTTATTTCTGTTTGAAAAAATATTAACTATAAATCTGTTTAATTTTTTAATGATAGTAAACTACCCTTTAGACTGTGGGTAGTTTTATTATAATTGCTGTAAATGCAGATAGAACGATAAACTAAGTTATAGAATACACATGAAAACACGCGCGACTTCAGAGCCAATCGAAGCGCGCGCATTGAGTTTTACTCAGACAGTAGGCTCCTCAACCACAATACCTATGCAAATCTCATGCAGTACTGCATGAATGGGTATTTCTTCTCAGATCAACAATAACCTCTTGAATTCGTACCGCGTGCAGTAAAAAGCCCGCTTGCCCTTGCGCTATCTCCTCGTTACATCTGCGTTATAAAGAGCTTACCCTTAATTTATTGCCTTGTTTATTTCATATTATTTCTCTCTAGTGAATCTTCCCGCTCATTTAGAATGATAAAATTATAATTGGGAGTTTGAATGAGTAGAAACTGAGGCAGAAATGTACGTTCTATTTTATGCGTATATCATGTACGATATGTAGTATAATGTTGTGGGATAATGTTCTCGGAAGGAATTGTAGTGCACCGAGACAATCCTCTTACACTATTCGCTCGTACAAAGACGAGAGAAGATACAATGCAATGTGGTTTGACTGCAAAATTGAATACGTGAAAGTTTTATAATATATATACATATCTACATGTGTTTTTCTTATCTTATATATGTTTTCTTCTGTTGTCTATTTAAATAACAAATTCAGGTAAGCGGGGTTATTTGACCAATTCAATGCTTGTAATAAGTCAAGCCCGAAGTGCCGGTTCGAGCGGGCCCAGTCTACTAAAGAGCCTTTATTTTGACAAAAAATGGACTTAAAAATTAAAACAATAAATAATAAAAACTTGTATGAAATAATTCTCAGTAACACATTTGTGAATAGTTAGACTACAGTAAAAAAAAATATTTGTGGAATCATATGTATATTTGAAGTTATATATAATAAAAACCATATCACCGATTTTTATACAATGCTAAAGTAATACAAGTACAATTATTTATACTCTTTTTAAATTACGAATGACCCTAAATATTTTAATATTATAATCTCTTTCAATTGGGGACTCCGAAAATATTTAATACTTTTACAAAAAGGATAATTTGTAAAAAACGTCTCATTCAATGTTTAAATTTACGAACCAATATTTTCAAACATTCTTTTTTTAATTGGGGACAGCAAAGAGATTGGTTTTGAAGGAGGTTAGTGTACTTTACAAGTTAGAAAGGACTCACAAAACACGAGCCGAGGATTTGAGGTCAAGTGCGAGTCACAACGTCCATTAACCAATATTCAATTAGTGATCAGTAATTAAGTGGAGCCGTGGGATTTCAGCTTTTAGATCGTTTGCTTTCAGCCTAATGAGGTTTCATTAGATCTCAGAAATTAATAATGTTTTATCGGCGAAATTGCCGGTAAAAATAAGTTGGGACATGTACTGAACCCATGAAGTTTTGTGTCTGTTAATGAGTTTGGTTGAAAGGTGTCATGTTCAGAATAGAAAATAATTATAGTTTTTATTCAAACTTATTAGATAATATAAAAACTTTGGTATTGCTAAATTAGTAAGTAAGTACTAAGTATAGATAACTTAATGGAATAGATATTATTAAGATTAAAAAAAAATCAAAAACTTCAAGTCTTAAACAACACTTTCAAATCATTATCGTCTTTAGAAAAATACGTTTATATTAGGTCCTTACATATGAAATTGGCGTTTTTCGTACTGGCCACTTTAATCACAAATTTCTCCTCTTTGGTAAGGAATTCCAAATTCAAATTTGTACAGCTATAGACTCATGTATTTGTGCTTCGATGATCGTCATTCATTTGTTTTTTTTCTTCTGTTTTTTTCTGTTTGCGTCACTCATTTTACAAAATGGAAAACTTAAAATATCGCATTATTTACGAGTACGAGTTCCGCCGTGGCACTAGTGCTGCGGAAACAACTCGAAGGGTGAATGATGTGTATGGCGGTCGTGTTGCAAAAGAAAACACAGTTCGTTTTTGGTTCCAACGTTTTCGTTCTGGAAATTTCGACTTGCAGAACAAGCCCCGTGGACGGCCTGAGACTCAAGTTGATAATGAAGAGTTGAAGGCTATTGTGGAAGCGGATCCATCGCAAACCACGTCCGAGTTAGCTGCAGGCTGCGGTGTTAGTGATAAAACTGTTTTAATTCACTTGAAGCAAATTGGGAAGATTAAAAAGCTTGAAAGGTGGGTACCTCACGAATTGACTGAAGCAAACGCGCGTCGACTGCTGCGTTACATTACTAAACCGGCACAATAATGAAGGTATTTTAAACCGAATCATTACCTGTGATGAAAAATGGGTTCTTTACGATAATCGGAAGCGCTCAGCGCAATGGTTGGATCCTGGCCAGCCAGCCAAATCCTGCCCCAAGCGAAAATTAACCCCAAAAAAGTTACTTGTAAGCGTTTGGTGGACTAGTGCCGGTATTGTTCATTACAGTTTTCTCAAATCTGGCCAGACTATTACGGCTGATGTCTATTGTCAGCAATTGCAAACCATGATGGAAAAGCTAGCGGCTAAACAACCTAGGCTGGTCAATCGCTCCACGCCACTGCTGCTTCACGACAACGCTAGACCACACACTGCGCAACAGACGGCTACTAAATTAGAAGAGCTTCAATTGGAAAGTCTAAGACATCCTCCGTACTCCCCGGACCTTGCTCCAACAGATTACCATTTTTTTCGAAATTTGGATAACTTCTTGCAAGGGAAAAAATTCAACTCCGATGGGGCAGTCCAAATCGCCTTCAAAGATTTTATTGATTCCCGTCCGACTGGTTTTTTTAGTAAAGGGATCAATGAACTACCTATAAGATGGCAAAAGTGCATAGAAAATAATGGTTCATACTTTGATTAATTAAATATATTATATTAAAAAATATTCGACTTTTTGTTCCTCCCATACAAAACGCCAATTTCATATGTAAGGACCTAATATAAATCTGCTTAAAATGGTTACTTAGCTCTCTGTCTGTCCGTATGTCACTTTAGAAAATCTAAGAACTATACTTTTGAAACTTGGTAAATATTATGTGATCTGTGAACCGTCTAAAGATTTTTACACAAAACTTGATTTTTTTTTTTATAAAATCCATACGTGTAGGGTATGTACATACCTACATTATATAGGTATTTAAAAAGAGGTTTATTCTAAATTAAGCGAATGATAAAACTACAAAAAATTATGATGAAAATAGGCTGTCGAAGATCTAGTAGGTATTTTTTTTATTCGTCATACATCGTAAAGAGCAATTTAATAATTTACCTTTAATTTATCAAGTTAAACAACACTGCGCATGGTCAGAACTTTGAAGTCTGAATGCTTTATTACAACAAGTGTATAAAATGTTGAAATACACGAAACCCTTGCTGCATCTCATACGTACCTACCTACCAAATTAATATGTATATCGAAATCAATTCATATTATTCAAATATCGAGGGGTCAAGTGTTTGTATGTTCTGCAAAAACTTTCTCCTCGGTCTGGCTGTTAAATAACCATATGTGTACCTATTAAAGTTTAGCAAAATGAAAAATAGAAGTTGGCCGATTCTCACACCTACTCTATAATGCTCACAAAATTTCATGAGAATCGTGCAAGCCGTTTCGGAGGAGTACGGGAACGAACATTGTGACACGAGAATTTTATATATAAGATTAAGAAGTACTCAAAATCGTTCATCATTCATCGGAAGATGCAATTCCAATTTTGAATCACTTCAGTCCCAAGTAGGTGGTTTCACTAATGGGTAGATAATGGTAATCTGGCTGTGTGGCAGTGTCACTGGAAGCGAGTTCTGACGCCGTCACCCAGCCGCCTGGCACACAGGGGCGTAGCTAGTGACAAAGGCCCTGGGGCAAAAAAACTGGGGCCCCCGTACTAAGTAATAAAGATATTATTATAGATTATTTATCTAAATTAATAATGCTATAACGCTGCGATTAACCCACGATTCCAGAATTTTAGTTCTAACCTACAGAGTTTGCCGTATAATTTATATTCCTAAGTTCTATTCGAAAATTTCCTACATATTCTAACATCCAATATTACTTTTTACCATCAAAATTAGCAGATTCCGGTTTAAGAACGTTTATTAATCTCAAAAGAATAAGCACTTAATGAGAACACTTTTTATTCATTTGAATTATTAAAAAAATTAGCAGATTCTAGATATATATAAACTTTAGCACTGTACTTTTCTTTTATGATGTTGTTTGTAGTCAACTTTATTATTGTCGGTGTTTAATATGTACATTAGAATATCTATGTATGCATGTCTATTATATTAAGTATATCAGATATCTAGTACTCGTAATACAAGCTTAGAGCTTACCACGGGGCTAGATGTTGTTGCGTTGATTGTCCAGAAATATATATTTGTTATTTTTTTTTATTATATTATCTTCGTCAAAGGCATCCTTTGAAGACTTTAGAGCCTCTTCAACTTGGGAGCCCCGTGGACTCCCCGGACACTGGTGGGGCAGCCTCCTAGCCCACCAGTAGCTACGCCCCTGTGACACATTAATTTGTTCCCGCGAGATGATCTAATTCCAGATTTGCGCCACGCCAACGTTTGCGAGCGTTTAGCAATCTACTGAGATGCTTTAAATCTAAGGTGCAGCGATTACTAATTAACTTGGATTGTGTTTCACTAGGGATCTTTGAACTGAGATAAGATTGAGATGAACGGGAAATAAAATGATTAAATAAAACACATGTCTAAAAAGGCTACTGTAGGATTTCCAGTGCTACATTAGGTCTTTAGGTGATGCTGTGTGAGTAGTCCGGAAATATTTAAAATATTTTAAAATAGAAGGGTTTAGATCATAAACCCGTTCTTTGCTTTGTCTGTGACTTGCAGAGTCATTATTTTTTATACTTCATTAATTACGATTACCTATATAATACTAAGTTTTATAGATCGAAACGAAGTCAAGAATGTTAAGTACGACGAATAAATTACCATTATACCAATTTAACAGTGAAGGCAAACATGGTAGGTGTGGTATTTTCTGTGACTTATCCAACTACATTTAATTTTCAAAACTGCTTGATAATGCATTGGTAATATTTACAACCTGCCAAAAATAGCATCACAAATCCGGGTTCCGATTTTTGTCATTTGGCTACGGAACCCTGAAAACCGGTTTATATAGGCCTATTTACTATTATCTTAAGTAAATAGATGGGAGGACGATATTAGAAAAGACTGGGACAACGTGGAATAAGCCGCAAACAGAGATACATGGAAAAGCCTAGGGGAGGCAAACTGATACTGATACCGATGTCGAAGATTAAATATATTATTATTAAAAATGCATGAAATATATACAAATTGTATTGTAATTATCAGTAATAATCTACGAAAAAAATATTCTAAAACTACGCGCATTTTTATACCTACCAAGTTTCTCTCATAGAAATACAGTACAAACCACTTTTCGCACTTTCCCATTTCATTTAATTTTACTCCAGTACTAAATATTAAGCAAAGGAGTTATCAATAATTAAAGCAGTCTGCACTTATCGGTCCAGCGGAATCTGCGAGCTCAGCTCTCCAGCCTTACAGATTAGCCAAACGAAGTCGAAAGCCGTCAAAACGGAGTCTGAACTCACAAAATCTCGCTAAGTTCTGATATTAATAACTAGTTTTTAATCTACGAAGCGGCCAGCGGTACTGGGATTATGGGAACTTGGCGGCTTCTTACTTCTCTATTAGCAACTTGGTCTGGGGTTGGGGGATTTATCGCCGCTTCCATTCTGGGAAGTGATAAGGAATGAGTGTCTTTCGACGACTTCTTTCGGTTAGTAGAAAGGCAGGTTGGTGTGGTGGCAGCTTTCAATCTCGCCTGGGGACGAATCTGGTATTGTTTTATCATTCGTTTCCTGTCTTCTTATCCAAGTAGTACAAGCTGTTACTCTCGGTGTCGTCAAAGGATTTTTGCAAAGCCAATTTTCTTTTGAGAACGAGAATATGTATACAAAATTTCAAAAGTATTGCTTCAGTAGATATACTTAGTTACAAGAGGTAGAAAATAAACTAACTCTGCGCATTTATTTATATTAAGATATTCATCACCGAAAAAGTTAAAAAATAGCCGCGTTTGCTTAGTTGAAGTGCACTTGATATTCATGACGAAGGTCGTGGGTTCAACCTCCGCCACTACGCATCACTGTATTTTTTATGATGAAAAAAAAATGTGTGCTTTAAAAAAACACATGCTTAAACGGAAAAGAGCTTCGAAGAGTTTGAAGGACATGACATGTGTCATTCACAAACTCGCCCTTGGCCAGCGTGGTGAATTTAAGGCCGAATTTCTCTCGTCAACAGAGAAGTCTCCAGCAGTGGGAACATAAAAAGGGCTGTTATTTGCTGATATGATTTAAACATGTTTAATATACTGCATGCAGCGCTCAGTTTGGGTTAGGTTCGTAACAATAACGACCAGTAGATCCAAAATAAATACAGTACATACAATATACAGTAGATACTAAATGAAAGTGCAAGTTTCACTACCAAATACAGAACAGATGTTCAATATATTTTATTCCTTTAGTAGTATCTGTAGACATAAATAAACTAATGTCGTAAAAAACATGTTGAGAGCTCGCCCGTAGTTCATAAGGAGACGTGATCAATCACTCGGAAAACGTCTCTGCTCCCACTCAGCTCTCATTCAGACTAGGAAATTGTTTTGCCTTTATGCCTAGTATTAGTTTTAATGGGGTTTTAAATGAGCATTTAGACTTTGAAAGCTTTTACTTCACTCGCTCTTTATGTTATATATACAAGGTGTTTAGGCAACATATTTTGATATTTTGGAACATAATTTTATTCTACAACATTTCGATGTGGAGCCTAACTTTTTAAAAAGGCTTTTCATAAATTCCACGAAAAAAATTAATTTAAAGATTACTTTAAGTTTTTTTTTTGACATAATTGCTTCCAAATCGAAAAATCGTAGAACAAAATATGTTCACCAGGTCCATACTTTATATACCAATTTCGAAATACATTATTATGTATAGATGGTGTAAGTACTTAATGGTTTACACTTTTATAATAAAAAACTCTAATTTAACTTGTATTATAGGTATAAAAGTACATTCGGAAGGAATCTTGCAACTTAATTTTGAAGCTGATATCTTCAAACGATTGAGCTATAAATTTCAATGTACTATATACTATTGGTTTTGAAATAATTCATGGTTTATTGTGTGACGTGTCATTTCAAATACTTAAAACATGAATGACTAGTTAATTCTAATACGATCCAACAATATGGGTATCAATTAAAAGAACTTGCGGTGAATAAATAAAGAAATGAAGTGACATCACTCTAAAACCTTAATTAATGGAATTTTGCAATATTGTTTATAGTTTTCATACAAAGTATGAGATAACTCCAATCCATGCATCCATTCGCTGTAGATTAGTGCATTTTTAAATGGATTTGGTTGTAAATAGCTAGAGAGAATATCGTATACAGTTTCGACTGACGCATTACGCTGCGCGAGTGTCACCTTACAGTATACACATGTAATTATAAGTGGATAGTAAATTGGAACTTGGCGTTAGTATTTAAGACAATGCCAGAGTATCATTAGCGATTTAGATGTGTACTGTGACGTCCCTATGACCATTGATTTCCTTTAACCGACACGAAGATTCAGTCTGGTATCGTTACTCGTTTACACATGAACGTATAATAATGTAATTTTTAAACTTTTGACGAACAAACATCATGAAACTCGAAAAACGAATATTTAAGTTTGTAACATAAATATTCGGAGTCTCGTTGATTTTTCAACACATTGAACACGCATCTTAACTGTTTCTTTAAACAATGATGGACAGCAAATTTAAATCTGAATTTAAATAATCACACCAGTGTGCAGAATATTACAACAGAATAGTAAACATTAGGTATCAATGGTTATTTACTACATACATACCTAGAAAAAGGATAAAAATCCTGTTATTTTTATCAACGGGGAAACACGTAAAAAAGAAAAAGGCATAGATAGGCATCTATCATATTTATTTAAATTTCTACATACCAATAGCACCAGTAAATGAAAATAGCTGTGCAAATTAAATAAATAATTATAAATAATAGCCTATTTGTATCACGAAAAGATAATTCACATAAGATATGTGAATTTGAAACAAAAATAAAATGCAATTATTATTAATGTTGTTCTTATTCACTTTAAAGAAATTACATTTAAATACTCAATACTCAATTCATTTATTGCTGTTTACACATTGGTTGACTTAAATATAAGACATAGTTTTTTGAATTGTGTATGCATGTTTCACAATGTGGACCCTGTTGGGCGTTACAGCAAGTGGGAGGCAGACCGAGGCTTTTCATAATGTTGTTAATTGGTACCTACATGTCATGATATTCATTAGTTAATTATAATTTAAAAACAAAATAAAATCAGATCTAAAATTAAAAATCAAATTAAAGTCACATAAAAAAAAAATAAAAAAAAATTATACAAGTTCAAAGTTATATTTAAAACAAAAATGTCATTTAATGAAAATAAAATTTAATTAATATTACACACATAATATTGAATTTGTCAGTATAAATATTACGTGTCTATAATTATGTCATAAGAAATTCATTTAATTCATAATAACATTTGTCAATAAGAAATAATTTTAATTTGTTGGCGAATAATACATTTGATTGGATGTTTTTTATTTCGTTTGGTAATTTATTAAATACTAGCTGTGCTCTGCGGTGCTACCCGCGTTATAATGGATGAAGTACTCTTAACCAACAACATATTTATTTGAATAAAGATTAATATTATTATGTTGATACAACGTAGACAAATTATTTCGACCAAATTAGGTACCATAAAAACGGTTTTTGTGAGTTAATCTTAAAAGATAGACATATACTATCGCGGACTGTTTTTTAGATCATTAAAAGAGCTATTATTCTTTAATACATATTTTTTGTGTATCTTGAACCGTTTTCACGGCGCACGCAACGGAAGGCTTCAAAGATGAACAATTTCTCCCGTTTTTTACACATTTACCACTATATCTTTGCTCCTATTGGTCGTAGCGTGATGTTATATAGCCTATAGCCTTCCTCGATAACTGGACTATCCAACACAAAAAGAATTATTCAATTCGAACCAGTAGTTTCGGAGATTAGCGCGTTCAAACAAACAAACAAACAAACAAACAAACAAACAAACAAACAAACAAACAAACTCTTCAGCTTTATATATTAGTATAGATTTTGATTGACATTTTGTAAGGACCGGAACTGTGTATGCGCAGGTTTGATGACGGTTGAACGATTTTATTTCTACTAGGTCTAAGCTCATATTTTCTAGGAATTTCGTCAAGTGTTCTGTAAAAACTAGGGTACTTTCGAACGAACTTACACATTTCTAGAATGTAGATTGAAGGCAAGGTCAATATTTTAAACTTCTTAAAGAAAGGTTTGCAGCTGTCTGTTCTTTTTATTAACCCCCGACCAAAAAAGAGGGGTGTTATAAGTTTGACGTGTCTGTCTGTCTGTCTGTCTGTCTGTCTGTGTCACCATAGCTCCCGAACGGATGGAGCGATTTCAATTTAGTTTTTTTTGTATGAAAGGTGAGTTTTGCGCGAGTGTTCTTAGACATGTTTCATGAAAATCGGTTGGGCCGTTTAAAAGTTATGGGGGTCAGAGTGGGTAAGGAAAACCGAAAATCTGCAAATATACTAGTGTGGGGTATCAAATGAAATCGCATCGCGTCCACATTACATAATATTATGTTGTGTTACGTTTAAGGAAATTAAGGCAATCCCTTAATTTCCTTAAACGTAACACAACATAATATTATGTAATGTGGACGCGATCGGAATCGGGGGTTTTTCTTAAATTTTAAATTTATGTGAGCGAGAATACGCACACATTTCTTTTGCATTATGAATAGGTCTTGTATGTCCGTGCTATCGCCGTAGAGAACAATGCTGCGAGATAAGTGGGAATGCGTGTGTGCGTAATAGGCATTGAGCGCTGTCGGAAGGTCAGTTGTCCTAATTGATTCCCGTAACGCGTACGTGAAACTTGAAAGTTTAGATTTAATTTTTTTAATATGTTCTTTAAAGTTTAAGTGGCTGTCTAAAGTAATACCGAGTAGTGAAAAACTATTTACGCATTCTAGGTGTGCATTGTTAAAATCTAATTTGATATTTAATGTTTTTTTTTGATGTGGTCTAAATTCCATAACTTTTGTTTTTTCATAGTTGATTAGCAAGCCGTTATCGTTCATCCATCTAGCTATCTCCGTAAGAGATTGTCGGGCGGTGTTAATTATGTCTTCTGAACTAGAACATGGCATTATAAGAGAGATGTCGTCTGCAAACAAGACACAGGGTGTTTTTATGTGCTGTGGTAGATCATTTATATATATCAAAAATAGCAAACATCCCAATACGGACCCCTGTGTACAATTCCACGTGACGTAGTGCGCGGTGGATCTGATATTCGTAATAGTGGATGTCTCGTAGTTAAAATGTTCTATTTCTACATACTGTATGCGGTGTTCCAGGTAAGACTTGAACCATTTATGTACTGTTCCTCTGATTCCTATTGACAGTAGTTTCCGTAGTAACAAGTCAAATTGTACTTTGTCATAGGCTTTAGACATATCGAGCATGATACCTACCGCGTATTGTCTTTTGTCTCGGATACCTAAAATGTTTTCTATATATTTATAAACCGCTAAGGTAGTCGAGTGGTTCTTTCTAAATCCGCACTGAGCTTCGTTAAATAAATTATATTTTTCACAATAGGAATATACACGATTACACATTACTTTTTCAAATATTTTGGACGATGTCGGTAACAAAGATATGGGCCGGTAGTTACTTGGGTCAGTTGTTGATTTTTTTTTGTGAATAGGCTTAATTATGGATGTTTTTAATAAGTCAGGAAAAGAACCTTCTATAAACGATTGGTTTGTCAATAAAAAATATGGTAAAGTTAGTTCGTCAGCGCAAAATTTTATTAGTATTGGTGGTATTTCGTCGATACCGTAGCTTAATTTGTTTTTTAAGCTACGGATTATTTTATTTATTTCTTTTGGCTTTACGGGATCTAAAAATATACTTTTTTCTGACTGGATAGGAACAGATTTATTATTTTGTGTTATAGAGGTAGATGCTGAACCGACGGACGCAATAAATAAATGTCACATACATCCACCAATTATAACAATATTCAATATTCTTACGAATTTATTCAATTTCTTCGGTCATATTTTTCGACAATTCAGACGATAACCATAAAAGTCCCAATATTGATAAAGGTCAAGAATTACAAGGTGAATGGATGTGAATGATAAGGTGAATGAATGTGAATTATCGTTTAGTAACATAATAAATTAATGAATAATATAGTAATCGTTACAATATACAGAACCAACTAATGGGGTTCGTTACATTAATATCCGCGAATCACAAGAAGACATTTTGTAATATAAAAGAACACGTGCGAGAGATATTAAAGGAACACCTCTAAGAAATATCTATGGTATCTGAGAAAACAATAAACTCCAAGAATCCTTAAGAGCCCTCTGTCGGTTAAACATCTATAAAATTAATGTTATTTCATCCCCTCAGAGCACCCTTTAACGCCTACTGCTTAATCGACCATTATTCAAATTACACTTCTATCTATTTTTAAACGGTTCGGTAAATAAGTTTGGGGTTGCATGTTTGTAGGGGTGGTTCTTGAGGCGTGTTGGAAGATAAGATGCCTGTTAGAGGTTTGGATCTTGAACATGAGTTTGATTCCCGTTCGTTCTCAATAATATTTTGTTATTCCTATTTTCTTTGAAGTGGCAGTGGGCAGGCCATATAGCACGCAGAACAGATGGTCGTTGGGGCCGAAAAGTTCTGGAATGGAGACCACGAATCGGCAAGCGCAGCGTAGGACGTCCACCTACTAGATGGACGGACGATCTGGTGAAGGCTGCGGGCTCACGGTGGATGCAGGCCGCTGCCAGCCGAAACTACTGGAAATCTTTGAGGGAGGCCTATGTCCAGCAGTGGACGTCTTATGGCTGAGATGATGATGATGATGATGATTCCTGTTTTCAAAGTTTCCAAATGAAAAATATGTGATGCCTTGGTCAAAGTTGCTGCCTCACGGTGGATGTAGTTAGCGTCAGATCGGAATAATTAGTCGTTTTGAGTGGTGCTTTAGTCCAGCTGTGAGCATCTAATAGCTAAATTGAGAAAAGCAAATATAACAAGTTAATTAAATCGGTATTTTACATTTAAATACCTGTTATCTAACGAATACTTATATTATCAGCAAGCACTAGGAAGTTGTGTCAATAATATTGACAGGTGCTGTAAATTGACTAGGTCAGGTGCGATTAGGCTGGGTGATGTAACTGGATTACTTCGAATATTGAGAAATATAAAACCTCAAAGACAGCAAAATAGTTATTTTATGAATTCCTGAAATCATCATCATCAACACCCCATTAACGTTCCCACTGTTGGGACACAGAGACTTCTCTTTTGACAAGAGAGTTTAGGCCTTAATTCAACACGCTGGCCAAGTGCAGGTTGGTGAATGTCACATGTCTTTCAAACTCTTCAAAGTTCTCAGAACATGCCTGTTTCCTCGCGATGTTTGCCTTCACCGTTAAAGCAATTCCTAAAATATGTCTTTCAATTAATACGATAAGAACCCCATTTGTTGACATTCCGCTGAAGATCAGAACGCCCTTCATATTAAATATTCATTATCGCTAAGGGCGGCGTCACTTCGTTATACGCCGTTTATCACACATCAGATGGTGCTCACAATGTTTGAGTTTTTCATATAAATACTCAACATTTTATAGCATTTTGGAAATCCAATTGTTTTATTGGGAGAGAAGGATGCAAACTTTAAACATATCTTAAACATCTATGTCTAGTACCCGGCGCTAAATTTTGGATTTTACAGCCTCAGTGGCGCGGTGGGCGGAGGTCCGCTTGCGGTGCAAGAGGTAGCGGGTTCGATTCCCGCCGAGGGGTCATGTGTTTGTATGTTCTGCAAGCATTTTCTCCTTGGTCTGGGTGTTTAGTATTTATAATAAAAAATATCTATCTATGTATGTCTATTATATTAAGTATATCAGATGTCTAGTACCCGTAACACAAGCTTATAGCTTACCACGGGGCTAGATGCTGTTGTGTGGATTGTCCGGCAATATTTATTACTTATTTAATTTATTATTTATTTATTTGCAGCATTATAATTATTATAAAATATTTATTTATGTGTTAACAATAAAAAATATATCAAAATTTTGACTATTATTAATACTTCTAGTATGATAAAAGAATCTTGAATATAACATGTAGAAGAAGAAGAGTATTTATTGATATATAAAAATTACAACTTTGCACAGACAGACAACCAAATCTTTTTCTAAAAGGACCCGTTTTACCTTTTGGGTATGGATCCCTAAAAACTAATTCGCATCGAATTGAGCATTTAGAATTTAGTCTATATGGTAGACAAAAAAATACTAAAACAAAAGTTTTTAGGTACCGAACACCGAACGTGGACGTCACTCAATGACGAATATTATTAATTAGATAAAGAAAATACAGAATACATTTTATTTTAATAAGGAATGTTTCGATAATAAAATAGAGATACATTTATAAACAAGAATATCGGATTACTGGAACATAATCCGATTACAGATATGGAAATATAAAACAATGTATTTCAAAATTAGAGGTAAATCTATCAAGATACAAGATACAAAATTATTTATTTCCATAGTTTGATTTTACAAAACTTAGACACGTCAAATAGATTACAAAAAAAACATATAGGTCATAGGTGCTTATAGATAAGTAGGAAATAAATTTATGGTATCTGGTCGCTTCGCTTTTTTTACACTAGAGCAAAGAAGCGATTAGAAACTCTAGCTCATTTTTGTATTGAAACTTTACAATCATTATTTGTTTGTTAGTCTTGTTTTTGATATTGTGTTGGAGCAGATTCCGTCCCAAGCAGTTTTGTCCTCAAGGTAATCCGATATATTATAATAAGCTTTTTTACAAAGATTATTTTTTACAATTTTCTTAAATTTAGTAATTGACAACTGATGCAATTCTTTGGGAATCTTGTTGTAGAAGCGTATACATTGCCCTTTGAATGATACATTAACCTTATGCAGCCTAGTGGTGGGCAAAGCGAGTTTATATTTATTTCTTGTATTTACATTGTGTTTATCACTATTTTTTGTAAACAAATTAATATTTTTATGCGTATACATAATGGCGTCATAAATATATTGACAAATGACGGTCAATATGTTTATTTCTTTGAATTTATCACGTAGCGAATCTCGGGGACCCATATTATAGATAGCACGAACAGCCCTTTTCTGCAGTACAAATATGGTATTTATGCGTCCTACTCCAGCACTCCCCCACAGCAAAATACCGTATGACATAATGCTATGGAAGTAACTAAAGTAGACCAGTCTAGATGTTGCAATATTAGTTAAAACTCTAATTTTTTTGACTGCGAAAGCAGCAGAACTGAGCCTTTTCGACAATTTATCTATATGAGGGTCCCATTGAAGCTTGCTATCTAAAGTTATACCTAGGAATACAGTATTTTCAACGAGCTCTAAATTGTCGCCCTTTATTTTAATATCTACAGAACCTTGTTTTACATTAGGTAGTGAAAATCGAATACATTTAGTTTTATTTTCATTCAATAATAGATTATTGGATTCAAACCAATGGACTACTTTAGAAATTGCATTATTTACCTTGTCAAAGTTATTAGTGCGACGATCTATTTTAAAAAGAAGTGAAGTATCATCAGCAAATAATACAATTTCATGTTGATCCTGTACAAGATGTGGCAAGTCATTTATGTATATCAAAAAAAGGTAAGGTCCTAATATGGATCCCTGAGGTACACCCATTGACACTAAGGACCCTGGAGATCGTTTCCCGTTGACATCAACTCTTTGAATTCTTTCGCTTAAATAGGAAGCAAAAAGATCCAAGGATTTGCCCCTAATTCCATAGTGGCTCAATTTCCTGATCAATGTTTCATGGTGCACGCAATCGAATGCCTTAGATAAATCACAAAAAATTCCTATTGCATCCTGCGACTTTTCCCAAGCATCATAAACATGAGTTAGTAACTCAACACCAGCATCAGCAGTGGACTTGCATTTAGTGAAGCCATATTGCTTGTTATGTAATAAATTATTTGCATCAAAATGTAATGAGAGCTGGCTTAAAATAAGCTTCTCAAATATTTTACTAAATGTAGGCAGAACTGATATTGGTCTAAAGTTAGTAGGGTCCGTTGTATTGCCCGATTTGAACAATGGTACAATTTTACTATGTTTCATTAGGTCAGGAAACACTCCAGAGTCTATGCATTCATTGAATATATTAGCCAAATCAGGTGCCAGAGTAACTATTAGTGGTTTAAGAATGTGTACAGAAATACCCCAGAGATCTTGGGTTTTTTTTACATTTATCATTTTGAAGGCTTTAACAATGTCTTGTTCGTTGACATGTTTAAAATGAAAGATGTTTTTACAATCAGGTACGTTGTTTTTTAATAATGACACGGCAAGATCATGTGAAGAGTCTAAAGAGCTTGTAGTTGACATAGGAATGTCTGTAAAAAAACTTTCAAAAGCTTGTGCTATCTCTAAATCATTATTAATAACTGTTTCATTTACTTTAAGTTTGTATTCATTGTTATTGTTCTGAGTTTTGCCAGTCTCATCATTAATTATTTTCCAGGTAGTTTTAATTATGTTACTACTGTTTTTAATTTTTGAACTTAGATAATTTGATTTTGCCAATTGGCAGACATTTTTGAAAATTTTTGAATATATTTTGACTTTATCTTTGAATTTTTCACAGGAGTTATATTGCTTTTCGCTATACAATTCATACAATTTTTGTCTGCTTTTATGTATACCTACAGTTGCCCACTCACTAAAACCAGGTTTGTCTGAGACTACAATTGATTTAGTTGTAAATATGACATTAAAAATGTTATAAAATTGATTGAAAAATGTACTATAAAGTTGATTGGGATTGTTGTTATAGTAATCAAAAGGAAGCTGTAGATCCCAACTACATTTAAACCTCTCAAATCGATTTGTAGTCACTGATACAAAGCTAATTTTCTTTTTTATAATTTGTCTAGAACTCATATTAAATTTTACATATTGCCCTAGATGATCGGATTTTAGGTTACTTATTATATTTTTGCTGATTACATTTTCATTTAGGCTGGTAAAAATATTATCTAAACATTTTGCTGATGTGTCTGTTATTCTGGTTGGTTCCATAAATAAAGGTATTAAGTTATAGGAACCAAATAAATTGCATATTCTAGTATTTAATGAATAGATTTCTAGGAGATCTATATTAAAATCCCCGCAAATAATAATACTTTTGTTTTTTTTACACATTTTAAATAAAACATCATCCATAACCTTTTCAAATATTTCATATGATGCTGACGGTGGTCTGTATACGCTTACTACAAAACTCTGCTCCAACTCCACACATGCTATTTCAATTTGGCTTTCAACAGACAAGCATGTTATGTCTTGTCTATTCTTAAACTTTATTGCCTTATTTAGCAATATAACACTACCGCCTCGAATAGCATGTGTTCGTATGTATCGTATAAAAAGGCATGTTTAAACTCAATATATGTTCAGTATTCAACCTGCTACAGTCGTGTTAATTACTCCTCCTACCTACCAACACTACACAAATGTTAGCCTAAACATTCACGGATTAAGGATCAACTCACTCACATATTTCACAAACGAAACAGTGAATAAAACCAACTAGGTATAATATAAACCAACAAATGGTGTTAATACACAAATAAGTGGCGCGACCTGCCGGCAACGGTGGCAACTTTGAGACTTATGAGTTTGAAATCGATTTATAATTGTCCGGGCACACGTTTGCTCTTATCGGGAACACTCTGAACTTCGCACATTAAACACCTAACTAACTTCACGCTATTCCGCTTGCTACTATTATATATCTATGGTTACTGGCACTAACTATTGGATATGCTGTGGTTGGTCCCTACTAAACTCTAATATAATAATGTTACCAGAGGATCATCCCACGTGAATTTTCAAATCATTGATTTTGCCTAGAGAATTGGTAAATGGATTTCTGATTTCGTAAATTTGTAAATAAAAAGAATATAGAGGTACATGTATTCAGAGAGTTGTTCCGGTTGTATGTAACAGACTGCTGAGTGAAAAAATAACCGTGGCAATTTCTACTAACTTTTGCTTGGATAGACCAACAAATACGATCCATAAAATATTCTGCGGTATATGCTTACTAACTTTCTCATGCCCTGTGGCTTGATAAGCAGTTTCACTCATTATAAAGCTAATTAGTGACGTCATTCCGCTTAACAGAACGGTTTGTTGTGATGCTCTGTTTAAGAACTTGCTTTTAGAAATATGTATGAATAAATAGAATTAATTAGTTCTTATAATCTTATATAAATAAACTCAATACTCAATTCATTTATTGCTGTTTACACATTGGTTGACTTAAATATAAGACATAGTTTTTTGAATTGTGTATGCATGTTTCACAATGTGGACCCTGTTGGGCGTTACAGCAAGTGGGAGGCAGACCGAGGCTTTTCATAATGTTGTTAATTGGTACCTACATGTCATGATATTCATTAGTTAATTATAATTTAAAAACAAAATAAAATCAGATCTTAAATTAAAAATCAAATTAAAGTCACAAAAAAAATTATTTATACAAGTTCAAAGTTATATTTAAAACAAAAATGTCATTTAATGAAAATAAAATTTAATTAATATTACACACATAATATTGAATTTGTCAGTATAAATATTACGTGTCTATAATTATGTCATAAGAAATTCATTTAATTCATAATAACATTTGTCAATAAGAAATAATTTTAATTTGTTGGCGAATAATACATTTGATTGGATGTTTTTTATTTCGTTTGGTAATTTATTAAATATTTTGATTGACATTTTGTAAGGACCGGAACTGTGTATGCGCAGGTTTGATGACGGTTGAACGATTTTATTTCTACTAGGTCTAAGCTCGTATTTTCTAGGAATTTCGTCAAGTGTTCTGTAGAAACTAGGGTACTTTCGAAACTCACATGTGTTCAACGGGTTAGCGGGAGATGCCTTTTTTACTGTGAGGGATGGAAATCTGCTGACAGATATCACAAAACCTAAGGGTGCTGTGTGATAATTTCGGATTGTCGAAACGACCCACTAAAAACTTCCTCGGTTGCCAACCATGCATGGAGCATTAGGAAGGATCTCCATAGGAACACAACAGGTGATCTGAGCTCGCCATTTGGATACATTACCGACGTTTCAATTCCCATCAGGAAGGAACCGTCCTCAGGGGAGCGGGAGAGCATCACTAGTCAGACCACGCGACACGAACATAAAAACCACCAAGGTGTACTAGTGTATACTAGTACACCTTGGTGTGTAGTATATACTAGTCCTATCTACATTGGAACAGCGTGGTAAGATTTGGTAAAATTTTGAGGCAATCCTAATATTTTTGAGGGAGACCAATGTCTAGAGTCCCACGGCCAAAACTACAAGCTTTAACCCGCGACTAGCAACCGTATAGTTTTTGGAGTTTCAGTTCATTTTAGTAGCTCAAACGTACAAATTATTAAATTTCCTGTGTTTTTTCCTTACCAACTTCCTCATACTCTCTGGCTTTCGAAAGCAGTTTCATTCATTATGTCGTGGCTAATTAGTGTCGCGAGTTCCGTTATGACGTCATTCCGCTTAGCAGAACGGTTTGTTGGGATGCTTTGTTTAAGAACTTGCTCTTGGAACTTCTGTGGATGAATAGAAGGAATTAATTAGTAATTATACGATAGTTTTATTCAAACGTACGCAGTTCCTTTGCTTGCTATAAAATACGTCAGGACTGTGTCCACTGATAGGCGTTTTTCTTGATTCAAAACTCTGAGCTTAACCTTTTTCGCCAGCAGCACACACTAAGTGTGTCATGATGACTTACAGATCCGAAACGAGGTGCTTAACTTTAGGCCTTATGAATAGACTCAGAGTCACACGAGCTATGTAAAGTAAACTCAGAATTTAGTAAAAAATAAAGGTTATGAACTCTGCCCAGCAGTGGACACCATAAACAAGAATCGATGATGATTTCCCGAAATGCCTTTTATTTTAGCTTTTTATTTGACAACCCCGTGGCTCGGTGGGCGAAGATCCGCCTGAGACACAAGAGGTTGCAGGTTTGATTCCCAAGGGGACCAGATTTTGTACTATCTACAATTTCTGGATTCGTGTCTTGTGTTTTCTATGTGTCTTATGTATTTACAAAAAAAATATATCCACGTAGTATATCAGTCACTTAGCACCCATAGTATAAGCTCTGCTTAGTTTGGGGTTAGGTGATGCTGTGTCATTAGTGCGGAGATATTATTAAAGATATTATATTAATTAAAGATAAAAAGCTCATTTAATCAAAAGCTAAAATAAAGTGCAAGCTTAGCTTACGAATCTAAAGCTACATTTATTTCGGATAAAAACGAAACTAGGTATTACCAACCAATCGAATCTTTCACAGCATCGTTGCAAGATCAAAACAAGTTTACAACTAGGTACATAAAAAACTAATCTCTATACTTAAGAAAATGAAAATGCAAGCGCAGCTGCTATATTGAGATTGGAAAGTTTCCGAATATTGTTCCGAGTAAACCAATCAAGTCGTCTTAGGGCTTCGGAGCCTGATTGCATGAGCTTGAGGAACTTCGGGGACCCTTTGTTCATCTTGCATAGAATAGAAGATCAAAAATATTGTACTTTGTGCTTTGATAATGCCTTATGATTGGCGACCCCAGTGGCTCGGCGAGCGGTGGCTCGCTTGAAGTCAAATTCAAAGTCCAAACGTTGATTTTCAAACATGGACAGGTCAACTTAAAGCTAATTAAATAAAAACTAAGATTTAGGCTTACGAGAGTTCGATTCCCATCGGGGAACAGATTTTGTACGATCTTTAATTTCTGGTTCCGGATCTGGGTATTTTCTATGTATCATACATATATATGCTTGTACGCAAAAAAATATCTATGTAGTATATCAGACACCCATTAGTTCGGGGTTAGGTGATGCTGTGTGATTAGTCCAGAAATATCTTATATATAAAATTCTCGTGTCACAGTTTTCGTTCCCGTACTCCTTCGAAACGGCTTGACCGATTCTCATGAAATTTTGTGAGCATATTGAGTAGGTCTGAGAATCGGCCAACATCTATTTTTTATTTTGCAAAACAACGTTTGCTGGGTTCAGCTAGTTTATTTATAAATAAGCTCAATCACTCTTCAGACGTACAATGTTCTTTGGAAGTAGGTTATCTTTATAGACTATTATTGTATTCTATCCGGACACTACCTATCTTCTAGTATCCCATAGCTGGGTTATATGGCGCTCACGAGCGGAGATGGGGCAATATTCTTACCATTTGCCTACTGCGAATAAATTAGCTTAAATTATCTCTAATTGTGTTTAATGTGATGTGATTAGGGTTTTTGAGAATATAAATAAAAGTGCAAAGAAAAAAAAACTAACTGGCAAAGCCAAGATTTTTTTTGTGTTAGTGGATGAGGCATTTTCTAAGGTTTTCTAAGGTTTGTTTACCAACTTCTTCAAGGTGATCGATGTTTCTGCAATTACTTTCAACCGGAATAACCAGAAATTGTTTTCCAACCCATATCACCGAAAATCTAATTTGATTCTGGATTTGAGAGAGTTGACGTCTTACGTCTGAATTTATAAATATGTATATGTAGAATAAAACGAAGTAGTAAACAATCTTAAGATTTTGATATTACACGATTAATTTAACAAATCATGCATTTGCATGAAGCAATCAACTTGCAGTTGTAAGGCATCCCATAGCCTGTGAAGGCAGCTGCTGGAAACTGTGTAGATTCTTTGTACTTCGCTAAGACTTACACTGTAGCTGGATTATAAGGTCACTGAAGTTCAATGAACTGAGTTCTTAAAATTGTAAACAGTAAACATTTTGAAGGTTGCCATGATGCTCCACGAACTGTAGACGCATTCTGTAAACTCATTTCGATCCTTACAAAGCTGAATCCGCGGTGAGTTTAAAGTTTTGTATTCTGTAAAACTCGATAGCGTTCGAAGTGAGCTCGGTCACTTGAGTGATTTCGAGTTCGGATTCGATTTTTACAGAATGCGTCTGCTGAACTTTTTATTAAGACTTTTTGTGACTTTCAAAATATACGCTCGAATTTCAAAATATGGTTGCGATGCCGTTGCGTTGTGGTTGTCGTGGGGCTGTGGTCTTTCAAATTGGGAGTTTCGCGGCAAACGTCTGCGGCACGGCAGGTATAGCATTTGACGTACGTTCAATTAAATGAAATAAATCAATTTAATTTGCATAATTGACTGACATAATGTTCTCCTTACAACCGCTAGCGAGCACGAATTATAAACAAATGTTGTAGATGAGCGAAGGCTTAATGTAGTATCAGCAGTGATTCTTAGATTTTTCAGTGGACCTCTTGTTTTGATACGGGCATCACCCGCAAGCGTGTTTTAATTAAACCTCCATACTAAATTAGAATCCGATCGCAAAGTATTCCAAATATTCGGCCCTCGCTCCGACGAGGATGAAAACTTATAAATACCAGATTTCTTTTAAACAAATAAAGCTTTAAGGACAAAAAGTTAAGTATTAAATAAAGACAGAGATTTCCGTAAAATTTTGTGATTTTGTGACATCATAATTCAGCCGTGCGACGTTGACTCTTGGACAGAGACCTCCCCGTTTAACTTTTTTTGCCCTCACATCTTTGTGTTCTTTGTGCTATTTTGAAAATTATAAATATTTGGGGATTGGTATATATTAACCGTGTCCCTGATGCGCAGAGTCCGGGGCAGTCGAAACAATATCCTAAAGACCGTCGGAGATGACATTTACTCTCCACTATGGAGGTCTCTTCTGCAGAGAGTGATAACTGAAGGAACATTTTTCCTGGATTGATCGATCTCTGCACAGGCCAGTATCTGTCTATGTCTATCTGTTTGTTATGTTATTATAAGACTTAATTAAGAATATGGACCTGTGTCTTTAGTAAAAGTATTTTTTTTATTTATAAATTACTTTTTTACGCACATTGTGTATTTAAAGTCAAAAGTCAAAGTCAAAACTTTAATTTCCTTAGAAGCACATAGCCTACATGGACAGGTCAACTTAAAACTTAATTGTTTAAACAAAAAATATCAAGGAAATAACATTGTCTTGACAGTTCGCTTCAATGTTTTATACTGAGTTGAGAATCGAATAGAACAACACAGCTTTATCAGTTATTACAATTTTGCCTTTAGTCCCTTTTTTTAACCGACTTAAAAAAAAAAGGAGGTTTCTCAGTTCGACCGTATATGTTGTATTATTTTAGCTTGTTCTGAGAACTGTATAAGTGATAACCATGTTGTACACCAATATTGTTATAATAACAACATAAGAGATGGAAGCTGAGTTGTTCTATTCGCTTCTCAACTCAGTGTAAAAAATTGAAGCGAACTGTCAAGATAATGTGATTTCCTTGATTTTTGTTAGTTTTTATTTAAATTAGCTTTAAGTTGACCTGTCCATGTATGCATAGGCTTCTAAGGAAATAAACGTTTTGACTTTGACTTTGTGTGTAATTTACCAACTCGTACTTGGCCAGCGTTGCGAATTAAGGCCTAATCTCTTTCGTCAAGAGAGAAGCTTCTGTGTCCCAGCAGTGGGAACGTTAATAGAGTGTTGATGATGATGATTTCGCTTGGAAGCAAATCACATTAAACTCGTTTAAACACGTACCACAATTCACCACTCGGTTTAAGCCCAAAAAATGCTTGATCGTTTAATTTCACATTTATCAGACACAGTTGAATGCTCACGAAATGCAGTGCCCAGGTATTGCAGCTCTCCAACGCTAAATGCCAGTGATGACCACATCACTGGACTACCTTGCGGCTCGCCGGGCTCCATGGCTATAGTTAAAGCCACTTGATAATTACAACTGATTTATACATTTAAATTTGTTAAATTTATCACTGATGAAAATGTTCATTAGTGGAAATGCAAGCTTCTGCAATTAGTATAATATCCTATTTTTGTGATTGTTTTCCAAAAATTTGGATGTATTGCACATATATCGGTAATTTTAAGAAAATAAATTAAAAATGAAGAAATTTTGCCTTAATTTTTAAAGCACTTATACCTATACTTCAGTATGCTTCAATAAAATATTATAATAGAAAATATTATATCATTTGTAGTTTTCTTATTAAAATATTAAAATTGGACGGAAAATAATGTAAAATACTATTTATTTAAAATGCTATATAATCAACGGAAAACGTGGCAGAATGTACAAATATTTTTTGCGTTAGGATTGTAAGGCAGAATATTAATATTGCAATGCTTCATGACTGCATCAGGCTAAAATAAAAAGTATTTCAAAAATGTTTCATTACTCATGGCATATAATAATATATTACTACGTAAGTTATGGTTTACATAAAACCTGGATTTATATATTTTATCAAGGTAAACTTAGTACTTATATTGTTCTGAGAAATGTTGGTACTTCTTTATTTGAAAAGCAGTTTTTAAATAAAAAGTTGTTCAAGCCCAAACAACTTTTTAATTAGTTTTTATTTTTACGTGGTTAAATTTAATTCTTATGGAAAACTAACAAAGAACACAAGCCACTCCAAGCGTAAAAATTTAATCATTATATATATAAGTAAATAACCTATCCTCTGATGACTATTGCTCATGCAATGAACAGAAAGGAACACAAACATAATTATAAAATTATTTTGTGTCACAAAATTAAATAAATATTAATATACAATTTAAGAAAAACCCCTGATTCCAATGCCTTAATTTCCTTAAAATTAAAACACCATAACTGCCGTCCTTATCATAAGTGCAATAACTAGGTAAAAGCTACTTTCGAGAAAAACGCGCATAAAGATTTTTTTTTTGTTTTTCATGTATCTCAATTTCTATACAAGGTATCGATTTGAAACTTTCACAAGGCTATAGATTAAAATGTGTAGAATATTATGTAGTACCTTGAATTGGTAAAAGTGTTGGCTTAGTTACCTAAAATCACAGAATTTTACTTATGTTTAGTACTTTAATATAAATAGATAGAATGATTACTAGTCATAACCGAAATAAGTAGTATAGTTATTTCCCTTATCATAAGCAATTTAACATATTTCACTTTTGAGTAGCAGGCAATCCCTATTTTTTCTTGTATGTTCAACCGATTAGTGCAATAAGTGTCGAACATATTTCGGTTTTCATTAGTAAAACAAGCTTAGATGTCAGAGTTGTTATGTTATATAAATTGGAGTTGGATATTTAATTTATTACGCAGTACCACAGATTAGATGGCAGTACCTACATTTATTCTGTATAAATAAAACAATTTGGTACGTAATTAAATCTTTATTGTATGTCATACATACATAATCAAACGCCAAGTAAAAAAAATTATTTGATTCTTTAGCATAATATGGTATATATTTATACATTGTTAATATTATAATATAATATATTATATTGTATTATATTATAATAGGTATTTATATGTTATTTTTATGAGTATCTATATATTTATTTATATGTGGAGTAATATGTAAGTCTATAGTATAAAATATTTGTATATAATTTTTTTGTTGTATTACTATTATTAATTATTATTATAATTTTTAAGTCACCGTCCAGTTATTTGCTGTCCATTTTACTCTCCATCCAAAGATTGTCTGAAAGAAATTGCTTTAAGCAATAAGGCCGCCCATTACGCATTTTGTATTTAGCAGTAAGTCCCTTTTTGTATTGTTTTATCTGTTAAGTAGTTAAGCGTACAGAACTTTTATTTGGAACAATAGGAAATGTTTTTTGTTAATTTTTATTTGAAGGAAATTCAATTCTTTCCATTCGCTATTGCCATGTTTCTCTTTGTCCTTTAACATGAAAGTTTCCCTTTTGACCCTGACCACCATGATGATCTATATATCAATAAAAATGAATTGCTGTTCGTTATTCTGACTAAAACTCAAGAACGGCTGAACGGATTTATCTTATCTTTGTCTTAAAATGTTCGTGGAAGTCTAGGGAAGGTTTAAAAGGCGAGAAAAAATCGAATAGTTGCCGGGGAAAAAAAATCAATAAAAACCCGTGCGAAGCCGGGGCGGTCCGCTAGTTTTAAATAAACTCTTGGTACCGTGTTTCCGTGTTATTTTAAGCTGAGATGAAAAGTCTTCAGAGTCATAAAAATCAGACACTGTCATGACTTTAACGGTATTTTTTTTTAGTTTGACATTTTCACAGAGTCTATGAAGTCATCAAAGTCGTAAACTTTTTTTTTAAGTGACAATTCGACTTGGTGGTTAAAATGATCAGAGGACATAAAGGTGTGTCCAGGCTAAAAGTACTTTACTGATGATTCATCAGCAGCAATCAGATTGCTATCTAAGTCTACCAAAAAACACATAAACGCCCAGTTTTTATTCTGAGCTGAACAGTTATCAAGAGACCCATAAGACTATATGTTTTGCGTCAAGTTTATGTACTAATAAATCTAAATTTCAAATATTAAAAACCCCCGATTTCAAAGCCTTAATTTCATTAAAGTAAAACACCATAATATTTTGTAATGTGCACGCAAAGCGCTTTCATTTGATACCCCACTCGAGTATATTTGCAGACTTTCGGTTTTCCTTCCCCACTCTAACCCCCATAGCTTTTATACGGCACAACCGATTTTCATGAAACATGTCTAAGAACACACGCGCCAAACTCACCTTTCATACAAAAAACTTAATTGAAATCGCTAGGGAGTTATGATGTCCCAGACAGACAGACAAACAGACACACAATCCAGACAGATAGACACGTCAAACTTGTAACACCCCTCTTTTTTGGTCGGGGGTTAAAAAAGGGTACGTACGGAATCCCTTTTCCGTAGTGTTTTAATGTTTGTTAATTATAGTCATTCAGTCCTCACTCGCGCCACACTCACCTTTCATACAAAAATTTTAATCTTCTATTAAATTAATTTCTATCTTTCATATTAAATTGAAATCGCTTCATCCGTTCGGGATCTATGATGTCCCAAACAGACAGACAGACACAAAGACAGACAGACAGAAACGTCAAACTTATAACACCTATCTTTTTTGGTTGGGGGTTAAAAAGGATCTGAATGCAGAAATGATGTCTTCTTGGCTTCGTCCAGACACAGTTTCGTTCCATCATAACCATACTTATTGCAGTTATGGTTAGTAATTCAATGAATTATTTTAGGTTACCTTGCCACAACTCAAGTTATTTCACTCTTGATAAGTAAAACAAGACCAAATCCATAAATTATTTTAGGTTACCTTGCCACAACTCAAGTTATTTCACTCTTGATAAGTAAAACAAGACCAAATCCCTAATATATTGCGGTTATGCTTAAGAAAAAAACGGGAATGGTAATAGATACGTAAAAACTGTCAAAGAAGAAAACGTAGATCTCATTTTGCTGATCACGAATATGTATATAACTCTGTTTGGCCCAAAACTCGAGTTATTGCACTTATGATAAGGACGGCAGATAATATTATTTAATAATGTTCACGCGATGCGCTTTCATTTGATACCCCACTCGAGTATATTTGCAGATTTTCGGTTTTCTTTCCTCACTCTCACCCCCATAACTTTTAAACGGTTCAACCGGTTTTCATGAAAAATGTCTAAAAACACCCGCGCCAAACTCACCTTTCATTTAAAGAAAATTATTTTAAATCGCTCCATTCGTTCGGGAGCAATGATGTCCCAGACAGACAGACACGTCAAACTTATAACACCCCTCTTTTTTGGTCGGGGGTTAAAAGAAGTATCTTTTATACTAAAACTTATACCTATTAAGATATTACTCGTTGTAATTCTACTGTGGAACGTTATATCCACCACAGTAGTAACGGTCTTCCATAGCGCCAGGTGTATACCACACACAAAATAATCAGATATTACGTGCGTAATCCACTTTTTTGAAATTAATTATTGAACAAGAATAATAAATGATTTATAAACGAATATTTATTCTCTCATCTACGACCGCGCCAAGCGCCGCGCTACAGATGACATTGCAGAAATAGGTTTGCCCAGTGAAGTGTCTTCCTAAACACTTATTTGGTATTCCTCGAGTGAGCATTGCGTACTTCATGAAGCCAATATACCGGACACAATATCAGTTCGACTTCACTTCTGGTTATTGGGAAACTTAGGAGCCAATATGGGTTCCGGTAGATATATTGATCTATGTGGGTTCGGTAAATATTGATAGAGATAGTTATCATTCATAAAATTACTAATTTGTACTATCGAATTTCCTAAAGTTGGAGCTACCTTGACCTTCCAAATATTATAATTTATAAATTCACAATCATGAAAATCTGTTTTGTAATTTTTGGGACATTTTTAAAGACATTTCAGAAGAAATATTGTATTTCTAAAGTTTATTAAGGCTGTATTTTTACTAACTAAGGTTATTTTTATAATGAAACAGCTGCAGGGAGCGTATTCCCAACCTTTGAGGTGTGTATTACGAGTATGAAGGTTTAAATTACCATAATTATTAGGTTTTAATTATAGGTATTACCATGCCCTGTCTGAGCTCATGTTGTAAGCACACATTAATTTTTAAGACCAATTGTACACACATGAATGCAATAAATGATTTGATTTTAAATTTTGACACTCGATTTTACGCCAAATTAAACTTTTTGAAGACAGGAATTCATTTGAGGACAGTTTGAATAAAGTTGCGAGCCAAACAATAGAACAATTATGCATATTTAGAAACACAATCATAAAAATGTGTAATATTTATCATATATTTTTATAACATAGTACCTAGGCGTGCTGGACACGTAGTCCAGAGGTCAGTCGTATTAAAGTAGTATTCCGGCCGCGGGTCCCGAGAAAGGACGCTGCTATCTGTGTCAGGGTTTCGATCAGAAGTCCCAAGGTTTACTATCTGCTATATTGCAGGATTGTAGCAGGACGGTTCATACAGAATAGTTTTCTTTTTAGTTATGTGTGATCTATACGTTTGTTTTTGATTTTTAGCCAGTTTGAAATAAATTAATACTATGTTTCAATTAAATTCTGAATTCGTTACGTATGTTGAATACGATACATATTTGCGAAAGCATTGTGAATATTGGCGCCCCGCGGTCATGTCCATTTTATGGTACTATAGCGCGGAAATTTAGTAGTAACACCTTTTAACAAGAGCTATAAGTGAAAATAAATCCGTCAACATCAGTTCAACTATTTCACTGATTAAACATAACAAAAAAAAAACTATTCTGTATACATCTATATACATTAAGAATGCTTCAGTGGCGCGGTGGGCGAGGGTCCGCTTGCGGTGCAAGAGGTAGCTAGGTTCAATTCCCGCCGAGGGTGAAAGTGTTCGTATGATCTGCAAGCACTTTCAGGTTTAAGAACGTTTATTGATCTCAAAAGAATTTACAAAAAAATCACTTAATGAGAACACTTTAAACATTATAATTAATTATTATCTAGCATTCGGGACATCATTAATTCAGATTTATTCAAATACAACATTATCCTCAATTTTAAATGAAAATAAATACATACACTTCACTAAAAAATCACTAATATCACTGTTTCTTTTTAATACATTGCCCACTATTGCATTTTATTTTGGGGGTAGTTTCAATACTGGCAAGGAGTATAGTGGAATGGATGCGGCAATTTCACATGCCGGCGTGCAGTGTGCACAGTCCGGGTAATGGGTGTTTCAGAAGTATAAAAGTTATTTTGTATGTAAAGATTCAATTATATTTTGTAGTTAGTTTAAATGTTTGTATGAATATAATAGATATAACTATAATTTTCGTTTCGTTCACTTTCTCATTGTTCTGGGTGTTTAATCTTAATATATATAAATCTCGTGTCACAATGTTTGTCCTCAATGGACTCCTAAACCACTTAACCGATTATAATAAAATTCGCACACCATGTGCAGTTCGATCAAACTTGAGAGATAGGATAGTTTAAATCTCAAATTATAGTCGAAATTTTAATTTATTGCTAATTATTTGTCTGTTATTATCTACAGGTTAACAAAAGTGTAAAATAAATGTCTTTTTATAGGTTGTCTATGATTTTTCTTGATAAGCTATTCATACGTGGTGGTAATATACTCTTTGAGCTATTGTCTATGTCTCGAAAGTTCAATATTCAACATAGTTTTCAATCATTTTTTTCTGACATGAGTTTGAAGTACTTAATTATTATTTTTTATTTTTTTTATTTTTTGTTAAAAGCGTCCGTGAAATAGCGGAGATTATCTATTTTCTATATAAATAAAAATGAATTATTGTTCGTTAGTCTGATTAAAACTCAAGAACGGCTGGGACGATTGAGCTGATTTTGGTTTTAAAATGTTTGTCGTAGTCCAGGGTAGGTCTAAACAGTGAGCAAATAAGGAAAAATTGCCGGGTTCTTTTTTTACCCGTGCGACGCCGGGGCGGGCCGCTAGTATGTATAGTAAAAATATATATATATATTATATTAAGTATATCAGATATCTAGTACCCGTAACACAAGCTCAGAGCTTACGACGGATTTAGCCGTTGCAAACAATCCAGTCTTTTGATTCGTTTTGGTATAGTTTGTGATTTCCACTCAATTGTTCTTTACTGCATAACATTGTTTGCATGATCCCATGTAGAAAAATATAAAAAACGTAGCAAGTGAATGCATGAGTTATTTTGAAATTAAATACATAAATTACAATGTATTTCACGCTTTTATCTTACAACAGAATATAATATAAGAAAGGGACTCCTTTAATGAGTAAAATTAATAAGTCATTAGTAGTATTTTCTATTGAAAATGTGATACATCTATTTTCACTAAAGTATTTTAAGGGGGCTGGTAACATTACATTTAATTGGCTGCTGGGAATTATTTTAGTTCAAAGATGTCAGTTATTCAGTTCAACGTAATTATGTTTTCCCTTAAAATATTAATGAGTATTTGAAACCTAATCTACAACACAGATCATTATGATGTAATTTCAGCTACAAAACATCCACTGCTACACATAACCCTCATATATGTACTTCCAGTTATAATTTGCCCGTGTCTCCGAGGCCTGAACCAAATTATCAGTCCATCTGTACACAGTTAGTAAAATAAAAAAAGTGTGTGTGTGTCAGCTACGACGCACGATTGGAGTTTACACCTTACGAACGATAATTATGATATAATATATCGAATAGAAAAAAAGGGTAAATGAACGCATCTGCTTAAATGATAAGAGAAACAAACATATATCTGTAATTATTCAGATTATTTATATTACGTCAATAAAGCGTATAACATAAAGTATGTTACAAAATAATATAAATAAAATACAGTGCAGTATTTTATTTATATTAGTAGTGCAGTAAATAATATAAATAAATACAGAGACCCCGAGAATGAGATACGCTGTGTAATGTATGCCATCTCATTCTTTTACACGTTCAATCCTACATATATATATGTTTGTCTCTTTCTACGTAACGCCTCAACTTTTCGTATTACACTTTTGATTTTACTCCTCATAAAATTTCCGTACCGGGCCTTATAACTCAAATCGTTTCTTAAGGAGTAAACTCCAAAAAATAAATAAATATTTCCGGACAATACACACAACAACATTTAGCTCCATGGTAAGCTCTTAGCTTGTGCTAAGGGTACAAGACATCTGATATATTTAATAGACATACCTAGATATTTCTTATTACACATATTAAACACCCAGACCAAAGGAGTAAATGCTTGCAGAACATACAAACACTTGACCCTCGGCGGGAATCGAACCCGGGAACGAATAATTTGTCTATATTCCCGAGTAATATTCAGCAGAAACAAAGAAAACCAAATAAATTAAAAAACAACCTCAAGAAATCATAGACGTATATAAAAAAAAGATAATTAACTGGAGAGCTCCGAGCGAATTGCTTAATTTAAATGAACTGTTTAAGGAAAAAGTAAAGAAAACATGAATTATGTCACGATCGTACCTCTGCGGGCTTCGCCGGGTTAAGTGCCGTCGTTGAGCACAAAAATGTACACAAACTGGGTATAAAAATGTACACAAATTACTAAAATGTACACAAGCGGTTTGGTAAATTGAAAGAGGGAGGGAAGAATCGAGGTCGGACCGCGCGGATTGAGTCGTGATTTGCAAATATTAGTTTGCACGCTCTTAGAATAATGTAAACATGTCGGTAAGGATACAGGGATTAGGAAACTATGCATAAATAATGCTAGACTAGAAACTGTGCTGTTTCATTTAGACGGTATTTTTACGTGGAACTTCTCATCAACTCTCAACTTTTATTATGGAACCTGAGTTGAAACCATCCCTTGACTTTTAAGAACGTTTAAAGAGTTAAGCGCTTACCAACACACTTTGCGATTCATTTTTATATTATAGAGGTAAAAAAGTATTTATACATGTAGTTTAGTTTCTGATTTAAATTATATTTTCCATACAAAAGATGTTTGAATTTGACTTGCAATTGGGACTCAATTGTTCAACAGAGCCAGTAGGCATAATAATACGGCTGGAAGGTTTTCACACTCCATAAACAGCCTATAAAAACAGAATGCGAACAAAAAGTACTCTGCGTGCGTAAAATCGTTAATATGACTCGTATAGTGTCGTATACCCACCGCCAGGCGCGATGGGACATTTTTACCCAATTTGTCCCGATAGTGATCACGAACACAATAAATTAAAGGACTGCTTTCAATCTGCTCGCTTAGATAATAATATAAAAAGTAATGTGTGTTCCCTGTTCAGGTGTTGGGTGTGGAGAGAACGTTTTTTTTGTTTTGAATTAATATATTTAATTTTTTTTGAAGTGAAACTTCTTTAGACACACACACCCAACTCACTCACGCGCACACGTTCATTCACTTATGCATAGATCTTGTTGCTCAGATTCTCAAGAACCTGATGTCATCAATTATCTACGCGTGATGTGCGTCTAACATTTATTTAATATGTGCCTCTATAAAAGCAATAATACCGAATAAACATATAAGAACCAAATAAAATTTTTAGCGAATTTTATATAATACAATTTATTACATTTATTATTTAAAAATAAATATTTGTATAAAATTGCATGTTGGTTTAATTACGTAATCAATAGAATAGAATATAAACTTTAACTAAGTTAAAATTCTTTCTCTCTTTTTATTTAGATTTAGAGTAGATTAATATGTATTTATTTATAGAGCCTGGAGGAGGGCGATAGGAATACTTCACAGTTATAAACTTTTGTATCCTCATCGTACTACCAATAACTATGTAATACTGTAATTTTGTTAAATAAATCACTTTTTACTTTTTTTTTTAAACGGATGCAACGGCAAAAAATGACAGGTAAGCCAAGCTTAAACGCTAACCAGGTTAAGCAACGTTGCGCGACGCCAGTACTTGGATGGGTGACCGCCCGAACAAAATCTTTTTGCAGTATTTTTTTTTTGTTTTTTTTTCATCTTATTTTTTTGTCGATTTACTGAAGTTTCACTTCTATCGTGTGTGAATCGCAACCACACCTTTTTTTTATTTAGCCTTTTTGTAACTTGCTGTTTGCCACCAACTATCTCAAAAGCCTGAGGTCGTCGTCGTTTTAAATAAGTTATAATAAGTAAGATATTTCTGAACAACTCTTACAGCATCAAATAAATCCAAAATAAACGAAGCTATGTTTGTTAGTTATTCATACATATTGCAGGGCTATAGGTACTTACCTTGTGAATTGTCTCACAAAATGGACTCACTGTTTCATTTTCCAAAGTAAGTACCGGTGGCTGAATGAACTAATACAAGTCTTTACTAGGTTACTACTACTCAACCACTAGGTTGAGAAACGAAATGATTATTTGCTTAAAAATATTTGTTCCAGTTTGTACCTCAATAGCATTATATGACAATTAAGGATATTCTAGCTCCCATCTAAAGGTGAAGCCAACAGTACGAAAAAAACGATAAATTCAAAGAAGAACAGAACACCGTGTCGCCGCAAATCCTTCTTTTTAACATAAACACCAAATAAAGTATTTATCGAAGTCACACACAAACGAAAACAAATCCGCAGAACAATAGAAACCTTGCAATAAAACCTATAAAATTTATATCTAACCTCGATATCAGTAGAGAGAATACGTAATGAACATTAGGAACAAAGCCGTGAAAAGAGCCGATACTGAATGCTGTAGGTGAGAAATTGATACGAATGCAAACCACACAAATATCGACCTTCTGTGTAAAGCCAAAAGTCGAATTTCGTTTGGGGTAAAAGTGACAGAATGAAACAGTTTCGGTGTTACTTGAACTCCAACTGTATTAGTAGGTTGTAAGGTCGGTTTTCGAATGGGGTTGGTTCGTACAAAAAGCAGGAATCGAAGATAAGTGAGGTGCCGCGGCTCTCGCTGAAATATTAGTGTTCTGAAGGTTTCTTTGAAATCGCGTGTTGCAGCGCTTTGCAGGGGCGCCCGCCTACGCTATCTCGTAGCGCTTCGTAGACCTGCTACGGAGCTACGAACAATAGCTCGTAGCACTAAGCGATGTAATTTACAAGATAGGGATAGCTTGCATAATGGAATACCCGTTTTAAAAATTTTGTTGCAATATATAAAACAACCAAAATGTTCATCAAAGTTGATGAAAAAAAAACAATATGAGAATTGATGTGTAATATTTTAGTAACAAATAAAATGTTACTAAGAAAGCACGTAAAACTCCCAAAACAATTTATAAGGTTTGACTTTTGCGTGTAGCCAAAAATAATTGAATAATTGAATTCCGAAAATTTTCTAATCATTTGTTTCGAATCCATTTCTTGGTCCACATGAAAAGGATTTTTGTGGTTGATCTAATTAAAAGTTGCCGTCCAACAAAGCAATGAGTTTCAAACTCCCCGAAGACACGCGATTCAAACAGAATGAAAAAAAAAATGGTTTATCAGTTTTCTTTACTCGCGATATCTCCAGAGAAAACAATTTTCCTCATAGCAGTAAATAAATTTTCCTAAAGAATCACAACCTAAAAGCGTTTTGTATATTTTAGTATAATATAATTTAGGATCAAATACCAATATGCTTCAAAATTAAAACAACTGGACGCTTCCCAAGCAAACAACGTTAATAAAGACAGGGGAACAAATATTCGAACGAGATCGCTTCGAGCGTCCCTTTTGATCTCGGAGTGTGTAATTGTAATTTAAATTCAGGGAGTTAATTTTCTGGAGAGGCTCATTAGGGGCATAACTACAGCACTTAAAGGTGAGAGCTCTATTGAAGACCGTTGATGTTCAGTGACTGGGAAATTATCTTCTGATGTGATTCTTTGTGCCGAATTGCAGCGGGGGAGGGGTAGCGGTGGGGCGGGGGCGGGGGCGGGATGCCCAGGCTGCGCGGCAGTCCCGAGCCGACCGGCGCCGCGACCGCACGTCTCGTATGCTTGCGGCCGCACCACGTTGGGCGCCAGTTTTCGCGAGTGGCCGTTTTGTGATAGTGACGGATGATAAAGTGATTTAACTACTGTGGATTTGAGTGGTACTGGATAGTGTGTTGTTGTGTGTATGGGAAAATATTAGGTGAGTGTTTTATTTATTATAGTGGTTAAATTGTACAGGAACTGTTTTGGTCTCTCTAGGATCTTATGGGACCGGTCAGTTATTACCCAATGCATCCTATATCGAACCTATAAGGTATGAAATAAATAAGATAGTTTAGCCGGTCTTATCGTTAGAGATCCGTGTTTCGCAGACAACCTTGGTACATCGGACGCACAAAATTACCTAAACTTGAATTACTTTTCTCTGTCTTATGATTATTAATTAATTTTAATTTACGGTTCCAGTAAATTATGATAATGGAAGAAGTTTTCCTCTGCGTAATATTTAGGTAAATGTTGGTTATTTAATGCAGTATTATTGTATTTATTAGTAATTACAGGTAATTAAGCAAAGTTAGGTAGGTAGGTTATTTTTAATTTACAAATTGTTATAAAGCTGATATTCGTTATTATTCTAAAGATATTCTACGCATTCGATCTAAATAGAATACAGTTTTATTTATATTGAGCTTATGCTCACAACTTTGCACGTGTTGTTATGAGTTTTACCGCGAAATTGCAATTCGCGGTAAAGATAGGCTGTTTTTCCTATAAGAGTGTAAAGTGGTAATAGTTAGGCCAAATATCAGACAGAATAACTAAGTATCTGTTTTTTTGTAAAAAATGTATACGTCAGATGATAAAACACCACCATCATTATATTTATTAGTAATAAACCTTATACCTACTATAAAAGTAAATATAGGAATATTAAACTAGACAACTAATACCTTTATACTATATTCCCAAAAAAAGCAAGTTACTTATTAAAACATCAATTTGTTTTTTAGCTAGTGTTTTTATAATTTTAATACATAGCGTCGGGTCATCAAAACTTTGAATTAAAAATAAATTAGACACTTAAAAACTAAATACAGTTAATTTATAGTAGGTATTACATTTTCAGTTAAATTATAGTAGGTCTTTATTTTCATAAAATAAATTAAATCCAATTTGCAAAAAACTGTAAAAAACCTACACAAAAGTTTCCCAAAAGTAAGCAACGCCAAAATTAGATATAAGCCTAGAATCTATTTATTGGGTTTTCGAACCCAAAACTAATTTGAGACAAACTTGTCAATGAGGTAGTATTATAGATCCATTTCAGTCTATCACGATCATTCTGAAGCAAGGGATATCCATAGACCCATATTTTATTGGAATACGTTGGCAGTTTCGTTTCAGAACATAGACTAAAGCGGCGGCGAAGATCATGCGAGTCAGTAAATCTATGCAATTTTTATGTCATCATCATCATCACCATATTAACGTTCCCACTGCTGGGACACAGGGACTTCTCTCTTGACGAGAGAGATAATTTTTATATATCAAAGTCAAAGACAAAGTCAAAGTCAAAACGTTTTTTTCTTCAGACGCACAGGGCATACATTGACAATTCAACATCATGTTAATTTAAATAAAAACTAAGGATAATCAAGGAAATAACATTGTATTGATAGTTCGCTTAAATTTTTTACAAAGTCAAAGTCAAAACGTTTATTTCCTTAGAAGCACATAGCCTACATGGACAGGTCAACTTAAAATTAATAAAACTAAATTGCTTAAATAACAAATATCAAGGAAATAACATTGTCTTGACAGTTCGCTAAGTTTAGATGCGAATAGAACAATCCAGCTTTCATCTCCTATGTTGTTATTATTACACCAATCTTGTATCTATGTTGTATCCACTATATGAATACAAAATTTAAGGCCTATCTTTACCAAGAGTTTTTTTGTTTTAAAGTACTAATACCACTAACTACTATTCCGATAAAAAAAATGTTTCATGTCCCATAGATATTCCATTTAAAGAGGAAGGCTATTTTTATTTATTTATTTATTTACATGGGAATCGCCGTGGATTAATATTATGGTATGGCCGTAGAGTAATATTATGGTGTTTTACTTTCGAGGAAATTTAGGCATTGGAATCGGGGGTTTTTCTTAAATTTTAAACTTAGATTTACATATATTTTCGCCCTGTGACTTTATCGGCGTTTATGAGGTTTTTCTTTGGAGTGCGGCTTCCTAGGAAGGTAAAAAGTCATGACATGTGTTTGTTCCAATACGTAGACTATGTCAACAGCAATGCATCAAAATTAATTAAACGATTATAAAGTGAACTTGAAATAGAAGTATGCGTACTTGGTGACTAACATTAATTTTATAATTTGCATTTTGTGGCCGTGTTGGCTAAGTGAGAGTACACTTAATTTTAAGTCAAATCCCACCATGCACCTCTGGAATATTCTTCTTGGAAGATTATGTTCGGCTTTAAACACGTGCTTTAGGATGAAGAAACCGGCACATTATGAGAACATTGAAGAGTTTGAAGTACAAGTCACCAATCCGCACTTGGCCAGCATAGTGACTTAAGGCCTAATCTTTCTCGTCAAGTGAGAAGTCTCTGTATCCCAGCAGTGGGAACGTAAATAGGGGTGCCTATCTTGTAAATATTCAGAGTAAAACTCGCAGTACCGTTTCCGTTATTCTTTGCATTCCAATGCCGTTAAAAGTAGGCTCAAGCAAAACCCAAGCAACTTTCTATCCAACAATATCTTACAGAAACTTTATCCATTTAGTCGCGACATGTACCATGGAACATGGAGTGGCTGAGCGCGGCTCGTGCGCTTCCCTCCGATGAGTAATGACGAGAGCCTCGGCGTACAATACATTTAACGCGCATTACCCCCTGGCATGACAAATACGTCGCTACATGCGTCAATGGTCCCGGCTTGTTTTGATGGCTACTAAGACCAATGCGTAGATAGGGTAAGAGAAAATTGGTTGTTTTTGTTGAACTAGATTCGTAGCAGCAAGATAACCTGTACAATTAGATTGATAGCCGTTCTTAATAGTCATTTATTGATAATAATTATTATACGTCACAATTACATATTTTTTACACTGGTTTTTTATTACTAATAATGGATATGGTTTTTTAGATTTCGATGTTGTATTTTTAAATAGTTAAGTTTGGTTTTTGCATATAATTTTTTTCTGTATTTGTGTTGTCGAAATAAATGTCTTTCTTTATTTTTTGTTCTTCCTTGGACTAATTTAAGACCTTGTTGATTTGGCAGCAGATTTGCTGTGATTACGCATTGCGCATTTGCTTCACTGGTGCACGCAATTTGCACTTCAAAGTCTAAGTCAACGTCAAATGTTTATATGTGACGTACTTATGTACGCTTAATATTTAGTTTTTTTCTGAACGGGTTCCATCATTTAGATACATACACGTCCGACATTAAAAAAAAGTGATTAAGTGGCTAATGATGAATTCCATGTCAAATGATAGAGAACTTATAAGCAAAAGGTATTTTGGTTTAAATATATAAATCTATTTTTAAACTCAAATAGGTATCTTAGAGATTTGATTCCTTAGCCCTTTGTATCGTAATTAACATGAACTCTATCGATTGACATGGGATTCCCAAAAGGCCGCAAATTCTCGTTTGTTTTTTTAAATGGAGGACTAGTAGTTATGCCAGGCTGGGTAAAAAAATGTTGGAACGCCTTTACGCATAAAATGTTATATAGGTTATGTTATCTCAAAAAAAGTTATCACGAAAAACTCCTGTCGTGGTTTATTCTCTGATTGTGTATTCTACGTGTATTCTGTAGAATACGATACCAGTGTTATACAGTCGATTTGATTTCAACACAGAAAACAAAATTGTTCCCAGAATCAATATTCCAGCTTCAGTGAGTTCCCCGAGCAATTTCATAAAACCCACGCCTATTAAACCTGAAACCGAACATTTAAAAAAATATATTTTATTATTCACCAACCGCACTTGGCCAGCGTGGTGAATTAAGGACTGATCTCTCTCGTCAAAATAGAAATCCCTGTGTCCCAGCAGTGGGAACGTTAATAGGGTGGTGATGATGATGATTCGACAAACAACTAGTTCCTAATCCATCCCAAATAGGTCAAGTGTACCCTAATTCAGACGATTCAAAGAACGGAGAATTGTCTCGCCCATTGTATTCAATTGTAAAGACAGACAGAAATAATGTGAACAAAACTTGGAAACAAATTAGACGGGGAGTGGGATGGAGTGTCTCTTGTGGCCAGACCATTATTCGTTTTCTAACTTAACGAAACTTTTTCATATCCTCCAGAGAATTAATTAAATACGGATTACCTAAGCAACGTTTTCTTTGGGTTTATTATTTTTCAAGTAACCACTTGAGTTTTCTTAAATTAATGAGGCATGGTTAATTAAATGGGGATGAAATTGGTCGCAATGTATCAAATAACAGTCTAAGGATGAAAACGAACATTTATGTTATAAATTTTATAAAAAAATATTGGATAAAAGCTTCCGTAAAGCATTTACGGAAGCCTTTCTTCAAAGCCCAGTAGTGTCTACTACTGGCGTTGAATTATGACCTCACATTCACAGAAAATAATAATGGACTGTTGTGTTGGTATACATAACGTAGACATGGACATTTCTTGGCAAGAGAGAGATTTACCGTGATATATAAATTTTATAAGTATGAGATGAACTCGTTTATCCAGTGTTACGTGTAATTCAATAATTAAACACATTTTCTCGTTAATTACTCATAAAAAAAAGTGCAAAAAGAAAGATTCGAAAGAAAGCGGTCACTCTTTCAAGTGCTTACCGCGCGCAAAATTCATTAACTTTATAAAATCGCTTGTTTCATAATTTCGCATAAAGCGGGCTCCTTATTTATTATTTGTTTTCAGTATTTATTGTTATAGCAGCAACAGAAATACATTTTCCCCCAAAATTTCAGCTCTCTATCTATAACAGTATATCGTTATAATCCAATTTTAATTTGAACTAGGTTCAAAGACAGTTGTGTTTTATATAATATTATTATAAAAGAAATATATTGTTGATAAAATAGTTAATTTGCCAAAATTAATTATGAGGGATTTTTAAATATTACCAAACGTATTAATTTTAATAAATTACTAAACTGATCTGTAGTTAATTGATTGATTTTCACTATGCAATTTCAAAATGTTTGTAAAAATTAGTGTATAAACTTATTTCATTGCCTTGAAAATACAATATTTGGTAGGCTTATGGGCTTGCTTGCTTCAACTGTGGCTTGTTTGTACCATTGGGACTTGGCTAGAGTATGAAGTAACTTTGTTGTGACTAGAAATGAGCTCGGGAAGGAACTTATTAAATAACAATAATAATTAATCTTTGTCCACACAGATAATTTCATATAAATTACCATTTACAATCTACATCATCGAATGAATTAAGTACAAACTATGAGAAATATATTAGTACAATCTGGATTGATTATAGTGAACTGGAGATATCCTCGCTATACTAGAAAAGCCTGTGTTATAAACTTTTTTTTGAGATTATAGATATCTGCGAATATAAGTTACGTAAATATTTTTTGACTCTCTATAATCTTTATATACCATTTATATGCTGACATAACCTATTTTACTAAACTTTAAGACAAGACAAGATATCTCATATCAGATAGAACACGTTAGCGCCATAATATTTTATTATCAAGAATAAATAAAATTCTGGTTAAAAATGGCTATAAAGAGTAAGCTCGGCTTGATTATAAACCCACGGTCATAAAGTCACACTCTATATTTGTCTCAGTCGCTAAACGATAGAGTTGGTACCAGAATTGTTTGCTCGTAAAATTGATACATCTTTGAGCTACCATTATGTAATGTTAACTCGTCATTAGTACTACGTCATTGATCCTTCTTAAACCACTTTATGAGTTTTTAAATTATAAAAAATAGCTACATATTCAGTGGGCTTAACGATATATAATTTAAAAATAAATAAGGATGTAGTATACGAACACTGTAAGAAAATAAGCCACTTTGTAACTGAAGCCGCGCTCTGAATTCTAAACAGTGAAACTTCTATTACAAGTATCGACGTAATACCATATTTTTCTGTACAATAAAATAAACTTGCCTCCTAGTTGAGAGCTAATATTCGAGAGATTATTAATTTAAGATTATTTTCAAATTGACTTTCAAATTACTCATGAGAATTATATCAAAGTAAAACTATTCTTTTTCCACGTGACTCTACTTAAAGTCAATCGAAACCAATTCTTACCTATTTAAGAGCTTTTCTTATCGTCTCAGGCCCTGAACAAACGAACAAAAGTGCTCAGCGGAAGGTCGATAGCTCCGGAAGTTGAACATTATAAGAAAGACGAAGAGTAAACAGAACAAAGGATCGCGATTAATATTAGAACAGTTGTCGAATCGGGCACGTCTGTATTGTGCTGACAGAAACGAGTGCTGTGTTGTATTTTATATTGTATTTTCATATTTTTGTGTACCGAATTTCGGAAAGCGCAGGTTTAGGCCATACAGCCACATACAGCCAATATTAATGTTATCAAATTTTATGCATAACTAATCAGACCTATCACCATCATGTAATGTGTCAATCATTATCATTTATATTTCATAACTATTTTAAACGTTTTATACCTATAGTTACAAATTAATTTTGTTAATATTTTTAATTTTATTTATTTATTATGACATACCCTTTTCACGTTTCGGCGATGAGCGTGTTTTTGGATTTTTCCGCGGTAACCCCACGATCTACTGATCTGGTATACACACAAGTAAGTAGGGTACGTTTTACTAACTGTCTTCAAACTGAACGATTTAAACGCACCCAGCAGTAAACTTGGGCCAGTGAGGGCAGTGAAAAGGAACCCGATCAAGCAACAGCCAGATAAAAAAGTTTGTAGTCTACGTGACCTCCAAATTTCCTAGACCTCGCTGAAGTCCTTATATAAATAGACATGATGACAACATAAAATACTGTTAAGTCCGTCTGCTAGTTCTTTCAAAAATACTGGACAACTATTTTTTGGTTAATCAATTTAATAAAAATGTGCAAAGATACAGATCAAAGTTCCGGAGGCTTGTGATTGCGGAATATAATACAAATCAAGAATAATAGGTATTTAGTAATTTTTTTAAATATAAATTACGGTTTAATTGTTTTTTTAGTCATCTACACTATTCACGAAGGCATATATACATACATTCCACTACAATGCGGTTTCTGTGATTGTATTAAATGTCTGTTATTGTATCAAATAAATGTATAATGTTAATTATTGTATTACAATTGTTCGGACATAATTTTGTGTGACATCTTTGACAAGGCCTCTTTACAGCTGCTATTATTAATATGTAAGTTGACAAAGCCCCTGTACAGCTACTATATTTATTAATGATTGATTTTTTTTTATTTTTGGTTTTAATTGAATTAATGTATTTATTTAATGATTATTATTGTTTTTTTTTTTAATTGTGGGTAAATAATATTATTTGACGAAACTAACAACAACCATGTTCCAAAAGTTAATAAAGATTTGAATTGAATTGAATTGAATTGAATGCAAGACCCTACATAAATCACGTGAATACAAAATAGATTCATCGTTAGAAGGACCTCGTTAGAAGCCTGTATTTATAGAGTGATAAATAGCATCATCAAACGATTTATGTATATCTTTGACCCATCTCATTTTGTTATTGAAATTTTGAATGATTCAAAGTCCTCTGAAGACACCAATTTAAATAATTTACTATAGCGAAGCTGATTTGCGAGTTATTTAGAAATTCTACTTCAAAGAGAAACATGAGCGAACTTGACTTACAAATGAATAATACCAGGCTTATGTACACTTTTATTATAAATTACTTAGCTTTGTGACTTTGGTAATTGCTGGAATATTTTCCTTTTCTGTTAACGTGGCAATATTGATTACTTATTTATTTCGGAACAATCCGCACCTGAGTAAGCTCTAAGGTTGTGTTACGGGTATAGATATCTGATATACTTAAACTAATAGATATAATATCTAAATAGATATATATATATATACAGGGTTTCCCAGAAATGGTGGATAATCCTGCACGTGCGTGTGCGGGGGGGGGAGGTGGGGCCCCAAATCCCAAAAAAAAAAATCTATTCCCAACAGTCCGCGGTCTACGAATTTTTTTGTAAAATTTAGAAATTTCCCAGTTTTCCTCACATTTGTGGGCATCACGTCCGCTACATGAGGCCTAGTTCGGATTTTTTTCTTTTAACGTATTCCCTAATAATGGTATTCCTAAATTACCTTTAAAAAAACGCAACTACTTAGGATAGTAGTTAACTAGTAGTCCCTAAACATAATTTTTATTTCTGAAATTTATTTTACTGCTAAGTTTGAGCACCTGTGGTATAAAAAAAATGTATTGGAGTTTTATAGCCAACCACATAAAAAAATTACCAACATCATAAGGATTCTAAAACAGTAGCATAAGTATCTACTTTAATGGTAAAATTACTGAGCTATAGCTACTAATGTGTAAAAGTAGGCGTTTCATTACAAAATTGCAAAATTATTTGCAGATATTTTTTTTTAGTTTTTATCAGTTAAGTAGAGCTGTCGACCCTAAAATTAGACTTTACTACCTGCTCGGCACATTCAGTTGAATTCTAAGCTGTGTGAGCGAGACAAACTGTGCTTGGGAAAATTGCGAGTGAAAGGGTCAACAAATCTCCTTTGTATGGTAGAATTCGTGTTTGGTTATTGTTTTGTCTCCGTAGTTAAAACTATTTTAATTTTAGTGCGTATTTCGACGTTCTCGACATCGCATGTGCTCTTGTTTTTCTGATTCTCGGTGACAAAATTCTACATTTGGCATTCTACTGGACTCGATTTGTGCATTTTGATTGGATTTTGTTTGTTTGGTGATAACTGCGACGACTCGGCATTCTATTGGACATTTGTTTTGTATATCAACAGGACTGTGTGATGTCACGTGAAATTTATACACCCCAAGAGTATTCCAATATGCATTACATTTACGGAGAATGTAGTGGCAACGCAAGTGCTGCCGCAACACTTTATCGGGAGAGATACCCGAACGCGCGTCACCCCGACTATCGCGTATTTACAAGAGTGCACCAAGCTTACTCAGAGGGCAGAATACCTGGTACTGGCGTTGGTGGCCCTAGGAGCAGAGGACGACCCCACAATCCTGTAACTGAAGAAATCGTCCTTGACATGGTGGATGAAGATCCCAGTATTTCGATGCCAGATATCGAACGCCGTACGGGAATATCAAAATCTACAGCACATCGTATTGTGAAAAAATTTAAACTGCATCCTTATCACGTGACACGTGTACAAACATTGCTACCACGAGACTACCAAGCACGGATTGTTTTCTGCAGTGAAATGTTAACAAGAATTCAAGAAGATCAAGATTTTTTCAGAAAAATTTTATGGAGCGATGAGACTACATGTAAAAGGGATGGGTATCTTAACCTTCATAACTTGCACAGTTGGCAATTGACAAATCCACATTTGATGAGAGAAGATAAATCCCAGTATCAATTTAAAATAAATTACTGGACGGGCATATTAAATGGAAAAATTATAGGCCCTTATGAATTGCCGGGCAACCTAAATGGCAACAATTATTTAGAATTTCTTCGAAACCAGTTGCAAATATTATTAGAAGATGAGCCACTAGCCATCCGGCAAGGAATGTGGCTCCAGAACGACGGTTGTCCGGCACATTATGCAGTGCAAGTAAGGAATTATCTAAATTATGCCTATCCCAACAGATGGATCGGCCGATTGGGGCCAATATTGTGGCCACCACGGTCCCCAGACCTAAATCCTCTGGATTTTTTTTATTGGGGCTGTTTGAAGGAGCAGGTTTACAAAAAACCCATAAACTCATTAGAAGAACTTCGACTTCGCGTCGCCGAAGCAGCCAGAATTATATCATCAAAAAATTATAATAACAAATTACAAAGATCTTTTATAAAAAGGTGTAGAGCTTGCATAAGGGCAACAGGAGCCCAATTTGAACATTTACTATGATTATTTTTATAATAAATACTTTTTTGGTAATTACTTGTTTTATTTTTTTCTTTTGCAATTTTGTAATGAAACGCCTACTTTTACACATTAGTAGCTATAGCTCAGTAATTTTACCATTAAAGTAGATACTTATGCTACTTTTTTAGAATCCTTATGATGTTGGTAATTTTTTTATGTGGTTGGCTATAAAACTCCAATACATTTTTTTTATACCACAGGTGCTCAAACTTAGCAGTAAAATAAATTTCAGAAATAAAAATTATGTTTAGGGACTACTAGTTAACTACTATCCTAAGTAGTTGCGTTTTTTTAAAGGTAATTTAGGAATACCATTATTAGGGAATACGTTAAAAGAAAAAAATCCGAACTAGGCCTCATGTAGCGGACGTGATGCCCACAAATGTGAGGAAAACTGGGAAATTTCTAAATTTTACAAAAAAATTCGTAGACCGCGGACTGTAGGGAATAGATTTTTTTTTTGGGGATTTGGGGCCCCACCTCCCCCCCCCGCACACGCACGTGCAGGATTATCCACCATTTCTGGGAAACCCTGTATATATATAATACAATATATACAATAGATATATTTTATTATACATATAAAACACCCAGACCAAGGAAATGTGCAGCGTTGAAGAAATGTAATAAAAATAACACAGCATAAGTCGGTTATTTACTGTGTTTTATTGAGAGAAAAACAGGAATTTTGAAGTTATTTAAAAGGTCAATGCTACATTAATGTCTTATCGTGAAAACCTTGTTTATAAAGATATCAGATGACTTTGCATAAGCAAATGGAATATTAATTAAAATCGAACAATATTATCTTTATACCATGGCTTGGTGATTCCCACTACGGGTGATAAAGTTTCTCACCTCGTTAATCATTTGCAAATTAGGAACTAGGAGGTAGGTAAGTAATCTACATAAATTTTACCTCAATTAATTAAAATTTTTAATCCTTGCCGAAAAAACAAGGGTGTTATAAGTTTGACGTGTCTGTCTGGCTGTGGCATCATCGCTTCCAGTGTAAAAGGTGAGTTTCGCGAGAGTGTTCCTGTGTGTGTGTACCATGTTTTGATACATATGTGTGATTTTTTATGTGATGAATATCGGTTGACTCGTTTAAAAGTTTAAAAGGGGTAAAAGTGGGGAAAATATAAATTCTGCAAATATGAATTGAATGAAAGCAAATTGAATGAAAGTACATCACGTGCACATTACACAATGGTATGGCTTTTTAATTATAACGGAAATAAGGTTTTGAAATATAGAATTAGAGTTTTCTTTAATTTTAAATTTAGATTACATATAATAAGTTAATATCAATACAACTTATTACAAATAAATATTTACTTTTACAACAGGAAAATAATATTTTTCTAAGACGCTATCTTAATCTTAATCTTGGTGGCGAAAGCTAGTAATTAAAGAGCTCGTAATTGAGTATAAGAACGTCGGAATGTTATAACTTTGTTGCCCCGTAAACGTAAAATGTCAGTTAACCCTGTTTTCAGAATGAACCATGGAAAATGTTATTGTAATAGATAAAACACAGCCAAAAACTGGAAACGTAACATAATATCACGGTTGTCGAGGTTCACAACGTCAATGGCTGATTCTACGTTCTAGTTGAAACTGGTATCAATAACGTTACACTAAAAATATGATATTTTTGTAGCATTCGTAATATTTAAGCTTTTTTAACCATTGCAAAGTACCAATGCAACCTACGTTAAATTGGTTTTTCAACCCATTAATAATATAATAATATTTGATTCCAACGCACACAATTATACAAAGTAAGTCGTATTACCTCTGACTGATAATAACTTTCATTATATACATATATAATGCATTACCAATTACGAATAAATTGTATATTTAAAGCGTGTTGGCTAAGTAGGAGCACACTCACCTTTCACTCCGATGGTCGTGGGTTCAAACCTAGCAACTCTGGATTTTCTTCTTGAAAAATGTATGTGCGCTTTAACGGTGAAGGCAAACATCGTGAGGAAACTGGCATGTTCTGAGAAAGAAGAGTAAAGAGTTTGAAAGGCATGTGACATGGTGGAAAAAAATGGTTGAATAAAACTTCAAATCGGTGTGATTTATTCTTATTTGACACATAATATATTTTAATAGGTCAACTCGATTTTATCAATTGAAAAATTGTTCAGAAAAACTTTACTTCTTAATTTGTTTTTGAATTATTCGATTGAGGAAATGAAATAACTTCCTTCATTGTTATAATAGTAACTATTTTTGAAAAAAAACACAACAACATTGGAATGAAAAGCTGCCTATACGAATGTTATTTCGCGAGCAGACCAGTAGAAACTCGTGAAACCGAATGATTGATCGAGTTACAGAGTGTATACGGAGCGAGGTGTAACATTGCGAAAGTAAAAAGAAATCTGGCATATGGAGGTGTAAACCCGACGAACGTGCTGACATTTGAAATTTAGAATCTTGTGGTACCGACACAGTTTTGACACAATATTGCTCTCATATTGGTTATTTCTGTGAGTTCGATGAACGTGATGTTGCATGGACTTGACATTGGAAATAGTGATTTCTGATTGACCGACTGAAATTGCCTAAGGATATAATAATAGAGGCAAGTTAGCTTGCTAAGAATTGTGTACACAATGAAGCATACACGGGGTTAACATACATAATTCTGTTTTTTTTTTCTACTAAGTAACTTTTGAAAGAGTAAGAAAAGTCGTTTCGAGGAAGGTCGTGGGTTCAAACCCCACCACGCACCTCTGGATATAATGAAATTAAATTATGTGCGCTTTAAATACACGTGCTTTAACGGTAAAGGTAAACATCGAGAGGAAGCCGACATGTTCTAAGAATTTTAAAGAGTTTGAAGGACATGTGACATTCACCAACCCGCACTTGGCCAGCGTGGTGAATTAAGGACTAATCTCTCTCGTCAAGAGAGCAGTCCCTGTGTCCCAGCAGTGGGAACGTTAATAGGGTGGTGATGAAGTAACTTAAAAATTCCCACAATAATCACAATAATAGTTGACGAGACACTCTCATCAACTCGGCCCTACAGGTGAAACACCACCAAACCTCTAACTCATAGTTTACCATGTATCTGTATAACCTATATTAATAGATATTGACGTCACGTTCTTGTCCGCGGTTTATGTTTTTTTTTCCGCGGGTAGGGTACAACGTATACCCGCGGTAAAATAGCCTATAGCTTACCTTGATAAATAAGCTATTAAACAGTGAAAAAATTACTCAATTCAAAGCAACAAACAAAGCTTAATATTATAAAACTCTTGTTGTGTTATAATATTATGTATTGTGTTACAGAGACAGATAAATTACCGATGACATCTGACGGTTCTGGTTTGAGAAATTATTTTTTATTATTATAACCAAAAAAATATAAAAAAAATATCAGTTCATTGCACTAGTTTTATTCATAAATCATTATTACATGTTACATAAACAACTGTTCCACATACAGACAATCGTAATAGTGTTGGCACGGCTCTCGCATCTCCTTTGTCGGCGGATGCTGCGCGACAAAGGGCGTCCGATGCTATTAGGCACCTTTGATAAGCACTCGCCGCCGCCGGGCTCCAGGAACACATCAGATATCTCTTTGATAAGATATCCTTGAGCATCTTGGTGTAATTTCGACTCTAGTTGTCCATATATTCGTACTGTAGACCTACCACGAGTTGCCACTTATGAATGTTGGAGATTAGAACATATTCGACATGCTGGAGATTACAACATGTTGTAATCTCCAACAGTTGTAAGTGTGAACCCGTGGTAGGGCTACTAGATACCTATTTCTATCTATCTAAAGAAATAAATAAGTGATTCAAAGGTTTTCTTTTTGTCTTTTTTTTTCTTTGTTTGAGTGTTTAGTTTTGTTGGAATGTGACTTAAATGTTTGCATTAGCCAACAAAATGTTTTTTTTTTTAATATATATATATAAGCTTTTTGTATAATCAATTCTATTATAGAAGAAGTGAATGAAATGTGGTCCACATGGTAATGAATTTACGTACGTCGAAAAATAAGTAGAATCTACGTCTTTTAATAATATGTATAAAAAAAATACATGTATTTTTATTATCTCTATCAAGGAAAAACAAGACGATACAGTGAAGTTTCGTGTGTCGCAACGATTTTATTGTTGACTATAATCATTTGTTAGCAATAACAGATGTAATCATGGATTAAAAGTTATCAGAGATTATTTGTATCTATGAAATGTAAAAAAACCGGATAGTTCTCGAATGGAGACCACGAATCGGCAAACGCAGAGTAGGACGTCCACCAACTAGATGGACGGACGACCTGGTGAAGGTAGCGGGCTCGCGGTGGTTACAAGCTGCTACCGACCGACGTCACACTCACCAAGAAGTCTTTGAGAGATGCCTATGTGCAGCAGTGGACGTCCTACGGCTGAAATGATGATGATTTCCCGTAAGATAGTCAAATTATTATACCGAATCCTATAGCTAATCATAATCTATCAAAATAATTTAAATTAATATAGCAAATCAGTGTAAAATATTTTTGTTATAATTAAAATTTAAAATTGTTAAGCGTAGTTCCGAGCTCGACAACAACTATTTTGCATGCCAACCACCACTTCAACATAATGTTCAACATTAAGTACATGATGTAACTGCCAATTGATTAATGCCTATATCGAAAAACGTGGTAGCATTTCAAGAAGTTTATCAAAGCAAAAGTTTGATCCGAATGTCGAAATACAAATTGCGAATTTCTGTTTTTGTAAGGAGTTGGAAATGCTGCGAAAACGAATACTCTAGGGCCTAAAGCACACAGAGTAACTTTAACAAATTCAAATATTTGAAATATATTATTTTAAGGGTTTCAAAGTATACAAAAGATTAAAGCTATTAAGCGTATAGTACAAGAATCCCATGTAGAAATAAGCAACCCCATTTATAGAGAAAAAGTAGGTAAGAAAAAGTAAAGTTATAAGGAGATGCTCTCAGGGAATATTTAGCAAATAAAAATAAAATAAATAAATAAATATATACGGACAATCCACACAACAACATTTAGCCCCGTGGTAAGCTCTAAGCTTGTGTTACGGGTACTATATATCTGATATATTTAATATAATAGACATATATATTTTTACTATACATATGTAGCACCCAGATCAAGGAGAAAGTGCCCTCCCTCGTCACCCTCGGCGGGAATCGAACCCGCTATCTCTAGCGCAGACCCTCGCCCACCGCGCCACTGAGGCAGTCGTTATTAATTACATGAAAATCGGTATTCCGTTTAGTCCGTCTAAAGAAGGTTTAGTCCGTCTCTTATGGTCGGGACACACGGCGACACTTTACATTAGACACTCAATGGAATATCTGTGTGTGTCCACTGCCGCGACACTTAGTTGCAGTTGTTGTGGCAATGCAATCTACACTAGTGTCGACATTTGTGATGAGTGTCAGTGTCGTCGTGTGTCTAGAGCATTAGGCACGTCTAAAAATACGAGACAAATATTTTTCGTTATATCAATTTGCTAAAAAAGTATTTAGTGTCAAGTGTTTGTATGTTCTGCACGCACTTTTACCTTGGCCTGGGTGCTTGATACGTATTATTACAATATCATAAAATAAAGTACTCAGATGTCTTGTTTCCGTTACACAAGCTTAGAGCTGACCAAGGGGCTAGATGTTGTGGTGTGCACTATTCAGCAATAATTATTTATTATTTGGAATAAGCATGCGAATAAACACTACTTTTTATGAAACACGATGTAGTAGGTGTGTGGTCCTATCACTTAAGTACTTTGAATACTTGAGATTGCAAAGCAAATACTCACCCCATGTTTTTTCGGATGCCCAATAGACAGGACGTGACTATGCATAAATAAATCATGCATTATAATATGGCCAGTGTTACTAAATACAAAGATATTCACCGCGAGGATTTGTGACATCTCAATTTCCGGAGCTGGTATTATTATCTTGCATTGCTTTTAAATTGAATAAACCCTGTTTTCGCCGATATTATAACTGAGCAGTGTTGAGATTTGGGCTAAATTGAGTCTTTGGAGCCGTTTCTCTCGCAAAGATTTAAGATCTATGATATTTATTTTATAAAATATTTATAATGGATTGTTAGTACATGGTATAATATAAAACTAATCTGATTTGCATAACTGATACTATACCTAATAATGGGATTAGTAAAAATTTACATGAAATAGACTTTCAATACTAGTTTAACGTGAGCTCTTTTCTCTTTATTTGATAGGCTCTCAATAAAGAAGACTCACGTGTTAGCACATAGTGTTATATGATACCAAAGTTTTGAACTCAATAAGTTGTATGGTTGTGTGTATGTATATGTTCGTTGAAGTGGCAGTGGGTAGGCCATGTAGCTCGTTGAAACTATGGCCGTTGGGGCCGAAAGCGTCGGATGCCAACCAACAAGATGGATAGATGATTTGGTGAAAGCAGCCGGTTCACGGTGGTTGCAAGTTGCATCCGACTGGTAGGTGTAAGTATAATTGATGGGAGATGTCCAGCATTGGACGTACGGATACATGTTTAAACGTAAGCTTTCTATGTTTAGAATTAAACTATAGACAAAACTATGGAGAGTACTTACTAACTGAGAAGTAATTAGCGTCTGCCATTAAAACTTTTTTAACTATATTTTCAGACCTACAGTCAGGATTTATCCTAAGTATGCCTTGTGCTTTAGCACAAGGCATACTTCACTATTATTATAAAGTTGTCCCGAATTTGAGAGCCTTAGTTATTCGAGGAAGTTTTGCGCAAAATACTTAACTTTTGTACCCCAGGTCGCCCGCCCGGATATAAAATCTTCCTTTATGAGTTATGGCTTCGTTGTACTTTGGGAAGCAAAAAGTCTCCTGACCTGTGTTTAGCAACTTTTGGGTAACGGGTAAAAAATGAGCGAAATGAGCAGCTTACAGAGTTTTAATGAGTGACGCGGGATTATCGTTGTCTGCGCGGGTGTGTGGCCTTTTTGGGCTTTTAACTTTACAGAGCTTAGAAAAATAAAACCAATTTTAATTATTACAATTACTTACTCATTATTAAAGATAACATAAAATATTTATGAATTGGAAACGGGACTAATTTGGCTACCATTTAGATAGACTCAGATGAAATTGTTTTGCGGATTATATAATGTTGTAGGTAAACGTTTGAAAATCGCTAACGAAAATCATTAACCGTAACTAAATACTAACATAATATTATTCAGATTTAATCTACCAAAATCTGAAAAATTTGTTTACCAGCCCTTTAGCCTAGACTGCCAAGGAACTTAGCAAAAATACGCATACATTTCACATTAATTAATTTTACTACAGAATCCCCGAAGTGCTTGAGTTAGTCTTAACCCATAACTCATTGGCGAGTGAAAGTAACGATTTACCCCGAGGTCTGTAGGTTACGGGTACAACCTTTGAGATTAATTACTCGCGGATCAATCTTGAACTCTAGTTGTGGCTAAGTGTACTTGTAACTTGCGCGATTCTTTGCACGAACGAGAACACGAGAAGTTCTCGATTGATTGAGAGGTTCGACGGTCTGTTGGGGATTGACGGTGTTGAAAGGTTTTTCTCTTTTATGCAGTGGCAACATTAGCTATGGCGACTATGGCGAATGTTGAACGTGTTTTTATTCTGATGATGGGTTGTGTGATCGGTATTTAGGTACATGTGTGTTTAGGTACATCGTTACAATGCAAAGTAACTTAAGCAATGATAAAAATCAATTTATCATATTTAAATGAAATAGAAAATTGCGTAGACAAATGTTTACAACTATGTATGAAGTAGGTATTTGGGCAAATACAGTGTTTAGCGTAGTATTTGTCGCGGCAATATTCGCTTGGGTGGTTCTTCTAAGCCGACGTTACTTCTCATTGTCACGTAGTTCGTCATAATTGTAGACGAGAACGTCCAATAAGCCCGTGATGCGAAACGAATCATCGCTCGCTACTGTAGATAAAATACATGTACATGTGTACATGTGAGAAAAACACCCATACTCGATTATTTTATCACGATAATGCGACACAACTTTTTGCCTGCTACATACTTTTCTGTTTTAATTTTGTTTATATGAATTTATAAAGACAGGAATCGAAGCCGCTTACAACGCTACCGGGCCTTTGCCCAATGCGCCACTAAGGCAGTCAAATAGCATCAAATATCCAGCACACTCAATACAATGTATGATTCTCAATACTCCACTGGAATTTCAAGTAACGGAATTCAAGTATCAAGCGAACCTATGACGTCACGGCCGGAGCCGCGATCTAAATTGCATCCGATCCGATTCGAAAGCGAGTTCACCTCAGCATTCGATTTCCGATGAATCCTGATTTCATGTGATATAAAACTCAGCTAAATTGGATGTAAACGAGTTGAACGCTGCGGAAGCTTAAATGAAGGTATCGAATATTTTTGGTATCGAGTAAGATATAAAGCGATATATATATTTTTTTGTTACAAGTTAAGTTATTTTATATGCTATCTAATATTGTTTTTTATTTTGAAAACAGTTTGTTCATTGTAGATTGAGATTGTGCGCCGTTACACAAACTTAATCGCACGTGAAACAACACGCAAATACTCGCGTGCGAATGAACGAGGAGGCGTAAAAATATTACAAAGGTAATGACGTGCGCGTGCAGACGTTCTCGCGCGCAATCCTTAGTTTTAAAGAACGCGATTTATATTGAAACTAGTGGCCCGCCCCGGCTTCACACGGGTAAAAAAATATTTTATTATAAGCAATTATTCAAATTTTTCGCGCTGTAAAAACCATCCTTGAACACCAACGAACATTGAAAAAAAATGGCCAAATTGGTCTAGGCGATGTTGAGTTATGCGCTTAGCAACACATTTTGCGATTTATTTTTATATATAAGATAAAAATAAATAACTTTAATAATGTACTCTTAACCAACAACATATTTATTTGAATAAAGATTAATATTATTATGTTGATAAAACTTAAACAAATTATTTCGACCAAATTAGGTACCATAAAAACGGTTTTTGTGAGTTTATCTTAAAAGATAGACATATACTATTGCGGACTGTTTTTTAGATCATTAAAAGAGCTATTATTCTTTAAAACATATTTTTTGTGTATCTTGAACCGTTTTCACGGCGCACGCACCGGAAGGCTTCAAAGATGAAATAATTTCTCCCGTTTTTTACACATTTACCACTATATCTTTGCTCCTATTGGTCATAGCGTGATGTTATATAGCCTATAGCCTTCCTCGATAACTGGACTATCCAACACAAAAATAATTATTCAATTCGAACCAGTAGTTTCGGAGATTAGCGCGTTCAAACAAACAAACAAACAAACTCTTCAGCTTTATAATATTAGTATAGATATTGTTTATCATGAATATATCTGTCATTTTTGCATGTCATCTAAAAAACATGAAGCAAGGTAAATAAGTGAAGTGTAAGCTACCAATGTTAGAACCCCCTATACAAGATAACAAAACCCGTCCTCCTCGACTCAGATCCATAAATTCCAAGTTCTACATAAAATTATTCGTTCAAAACTCATGTCCAAGTGCATAAATCTCACAAAAAGTGCAATTGGAGATCTTTAATTAAAGCGTCACTGGTCTGAATTTTTCGCGCATAAATCAGTGGCGCCCCCGTATTTCATGCGGGAGACGAGAGAACTATAAATCTTCAGCTGGTACGAGTATGACTCCTTTGTTCTAAAATGCAGGAATTGCAGTAAGAAATAACTTTACACGGTTGGGCCTGGGGAAGATATTATGTAAGCTCTAGAGTCTATGCAAAAACGCTTTGAACATTAATTAAATAGTTCTGGATATATATATTCTAGCCCCAAACTTACAAGAGCCTTTATTATGGTTGCTTTGTAAATTATATCTTTACGAGGTATAAAATGAAGTACACTGTGTTTACATCTAACTGAAAACTCCAGTCAAACTTACAGAAAAACCTTAACCATACAGAACCGGCCCGCCGACGAGCTTCCGTAATTAATTACGTTAAACTTCTCTACTAATTGTAATGCACTATTCAGATTAGATAGCGATTTTTAAATAAAAGGTTTATAATTTATAGCTAGCATTGTCAGAGTTAAGAAAGAAAATATCGTTTTATCAAAAAGAAAGGTTGTTGTCTACACTTCCAGGTATATACAATTATTTAAAATTGTTTGAAAGCTTGGAGAGTTAACAAACAAACATATAAATATAATAACGAACTTTCACAAACATAATTTAATCTGTGTACAGAATTTTAAGAACCGTCAAGTGAGATTTCCCAAACACAAACAAAAAATACCTAATACAAATCCGATATCAAATTAAACATTCCGAAAACTTGAGCGTTTACGTGTTCTGTGTAAAACATGGTTTTATTTAGGAGCAATCAAATCGAAAAATTGAGGAACAAACAGGCGGGATTTTATAAGGCTTTCGATAAATTGTGTTTCCTTGGAGCTGCGGATTAAATTTCCTGAAACCAGCCGAAGGCCGGGGCTGGCGGAGCATTCTTAAAATACGAGGATAGAATTATTTGAGGGAAAAAATGGAAAGACCATAAAGCTTGAGGAATAGTGATGAAATTGTATCATCTGTAGAGAATACCATCTATATCTATGTGATCTATCTTTGTCCACAACGACACTTCACATCAGGTGAGATTAAAGACAAACATAGATCTATCTCTCATTAAAATTACGAGTGCCCACTGCTGGGCATAGACTCCGAAGAATTCCAGTTGTTTCAGTTGAAAGTGATCTGAATCAACTAGGTAACCGAGGTTTCATAGTTTCATAGTAGTTTATTCATCATAGGCAACATTGTACACTTGATTTCGTTAAGTTCTAATAATTATTATAATCACACACAGAAAATACAGGAAAAGACACAGACAAGACGTTCAATATGATATGTAACATAATAATTGAGCTGCCCAGTAGTGGCATTGTCAACTTAAACTATGTTTAATACAAATAATTCGGTTATAACAGCAACAACTATCCTTCTTATGCGAATTAGATAGCAAAGCTTACGTTATTATGAATTTGGTATTTTTCTGACATACACAAATGTGTGTGAGTGAAAAGTGAAAGACAAGGACAAAAGAATGCTAACAAAATGTTATCTCATCGAGGTTTAATTGATTATTTAGCATAGGGGGGTATAATGTATAAAACAACCACCTAAGCTTGGGTCAACACATAGAATACGGAACAATTGAGACAGGGATTTATGAACAATCCATTTTTTCTTTTAAATCAAATAAAATACATATTAACTTTAAATTCATAAAAAAATAATTATGCTTCTCAGTTAGCTTTAGGGTTAGCATTAGGTATTAGGTATTTATATGTTAAAACCACCGTCCAATGTCAAAGCCAAAGTCAAAACGTTTATTTCCTTAGACCCACAGGGCATGAAATTGGCATCTGGAAGAAATTGCTTTGAGCAATAAGACCGGCCACTACGCATTGTAGTATTAGTTTTATTTTTATTGTATTGTATCTTTGTTTGGCTTGTGAGTATCTCAGAACTGTAAATAGCTAACGTTTGCCACAAGTGCATCTACCTAAAATTCGTAGTATCCGTTTTAAGCCCATTGTGGTCGGATAACTGAGATCCGAGGGAATGCACTCCATCCGCCGTGAATGCAGATGGTCTTTGCACCGCCAGTACCTGAAACGCTCTTCGCATTGTTTAAAAATGGTATATATAGCTGTTACCGTTACTAAAAACAAGGATATAGAAAAATATGAAGATATTTCAAACATATTTCTGAACCAATTACAAAGATATAGGGTAGATGACAAATAAATGATATTTAATCCTTCATTAAGATTAAACGTAATATTATTTCTTGTAACTTTGTAAACTTGAAGCTTCGCGCTTTTGAGCAAAATTGACTAAATGTATTGTAAATATATCCGGAAACTCACTCCGGAACTTTGATGTGTTATATCTTGGCACTTTCTTATTAAATTGATAAAACGAAAATAGGTGTCCAGTATTTTTTGATGGTTTAACATACGGACTAAAAAGTATTCCTATTTTTTATGTATTAATCATGCCTATTATGTAACCTCAAACGAAGGTGAACTATTATTTTTATATGATACCATATACAATGTTGTAATATGGTATCATATAAAAATATGTTATGATTCTAAGCTCAATAATGTAAAGCAAAATTAATATTGCATGAACAATAAGTCTGTGGTGAACAATACATAAAGGTTAGATAATTGCATAGGATACAGATTCTCATTAGAATCAAACTACAACTCTAGGACTAGCGCTTAGATAAATTCGCAAAACTACATGGAGATACGAGAGCAAAACTATTACGAATTAAACTAAATAACTCTACCATTGTTCTAGGCACGTAAAGTTTGCTAAGCTTTAGAAAGCACCTGCCAGTTTGGAAGCAGGTTGAACTCGGATCCTTCAAAACTCCGACGTTTCGTGACAAACGGCAAATGACTCCATTTTACCCGGGACGGCTGTCTGTTCACTGCCTTAAAGGTTGTGAATCACTAGAATTTAGTAGTAACAGAACAACGAGCCACTCACAACTGAAGTACACCTACATGCTAACACTTTTATTTAGGTATTCCCGTTTGAGCACCTCTTTTTTGGCACCTGTGTATTGATCACCAAAGGTGATCCATTGCAGCAGGTCCATGTCAGTGCGAAAATAATATTTTTACGGGGTGCTTGAATATATGTATGTATGTAATAAAACACATGTTGTGCCGACCGCACATAGTGTGGGAAAACGGCAAGATGATGATGGTGATGACAATGTTTCTTAAACAAACCAACGAGCGTATTTGTTGTAACATTTACCTAGCGTGAGCGCGGAGATATAATTTGATAATCATTGGTTTTATTTGATAAAATTAAAATTATATGAATTACCTACATTAGAAAGTTATCTAACGGAAATAAAGTATAATTTTAACCCATAAAACGGCATAATGTACAAAGTGGTCATTAGTCATACATATCACATACAGTAATAAAACTAATGAAACCATAACGCGCCAGCAGAGTAAATAGTCAGCGTTCGACTAATGACAAATAGGTTAATACCCAAAACACCAGATTCATATCATCAAACACCCTATTAACGTTCCCACTGCTGGGACACAGAGACTTCTCTCTTGACGGCAGAAGTTAGGCCTTAATGCATCACGCTGTCCAAATGCGGGTTAGTGAATGTCACATGTCCTTAAAAATCTTCAAAGTTCTTAGAACATACCAATTTCCTCACGATGTTTGACTGCACATACATTTTTAAGAAGAAAAAACCAGAGGTGCGTGGCGAGGTTCGTATTCACGAGCTTCTAATGAAAGTCGAGTAAACTCCCACTTAGCCGAGTCGGCTAACAGATTCCAATCATGCATCCTGTTTTCTTTACAATGTAATTTTCTTTTTACTATTTTTAAAACAGCTATAAATTAATAGTACGGTCGTTGCTAGCCGCCGATAAATCAAAGCATAACATAAAACGAAAAACTTTAATTAAAAAAATAACTTGTGATAAAGTACGTTAAACTTTAAACATTCCAACTCTCCAAAAAAATATTTTACTTAAAATCACCGAATTACAAGGTTTTAATAAAACCTCAACAAAGCAAAGCCGACGAGTCAATACGATAAATGCCCGATTGTTTCAGCCAGACGGACGTCCATTTGTATTAACGAGTGAGCGAACAAAGGCCCTGGTCGTATTCACTCTGGCGATTCCCGAATAACCCTCTGAGATATCAGTAATGAAATAAAAATGTTTTTTTACTCAAATAAATTTACTTTTATTCGATACTAGCAGTACCTCTCGGTGTTAAACGCGTTTCATAAAAAAAAATGCGTAATTGGATTTTCTAGCGGTATCACATATTTTTCCGTCAAAAACCTATTATAAAAAAAGGTAAAATTTGTCCCTGACATTTTTTAAGCTTAAGAAAATTGGTGTTCCAAATTTCATATAAATTGATTCAGTAGATTCAGAGTTAAAAACATTTTCATATATGTACTCACAAACTTTACCTCTATATAATATTAGTATGGATTTAGGGCGAACCTTATTTTAATAATGGGTAAATTTTAACAGTAACCCCGCCAATTTGTAAGTTAAAACAGCTAGTGTTAAATTTTTCCCGGGAATTCTGTCTTTCCACCCTATACACTTTTCATACAAAATGTATTGTTATTTGAAGTAGAATAATTGATATTACAAGTCAGGTTGTTTTGATTTGTTGTAAATTGCTATAAATATGAAAAAAAGACGTTTCCACATACTTCTACCTAAATATTAATAATAATAATCTATTTAATGATAATTTAAAATTGGAGCATCAACATTTCCAAATATGAATTCATGAATTTAATTAAAAAATTCAGGAGGTCTATCAGGAATAAGGCCGGTTCTGGATGGGTCACATACGGCCCCGCTTCGCCTCATTCAATTCGCTACAATGCCTTTTGTTTATGGGAGCCACTTTTCGCAAATAGCTGGGTAACTGTTATTTTGTAGAACACGTAGTTTTACTAGTGGTAATCGGCAGACCATGTAGCAAGTAATACGAACCGTTTTGTATAGAATTTTATTACAAGACTAGTTATTTTTCCGAAGTGACACTATGTTATTATTCGCCTTTAGGTATATAGGTAAATTATTTAAATAAACTTAAAAAAGTAAAAAGTAATAAACATAACTAAGAAGCATATCATGGAAATAAGATTGTCTTGATTGACAGTAAGCCAAATTTTTTTAAATGGGGAAAGACCAACACCGCTTTTATCTCTTTTTGTTATTTTAATTACAATATCGGTGATATTATGAAGGCAACACAGTTTTCATAAGGCGTTATAACTGACTTGGCTGTTTCATGATCCCCTGTAAGATTTAACCACAGGTTGTGTAACGAGCCTCTCGGCGCGGCGCAGGTACTGAAAGGGCACTTTTAATTAAGCTGTGCCGATGAATTGGGGGGCACTGTATGCCCTCCGCTTTATTTGTGGCTCGTTACTGAATACGGTGTAATGTGGGCTTTTCCTGCGCCCTTTATTGGTCAACCACAGTTTATATGAAATGCCCTGCCTAAATGGGTTTTATGTATAGCATTTACTACTTATTAATGTAATAATGTTTGACAGGTGCGGTAAATGGACTAGGTCAGGTGCGATTAGGCTGGGTGGTTTAACTGAACTAGTTCGTATTTATGGGCATAATAATCAATTCACGTCTATCTATACATATTATAGTCTCCCGCCGCGTTTCCACATCTTCGGGATAAACTCAAAAGCTACTGAACGGATCTTTATGCGGTTTTCTGCAATAGGTAGAGTGATTCAAGAGACGTTTTCCAATCCAAGTAACGCTGGAACGGGTTAAATACATTTATATTTTTTACAGTTATTTCATTATTGTGTCTTCTGTGATGTAATTAAATTATAATGATACTTGATATTATAGTCTTGGTGTATGTGGTATAATGAAATTGACAATTCACTTACACTTACAAGCCTATGAAACTTTAATTGAAAATCAATGGAAAACCATATCAACGCTATGTCCCAGTCATGTTAAGCAATCAAAAACCGACCAAGACTAATTAAAGCTCAACATAATAACATTTTAACAAAATAGCATAAATGCAGATATTTTTTTGTATTTTTGCATAAATTTCCCGATGTAAAAATAACTGGGAAACTAAATTAACAGGATTCTTGCTTGCGGCCATTATGTTAAACTTAATTAAAATTGCGTGTCGCAGGCACATTTTAAATCAAAAGTCTTAATGTAATCGGGGATAAAAATACATTAGATTAAAAACAGTTTTGCCCGCGATAAAGTATTTGTAAACATATAATTATTTTGTTTAAGGACCAAATAATAGCGAGATCTAGTACAGGTATATTATTTATTATATATACTGATGATTGTAAGGTTTATTATACTGAAATATTTTTTTGTCAAAAAGATTTTACTGTTGTAACAAGGCTTGGAAGTGATTTGTCTTTTTAAGTTTTTAAATACGTCCATCACAACGTATGTAACTTAGGAATTTTGCGCCAAAATACCTAACATAATTATGGAAATAATTAAAATAACCTTGTGAATAATACGAAACATAAATAACATTACATTTTTTTACAAAGGGTTCCTTTTGTATTAAAGTATCTTAGAAACCGTAAACCGTTCCTAATGCCGGACGATTAGATATGGCCAAGCCATAAAATGCGTGCAACTATGAGTGTATAGCTAGTATCTATTAGAATTATTTTAGATAGCTAATATTGGAATGATGTTGGATAGCTATTATTAGAATTATTTTGCAATTACTCGTTAACCTATCGTCGTAGAGGTACCTGAGTGATCCCGGCCTGAGGGGACACGCTTTCATTACCCGCGCGCCTCATCGCTCCCACCGCCCATTGATTCAATGGATATTTTTAATTTATTTTAACTTTTCCTGTCACTTTCAATTCGTACGTTAATTTTTCGAGTTCAATTATTGTCGACGTTTTTTGAAAGTGGCTGAAAGGAGGGATTCCCAGTGAGGATCAAATTTTTGTGTTATTCTGTTTGCGTGATGGAAAATTAAACTTTATATAACTACTAATAACTTAAGAAATTAGCAACTAAATTATGATTAAATTAATTAACTTTTTTAATTACTAAACACTACTACTACTACAAATATTGGAATACATAAGTGTTTAAATTTTGTTTTGGTGGGTGATTAGTTTTTTAATCTGTATGGTATTAAGGTTGACCTGATTAAAATGAAACAACTATAATAATTATCCCTTAGCAGAGGATTTCGCCATTATAAATAACTAAATTAAACTCGAAACACAAAAATACAATTTAAGGTAGTTTCGCGAATGCTTAGTTACAATTTTACTAACTCGCTCACGGCGACTTTTCGTTTCGCATGCTTTAAAGTTGACCATTGGGTAAAAGTCAATGTTGCTGTTTGAGTTGAATAAACAAAATAATTTTACATAAATCTGAGTTCTTGTAGTCGTAATCTGATGATAACTAAAAAAAAATTTAATAATACGATGCCGGAGAAACATTAACCCCTAACTTGATTAAAGTACCAGAGCAACATAACAAGGTTAGCAACTTAGTTATCTCCAGATTACGCCGACAAGAACCCGGCTTAGCTAAAACTAGCGTTGATTACACCTCAGCATCCTAAGAAGCCGTTTAAGAGCAATCATTGCTATTAACACAATTTACATCTTAAAGGCAGTGACGTAGCTGTCGGCGGGTAAGCGGGGCAGTGTACCGGGGGCCCCGCAGTGCCCCGGGGGCCCCAAGCTCGAGGGGCCCCCAAACCATGCGAGTATTCCTGTTTTTTGAACTGGTGAGCAAGTTTTTGAACTAGTGACCTGTTATACAGATTGTGTGTGTGTGTGTGTGTGTCCGACCAATTTCCATCATGGCGACAGCTTATATTCTTTGATGCACCCGCATGTGGCAGGAAATACCCTCGAACACTGGGGACATGTGAGTACTTTGCTAACATAATAGTAATTGAAAATATATTCATAAACAGATTAATAAAGAATCTAATCTCTATTAGAGATTACAACATTGACATCCCATACATTTGACAGATAAGATACAATTTTAGTTTTTAAAAATTTGTCAATTGCAACAACACAACATTACAACATTATTATTTGATTAACAACATGTAATCTCCAACAGTCGTTAGTGGCAACTCGCTGTAGGGATATATGTAAGTTACTTATTATAAGTATTCAGGAACAGTCTATATAGGACCATAATTATGTATAGTCTTATGAAAATGAAAAAAAAAAACTAAATTATTTTTGGCGGGGACCCAATGAGAGGAGAGGAGAGAGAAATTTCCGCGGGAAAATACATAAAACAGTAAATATGCAACAGTAGGTATCCCAACATGAAACTCTAACAGCTCAGGGGGCCTGGTTTTTTGCCCAGGGCCCTTGATCACCTAACTACGCCACTGCTTAGAGCTATTCTCAACTTAATTCCCATAATTCTTCCGTACAACTGAAATACATAATCACGCAAATACAGGCGTTCTGATTAGAGGTATAAGGTCGGTATTGGACCGGAGTTGGGTTATAACGTGTAGTGAAGTTCGCTAAACGACAAGTGTACCGGCCTCCATTAAAACTAACTTCCGACTAATAAAGTTAGAACAAAGTCCATTTCCGCGCGTGCGGGGCGGTGGCGACTTAATGTGCTGAACATTGCATGTTTAATAAAGTAATATACAGTTGTAATAGAAAAAAATCCACACGATCCACACCACAACATTTAGCCCCGTAGTAAACTCTAAGCTATTGTTTCAGATATACTTAATATAATAATAATTATTTTTTATATCCTCTACTGTTCCACTGCAGGGCCAAAGCCTCTTAATATAATATACCTACATATTTTTTTATTATACATTATTAAACGCCCAGACTAAGAAGAAAGTGCTTGAACTACAGGCACATGACTTCTCGGCGGAAATCGAACCCCCTACCTCTTGCGCACAAGCAGGCCTTCGCTCAGCTGAGGCAGTTAAAAAAAATATTCAGATATAACTAACAGTTTCTAAACTATAAACGATGCAAAGTTCCAACTTATATTATTTGACTATTAAACGGAGACTACTAAAATTAACTGTTTCCTGTAGAGAAAAAATCATGAAAAAAATAATACTACGAATTTCTGATCTTTGCTTGGGTAGTAACACTCACTCACTATAACTACAGATGCTAATTAAACCAGTACGCCAATTAAACCATATTAACAAATTGATCATTAGCCCACGAAAACAATGGCTTCATTATAATATTGAACTACACACAGACAATGAATATAATAAATAAAGCCCTACAACTACATATCATTATCTATATACCAACAGACTTGCTTTAGGTATTTAAATAAGGTAATTTTAAAGGTTAAATATTTATTTTGCAACGTTTATCTATGTATGCCTTTTGCGTCTAAAAAAATAAACGTTTTTTGACAATGGTCTATGTTAATAATGGCGTGAGCTAAGTGACACTCACTGGACTAAGGTCTAAGAGGCATCGATTGACGTGTGAATCATAGAAATAGGCCCAGGAGCTTGGTATGTATAGTGCTTCAAATAAACATGCAAGAATTATTATTATTATTCTAACACTGAAACAGCTGACAATCTGACATATCCCTGACTTTATCCCGAAAATGTTAAGTGACATTGGCTCTAATGACAAAAGTTCTAATTTAAGTGACTTTTGCTAATGTTTATCTGACACAGTTCAGGTTTTTTTTATTGGACCAATCATATTTATATATATTAAGTATTAATTGAGACTTTTAACCCTTTTTCTGTATATTAAATTGACACCTTCATTTTGTAAATTTTTTGAGACATAAATGATAGGCGATCATTTTGGAGAAACCTTTGGCTTCTGAAAAACATACAGTTTTTAACTTGTCCGGAAGCTAATGGGACCATAATATATATGTTAAATATTGTTTTTCTGTCTATAATAATTTTTTAATTTTACTTTTGTCACTGTGTATGGAAATGTGGGAAAAACCGCAGTTTTCAGTACGTAGCTTATGTTAGTTCAGCAATTTAAGTAACATAATCTGTTCAGCTACTTTTGTCGCTGTGTATGTTTATGTGGGGACAGTCAGCGTGTACATCGCGCGTGCTTACTGTGGACATTCTGGGAAACGGCTGTTGTCGAAACAAACACCGTCGGATTTATACATGGTTTATACATTTATACAGTTGGCAACTTCGGATTGGCTAGACTTGATGTTGTTCTGAAGATTCGAGGACCTTTTCTTGTACGTAACTTGCAGGTGATAAGGAAGGATAAGGGTGAGGACTAATGTTTGGTGACTTAATTCAAAATCAATATTACTTATGTCTGACGCTTTTCAAACCACGGCGTTTCCCGTGTCTTATACATTTTCCCGCAGTAATGACAAATTTTCCGGCGGTAAAAAACCTGTCCTGTCCTGTGGTTACAACTAGACCTATTATTTTCTGTGATGAAATGTTTTACATCCCTGTTTATGTAACGAGAGAACTAAAACGCTAAAACTGTTATTGCTTAGGGAACTTAATTATAGAAACACTTAAAGTTGTGGAGGATTTATTTCGAAACATTTGGAAGGATTTATAATGTACATCTCGTTTAGATGATACAATCATAATAATTATAGCATTGTTGAGTGAGGGAGAGTGTAGAAGGTTTTATTGAACAATACATTGTTAATTTTCAATATTATATACGTTTATGTGTGATGAAAGGTTTTCGCTAGTATTCACAAAAACTGCTATTTCTGATCAATTTTACTGAATTAGTTAAAACAGATCGCGAAAATAGGCTTTTGTCTATTTATCACTTATTTTACGAATATTATAATGATAACAAGAGTGAAAAGCTTTTATTGAAGTTAATGAATAACGTTTTTTATCAAACGTTCTAATCAGCTCTAAGTGTGATATAAAAATTAAATGTTTTTATGAATACGGCATAGCCATATATTATTAAGTAAAGTATAGACATTAATAATCTACAGGCATTTATTATATAAGTAAAGACATTTTCTTTCAATATCATAAAATTAACATGCATTAGCCGAGTTGTTCGAAGCTAGTTAAAATTCCAATTGTTATAACTTGCAGACTTCATAAAACTACATTCATTTCAAAACTTCACTGAAATTACTGAAATAAACTTTCTTCATAACTCTTCAAAATCTTACTATCATTCGTTCAATCTTTTTGGCTTCATTCACTCAGGCAGTCTTCAATCTTGTCAATATGGGATACAGTATCTCTGTTAAAAATCATCATCATCCCCTATTAATGTTCCCACTGCTGGGACAAAGAGACCTCTCTCATGAATGCCACATATCCTTCAAACTCTCTAAAGTTCTCAGAACATGACGGTTTCCTCACGGTGTTTGCCCTCACCGATTAGTGTGATCAATTTAGTGTCTTCTTTAACACATTTTTTTACCGTGCAAATTTTATGTTATTGTCATTTTTATCTATGTGTTAAAAAAATAGCGTAAATGTTAAATTTTAATAAAATTAAAAAAAACGTGCAAATTTGTCATATTATTAAGGATATAACCTGTTTGAAATTCTTGATTATTCAAACTGGATCGCCTTAAAACACGTGTTTGAAAGCGCATACATTTTCAAGAAGAAAAATCAAGAGGTGCGTGTCGGGGATTGAACCCACGACCTTCGTAATGAAAGTCGAGTGTCCTCCCACTTGGCCAACTTAATTTTTAGTCACCGAATATATAAAGCAGTAAAATTATATAGCGCTGCTAATTTCAGTCCCTCACGCCTTTAATATAAAGGGTAGCATGCCCAAATTGACTCAGAAGAACGGAAATTAAGCCAGCACTTTGAAGCGACGGTGTTATGATTACAATATATTTTATACGAGATGCGATTCGCTGGATATTGCCTGTTGTATCGAAACATGGAGCTCACTTGATCAAATAAGCTTGCTTTTTTGTTGCCAGTTATTTTTTTATGGAACGCTGTTCTGTTATAAAGCTGATATGGAACCGTATGGATAATATAGACTATATCGAAAAAAAAAGAGTTATTTTTTTTTATAGAAACAGATATCGTAAATTAAGGTATTTGTAAAGTGTGGCCGTAAATTTGATAATCGTAAAGTTGAATGAAGGCATTTACAGACGTTTTTAGTTTACAGCAATATCACCATTTCAACTGTTATAGGACGTCCACTTCTGGATATAATCCTCCTTAATAGACTTAAGGTCCTTATAAGTACTTAATATTTTTGTTCTAAGGTAAGAGGTAGCCTGCATCCGCCATAAACCCGACCATTACCAATATGATACATATTCGGTAACATAATATCAAATGGAAATGAAAGTAATACATCGGTGTGAAACGACACATTCTAAAATAGAGCTTGGGCGGTTCATACCATGGTATGAATAGCTCGCGGTACGAAACGACTAAACACCCAAAGCAGTTACCAAGTTCTAGTTTCCTAGACGGTAGAAGCCGTTTCTCACTTCAAAAGCTCTAGATATTTTCTCTCGACACTTGATCGCCCGTCTCACTCGTTCGATACTATTAAGTTTTCAAACTTAAGAGCTGTGTAGCTCCCAGTGTACTTAGACAGGTTTATTGAAGTAGTTTCAGCGCGGCGCCGGCGCCTTTGTATTTAAATTATAATGACAAGTTCTACAAGGTGTTGCTAGCTGAGAAATTAAGCGCTTGTTTGTGATCGTATCGCCGGTAAAATGTGCAGAAATGTGAAGTAAATTTTCTACGTTATGGCAATGTTTTTTAATAGTAAACCTTTGTATGGAAAATAACTTTGATAAAATAATTAGAAGGCAGGGGTGTACAATATTAAATACAAAAAAAAAATAGATTTAAATGACTCCATAGGACAAATATGCGCACATAAAAAAAAAAAAAAAAAAACATACGTACATAAATATTAATAACAAATAAATATATGTTAATTTTAAAGCATTCATTCTAGCACTTTATAAGTAAGACAGATAAAATTCTTTGACACACGTTTTAAAAACTGACAAGGAACGTATCTTTCTCAATCTCTCAGGCAAAGCATTCCACAATCTTACAGCTCACAGAAAAAGATTTGTCGTAAAAGTTGGTGCGATGTGAAGGAACACTAACATAACATTTACATTTAGTTCCATAATAATAGGCATCTGATAATTTTACATTTATACATAATATTGGTAGATCGTGCTAAAATCACACCACCACCACCACATAAGATACTAACTAGATTCAAATACCCGCAAAAACCAAATTATGCTAAGTAAATCTGAACTATCAGGCTCGAACTTACAGCATAATTTGCATTGGACGCAAAAAGCAGTGGAGGTTAGTTGCGATATCTGTGCGTGAGTTATGGTCTCCTGGTAGCTCAGAGGCTCGGATGATTGATGGCTATGCGATTGCTCGCCGATTTGCTTGAGTGCGAGATGCTTTCAATTCGGCGTGGTTATAGTTTATGGGCTGATAATCGTCCGAGGGATATTGAGATAATTTTCTTTCGTGTTGATATTTTTCATATTTTTATGGTTTTTCTTTTGTTAAAGGCTTAAGGTACCCCACAATATCGCTTTGTCGGGTTCCTTAGCCACATGGTAAAAAAGGAACCTTTGTGGAGTCGTCGTCATGTCTGTCTATCCGTCCTTATGTCACAGCCACTTCTCCAATAAATTATAAGAGCAATACTGTTGAAACTTGGCAAATAGATGTATTAGCTGTGAACCACATTATTATTTTAATACAAATATAGAAAAAAAATGTCTTTTATATTTCCTTATTTTGAAAAAACAATTGAATATTGTTCTCTTTAATAATCGTAAATGTTTTAATGTGTTGTGTGTATCAAATAAATAAAAATAATACATTTTGGGGATCACACAAAGTTTATAAACGATTTTTTTTATAAACTTTTTTCATCAATCTATACGTGTAGGGTTTCATTTTGTAAGAACTATCATCTATAGATGAGAATTGAGGTTTCTAATATATATTTTTTTCTAAATTGAATACATTGCGCAGGAAACACTTGCAAAGTGGTAAAATGTAACTCAATTATTCTTTTCATTACAAAAATAGCGTATATAAACCGTTGAAATACACGGAACCCTTGGTGTATGAGTGCATCTCATGTTTAACAAATTTATTTTTTAAAGGAGTTACGCCTATAAATTTAATCTTTTTGGAATAAAGTCTGGGCTGTGCTATTGAAGTCCGATCACCCGTTTTTTCTTACCTTAAATAATTTGATCATTTTTCTTTAATAATTTCATCGTTAAAAAGTTAAAAAGAGATTAGTCGTTGTAACAAATGGTAGCAGTGTCTTCTTTCACAATATTGGTCCTTACATATGAAATTGGCGTTTTGTATGGGAGGAACAAAAAGTCGAATATTTTTTAATATAATATATTTAATTAATCAAAGTATGAACCATTATTTTCTATGCACTTTTGCCATCTTATAGGTAGTTCATTGATCCCTTTACTAAAAAAACCAGTCGGACGGGAATCAATAAAATCTTTGAAGGCGATTTGGACTGCCCCATCGGAGTTGAATTTTTTCCCTTGCAAGAAGTTATCCAAATTTCGAAAAAAATGGTAATCTGTTGGAGCAAGGTCCGGGGAGTACGGAGGATGTCTTAGACTTTCCAATTGAAGCTCTTCTAATTTAGTAGCCGTCTGTTGCGCAGTGTGTGGTCTAGCGTTGTCGTGAAGCAGCAGTGGCGTGGAGCGATTGACCAGCCTAGGTTGTTTAGCCGCTAGCTTTTCCATCATGGTTTGCAATTGCTGACAATAGACATCAGCCGTAATAGTCTGGCCAGATTTGAGAAAACTGTAATGAACAATACCGGCACTAGTCCACCAAACGCTTACAAGTAACTTTTTTGGGGTTAATTTTCGCTTGGGGCAGGATTTGGCTGGCTGGCCAGGATCCAACCATTGCGCTGAGCGCTTCCGATTATCGTAAAGAACCCATTTTTCATCACAGGTAATGATTCGGTTTAAAATACCTTCATTATTGTGCCGGTTTAGTAATGTAACGCAGCAGTCGACGCGCGTTTGCCGGTTTGCTTCAGTCAATTCGTGAGGTACCCACCTTTCAAGCTTTTTAATCTTCCCAATTTGCTTCAAGTGAATTAAAACAGTTTTATCACTAACACCGCAGCCTGCAGCTAACTCGGACGTGGTTTGCGATGGATCCGCTTCCACAATAGCCTTCAACTCTTCATTATCAACTTGAGTCTCAGGCCGTCCACGGGGCTTGTTCTGCAAGTCGAAATTTCCAGAACGAAAACGTTGGAACCAAAAACGAACTGTGTTTTCTTTTGCAACACGACCGCCATACACATCATTCACCCTTCGAGTTGTTTCCGCAGCACTAGTGCCACGGCGGAACTCGTACTCGTAAATAATGCGATATTTTAAGTTTTCCATTTTGTAAAATGAGTGACGCAAACAGAAAAAAACAGAAGAAAAAAAACAAATGAATGACGATCATCGAAGCACAAATACATGAGTCTATAGCTGTACAAATTTGAATTTGGAATTCCTTACCAAAGAGGAGAAATTTGTGATTAAAGTGGCCAGTACGAAAAACGCCAATTTCATATGTAAGGACCTAATAACAATCGTGCTGTGCTCGCCAACCCGCCTGCCAATCGTGGTTACTATGGCAACGTTCTATTATGAATTCCAGTAGTCGCTATTGTACGGCTGTAGAGAGAAATAAGAAAATGCATTTTGTTATACAAGTTATTTTAAATGTTTTCCTCTGGTGAACAATACTTATTCGTTATAATTGCTTGTAACTACAGATTACATGAACAAAACCTTGTTTTCCCGATATTCTATTTTCTACAAATTATCCTTAATTATACGTTCGGGGATAAACAATATGTTAATAGGCACCAAAAGTGTTTTTTTTAATTACTACTTTGTACGAAACATCGAAAATCTATACAAAAAGATCTGATATGTTTGATCAAAGGCGTTGCTTCATTTTCTACCATAAATGCGTACTGTTTTGAAGAGCTTGTATGAAGACTTCCGGGTCCATTACACGGCTGAACACCACATAAACGCACAGCATAACAAAATGAATAATTCATTCTTGCCATCAAAAAGCCATGACGACGATATCAAAAACGGAACGGGACAAAACGATTTCATACTGGAATTACACAAGACATAGAGCTCAAACGTAGGGGCCCTCGGCTCTGTTTACGACAGGCATTGTTCAAGACGAGTGTTTATCACGGGCCGGTCATTATCTGCGCCGATCACACGATTACACGGGCGCCGACTGTCAAAGACTTTCAAAATGGCCGCCTTCATGACCTACCCAACAACCGCTCTAGCCTGTTTATACACTTTTCTTCGAGATTTCAATTAAATTCCCACAATTTGAACATCGTAAATTCCAATTGTGTTTGAATGTACATTGACTCACGTATAGATCAAGATAATTAATCCCCAGCGACGTAGCCATCAACGTTTCACAAGTTACCCAATCCTATTACAGTTTCAATTCTTGATAAGCGCTTCTAATTCTAACTATACGTTCCCATTAATATCTAACTCCGTTCTAGGAAGAGGGAGTTTAGTAAAAAATTCATTAGAATAAATCCTAAATTGCTCGCGAAGCAACAAAACAGTTCGGGGAATAACAAGCAAATGGTGAACCGCAATGGAGGCAGAAACACTCCGTACTCCAATGTAAATCCCACGTAACATTGTAAGCATACATAATGTATTAGAAAAGGCACCGCGCCTGACGTGATCTCATTACGTAAACGCTCCTAACTTATAAACTAGTTGGCCTAAATGTTGGCTAAAAAACATCCAACATGTTTACGCCGCGGGGCTCCAATAAGTCACAAAGTTTTTGTTATTTCCTTTTGGCGAGAGATAGAGGCATTTACTGTTCGGAACTCGCGCGACAAGTGGAGTGTCCTCGGGAGCGTTTTATGGCCGAGGCGACGTTTGCAGCAGGCTGGCCTGAGGCTTTATCTTATTAGGATACTGCTGCAACTATCAAATCGGTCACCGGGGAAATGTATAGAATTGTGTAGAGGGAGATTTATTTTGTGCGAGCAAATGTTGTCCAGCCAACAAATAGCTTCTTTGTTTATCCAGACGAAAGGGCAAAAAACTTACAATAGATGTGTTTCTGTCGCTGTAACATTTTATTTTAAAGGATTAAGATCCTTGCACTGCAAAAAGCCTGGGTGTGGTCCAGCTCTCATGAAATCCCCCAATATTCCTCCTTTGCCTACTTCCGCCCGCAATTATTTCAATGGCTTCACCCGCACCGGTGTTTTAATTAGTATCTACCGGAAACCAGATGTCGTATCCTTCATTATAATTTTCGTAAAATAACTTTCTCAGGAAAAATTAGCGGAGTTGGAATTCCTTCCGATTTATCGCAAAACAATCAAAGCCGAGTTGCGAGTTTCGCTTCTTGCCGCGGAACTTAACGTGAACTTTACAAGATCGACATTAATGAAGCTTTAGTTGTTAATTTCGCGTTTAATTTTGAGTTGGCGTGGGTTCTAATCATCAGATGAGACCTCCACGAGCGTCCCACCGGGCCCCGAGTCCTCCTGCTACCAAAGGGTTCTAACTTTTAATAAATTTAAGGGTAAACTTTACAGGTAGATAAGTGTTTGCTTTCACTGATTTATTGGCGTTGTTGATTATTAAAGCATGCTCCTGAATTTTAATGCTTTTCTTTATTGGTTCTTCTCTCGCGAGTCAGCGATCTAGCTGAAGTTCAAATCTCTCGGGAGATATTTCCTATCTCAGAAGAATGTTTTATGAGATCGAGTCGTTCGTTGTTTACGTAGCCTCGTGTTTTACATTGATGAATCGCAGCTGCGCACACTGCTAGTGAGGCGGCCTTCGGACAAACTTTAACGATCTCCAATTATTCTCGCAACATCAATTTTTTATATTTCCTGTTTCTTGTTCTTTTGTTTTTGGCATTCTATTTTCTCTTCGGTTTATTGGCTCGTTTCGGATTATGCTCTCCAAAACTTATTACGTTTCAACTAAATCATCGCAATCAGGGCAAGGTAAATTGAATTTTGTGACCCAATTTATTAAGTTTTATTTCTTTTATTGCCATTTCCCTTGTCTTTGCATCGTTTAGCGGTTTTACGGTCAGAGGAAACTTTTCCTTTAACTTTGATGTTTAAATTTCCACAATAAAATAAAAATTATGTTTATATAAATTGGTTTTTAAATATTTCAAGATAATGGTTTAATTTGTTAATTATTTCAAAATTTCCCAAGAATAACCTTTATAACAAAAAGGCCTTTCTAAATATATCATATTATATCAAGTACGGGTACTTTTCTATGTATTCAGTTACATATAACACGAATAGCTACACACTCTGCTAAGCCTGGGCTTAAATAAGGTTGTGTAATTATTTCGAAAATTGTACTGCAGTTGAAAAGAACCGTATGATAATGTACTAAATCTAAATTGAGATAATATAAGATAAACACATGTTTTGAATAAACGAAATCTCATATGCTTGGCTGACATTGATATCAACGAAAAGTCGAAACGTGAAAACATCCGTTCGGGTCCCATCGTCAGAGATACTAACCCAGTCTTAAACTCGGTTAATAAACATAAATCCAGCTCGACTGAATTGTATTCCACGCAGTGAACTGTGTTTCGACTGTGGCTTACCAAAGATTTGTTACGGCCCGTATACAGCGGCTAAATAGGGGAGTGAGTCAACAACCAGACCTGATAAAGTTAAGTACGTTTCAGATGGTTTCAGGTATGTTGGACTTGTAAACTTCGTTTAACGTTTAACTTTTAACTGGGGCAATAAGAAAAGTTAAGATATCTTGATTTGAATGGGGTTAAAATTGAGTATTAAATTGCTATATAGCTTTTCGTTGGCTGTCTAGACGTTATCATTATAGACCTATAAATAAATTGACCTTCTAAATAAATTCACGCAATAAATTCATAATATTCAACATTTACTCACTTTTAGGGCTTATTTCATAAAGTCCATGTAAATAAGGCTATGGCCAGTTATTTCAATAATTAGTGATGCCAAGAGCTATCTCGCTTGGTCACATCATCATCATCATCACCCTATTAACGTTCCCACTGCTGGAGCAAAGGTACTTCTCTCTTGACAAGAAAGATAAGGCCTTAATTCACTACGCTGACCAAGTGCGGGTTGGTGAATGTCACATTTATTTATTTTATTTTTCTTTATTCGGAGTAACAAACAATTATAATCAAGTATAGTTAAATTATCTTAAACTAATACTCTAAGCTAAATAAACAGCACCGTTTCCCGCAGACAATACAAAAATTAAATGAAGTGAAATGAAATATTTATTGCTGTTAACTAGGTGGTAATGTATACATTGGTCTTATATCTATTGTTATGTGTCTCTAGTCTGCCTTTCGGGCTCATTACATTTATGTTAAGTACAATCATTTTAACAGTAAACAATTATTTATATTCGATAAAGATACATAAAATTGCAGGTATCAAGTTATACAAAACAATTTCTTGCTAATATTTATGTTGTTGTCAACACTTGTAACATAAAAATAATATTACCAAACAAAACACACAACAATATATAGCCCCGTGGTAAGCTCTAAGCTTGTGTTACGGGTACTAGACATTTAGTAAATCGAACCCGCTACCACTTGCGCCGCAAGAGGACGTTCGCCCACCGCGACATGTCCTTTAAACTCTTTAAAGTTCTCATAACATGTCAGTTTCCTCACGATGTTTGCCTTAAACTGCTAAAAAATAAATTAAAATAATAATATTAGATACAACTTACAGCATTTTCATATACATATAACTATATCAGATGTCTAGTACCCGTAACACAAGCTTAGAACTTACCACGGGGCTAGATGTTGTTGTGTGGACTGTCCGGAAATATTTATTTATTTACCTACAACACCGCCTTTAGTAGTGTTAAGTTTAAAAGCGGACCCAAGCCCGGAAGTGGCCATTCCACGTCACAAACGAAAAAAGACATCACCGCAATCGCATAAATCCTTATGAATAATTTAATTTCCCAAATTCATATATGTGAATAAAGAAAGAGATAATTAACGAGAAACCCGTACAAACATTCCATTACAAATTTATTCGTAAAGTCTGAGCAAAGGGCTCCTTAAGTCAGTATGCAAGAACTCCGACGTATGTACGATGTACGCGTATGTTTGCCGTTCATCGTGTGGCTGGCCAGTTAGAGCACCCATCTGTTCCCTCACGAATAGCACCTGAAAAAGATAATGTGTTTGAGTCGTAGATAGAAATTTATTTATACTTTTATGTCCGCATTCATTAAAATATATCATGCATTTGTCAAAGGATGCCATTTCCTTATTTTAGAGATGGAGGGGGGGTTAGTATAAGCTTAAGTTTGAGTTTGTATGGTTGCCACTTTCTTGGTCTTAAAAAAAGTTATATTATTAATCATGTTGTGCCGACCCCACATAGTGTTGGACAAGGGCAGAATGGTGATAATGATGCATAAAAAAAAAACATAAATTCGTCGTAAAACCGAAAATAATCTTAAGCTCTATTAAATTTCTGTTAAATTGTATATAATGTGTGTAATAAATATGTCTAGTTTTTAAGTCTAAAATAGTTATAATTGGCCCAAGGCTGTAAAATAACTATTTGTGTTAAATAAATTATGAATTAAGAATACATTTGTGGTCTCTAATTGCTAAGAACTTTGACAGGTGCTCTCCGTGGACTACGTTAGGTGCTATTGAGCTGGGTGCTCTAACTAGACCGCCTTTACATCGTAACTCCGAGAACGTACTTTGTTACGGCGTACTCGTAACTTTGAGCTTACGTAGTCTACGCTATTTGTTCGTGGCTGCGTATAAACCGACTAAACAAGGAAGCACGCGTATAAACCGACTAAATATAGAAGCAAGAGTATTTAATTTGGAATTTGCTTGTTTCGGTAAGTTATGTTGGTGATCCGTTCTGATTTACAGGGGATTAAGATTGCTGTTTGGAAGTCTTGGTATAAAATACTTGCTTCATTTTGTGTGGCTTTTTTAGGGGATTTTTTTATGAAATTCGGTACGTAGTTACATAAACACGACTTAGACAGCAAAACTGATACATGGAACTTAAGAGTGTACTTGTTACCTTTAACACGGTGGGCTTGCTCAACATATTTATAAAGTGTGGTATAAAAGGTAACAATTTAAGCTCACAAGCATCTATGTGTGGGAATGGGGCATTGTTTCATTAGACCAATATTGTAAGAATAGTATAATTAAACGGTCTTCAAAATTTACCGGGAAAAAAGTATATAGATATAAACAGCATAACTTCAGAATGCTATGTTAAACTACGATGATGATGAATGCCTTTAAACATAAACAAAATTAAGTCTCATCTTAAAAAAATCACCTTCGCACTACCATGGGGTGTTATCCAGAAGAAATGCCGCGTTGTGCAAAGCATGCAATGCACTCTAGCGGTGAACTGTGGAACTAGTTACTCATTAGGCTTGCTATTATTGTTACCAGTGTCGGATTTTTTAAAGTTATAAAAAAGAACTACTCGATCACAGATGGCGTGCAACGTTAGTCACGTAATCTGTTGCCAAGTAGCTGAATTAAACTGTAGCAGATTGGTTCAAACTTTGAACCAATCTGTGCTAAATGACTCAAAGAACGTCAAACAAAGTATTTAATAAATTCATTACACAGGTCCGCAATGCAGAAAATTTGCTTTAAATATTGTTAAAAACAAAGGATAGATTTCAGAATTTAAAGTTACTCCAAATTTCAGCCGTTTAACCCTTTTGATAATAAAATATGAAACATTTGAACAATCATAATTTTGATATGGTGCTTCCGGTGCTTCCAACAAGTGTTACGACAAATGCGCTAGGTCTTTCAAATTTTTGCAATAATTTATTTTTTACACATAATACATTAACTTATTTGTTAGTTACATACATTATTTTTAGGCATGTAAAACATGTTTATGCATGTTATTATAGCTTATTATTGTAATAATTAAAACTATTTATCTAATATTAATTTAAGGGGTTAAATTTGAATGTTAATTTAACGTAACTAAATATCTTGTTCTCTAAATATCGATAATAAGCTACATAGCTATAAAGTTGAAATTGTGCAAAATCTAAAATGGCAGCAGCTATAGATTTATAACAGATGATCAATTTACTATCTACTAGAGTACATAAATTAATTATTCATCATAATTTTCTTGCCCTTATCTTACATTACGCGAGGCAGGCATAACAATACAAGAACTAGGTACTTGCATTACAATAAATATGCATATATGAAAATTACAATATTTGTTATAATGCCAAAAATAATTTGCCTGGATTTCTGTTAGTTTACGTATTCGTAAAAATATAGCTGGCAGCACAGCTCGCCGGTTGCGGTTGCTATTGCCGAGTAGCTACAGTAAGGTTGTAGTTACCTACTTCTTTGCTGCGCTGTTTGTTGAGTGTTTTTCTTGAAATTCATTTAATTCTTTTGACCTCGGATTGTATATTGGACGATTACCTGCTTTATTGTTTGACCCTTGCTACGTTTATGGACTCCGATACCGCTATACTCGATTGACCAATTGCATACAACTCACACTGGACTTTGGATCTGCCTTCGATAAAATCCCTACGTTTAGATTACATAAGGTTGGGAACTCTTTTAGGGGAAATTGTGTCCGTTTTTATAATAAGCTTCCGCAGTTCAGGACCAGGCAGCAGACCCAATCGAAAGCTTAATGTCTTAAAAAAAAATGTCTTCTGAAAAAAGCTTTTTATTCTACAGAAGACTTTATCAAAGAATGGGCAAAATAGCTGAATTTAGTTTTTTTTTCTGTTATGTGCATGTTTGACAAGCATTTGTTTGTTAATGTTAAATCTATATGTGGTAACCACATTAATATTGTTATAATAACAACATAACATAACCACTGTAACGTCCAGCGCCCTCAGCGTAACTAGCCACGTAACTTCCCAGCCAGCGTTACGCAAGCATTGCGTAACACGCTGCGCGATCTTCCCGATAAAACTATTTATCACTTAAAAAGTACTAAACCTATTTCAAAACCAAAAATGTATTTATGTTCTTTATTATAAATAAATAAACTTGAATAATAATATGAATCATCGAACCTACATCTTCATATACTAAAAAATTATCAAACATAGGATGGTAGCATTTTTAGACAGATTTGAAGACCTATTTTGATAAATTTATTTAAAATACTTCCTCTGAATTAGTCTGAATTATTATTTTGGTATCGTTTTAACGGGGTTGGGGTCTAGTTTTTTCCAGTGTGAGTACGGGTCTTCTAATACTGGTTCTAGCTTCCAAATTAGTACAAACGTGCTTTCCGTCCAAATTAAGTTGACCCCTGGCTTATCCAACCGGAGTTCTGAGTATTTTGAATGAATGAGGAGCGTATGTGAATGGACTCACGTAGATAGCTGGCTTTGTGTATCGGCACAGAATACATAATAGTACAAGTAGTATCCGGTGAACACCTCCTGCGCATTATGTTGCCTCCTCATTTCTCTCCTATTTTGTTTTGTTTTTATAATAAATCTAACACATGTCACAGAATTGTAAGTGCTGTTGAAATAAATTACTCAAAGTGTCCACCATTCCATTTATTAGTTGAATCAATCAAAGTTAACATTAACACAATTAAATGAGACTTAAATGCTTATTTAAACTACTTAATAATGTCTCCTGAGTACCTTATGTAATTTTATAGTTAGAAATCGTTATTTATCTCAGAATCTGTGAAGCTATCACCTACATATTTAGGTAAATTATAATTCGAACTTTTATCTTGGATTCCATCTTTTCGAAAACACGATTATATTTGTTTATAAGTATATAAACAATAAAGAACACGAGATGTTATTAAAAACAACAACCACTGAAGTGCGAAATAGGGCCCGAAAATGTATAAGAAACCATTTGTTCACATTTTGAAAATTAATAATAAACGATTTGAATATTAATAAAATGTTTAATTAACCTCTATAATTAGGCCTTTTTTAAATTCTTTGTTGTAACCGGACTTAAGTTGGGTTTATGTACCTACTCTAGTTCTGAGAAATAGGCAAGCATCAACGTGTATGATACACCAATCGAAATCGAAAGGGCAATAATACTTAATGTTTTTAAAAATGTTCGAATGTTTTAGACTTCTCTGTTTAAAAAAAAGAACTACCTATTTCAAAAAGTAATTTTAATTTTTGAATGTTTTTTCTTTATTAAATACCTCCCATTTAGTCAGTTATTTGGATACGGATGATTGTTTTGGTGTTTATCGATTGAATACACATTATGCTAGGACGCAAACAAATTCATAGGCACTCATAGGCAATTCATAGGCTAAGTAACTGTCTGTTTGATTACTATAAATGAATAAGCATATGATTTTGGTATTTTTTTAAAAAATCATGGATATTATGATAACTCGGAATTCGTCGACATTGGACTAAGGTAATAGGTAGCCTGAATATATGCGTAACGAGGTGACCTACCCCCTGTATATTTAAGTGTGCAATAAAGAATATTCTATTCAGCTTTCTGTTAGGATTGAATTGTACCTATTGTAATGTAAATATAAAAAACAAAAATAAGCTTAAAATATGTTACGGAACCCTCACGAGTGATTGTAACCGGCTTGACTGATGCGTACAAAAATATACTTTATACCTACAATTCTAGCAGTATTTTATTATTCGCCCCGAATTTTCTACACTACCTAGCGACACACTCAGGTAATTTTATTTTGTTCCTAATTTTTTTTTCTTACATACTTACTTACTGACTTTTTAGTTCCTAAGTACTTTTCTCTAGGTACTACAGGTACCTAGAGCACTTTCTAGAAAATCATACATAATCCAGTGCCACATAATATTCTCCAAAGATTAATAGGATACAATTCTTCAAACTCGCCCTAGGTACTCTTTTTTGGATTTACTACAAACCAAAAATAAATCATAACAATCAACTACAAACGATTATCTATACGAAAGAATCAATAAAAAATATGTATTAGTAATATTCCCAAAGTTAGTAGTACGTACCTACGTACTAAGTGAAGTAGTTTTAAATAAAAAAGCGCTGAATATGATATGAACTTGTATTGCGTTAAACAAGGGACTCGTGTGCTCGGCTCGAGCGCCGGAATCTGGTAGGGGTGCGCGGGGCGCGGGCGCCGCGCCGAGCCGTGCCTCGCCGCGGCCGTTGCGATTCACGACTAAAGCCGAAGCTGCCCGATCGCGCCCGAAGTCCGTAGGCACCGAGACTGAAGTTGCTGTGACGCATGCAACAGGCACGCACGCTCCTTGCCGCATTCAGCCGACATTCGTACAAAGTTATAAAATTCAAATGCTGTTTCCGCCATGAGGTCTGAAAAGAACTCCTCTGTTGTTTTCCTGGAAGATGTTTCGGTGTTAGTGAGCATTGCATAACTGGTTTAAAAAATATGACGGTGCACGCGAACAAGTACCTTACGGCCTTTTTTAGTTTTGAAGATATTTAGTATTTTGTGAAATGATGCAAAAGTATTTCATTGAATTCGAATGAAAACAAGGCAATGTTATACACTGCTTGCTTAGAAGGAACGTTGCTGATTTAGTACCTTAGCCGCGATGAATGTATCACAGTGCAAAAGCGTCCCTAACAGTACTTGAGATTCTATGTTCATTATCTTAACACGAAAATGAAGTAACTCCATGGACTGCTAGCCCGGGGATATTGAGTCTTGCCGCTTACAATCTATGATATTATTTAGCCTCACTGTTTATTTAATTTATGCAAAAACATGACAGAACAATTTTTTAAAACTCTTTAACTACCTACTTTTTACAATGCGATTGTTTTGGAGGGTTCATTGTGGTTTGGTTGACCTTATTTTGCGTATAATATATTCGATGTTTTATAACTTTGATATCGTTTTTATTTCCCTACAAAAATGTTTAGTTACGTCGGTATAAGGCCTGTCCATTCCTGTCATTAATATAGTAATTAAGTTTTGTTTTTTGCAACATTTTATAACCCCCGACACAAAAGGGGTGGAGATAGACAAACCTCTGTATGTCTGCGTCTGTCTGTCTGCCTGGGACATCATAGCTCCCGAACGGATAGTTGCATGAAAGCACAGATTAGATATTTATCTATAGTATCTAATATAAAAATATATAGTATCTAATCTGTGATGAAAGATGAGTTTCGCGCGAGTGTTCTTTGACATGTTTGATGAAAATCGGTTGACCTGTTTATAAGTTATGAGTACTTATGAGGGTAAAAGTGGGGAAGGAAAACCGAAAATCTGCATATATACCTACTCGAGTGGGGTCTCAAAAGAAAAGAACAATTAGAGCACCAGATTCGAATCAATCTGCACTTAACTGTTAGCACTCCTTTTTGTTGTTTTTTAATTAGGTATCTGTATCTCTAAAGCCTGACTTTGTTATCTGCAACTTCCATAAGAAAATCTTATTAAGAACTTACATTCACACATTTAAATAGATGGAAAACTAAACATAGTGACTATAAAACAGTCTAAAATAATAAGATCTGGTGAAATTTCTTAATATAACCGACTTAAATTAAGTTGATATATATTTACGTTAATTATATCTTTATGGTTATACTAATAATTCTAACGCAAAATATTTAGGGCACTGACATTTGATACACAAATTCTCTAATCCCCAAAAAGAACAAAAGATATTTTAACCGCGAGAAAATATGTACCTATTTCGCGGTACTTATTTTTCCGCGTACAATACAATACAATATTCTTTAATGAAACACCAACAATATGAAAATATTACAGAGAATTGGTATAGTGAGAGAAGTGAGACTAATTATTATTATTTTAGTCATGTACCCTATTTGCGCTGCATGAAAGTTAGTAAGAGTTATATTTTAACTACACTACTTAGTTTATAATTATAACAAACGCCATCTACTGATATTTTATTAACAATAATTAACTACTTCACTCACTACTAGAGGTCGCTGTTTTGAATTCTATAAAATTACATTAATTACGTTCGAATTATGCTAGCAGCGGCACCTAGTATGGAGTAGCCAGTAATACAGATCTATTCCATCTAGCGATACGCGTTGGTATTATTTAATCAGGGTGTTGACTAAAACCCCTGTTCGCAAAATCCTGTTCGCTAGCAAGTCGAGTTTCTTTGAATGGGATGACGCTTCTGTTACGTAGTAATTTATTATTCTATGGCACTACTATAAGTAACAATTTAAAACGAAAAACTAATCACCGGAAATGTCTCAATTAACGACAATTCGACGACGTCGCCGTTAGCGTATCCTGACATTCATTAATTATCCTAAGCGTTGTGTCGCTGACACACGTTCAATGCGACGCGACGTGGTGAATTCACGACACTGTTCTTAAAGTGGGTGTATCTACGGATTGACCTTGATGTGGCAGATATTTGACTGCTATTAAGTCTGGTATTAAGTCGAAATATCTTTTAAAGTTACGAAATAAAAATAAAGTATATAAAGTGTTGCGAGCATTGCAAGCTAACCCTCTAACCGGTTTGGTACCACCGATTGGATTATAGTCTAACCCCTAAGGCCTATGATCTATATGTAGTAGATAATCTGTGGGCGAAATTATAAAGAATGAAAAATAAACAATTGAACTCTTGTAAACTTCAATCGGAGGCGCGGTGTTTATTTGTAATGGCAGCAGTCGCGCGTAATCTAAGAGACTTATGGGATATTTAAGAAAGGAAACAAAACGAAAAACACGAAACGGAACGAAAAAAAAAGATATTTTTTGTATACTTGATTATGTTATGACACAATTATTAGATAAAAATAACACAGATAAATTTAAAATCATAAATAAAATAAATAAATATTTCCAGACATTTCACACAACAACATTTAGCCCCGTGGTAAGCTCTAAGCTTTGTACTAGATATATGATATGCTTAATATATTTCGTGTACGGCGAAACAATGGCTGGGTACATGGGACAAAAATCCAAGTATATAATGATATAATGAACTCAAATGTCTCAAGTGCGGTATAATTGACGCCGCGAGACCGCTTGAGGGTTTAATTGGTTGTAATCAACTAATTCTTTAATATTAAGGTTTATTCATATTTCGAGTGCATGCGCTGTGAGTGTTCCATTAAATACCGCTATACTACATATTTTGTAAATTTTTTACTAAATCCTCACAAATATTCGTGAAGGTCGGAAGAAAGAACACTCACAGCTAATGCACACCATATTTCCACCTTTAGTACTTGCATCTTTCATCACATAGGGGTACAATTATTATTAGGCCATATTATTGTTGCCCACTACACAACCAGACAAACAATAAACGTCGAAATCAGCAAAATAAATACCATTAATATTTTAAAATGAAAATTTGATGTACACAGCCACTAACAGATTTAATTACTTAATGCTACCAAATGTAAAATGGCGAGTATTGAAACAAATAAATCATTAATCCGTAATCAAACAATGGCCGCACATTATACATAATGAAATGAGCGGCGGACGGACGGACAAATACCGATAGGTAAATTATGTGTGGGCTATGAATTAGCAAATTAAGCCTCTCGCGGCGAAATGTAACAATAGTAATAACCTGCACAATTTAAAATCAAATTGATGGAAATACGGTAACGTTCATTTAATAACTTTGTTGGAATTTTAAATGAAAAATCAACAACAATAGGTGATATTGCACAATATGCTATGGTGATTACAATCTACTGCTTTAGTATCTACTTTTACGGGTCAAAAATCATCCTTAAATCAAAAAAGAAGAAGAATTTGGGTGGCTATCAAATCAACCCATTATAAACCATTTCAGCTTTTTATTAAAATACTACTATGGCCTTGAACTGTATTTACGTTTTTGAAAATGTTAAGGAACTTTGATGAATCGCAAAGACTAAAGAAAAATCCGAACAGAAATGAAATAAATATAATTTTTAAGTTTCATCAAAAACAAGGTAACGTTATACACAAAAATGTACTTCAACCTTGACATTTGACGACCATAAATTGAACATAATCCTCATAATAAAGTGGAAAAACTTGATTAGCCGGGATAAATCAGGCGAGCTAATCCGACGATGATTAATTAGGGGCAGGAAGTACCTGCGAACGTCCCACCGGTCTTTGACCTGAATTCTGTCCTTGTAGTGAGGCTTGTCGAAATATTATGTTGATTAGAGGAAAATATAATTATTGTTTAGTGTCCTGGTTGGTATTAAGTTCATTTATAAAATAATTCAAGGAAAAAAATGATAATTAAACAACTGATTTTTTTGTGGAAATTGCATATCATTATCATCACGATATTACCGTTCACACTGCTGGGACACAGGGACTTCTCTCTTGGCGAGAGAGATTTTAGGCCTTAATTAACCACGCTGGCCAAGTATGGGTTGGAGAATGTCACATGTCTTTCAAACTCTATAAATATCTCAGAACATGCCGGTTTCTTCACCGTAGCCTGTGTTTTAAAGCGTGAATACATTTTTCATAAGGAAAAATTCAGAGCTGCGTAACAGGGTTTGAACCCACAACTTTCGGAATGAAAGTCGACTGTGCTCTCACTTAGCCAACATGGCTCCAAAACCAAAAACTACCTCTTCTTTTAAAATCCTGAAACGAATTCGTACATTGCAAACTTTAATATAATACAAACCTCATGCCGAAAACTATTTTTATAGATAGATCCATCTTTAATATTATATAAATCGAAAGATATGGATTAAGTTGAGCAAGCCAAACGGAAGAACATAATCTACGAGGCAAACAAACAAATCCGTGCCAATTCATTACTCCATAAGTTATCCAACTTAATACCCTAATACCTTCCCCGAACTTTTTCTGACCCCCAAAATGATTAATGTCTTGTCTGTAGGAGGCGCCTGCAAAAACCGTTGGGGTTAAAAAGCCAGTTCCCAAGTTGCCTGTAAAGTATTGATTGACCCAGCCTTTGACTGCAACTTAAATGTTCTTTTTTCTTGAAACTTGTATCTTCGGTTCAACGTCACGATGTTCTATTTAACAGCTTGTGAGAATTTGCTGTCTCTTGTTTTTTTCAAGTTCTTATTGATGGCTTTGTTGTATGAGAGTTTAAATTCAATTTAACAGAAGAGTTCAAAGTTCATTTATTGCGTAAATACATGTTACAGCGATTTTTTGGCTTAAGTCTTACATGGCACTCGGCACGACGGCGTGCGCGCCTTCCCCTGCGCCGTCTGCGGCGCGCGCCTCGCCTCCGCCAGCAGCCGCGACAAGCACGCCCGCCGGTACGTACACCACAGTACACACCCGGCAATCAATGTATTTTACCTGTCCAGAGTTATGCTGAAATACGAACAACTTTTTGCCACTTAGTCCACAGTTGGAAGATGCGTTATCTTAACAGAAAGTGCTGATTTTTAATGTCCTTAAATTTGCAGTTTTAAAATAGATGACAAAGGAGAATGTACAAATGTTTTTTTTTATTGCTCTCTGTTTGTTTGTGTAAATAACCATGCCTGATTTCTGTTTCACCAAAGATACAGACGATGTCGCACAGAGACGGTTGATTTCTCCAATTAGGACTTTTAAGAGCTATTCATCAAAATTCATGGCATTTTAAACGTTGCTGTAGCAAAATAAGATGCTACCTTCTTAAAAACTTGAATTTTGTTATTTATGAACGGTTGAACAATTATTACATTTATAAGTATTGTACCTCTAAATAACCAATACTAATGAGATAGTTTTAATAATGACTGTACTAATAATAATATAAGTTAGATAATTGCCCAGGTTAATGTTATAATGTTCAACCATCAGATTAAAAACATTCAAGTTTAGTCTTCAAAACATGCGAAGCTGCTTTCTATTTCTGTTAAATTTCTTTCCTATCCACCCAAAGGTTACCTGGAAGATATCGCTCACAGCAATAAGGCCGCCCTTTGTACTCCGATGTTATGTCTTGTTAGTGTTTGATTTATTTTCTTTGGTGTATAATGTAGAGTTATCTATCCATCTATCTAAAGCTGCTAACATTATATCACGCAAATGCCATCCGTGCAAAACAGTCGCACGGATGCTTTACCCTTACCTCTTTCCTGCAGCTTTGAAATAAACCGAATAACCGAATCCAGGTAGAAAACACAAGTCCTAAATAGGTAACATCAGGTTTGTTCCCAGTTGAGTCACGTGCGGCGCATTCGTCACACATGACGCCATTCCTGCCACGTGGTGTATAGGAAACACATCTTGCGGTTTTAAACCGGACTTTGAATAAATAACGTGCAGGAATTATGTAATGTACCTTAATGTTTTTGGAAAAGCCCAGCATTTTTCGGTGAAAACCTTTGGTTGATTTGATAGATCTCTAGGCTGTGCTTGCCTAAGGTCCTCTTGGCATAGACGAACTGTATAAATGTAAGACCAGAATTATTTTTGCAATAGTTTTGCATGCCGGGTTTTATATCAGTTAGATAACAAGTCATTTACGCCTTTACAAACTACTTTTGTAGTAGTCTAGTATTTTGCAATAATAAAGCTTACAATACAATAATTTAAGACTACTATATTTAAACAGTATCAGTTTGTAATCATATTAGTTAAAATTTTAAATAAAACAATTTGCAGAACAACTGTGCCAGTTAATAAATGTAGCGTAACTAATCCAACAGATTAATAAAACCTCACCTCATCCATTCTTAAATATTCACATCCCATATCATTAACCACAATCATTAGCTCCCTAAGGTGCGTTACATAGACAAGAAGTTAGGAAGGCACCAGTGGCGCTCCCTGGGCGAGTCCATAAATCCGTGTGTCAGCGCGCTGCATTATTTAGCGGAACAACTAGCCTGGGCGATTCATCAAACATTAAAAGCCGCTTCTCCACACTTTAGCCTCACACTCAGCACTTGCTACTGACCAAGAATCGCAGCATAAGTCATTTGATAATTCATATAGTATAGTTTATCATATGCTTTGTTGAATTTGAGGAATGCTATAATTGCTCCATGTCTTGGTAAAAAAGTAGAACTTTAAGTTGACATGATTGTATGCAACATACGTTCTAGCCCTATCATTCCATTTTGCATGACTTTAACAGTGCTAGTCGATAGTTTTTAATAAATCTAATTTAAAAGCATTTTCCGTTATACTTATTGTTAAGATTAAATAACAAAAAGAAACTTAAATTGAAACATTTGTTTTCATTTAATTTAATTGAACGGACTATTCTGCAATTAATTACAACGCACTAAGAATGAGTTGCAGATAGATAAAAAATTAACATAAGATTATGCTTACGTCTCACTCTGAATAATATTTACTTGCATTTAACTAATATATTCTGATATTATAGCCCGAGACAATTATATAGCCCTATTCTAGATGTCGTTAAACGTCTACGTTTTCTACTCCAGTTTCTACCAATCATGTTTATTATCTAACTATACCACATGCATGGCCATTATGAGTTTTACAATCTAAACTCTCAACAACACTTAACAAAGTTCTTCTATGTTAGAAATCTCTGTACCTACTTAAGGTGATATTATAGGACAGTTCACTTAATTTAACAAACAAGCACAACTTCCAGCTAGTAGCCCTATCTGTTAGCACATATCACAATGATGAGGTTTGCTGTCAGAAAACTCTTTTAGAGTTAAGCTTGCTTTTTGTACATGTTGTTTATTGTATGACCCTTTTGTATTACTGTGTATTAGTGTACAATAAAGAATTTATTATTATTATTAGTTCCCAAGAATACAACTCAGTAAAAGCAGAATTCCTTGTTATTTCCTGCGTAAACACATGTAAGCTCACAGCATGAAAGCATCGATGCTGTGGCTTTAACGTCTTGCGCCAAGTGCCAGAGCTCGTAGTAGTAATAGTGAGACAATTAGCGAACAACCTCTGCAACCAACTGTGGATAATGTCTTTACACAAACCGCGTCTTGGCATGTATTAGCTGTGAACATCTATATGGAATTAGAATGGAACACCAACTGAACCACTAAGTCATGTTCCTTTATTGCAGTCTTGCTTTACACTCCACGGTGTTGCCAGTGTTTTTGGATTTTTGTCGAGAACAACGTAGTTTTTTCATGTTAATAGGTAGTCTATTGCCTTTCTCAAAACAAACATCAGCTTCTTAATACTATTATACCTCTAGTATAGCTTGCGGAAGGATTTGTTTCTTCACATCGTTGCCAAATAAACACAAGGCAGACTTTTGGTCGACACGGTATATTCGTATTTGTTTCCAAATTAATAAATCGTGTTATCTCTGTCTTTCTATTGGAAAGTAGTACTTAGTTAAAAATCAAATAAAAACTTAGTCTAAAAGTAAGATGAAAGCATTATTAGTAACGATTCTTCGGCTGAAACCGTGCTGAGCCATGTTGGCGAAGTGAGAACGTACTCGAGTATCATTCCGAAGGTCGTGGGTTTATCCTCGCGGCGCGCGCACTCCAGGATTTTTTGAAAAAAATATAAGAAAAAATATAAAAAAATACAAGAACATTATGATTTTTATTTTAAACTAGCGGCCCGCTCCGGCTTTGCACGGGTAAAAAAAGTTTCCGGCAATTATTCGATTTTTTCTGACCTTTTAAACCTTCCTTAGACCTCCACGAACATTTCAAGACTAAGATAAGATAAATCCGTTCAGCAGTTCTCGAGTTTTAATCGGACTAACGAACAACAATTAATTTTTATTTATATAGATAGATAATAGACCAATTAAATTATATCCGCTTTGTCGGACATGGTGAAACTTGTTTATATCTAAACCCAACAAACCTTAAATTATTTCAGTACATTTTCCTGTACGATGTACATCACCTAATTATAGTCACGTTATTGTTAACAACATCAAACGGTAAGTAACGGAAAGCTCCATCTCGCTAAACACAATTACTGCAAATCGTAATTCTGCAAATTCGAATAGTGCTGTAAATAAGGCGTGTACTTCCGATTCGATCAATCGAACTGCTACACAAATTAGTAACTACTTACTATCGATGCGAGCGTACAATCGACTCGACTACATTAGCAGATTGCCGCTTAATTTAGAAGCTATCGGTATTGAGCAGTCAGCTGTCTGATATTGTTGCTCGCTTGACTTTCGATCGAAGTAGATTTGAATTTACTCGATGGTGCAAAATTGGGCTTTACGATAGAATAACTCGGTAGGAGAAGTTTTACATTAACTAGATGTTGGCCACGGTTCCACTCGAGTGAAATTTGAACTGTAATTCCTTTGGGATATTACATTCTTTCGTGATTAAATATAGGCTATGTCCTAAGCTACTTATTGCAAACCTGTGAAGGAACAATACACAAACATCTAAACAATTCAATTCTATTTAATTTATTAACCATTATAATACAACTGAGCAAATAAAATAATAATGCAACAATAGGCAATAATAAAACAACTGCCAATAATAAAACATTCAAACTTACAAAATTTCAACCATAATATTAGGTCCTTACATATGAAATTGGCGTTTTGTATGGGAGGAACAAAAAGTCGAATATTTTTTTATATAATATATTTAATTAATCAAAGTATGAACCATTATTTTCTATGCACTTTTGCCATCTTATAGGTAGTTCATTGATCCCTTTACTAAAAAAACCAGTCGGACGGGAATCAATAAAATCTTTGAAGGCGATTTGGACTGCCCCATCGGAGTTGAATTTTTTCCCTTGCAAGAAGTTATCCAAATTTCGAAAAAAATGGTAATCTGTTGGAGCAAGGTCCGGGGAGTACGGAGGATGTCTTAGACTTTCCAATTGAAGCTCTTCTAATTTAGTAGCCGTCTGTTGCGCAGTGTGTGGTCTAGCGTTGTCGTGAAGCAGCAGTGGCGTGGAGCGATTGACCAGCCTAGGTTGTTTAGCCGCTAGCTTTTCCATCATGGTTTGCAATTGCTGACAATAGACATCAGCCGTAATAGTCTGGCCAGATTTGAGAAAACTGTAATGAACAATACCGGCACTAGTCCACCAAACGCTTACAAGTAACTTTTTTGGGGTTAATTTTCGCTTGGGGCAGGATTTGGCTGGCTGGCCAGGATCCAACCATTGCGCTGAGCGCTTCCGATTATCGTAAAGAACCCATTTTTCATCACAGGTAATGATTCGGTTTAAAATACCTTCATTATTGTGCCGGTTTAGTAATGTAACGCAGCAGTCGACGCGCGTTTGCCGGTTTGCTTCAGTCAATTCGTGAGGTACCCACCTTTCAAGCTTTTTAATCTTCCCAATTTGCTTCAAGTGAATTAAAACAGTTTTATCACTAACACCGCAGCCTGCAGCTAACTCGGACGTGGTTTGCGATGGATCCGCTTCCACAATAGCCTTCAACTCTTCATTATCAACTTGAGTCTCAGGCCGTCCACGGGGCTTGTTCTGCAAGTCGAAATTTCCAGAACGAAAACGTTGGAACCAAAAACGAACTGTGTTTTCTTTTGCAACACGACCGCCATACACATCATTCACCCTTCGAGTTGTTTCCGCAGCACTAGTGCCACGGCGGAACTCGTACTCGTAAATAATGCGATATTTTAAGTTTTCCATTTTGTAAAATGTCAAACAAAAAAAAAAACAGAAGAAAAAAAACAAATGAATGACGATCATCGAAGCACAAATACATGAGTCTATAGCTGTACAAATTTGAATTTGGAATTCCTTACCAAAGAGGAGAAATTTGTGATTAAAGTGGCCAGTACGAAAAACGCCAATTTCATATGTAAGGACCTAATATTAATATTATAAAGATTTAATTTAAAAGGCTTTGATGTACCTAAATTGTATAAAGTATAAACAATCTCTGTCGGGTGTTGTTGTTGCTGGGTTGTCCGGAAAATGTATTGATTTTACGAATACTTTTGGATGATTTTCTCTGGTAAAATAAAATTATTTAACACTAGTAGTGCCCCGCGCCTATGTCCTTTCTGAGGCTCTAGAGAATCTGTGTACCAAATTTAAATTTTAATCGGTGCTGAAGTTTTTACGTGAAATAGGAACAGACAGACAGAGTTACTTTCGCATTTATAATATTGGTATTTGTAATAAAACTACATATTTTGATTAAACAATGCTTGTAAATTAAGCACAATACCCATATTACAAGCTATACAAATCGCTACTGGAGAATTTAGTAGAATAAGACAACTATTTTGTTGTCTAGTCTTGTAGTTGAAAGCGCTAAATAAGTATGGAGTCAATGATCGGTGTTGATGTCGGAGGAGTTGTGAGACTGCTAAGTGGGTGCCATTAGCTGCACATGGCGCGGTTACTGTGTTAGACTAATACGGAGTGTACTTGTTTTGTCGTCGTCGAAGGCTCGTGGTCCACTCTCCAAGACTATCAAATAAATGACCGGTATTCATGTCAGTGAAGTTGTGTGGCCGCTAAGTAGTCGCTATTAGCTGCACATGGCGCGGTCACAGGGTTTGACTAACGTGGAGTGCACTTGTTCAGATAACGATCTTGGTCCACGATCAAAGACTATCGAGTAAATGACCGGTGTTTATGTCGCTGCGGCCGCTAAGTAGTCTCTGTTAGTTGCAGGGTTGGTTACCATGGAGGGGTAAAGCAACGCTGACTATTTCTGTCTTTCTGTAACCTATTTACCCTTAGCATAAAATTTTCAAATTTTGAAGTGATTACTTCTTATGTGAGGTCAAAACGATTTGTCACGTAAACCGATATAAAAATAGTTAGTGATAGGCTTGGCAGAATCTCCCTTCCTCACTCTACAGCACTAGCTGTAATTTAAGTTATCACTCCAGTCAGGAGATAAACGTATTTTACATTCTGGACACTCAACCCACAAAAAATCCATCACACGCTTTCATTGATCCCTTTTGATTTTTTGCGTAGGCTTTTAGTCCCACCTGTCTGGTTACTCAAAGGCGCTATACATATTAAATAAAAATAAAATAAATATTTCTGTACACAATCCGCACAACAACATCTAGCCTCGTGGTAAGCTTAAGCTCTAAGCTTGTTTTACGGGTACTAGACATCTGACATACTTAATATAATAGACGTACATACATAGATATTTTTAACATCCCTGTATATTATATAATGTTTAATCTTAATATATATAAATCTCGTGTCACAATGTTTGTCCTCGATGGACTCCTAAACCACTTAACCGATTATAATAAAATTCGCACACCATGTGCAGTTCGATCCAACTTGAGAGATAGGATAGTTTAAATCTCAAATTATAGTCGCAATTTTAATTTATTGCTAATTATTTGTCTGTTATTATCTACAGGTTAACAAAAGTGTAAAATAAATGTCTTTTTATAGGTTGTCTATGATTTTTCCTGATAAGCTATTCATACTTGGTGGTAATATACTCTTTGAGCTATTGTCTATGTCTCGAAAGTTCAATATTCTTTTTATAGGTTGTTTATGATTTTTCTTGATAAACTATTCATACGTGGTGGTTATATACTCTTTGGGCTATTGTCTATGTCTTGAAAGTTCAATATTCAACATAGTTTTCAATCATTTTTTTCTGACATCAATTTGAAGTACTTAATTTTTTTTTATTTTTTTTTTGTTTAAAGCGTCCGTGTAATAGCGGAGATTATCTATATTCTATATAAATAAAAATGAATTGTTGTTCGTTAGTCTGATTAAAACTCGAGAACGGCTGGGACGATTGAGCTGATTTTGGTTTTAAAATGTTTGTCGTAGTCCAGGGTAGGTCTAAACGGTGAGCAAATAAGGAAAAATTGCCGGGAACTTTTTTACCCGTGCGACGCCGGGGCGGGCCGCGAGTATGTTTATAAATATTTAATTAAAATTTAGGTCGTACAAATACTAAGTAACAAACTATGCTGGAATAAGTCAAGCAAGACTATTGATAATATCGCAAATAACGTCGGTGACCGGTGTCGACATTGGTGGAGCCGCTAAATAGGCGCTATTAGCTGCACATGGCGCGGTTGGTTGACATGGAGTGCACTTGTTAGCGAGTAGTGATCGATGTTTGATCAAGTGCCCGTTCATTAATCGAGATCAGTAATTAATGACGTGGGTGTCTGAATTTCTGTGGGTTGATTTATTGTTTATATTTTATATAAACAATCCACACAGCAACATTTAACCCCGGAGTATGCTCTAACGCATAGAGCTATTGGTGAAAACTGCATAGTGTCGGTTATTTCTTTTTCAGTTTATCGCGATCATAATAACAGACAGAGCGACAAACGCGGCTGAGAACTTTAATTAACCGACTACGGCGAAGCAAAAAGGAGGTTTATAATTTTTTTTAAATAACGTATAACAATATACGAAGATATGTTTATCCCTAAAAAGTGACGTATTCAAATTTGACGTAATCTTGTTAATGTTTGTCTCAGACAAAAATAACTATACTAAACTTTTGGCTATAAAACTTGCTCGCCCAAATGTTATTGTGGTTGTTTAAGTAAGTATTTCCACAAAAAATGCGAAGTTTGTTTAACTTTAAAACTAATAAACTAGTATTTTGGAGCAGTGGAAATCCTATAATTTAAAATTGAAATGATGATTGTAACTGACCGTAACACAGGCTCTAAGGTTACCACCGGGCTCAATGTGGATTGTTATTTTTTGTTGTGATGATGATGAGTAATCAAAATCTTTTGATATTACTTGTTAACTAAAAAGTTGTGTTACTAATATTACTTGTTAACTAGAAAGTTGTGTTACTAAGCTATCAATTTTTTAGATTAAGTGTTAACTGCTCACGTCAAGCAATAATCGACACAGGTCAATGGTAAGTCGAGTGGCCGCCGCGGTCATTCGATAATTACCTCTGCGTATAATCGAGTCGACTCGCTGACTCGAGTACCTGTATCGATTCTATGATATGCCCGATCGCCCGATTACCTGCTACTCGCTGAGGGGGTTGACTAATGGCGTATAGCAATCTATGTCTGTACTCAGTTATCAAGTAATATCCCTGTGGTATTCCTGAATCAGCCTAGATGACCTCAGTGCCTCGGTGTGCGAAGGTCGAATGAAGCAGGAGGTTGCGAGTTCGATTCGATTTTGTACGATCTGCTAAATCTAGTTCGAGCCGGCTTAGCGCGGCAATCGTTATCTAGGTAGAGAAGAAACGCTGTCTAGGTAGAATATCTTTTTATGTGTTATATATATACTTATAATTTTTATAATGAGTCTGTATTTACGTGAGTAACTCAATCTCTAATTGTTAAATTGCTTCATATCGCAATGCTTGTTTTATTGCTTTTTAATGATTTTGCATATTATTATTAAACTATATATTTAGCCTTATAAGATCTTTTCAGCCTTAATAAGCGTTGATAAACTCTTATTTTATTTAACAACATAAAAACAGAAACCATTATTAGTCATGCTATGTTTGGCGCGGGTGTTCTTAGATGTTTTATGAAAATCGGTTGAGCTGTTTAAAAGTTATGGGGGTGAGAGTGGTAAAGATAAAACTAAAAATATAAAAATATACTCGAGTGGGGTATCAAATTAAAGCGCATCGCTGTTTTACTTTTAAGGAAATTAAAGCATTGGAATCAGGGGTTTTTCTTAAATTTTAAATTTAGATTTTTTTGATGAAACTGTCCTGGAATATCGGGAAACTAGAAAACAATAAAATCCTCAAACATGTTTCTTTATTGATTCTGTTCTCAACAAAACTATTGGATTTCCCACATCAAAAATGTGAATGAACTCAGGCTCAAAAAAGAGTTTGTCTTCGCAAAGGTTGCAATAAAATGGAACAAAAACATTCTCGCAAAGAGTTCCTACACCTGAACTCGCGTCATACAGCAATATTAAAACTCCTTGGAACTCTCAAATTCGAATAAAATTCAAAAAGTCCGTTCCACATAGAAAACTATTTCAGTATTTCAAGCGAGTTCCAAGGAGGTTTCGAGAAACGAACTTCTGTACGTCATTTAGCGACAATGTCCTACATGTTATTACAGATATGCAAGTATACGCTGAGGACTCTCATGGGCCCTGTCTGTTCCTTCACGGGAATGTATGCTCTCGTCTCGAGTAATACAGTCGTTTATGGAGTGGAGGTATTAATGCAGTTTTATACCATATGTACCGCTTGTTATCGGGCTGGATAAATGTTATCTATGTATTAGTCTGTGGCGGTAATGTTATTACAGCGGTGCTGAGCGGCGGTTCGAGTTTCAGGCAACGGTATTATGATTTCGTTTAAGATTTGTGTGTTTTGTTTTGATGAGGTTATTCGGTTTATAGAATACTGGTATATTTTCTTAATTTTATTTAGCGATTAATGGTTGGATTTAGCCCACTGAAAGTAAAGAAATCTTCTTCATATTGAATGGCAGGGCGTCAAATTTAACGCTTAATCGTTTTTTTTCATAAAAATGATAATGCACTTAAAAGAAACACTATATCATACTCGATAATGTCATTATTTGTATTTCTGGTGCTTCTGCTTTGCCGTAGCCGCTGGCTTCGCTCTCTCTCTTACAAAACTTGTACTTTTGAAACCAAACCAAATTAACACTTTTGTATTCTAAGTAGCTTTTTAATGGTTGCCATGGCTTGGCATGGAATACTGCATAATTTTCCTATTGTAAAAGCATCTGCTATATCTATTGCTGATGATTGCATAAAATCAAGTAGATAGTTTTAAAGATCTATCTAATGGTACAGAAATTGGAAGTGACTTAATTTTATATAAATAATTGGGACCAGATTTTGTGATTGGCTGGAATCAAACCCGCAAACCGCGCCTCAGGCGGACCTTCATCCACCGAGCCACAAAGTACATAATTTTTTTTTTATGATACATAAGCTTTTGTTCGACCACAATCTCACCTGATGTAAAGTGACGATGTGGTCTAAGATGGAGCATGAAGACCTAGAAGGTAGATGGCTTTTCCGAACCACATTACGAAACACGAAAAAATTGCAATTAAATTATTATTGAAGAATTATTATTCGAGGAGGAATTTTACATTATTTAAAGATGTTTTTTCAACACATTTCAGAAGTCTGTAACAGAACACCCACAGTAAGATGGCCGGTTCTCCCTTTGCCGTAGCTAAACCATATCACTATTTACCCTCGTCTCCAAACAAAACGGATGTCAGTTGGGCGGGTTGTCGCACAGATCATTTGGCAGCGGCGGCGCTCACAAACTATCCTAATTGCCTCGGTTTTGGATATCGGGACATCTCGGGCAATCTCGGAACGGTCCGTTAGTTGATAAAATCACACGTGTATCCGTGATTTAACGTGGGTTGTTTGGTGGGGTTTCTCACTGATATATTTTTCGTCGAATTTCGATGAGTAGATATGTTGATGATGATGATTATATCCTTCGTTGTATATCCGCGAAACTGTAACATTTGTAAAGAGTAATCCCAATCTATCTTATTATATTCTTATTTCTGAAAAGGACAGGAGTAGACGAGATAAATATAAAGTGCAAACAGTAAATTGTAAGACCTCAATGATGCGAAAAAGCTTGTTCTCTGTAACGCTCCATTTGTGTTCAACAAATTACCGGAGAGCATAAGAGCATTACCACTCTCGTTGTTTAAAAATAGGTTAAGGAATCTATAAGCTGACAAATGTTATTATAGTTTAAAAGAAATTATAGACGATAAAAAATTTTAATTTTGAAAATATGCATTTATTTTGTCATTTTTTATTTATAAATTAATTGTCTATGATGATGATTTCTATTGTTATTAATTTTAATAACTCTGTAACATGACATTGCACGCCATGTGTTGGTAAAATACATAAAAATAAATAAATATTTCCAGACAATTCACACAACAACATCTAGCCCCGTGGTTACGTAGTAATTTATTATTCTATGCCCGTGGTAAGCTTCAAACGTGATAATAATATCGGCATAGCGACCTACACTGGTATCGCGATAAATTTTTGAATATAATTATTACTATCATCACACTATGATCTTTGACACTCAAGTTTAAAATACCACTATATAATACATATTGTGTAATATTGTTATTTATTTATTATGCTCGGGGTTTCTCTACGGAATCGAATCAGAATTTATTTATTTATTTATTTATCTTACCCTATTTTTACAGGAAAAACCCAATGCAATAAGGAATAATGTCAAAAGTTTGTTACATAAATTTAAAATCATTATTAATTGTCAAATTAACCAACTATCACAAATGAGGAGATCCGTAGAAGAACGAGGGTCACTGACATAGCCAAACGTATTAGCTCTTTGAAGTGGCAATGGGCAGGTCACATAGCACGTAGAACAGATGGCCGTTGGGGCCGAAAGATTCTCGATAGGAGGCCGCGGATTGATAAGCGCAGCGTCGGACGACCACCAAGAAGATGGACAGATGACTTGGTCAAACTTGCTGGCTCACGGTGGATGCAAGTGGCGACCGATCGGAATAATTTGTCGTCTTTGAGGGAGGCTTATCTCCAGCAGTGGGCGTCTAATGGCTGAAATAATGATGATGATAATGATATTTTATAACGTAAATACTTATATCAGTGCGATAATAAGTAAATGGATATGAATAATTTTATTATGAATATCCGAGTTAGTGGCGCTGTGCTCAAGTTCCGAAAAGCTCGGATATTTCGGACTGTTCAAATAAAAAAGCTTACTGACACAAAATAACAGGTCAAAACGGAACGTTCTAACAACAAAATCTAAATTGTACGTCACAGCCGCTCGCAAACTACGGAATGCCAGCGCTGCATTCCGTACCGATACCGAAAGCTTTGTCAATCACATTTCAGTTCTGAGAACGACATCACAATGACACTGCAACTCTTTGTACGCAACAATATCTGCACACAAAAACGAGCATTCAGCTTACGACTTTAAAACCAATATCGCTTGGATCATTTCCCAAACGGCAATTATTGATTGATTGATTGACGGACTATTTCATGGTATTTAAAACAGTATTGTTGTAGGAATAAGAATGATATTCGCTCGGTGGGTTTGTTTTGAGCGTGCGTTTTGGCTTTTCACGTCGAATCAATCATGCCCTGTTTGTATATTCTGAAAGTTTCATTATATTAAGCTGCTTTGGGCAATGTTTCAGTGTAATTAATTCTTTGTTTAACCACCTCGTTCGATCATTCATTCTACAATGTAAATAATTTGCCGTTTATATCTTCGGTAACTTTGGGATGTGGGTGAATTCATTTAGCCAATTTAAAAACATCCTCTCTTTTTTTTTTGGGGTTTTGCAGTTAATATTACATAGGACATTATTAGGATAAAATAATTAGTGTATTATAATTAATACAGAGATATCTCATATACGTTTTATATAATTTATTCTTAAAAAGACATTTGTCACTTAGGTGAGAATTATTATTACTCAAAATATATATTATGCCGTTCACACATCACAGTAATTAAAAATAACACAACTTTTGTAACGCATTAATTCACACTAATACCTACATATTATAAATATGTTCTGCAAATCTGTATTTGAATGCGTTAAATATGTTTATATTTTTATATCAGTTTCTTGTAGAACTGCGCTCCTTCAACTGTTATCATTTTTTTATCAATTACTAAATATATATCGGAAATAAAAATCTTTGTAAGAAATCTTAAGACGAAAACTGCTTAAGACGGAATCTGCTCCAATAGTAAATTAAAAACAAGACTAACAAATAATTATTGTAAAGTTACAAAAATGAGCTAGTTTCTAAACGCTTCTTTGCTTTAGTGTAAAGAAAACGAATAGAAAATCTTTAAGTTATGTTTGTTTTTTTTCTATTTTATTTTTGACGTTTCTACGATTTGTAAAACCAAACATTTTTATACTGTCAAAGTCAAAGTCATCTTTGCCGTAACTTGTTCGGGTTCTAGGCAAGGCTAAACAGCTGGTGCCTTGCATACTTCGCTTCGTGAGATCTTTATTGTAAATATGTATTTATCATATAGGTTACAGCTCGTAAATAATTGATTATTATAATAAGATAGATACCTAAAAAACTTTTTGTACAAAAGTCTCTTACTCTTGAATAATTTATTTCTATTGCTAAAAACTGCGTAAGAAACCCCAATGAAACAAACGAATCGCGAAAGTGACTTTAATACCAAGTACGTAATAAAAAAGTAATCTTTACGAAATCATCATTATCATCATGATCACCCTATTAACGTTCCCACTGCTGGGACACAGGGACTTCTCTCTTGACGAGAGAGAATATCTACGAAATCATGAAAAATATATATTCTATAGGTATTGGATACACTAATGTTTCCTTTTTCATCATAGTATATTTACGAGCAGGCATCCTACGATAGCACTTTGTGTGTCCCTGCCAATGTGTTTATGTAATTACAGTATCCCCACAGGGAGGGACAAGGGACGTGGATTGAGGGCTATAAAATATACTCATAGTAGGTACTACGAGTCTATATAAGTTATAAATAGACTTTGAACTTTGATAGAGCTTCTGTTGATATTATAAAACGTAGTCTATTTATAACAATTTATTCAATTTTGTTTTTTCTTAAATTTTAAATTTAAATTTATTGTCCTACGTATTTGTAGCAAAAAGCCCAAACAATAAAGATGTATCACTTCTTATGAGTAACAGTTTCTATGAGCTTAATTTACATTTGTGACTTATTAAAGGTTTTGTTGATGGTGTAGTTGTCAGTATTTATTTATGTATTTTTCTAGCCCCTTCAATCGCCCTTAATCCGTCCCAGGCAGCCGGCTAACTTGATATTGTTGGCTCAGCGGATAAATCGCTTCATTCCAAAACGCTTACTTGTTGGTTTATAATTTACTGCGGGAGTGTCGCCGGATCCGGGCCGGGAAAGTAACGCTCAACGAAGCGCGACGAATCAAAAGAACACATATAATAATACATTATTAGATGCTATTAAGTATCTATAGGAAAAAGAGAAATAAGAGTGTCTGTTTGTAATAATAAAATACTTGCTTACATTGTTATGTTAACAGCTGGGTGTCTGTTTTTTCTTTTTTTTGGAGGCTTTGTCTGTTCACGTCCGTAAGTGATAACCCTCTGAATCCTTACACGTGGCCTCCGGGTGGTGCTAAGAACAGTCTCTGGTGGTAGGCTTCGGCCGCGGCTTGTCACCACCCGCCGGTTTCGTAATGTGGTCCGGAGAAGCCATCTACATTCTAGGTCTACATGTCCCATATTAGACCACGTCGACACTTTATATCAGGTGAGATTGTGGTCAAATAAAGGCTTATACAGCATAAAAAAAGGCTACCTGGACCCATTTTCACGGAATTTCCATAAGCAAATAGTTATATACTTGTTTTCGAGGATATATTTCAAATTCCACCATGAAGCCACGTTTTTAGGCTGTGCTTGCAATCCACAGTTTCCATTTGAGAACGCAATTTAAATGGTCTAAAAACCTGGCAATTAAGAAATTATCCCCAAACCATTATAATATGAAACCAGCGGCATCTCAACACGGGATCATTAAAATGAGTCGCGTCAACTTGATAAAGGACTCAAATTGCTCCCAACCATCAATTATCAGCATCATCCCATCCACATTAATATCAATTCCATGCCGATCGACTGGCAGCCTTATCGCTGAGGGATAAAGCGCAATACCGGCTGATATTTGTTGGAGATTTATCATTAGAACCATAAATTGTGCCTTCGACTCCACTCGCCCTTCCATTGTTGGATATTGAGAGGTGCTCCCGGCCTGTTCTGTCGCTAGATTAAAGTCGAACATCTTTGAGTTATAGCTTCTGTTCAAGATCTGTGTGTTTTGATGAAGGGCACAGGGATTTGATGAAGTTTCAAATCCGAGGATATTTAATAGTGCATTCAGGTATTAGTGACTTGCCACGGCTTTAAGCGGATGCTATAATAGCACCATAACTGTTATAACTACAAAATTGTTGAAACTGATTTAAGCTGTGTTGTTGAAGCTATTATTTTCAACTCAATGTAAATCATTGAAGCGAACTGTCAAGACAATGTTATTTCCTTCATAACTTTTATATTGAATGTTAACTTCAACTTAAGTTGACCTGTCCATGAATACCGATTGCCTCGAAGGAAATATGCGTTTTGACTTTGACTTTGCAAATTTAGAAAGTTTTATTTTTTTGAAGTTAGAACCTATGACGAAAAAAGTATTAAAGGACTGGTAAAACGTCGTTTGGATATAAAATTTACTAAACATTTATCGGAAAGGTAAAAATAAAATAAATGAAAAATTAAATAGGCATTTAATTACTACAGGAAAAATATTACGGTGTTAACGGCTACAGCCTTTCACCTGAAACACTATATATTTTTTTGAAAGTTGCATTAAAACCCAAAGATAACTTATCACGGAACCGGGGTTGTAAGTGAAGTATATTTTAACAATCTATATAATACCCAAAGTGAATGCTGTGTTTTATCTGAAAAGGTGTTGCTGTGTGAATAATAGGTGTTGCCTTTTTATTTTATTAGGATATCAGATATATATACATTATAATGAAATACAATCTTAGAGCTTACTACGAATCTACATGTTGTATTGTTATTGTTCGTCAATATATTTATTACTAGCTGTCCCCAGCAAACTTTGTTTTGCAAAATGAAAAATAGATGTTGGCTAATTCTCAGACCTACTCAATATGCTCAAAAAATTTCACGAGAATCGGTCAAGCCGTTTCGGAGAAGTATGGTAACGAAAACTGTGACACGAGAATTTTATATATTAGATATAAATTAAATCTAAGCTTCCTTGCTCCATTTAGTAGCACAACAATACGGACATATCGACGTAAATTATTAGTAGATATAATTAATACTACATACAAGATAGTTAAGCTTAAGAGATTATCTAAAGCGCCGGATGCTCTTTAACTTCCGGTTAGAGTACTCGTCCACTGCGGCATATAGTTTTCACTGAATAATGAGTTTTTAATTAAATTAATTTTAAACTAAATTCGGATTGTTTGCAAAGTCAATATAGACTGAAGTGTGAAACAGTACTCATTTCCTTCGCTTCTCTAATTGACATCACATACATTTGAAGAGTCATTACATTACAGCAAATATCACAGGAATTCCCGTTGCTTTGCGGTGTACCATTATCATCCACATCATTATTTTAGAGATAAAGGTAAAGAAAGCGTAGTCGTATCTTATCCATTGTTAGACATAGGCCTCTCTTAATTAAAGTCTTATTGAGGGGGAGTTTGACAGGTGTGTTGGCAAACGCTGAATAGAATGGAACAGAAAATAAAAAGTATTGAATTATATTATGATTTAAAACGGGTAACATACCATGATTTGACGGTTTTTGAGTTTTCCGATATTTCGACGCTGTTGCAAGCGCCATGCTGGTCACGGACACAACTCACAGTATTGAATTATGTTTTAAAAAAACTGCCATCTTCTGCTAAATTTCGCTTAAGATGTAAGTATATAGCATGTAAATAATTAATGACCTTAATTCACCACGCAGGCCAAGTGCACATGTCCTTCAAACTCTTCAAAGTTCACGGAACATGCCGGTTTCCTCACGATGTTTGTATAAATGTGATAAAACACGTATTAACAGCTAGCTTTGGTTTATCACGAAGAAATTCCAGAGGTGCGTGGCTGCGTTTGAACCCATAACCTTCGGAATAAAAGGCGAGTTTGTTGCCACTTAGCCAACAGGGCTTTAGGCACTACAGGCAAATAATTTGCCAGATTTTATTATTACTATAAATAAAAATATGATATTTAATATGGAGTCGCGGCGATTTCTGTTTCGCAGTCAACGAATCGGCTTAGGTTTGAGGCGCTATAACCGTCTATAACGTGGATGGATGAATTAAGCAGTGTAAGCCAATCCCTCTGCAAGTAGCTACAAGATTACAGACGGGCACATTATTTCTGAACGCGTGGCGGGGCTCATCAATATGTGTCATATTTCGGAGCCTATACATTAGAGGTATATGTATAGTTAAAAGGTTTCAGTTTCGCAGTATTAGGAAAAGTCTTGCTGGCCTTTGATCTAGTTTTGAGTGAGTTAGCCTCATTTTAAACCAACAAAAATGTAGGAGATTCTCAATTCGACACGTTCTTTTTATTTGGTAGAGCGCTTTAATATCTGAGACTGAGATTATTACTAATACAAGGTGTTTCAAAATTGCTATATAAAGTGGAATGGGTGTGAATGGCAACAGGCAAACATATTAAATTCTACAATTTTTTATTTGGAAGCCCATTTGTCGGTAGAAAATAAGTTCTAGTTAAAATATGTAAATCCAGTTCCAGTTTCTTCCTGAGTGTCAAACAAAACATGTTCACCTGGTGCGTGCCATTCGTACCCTTTCTGCTTTATATACCAATTTTGAAACACCTTATATATATATATACTAACTAGATATCAGAGCAAGACAAAACATAACCAAGAGCAGTATAAGCGCTAGTTGCTTTGCCAATTGGGAAATACCTAATGCAATACATAGTATTATTGGTAACTATTGAAACTATCATGCTTATCAACACGGATTGAGTACCCTTATTGATTGTTATATGATTGTTCCTTATAAATGTAAATAGTTTGTTCCAATGGTATCAATATCCTAGTAAGTATGTAGTTCATTACAAATTCCCATTTTACAACACTTTATTAAAACATCCTCCATCAGTCACATCATAAAGTGATCCCTACAATAACCTCCATTTTATCAAACGCCGAGCACTTGTTTTATTCGGCCATAACACAAAATTGACCAGCGTCACTTCACCCCTCAGCCAGGGCAAGAAAACCACTATGTATATACTTTCAGGGGTCTACTGTGAATGGCAGAATGTGTTAGATGTACTTTTGTATTAGGATGAAGGGCCGAAGGTCAATGTCTATCAATATCGAGTCTTTGTTTCGAGGGAAATAATAAACTGGAATTACTTAGGAAGATTATTTGGACGGGATTGTGCTGAAAATAAACTAGAGTGTAGACAGTTGCCTTTCTTTGTTCTATTACAGTAACACGCTAGTGAATAATAAATATAATAAATATTTACGGACGAATGACATGGTGTGTGTGCATTAGCGGCCTACGTCGAATATTTTTAACCCCCGACCAAAAAAGAGGGGTGTTATAAGTTTAACGTGTCTGTCTGTCTGTGTGTCTGTCTGGGACATCATAGCTCCCGAACGAGTGAAGCGATTTTAATTTTTTTTTTGTATGTATGGTGTCGCAAGTGTTCTTAGACATGTTTTATGAAAATTGTTTGTGCCGTTTAAAAGTTATGGGGGTTAGAGTGGGGAATAAATTTGAATTTGAATTCGAGTGGAGTATCAAATGAAAGCGCATCGCGTGCACATTACAAAATATTATGGTCAAAATATTATGGTGTTTTACTTATAAGGAAATTAAGGAATTGAAATTGGGGGTTTTCTTAAACCTGGAAGGTAGATGGCTTCGAACGATGGAAAATCGTTTCACGCACTGGCCCAGCCCGGAGGGTGGCCTTTATTCATTCATTCATTTATTTGTTGCTTCATGTGGTTACAATAAAGGTGTTAACATAATAGATTTCCTGACATGAGCCCCGTTGGGGCATTACAACTTCAACTTAACTTTACATATACACTGCTTGAACACTAGGCCGCCATCATTTATTATCAGTGTTTTTATTTGAATGCAACCAACACCCCCATTGACTTTTACTAATTCATCAACTTCGCTGAAACGTTCCTACAATTTGCTAGCTAATACATACTTTTATTTCGCTCGTTTATTCCGTGACCTTCATCGGGAAGCTTTAGGGTCCAGTGTCCATATGTTGTAATATATATATGGATATACTGCCCAATAAACCAATCCATTTTTCTTTACTATCTGATACATGCTTTCGCACGTTACTGAGATTTTGAGGTAAGTTTGATTTACTAATTATTCGAGATAATTAACAATAAGCAGGCATAGGAACACCGATCCCCAGCGGAAATTGAACCCGCTGTTTCTGTTCATTTTAATGTTTCAGTCGTTGTAGTAATTAAGTCTACATTACGTTATGGATAACAAGGTATCAGAAGTACAGCAGTCTCTGTGTCCAATTAGGCCTTGTGAGCGTGGAATAACATAATTTAAAAGCGATTCCTTTCAACAAAGTATACTTAAGTATTGTAGTGAAATAGTCAATGGTACCTGGATTTATTTGTACAAAAAACGTGTGTGTGCGTCACACACGATAGAAGTGAAACTTCAGTTAATCGACAAAATAATGATATGGATATAATATATTATAGAGGTAACAAGGGTAGGATAATTACAAAGTTTAATTGTTTAAAAATGAAAGTATTTTGATTAATTTTAAAAGATATTTTATATTTTATTTAAATCATCATCATCACCCTATTAACGTTCCCACTGATGGGACACAGGGACTTCTCTCTTGACGAGAGAGATTAGGCCTTAATTCACCGCGCTGGCCAAGTGCGGGTTGCTGAATGTCACATGTCCTTCAAACTCATTTTTGAAGTTATCAGAACATGCCGGTTTCCTCACGATGTTTGCCTTCACCGTTAAAGCACGTGTTTAAAGCGCACATACATTTCTCAAGAAGAAAAATCCAGAGGTGCGTGGCGGAGTTTGAAGCCACAACCTTCGGAATGAAAGTCGAGTGTCCTCCCACTTAGCCAACACGGCTTTTTTTTGGTTGGTTATTTTTATTTAACATATATGTTACATAGCAATAGATTTATTGCTCAAGTTCCATATTTTGAAAACGTATATTTCTCGTATAAAATATGAACTATCAAGCCTTTATAAAGATAAAGACTAAGGCAAATGTTTTAAAATTACCTACTCAAATCGGTTTTAAAATAAAATTAAAAAAAAAAACATTATGATGTCGATGTACGCTTGGTTATTTTTATGCCTGAACTACTTTTTATGTAATAAATTAAAATAAAATAAATAAATAAATATTTCCGGACAATCCACACAACAACATCTACCCCCGTGGTAAGCTCTTAGCTTGTGTTACGGGTACTAGACATCTGATATACTTAATATAATAGACATACATACATAGATATTTTTTATTATACATATTAAATACCCAGACCAAGGAGAAAGTGTTTGCAGAACATACAAACACTTGACCCTCGGCGGGAATCGAACCCGCTACCTCTTGCGCCGCAAGCGGACCCTCGCCCACCGCGCCACTGAGGCAGTCTGAATTGATCAGTTACTATTTAATGTAGCCGTAACTATATTTTTTTCTTTTCGTAGTAGGAGATTGTCTTTATCAGCTATGTCCGTGACAATTCATTCAAATATGCACGAGCAACGAGGAAAGCCAGCTCGGAATTATTGTTATTCGCACGGAATGTGGTATTTTACCGCGGTAAACTATTTTTTACCGCGGTAATTTTTGATATCTCAGCTATTTTATCGTGAAACTTCAAAATCCATATTGTAGTTTTTGCGTAAACTACTTAATAACAAAGCGACACTTAAATCCTTTAAAAAAATTCGAGTTTATAATATTAATAGGATCAGTAGGATACAGTGCAAAACCATGGCGTAAAGCTAATAAAAATCTATAATATTAAATAAGTGTTTAATATTAAAGTGAATACAATTGTTTGTTATGGAACAGGGTGCCTTCTAATAGAAGTATTTTCATACACTTAACAGATCCAATATTGTTGTAAAATAAAACATTTTGTATTATTGTATTTGTATGAAAGATGTAAAGTTTGTGAGTACGTTTATGACGTACTGAACCGGTTTGAATTAAATTTCTCTAAATCTTGAGAAGTAGTATATGATACAGGGAAATTAACTTAAGGCGGGCAACACCGCGGGGTACTGCTAGTTATGAATACAGCTGTATCTCTATGTTTGTTTGCTAATAGCGCCTATATTTTTTTCAAGCTATGTCCAGTGTCCCTGAGTACCTTTTTTGTGAGCACCCATTTTTGTGCGGTGATCCGCAGCTCCATAAGTAACAGTTATCCGCTAAGCCTGGCTTACGGCGGGATATTATCACCTCTGGTCCAGGTGCGGGTAAATCATCTGTGAACTTAAATATGGATTATCGAGCGTGCGACATTGTTGTGCCTTTAAATGAAGTGTGATAGTGTAACTCGCTCGATAAGGTGTAAAAGTTACGACTGCGTTATTTTTCCGTAATAATACGGTGGTGAGATTTTTATGTTCTTTTTCCGAGAGCGATGGATGATTGTTATTTGAGAGTCTATTAAGTTGGTTCCATACCATTAAATGGGTATAAAAACCTCTGGTCCAGGTGAGAGTTAATCATCTGTGAACTTAAATATGTTTTATACAGCGATTGATGATTGTTATTCGAAAGCTGGTTCTTTAAGTTGTTCTCATATAATTTTAAGAATATGTGTACCCTTTAGATATAGGTGTTTTATATCCTTTGTCGATAAAAAGGTTATTCAATCCAAAAATATTTATGTAAAAATGAAAATCGGTTAAGTTATGCCTAAGAATAATCATTACTGCACAAACTAACAATCAAGAAACTTCCCAGTTTAATTATTTTAAATTTTCAATGTATATATTTATAAGTCAGCTGATTTTGAATAAATTTTACTTTTGATTTGCTGAATTAAAATGTGGGAAACGGGTTAAAAGAGTATTTGAAAACCTGTTCAAACATTCACTTTTTCACATAGTTATATCAGAAATATCTTTATGAGTTTTCAATAGAATGGATGGCTGAAAACAAAAGTGACGGAACGTGCTCTGAAAGTAAATAATAATAAAATATTATAACTGATGGATGGTTGAGACCATTTTGAATTTTTATATCCCATAGGACGAGCCATGTTGCCCAAAATATTAAGCACGATAACGCTTTTTTAAAAAGAATATTCATGATTATTATTTGTAATCGAGTCGTTTTAAGTAAATAAATAAATATTTCCGGATAATCCACACAATAAAATCTAGCCCCGTGGTAAGCTCTAAGCTTGTGTTACGGGTTCTAGACCTATGATTGGGCATACCTACATAGATAGACATTTGTATTATATGTATACTAAACACCCACACCAAGGAAAAAGTGCATTCAGAATATACAATTACTTGATTAACCGCCGTGAATCGAACCCGCTACCGCCTCCGCCGCTGAAGAGCAAGCGGTTAATCCCATTAAACTATAACAGAATTGATATTAGATATTCTGGAATCCCTCTTAAGTTATCTTTATCAGCTTTCAACAATCCCGCGTTTTATGAAAGTAATCATTTTTCTGTGGTAAGAGTAGGTATTTTATTATAATACTCTCGATAATAACATTTGTATATAACATTTATTTTACCATGATCAGGATGACTGATAGAGAATGATTTTAGCATTAAGTCCTACTTTTTACGTTGTTTTTTGGGCACAAAGTAAAAATAAATAAATAGTGGGCTGTCTCCCATAAGACAGTTATTTTATAAAGGTTTAGTGAAATACTCTTAACAACCTCACAAACTTTATCACTAAGTAATTATAACTGTGTTCATAATGAGACGGTTCAAATTTGCTTAAATTTTGCATTGAATACACAATGAAAGAAACACTCTAGAACTCTTTTTTGCTTATTTAAAAACCTGTTGAAACATTCAGTTTTTCGCATAGTTATATCAGAAATATCTTTGTGAGTTTTCGACCGAATGGATGAGTGGAAACAAAAGTGACGGTACGTGCGCTGAAAGCTATTAAAACTGATGGATGGTTGAGACCATTTTGAATTTTTATGTCCCATAGGACGAGCCAAGTCGACCAAAATATTAAACACGATAACGCTATCCAAAATATATTTTTGGATATTTTAGATGCCCAGTGTAAGTTAAAAATGATTTGATAATTATAAAGATGGAATAATACTACACCTAGGGTCTAATTTATACACATATTGTTATAAAAATGCAGTTGTAGCGGTTACCCATACAGTACTGGACTCGCGCAACGTCATTAAACTTTATGAAAATCACGTTTGTTGTTATAATAGACATATACAGATATTTTTTTATTATACATATTAAACACCCAGACCAAGGAGAAAGTGCTTGCAGAACATACAAACACTTTCAGCCTCGGCGGGAATCGAACCCACACAGGACACTCGCCCACCGCGCCACTGAAGCAGTCGTGTATGTACTAAGATACCCTTTCGTATTGTTGACTTGTCGGTTGTGTAATATTTCATAGTTTAATAAAGTATTTTCTTTATTTCCAGGTAATACCAGTCGCATAGTTACCACGTGAGTACGGGCGGTATCCTGAAGATGTATTCCAATACTTTTGCATTTAATTTTTAATATCTAATTATTTTGTAGTGTTTTTGAAATAACTGTGGTACGGCTTTATTCGTGGAATAAAGTGGATATTTATTATAATGCACTTATATAGCTTTGACTATTATTATGCAAAATATGCTATTTTTTTTCTTTCTCAATCCCATTTAAATTTACTCGATATTAATATAATAGACTCATACATCGGTTATGTGATTACACTCATACACTTTTCATAGTACAGATACAGTTGTCCAAGTTTTGTAAAACCAAACAATGGAAATAAATTTTGTATCTTGTATACAAAAATGTTTAAATAATATAAATACCGAGTACTGACCTCGCACCACACTTTTAGTTTTTGAATATATTTGAATTTATTATGTGTTTTTAGTATTTGTGGTTATATTCGCATAATTATCATAAGCATAATTTCAACACTCTATACACTATAAATAGAGAAAATAGCCTATACCTGTACGTCCTCACAGCCAACGTACCGAGTAATGGCCGACTTACGCGGTCCACTGCGCACTTCCCATTCGAACAACCTATCCCCATTAAACCTATAAATAACTAGAACATTCTATAGAGCCTGTAGAATTATCGCTTGCGGGACATATAGCTAAACCTCGGAATTATAGCTAAAAGTCATGAATCAAACTTTAAATGTATACTGACACCGTAAATACATCAGTGTAATAAATAAAGGTCGATTAATACTAAAATAGTATGTATGCAATTTAGCGTGTTGGCTAAGTGTGAGCGCACTCGACTTTCATTCCGAAAGTCGTAGGTTCAAACCTGCCGCGCAACTCTGGATTTTTTTCTTAAAAAATGTATGTGTCTAATCTCTCTCGCCTAGAGAGAAGTCCCTGTGTCCATGTGTCCAGTGTGGGTGATGATGATGATGTATTTAATTTATAGACACGGTGCTTCACCGTAAATAATTAACCATAATAATTACCCCTCAATCTTTAATATACCTCTAATATAATAATCACATAACAAAATACTCTACCTATCGATTTTAATTTAAGAAGCCAAAAATAGGGATACATAGTGGGGTATCGCAAATGTCTATAACATAGGATTTCCAGTCTAGCGCAGACATCTCCGGCTTACCGTAAGTAATCTAGAAAGTACTATATTTGTCATAATTTGTATTGATTTGTAAAGATAGATTTTTAATGGTAATTTATGTGACTATATTTGTGTACTAACTTATTATTATTATTGTCACTGATTTAAAGACTTAAAAGACTGAACTCAAATCGAGTGTTCTGTTTATAGTGCATAGTTAAAAGTGATACCCGTAAGTTCTCAATAAGCTACGGAAAGGGTTTCTCCAAAGGTATATCTAGGAATTAGGAACTACGTAGACTATAGAGTAATATAATGAAAGGTTACAGATAAAAGATACATATTATTATAAAGACACATAGCCACACACACATATACCTATGTGTTATCACAGCCAACGTACCGAGTAATGGCCAAGTCTAAGTGGTCCAATGCGCGCTCCCCATATAAATAACTAGAAAATTCTATGGGTCCTATAGATCTCTTGGATACCCATTTCTGGGTGAAGGCCTCCTCCATCCGTCGCCACCGGCTCCTGGCCTTCACCCAGAAATGGGTATCCAAATAATGAACACTGACTGCATGGACGATTAAAAATGAGTGAAGTGTTAAGATTTATAGTGACTGTGTTAATATGGACTCATAATTTGTAACTGAAATTCTGTTAAACTATATTTGGAAATAAATGGCTTAAATAAATAAATAAATATAGATCTCTTGTGGAAGTCCTCTCTCAAGTCATCGAGACTCATCTATAATATAAAAATGAATCCCAAAATGTGTCGAATAAAACTGAACAACGCCTGAGCCAATTAGAATAATTGCCAGAAAAACAATCAAAAATACCCGTGCGAAGCTGGGGCGGACTGCTAGTGATAATATAAATATTGCTGGTTTAATCTAACCTCGTGGTCACAGAAAGTTCTAACAATATTAATTAATCTAGTTTAATTCTCAGTTGATTAACTCTAATTATGCTATGACCTTGGCCTACCAGACATAAGTTTTCACTCCTCTTACAAAACTAAGTCTGTTGTGTTATCAATAATGTTTTTAGATCTAAATCACCAAACAGACTTCCTCAACTATTAAATAACAATCCTTTATTAAGATATACATAGGTAATAGGTATAAATTGCCATAATAGCCCAAACCTGTGTATGTCCTTACAGCCAACGTATCGAGTAATGGCCGACTTGCGCGGTCCAGTACGCACTGCCCATTAGGCCGACCTATAGATAACTCGGATATTCTATAGACTAATCTATATACTATGCTATATACACTACTCAACAAAGTCTAGGGAACAAGGATATTTTAGTGTTTACTTTTAATTCAACTTTTTTTTGTCCCAGATGTTATACATCAAAAGAAGCGAAATTTATTCTTGATTTCAGTTATGCAATAAAATAAAAAGCGTTCATGCAAAAAAATAAGGTTTCATTAAAAAAACTAAAAGAGTGCGAAAAACCAAAAAAAAAAATCTTCAAATTACAAAAACATATGACGCTTACGTGGAAATTAAATGAAAAAACATTACTTGCAGCTGTTTAAGAATCCGTTGGACCCCCCAAGGCATAAGCCACGGCTCTACATCGGCGTGGCATGCTGAGTATTAAGTTATCAATTGTCGCCTGTGGAATAAGGTTCATATTCTGGAGTGATGCGAAAAAAGTTCTTCTTCCGTGTTCAAATTTCGAGGACAATTACTGAAAGCTCTTCTTCCGACTAAATCCCATGCATGCTCAATTGGATTGAGATCGGGGGACTGAGCAGGCCACTGTTATACCGTGATATTGTGCTCGCTGAGCATATTCATCACCTGTCTTGCGGAGTGTGAGCGTGAATTATCCTGCATGAACACGAAATCTTGGCCAAACTGCTGGTGGTGGGGGGTGACCATAGGATGCACTGCCTGTTCAATGTATTGCTCTGCGTTCAAATTGCCTGGTATGCAAACGAGATCAGTTCTCCCACCCAGAGGAATTCCAGCCCACACCATGATCGTTCCGCCTTGATAAGGATGAACTTGCTGAGGATTTCGAAGTCTACTTTGGCGACCAGGAACACGCCAAACACGCACTCTCCTTGAATCAGGATGAAATCCGAAGCGAGACTCATCGGAAAAGAGAACACGTGCCCACTGATTGTCGGTCCATCGCAAATGTGCATTAGCCCACAATAAAAGACGCCCTCGATTTCCATGTCGCAAAGCTGGAACTCTTAATGGTCTGCGAGCTCGGAGATTGACTTCATGTAATCTTCTCCTGACAGTTTGGTCACTGACAACCACTTGGTGCTGGGACTGGAGTCTTCCTACCAACTGGCGAGCTGTAATCTGGGGCTGCCTTCTTGCAGCATTTTGCAGAAATCGATCTTGTCTCTGGGTAGTTTGGATGTCTATGGGTGTATCTTTCTCGGTGACGTTCGGCTACATCTCCTGTAGCCCTGTAGCGTGCCCAGAATCGGCAAATTAAGCTTGGCTGTGTGTGAACAGCGGACGCGATATCGCGTTGACTGCGTCTAGCTTCCAACATACCCACAGCCCTAAGCATCTCTTCCCACGGTAAATGACGACGTGACATAACGCTTAGAGTTTCAAAAATATCGAAAAAGTTGGCGGTAATGGTTTTTCACAAGAAAAAAAATCGATACATGACAAAAATCACAACAATTTTATGCTAGCAGACCCCTTACTCTGCGACCAAGTTCGGTTTTTCCTTCTTATTTTGAAAGCTTTCGCGCTTTTGTTAATTTTTTTTTGAATTTCGAACAAATAATTTATTCCTATTTCAGCCTTAATTTATAAATTTTAGTGACCAGTACTTTTTTACGAGTTTTCACACAAAAATTGAAGTATTGTTGCTTGTTCCCTAGACTTTGTTGAGTAGTGTATATATATCTGCTATTGAATTTTCTTCTGTGTGAAATCCTAAGCGTGTAAGACGTGAGCCACGCAGTCATGGATCAAACTTTAGAATAGAATAGAATAGAAGAGAAAACACTTTATTGTACACCACACAAATTAATAATAAACTTTACAAAAACCTTAACTAATTAAAAATAGGGTACAAAGGGCGGCCTTATCGCTATGAGCGATCTCTTCCAGGCAACCTTGGGATGGACAGGAAATAAAAGGGACGAAAAGACAGTGGCGTAAAACAAATATATTTTATAATCATCATCATCATTTCAGCAGTAGGACGTCCACTGCTGGACAAAGGACTGCATCTTCACTTTGGTGGACGTCATACTCTGCGCTTCCTGAGCCATGGTTTCCATTCTAGAAACCATGGCTGGTGGCTGGCATGATCGGCCCTGACGACCACCGCCACTTTAAAGAGATAATACGTTTAGCTATGTCGGCGACCAGCGGTCTACTATGAAACTCCTCATTTCTAATTTGATCCCGTAGAGAAACCCCGAGCAACTCCATAGCTCTTAGAGCGACTCTGAGCCTATTCGTGAGAGAAACACAACATTTCGGATCCGTATGTCATCACTGGCAACACATTGATTAAAGACTTTCTTCTTTAGGCACTGCGGTATTTTCAACGAAAAGATGTGGTGTAGTTTTCCAAACGCGTATATTTAATAATAGTCAAATTAATAAGCAACTGCAAAATTACATATTTCAGCCTCATAGCACACGTCAAAGAGACACTAAATCAATCAATGTTAATGCATGTTATTAGCATAGATTAACAGTTTATCACGTCAAATTGAATTTAAATTTATTCGATACTATGACTATGATTGTTATAATGACAATCCATGCGTCATTCATCTACCTGAATTAGTTTTTTTATAAAACTAACAAGCGTAATCCATGAATCTTAATAATGCATTTAGAACCTAACCATTTATATAAAAAAGGCACCACTTACCTTTAAAATTCGCCATGTTTATTGTGTCGAAACTTCATGTATCAAGTCAACATTTATTCAAGCAGATCAAACAAAACCCGAAAATCACTCGCAACTTCCGTTTTTCTCACTAAAGTATAAAATTGGACCAAATTTAAAGAAAAACCTTTTAATCATATATAAATATCTAGTTCACAAACACAACTTTCATAATAAACTACTTACTTTATTTTAGGTCGGATATTAAAGGTAAGAACTCTCATCATCATCATCAAAAGCATCCTTATTTACGTTCCCACTGCTTGTTACTGGGACTCATATACTTATCTCTTGACATTAGAGATAAACATAAAAATACGATAAATATCAGTCAAAGGTTTATGACAAAAATTAAAACAACACACACAATTCATATTAAAAGGAATAATTATATAAAGTACTAACTTTTTTTAAGTATTTTGAATTGCAAATATTTAAATTCAACTTCCACACACACATTTGGACCGATATCTATTTGATCTCAACCGGAAACGGTACATAATCTATTTAATCTGAACGTGAAACTGTGCTCTTAGAGACAAGAACAGGCTTCGCCACTGAATAAGTAAAATGAAACAAAGTTCAGTAGAGTGCTAAACACGATACAATTTATTCAATCAGCCTGCAAATGAAAATGAGCTTTACTGCTTTGAAATAAGGCCTTTCATCACGCTTTGCCCGTAATCGGGTTAGTAGGGCTCCGATGGACGGGATAAATGGCGTTTTTTGACGGAACATCTGTCCCCTATACTACGTACGTAGTGTAACGTTATGGGTAAGGCTGGATTTCCAACAAACAAATGATGAAAAAGTTTAACGTAAAAATGGAGGTGTTTCACATTTACAAAAAAAAAAAAATTTAAAACACTTGCTTAACGGTGAAGGCAAACATCGTGAGGAAACCGGCATGTTCTGATAACTTTAAAGAATTTGAAGGACATGTGTGACATTCACCAACCCGCACTAGGCCAGCGTGGTGATTTAAGGCCTAATCTCTCTCACCAAGAGAGAAGTCCCTGTGTCCCAGCAGTGAGAACGCTAACAGGGTGATGATGATGATGATGATATTTATTTATTAACCATTTAAAGAAACTCTAGTTACACTACTCATATTATCACTTAAAATTCAATTTATACCCGAAACTCAAAAAAAAACTGAAGCTACCACAACGATTTTAGTTAAAAAAATCTACGTGTATTTTTGTACAACGGTATATATGTCCCTACACTACGTATGTACATAGTGTAACGTTACGAATAAGGCTGGTTTTCCATCTGTAGATATCTTTATCCATTGACAAAAATATTTACAAATACAAAAACACCATATTGGACACACAAGATAATAGGAATACAAGAACACTTAGAAAAACAAATGTACAATAGGCGGTCTTTCTTAACGCTAAAACCTTTCAATTCCAATATTTGGATAGAAAAGAACTTATATTAAACTTGACATTAAATACGGAATTAAAAGTTTTAATTTCGTTGTTATTTCATGTAGATTCTGTATTTTAACAAATCAACCAGTCATTCTTATTTATGTAAGGTATAGTTATATCTGTGTAACGTCTTTTTTCATTCCCATTCTCAATATAGCCGTTTCGATTTCTGCTTAGAATATAATAAGCTTGCAGTAAAGTAACTGATGAAAATCCGATTCGCTTCCTGGAACAGAGTAATATGATACACGACAAAAGCACCGTTAGAGCACTAACCCTTTACTATATTCTCCGCTCTCGTTCATCGAACTGTATTCTACGTGAATGTTTACCAAAACAGACTATTTTCTGCGAAAATCTTTGCAAATAATTAAAACAAAACGGATGTATTTACTGATATTCTAATCGTTATCCGATGTATGCACATATTATTTACAGATATATGTTATTTATATTTTTGACATGTTATTTAAAAATCTTTATATGCTAAGTTTAATTTAAGACATTCAAATATGATTTGTAAATTGTTCCGGAATAAATTAAATTAAATCGAATTGAATTCGTTTGCTATTTCAACGTTGGTCGTCCTCCAATAGGAGGTATTAATAATAAGGCTTTATATAGCCACAACCTAGATGAGGCTTCTAGGGTGAAATAAATAATATAAAATAGATTTATTATGGCAAGATAGTGATCCCATCTATTCTCATTAGTGAAATAATTTCAGATAATATCTAAGTCCCAAGATATTACCTAAGTTGGATCAAATCAAATTAGAGCCGTCAGCGTGAATTCAGTTGAAGGCGTTATTACGATAAATAGGTTTGGTAATTTGCTTGCAAATGTACCGAACTACTTATATTAATACCCATCAAAAATAGACTGTTTTCTTACTTTTATGTTTTCCTAAAAGTTTTACTAAATCAATGATACCTCCCAAGAAAATATCAAAATCTTTGCAGGCGTGGGTAGTAGTTGAAGAAACGTTATGACCTTTGAATGATTTCGCAGATGACCCGGTAGTAAAATAGGTGGCTGGCTAGGGTGGCTTTGGTGGGGGAGAGCGGAATAATTAGATCTTTTATTATTAACAAAACTTATTTTTAACCCCCGAC